>CAWUFW010000531.1:2092500-2750000 GCA_963921515.1 Calotriton arnoldi | reverse complement strand
AGTCACTCTCTCTGTCAGTCACTCTCTCTCTGTCAGTCAGTCTCTCTCTCTGTCAGTCTCTCTCTCTGTCAGTCTCTCTCTCTGTCAGTCTCTCTCTCTCTGTCAGTCTCTGTCTCGTCTCTCTGTCAGTCGTCTGTCAGTCAGTCTCTCTCTGTCAGTCTCTCTCTCTGTCAGTCTCTCTCTCAGTCAGTCTCTCTCTCTGTCAGTCTCTCTCTGTCAGTCAGTCTCTCTCTGTCAGTCTCTCTCTCTCTGTCAGTCTCTCTCTCTCTGTCAGTCTCTCTCTGTCAGTCTCTCTCTCTGTCAGTCTCTCTCTCTGTCAGTCTCTCTCTCTGTCAGTCACTCTCTCTGTCAGTCACTCTCTCTGTCAGTCACTCTCTCTGTCAGTCACTCTCTCTGTCAGTCACTCTCTCTGTCAGTCACTCTCTCTGTCAGTCACTCTCTCTGTCAGTCACTCTCTCTGTCAGTCACTCTCTGTCAGTCACTCTCTCTGTCAGTCTCTCTCTGTCAGTCACTCTCTGTCAGTCACTCTCTGTCAGTCACTCTCTGTCAGTCACTCTCTCTGTCAGTCACTCTCTCTGTCAGTCACTCTCTCTGTCAGTCTCTCTGTCAGTCAGTCTCTCTGTCAGTCAGTCTCTCTGTCAGTCAGTCTCTCTGTCAGTCAGTCTCTCTGTCAGTCAGTCTCTCTGTCAGTCAGTCTCTCTGTCAGTCAGTCTCTCTGTCAGTCTCTCTGTCAGTCTCTCTGTCAGTCAGTCTCTCTGTCAGTCAGTCTCTCTCTCAGTCAGTCTCTCTGTCAGTCAGTCTCTCTCTCTCAGTCAGTCTCTCTCTCTGTCAGTCTCTCTCTCTCTGTCAGTCTCTCTCTCGTCAGTCAGTCTCTCTGTCAGTCTCGTCTCTGTCAGTCTCTCAGTCAGTCTCTCTGTCAGTCTTCTGTCAGTCTCTCTGTCAGTCTCTCTGTCAGTCTCTCTCTCAGTCAGTCTCTGTCAGTCTCTCTGTCAGTCAGTCTCTCTGTCAGTCAGTCTCTCTGTCAGTCAGTCTCTCTGTCAGTCAGTCTCTCTGTCAGTCTCTCTCACTCTGTCAGTCTCTCTCACTCTGTCAGTCTCTGTCAGTCTGTCAGTCTCTCTGTCAGTCTCTCTGTCAGTCTCTCTGTCAGTCTCTCTCTGTCAGTCTCTCTGTCGTCTCTCTCAGTCAGTCTCTCTGTCAGTCTCTCTGTCAGTCTCTCTGCTCAGTCAGTCTCTCTCTCTGTCAGTCTCTCTGTCAGTCTCTGTCAGTCTCTCTGTCAGTCTCCTCTGTCAGTCTCTCTGTCAGTCTCTCTGTCAGTCTCTCTCTGTCAGTCTCTCTGTCAGTCAGTCTCTCTGTCAGTCAGTCTCTGTCAGTCAGTCTCCCTGTCAGTCAGTCAGTCTCTCTCTGTCTCAGTCAGTCTCTGTCAGTCTCTCTCTGTCAGTCTCTCTGTCAGTCTCTCTGTCAGTCTCTCTGTCAGTCAGTCTCTGTCAGTCAGTCTCTCTGTCAGTCTCTCTGTCAGTCTCTCTCTTGTCAGTCAGTCTCTCTGTCAGTCTCTCTGTCAGTCTCTCTGTCAGTCTCTCTGTCAGTCTCTCTGTCAGTCAGTCTCCCTGTCAGTCAGTCAGTCTCTCTCTGTCTCAGTCAGTCTCTGTCAGTCTCTCTGTCAGTCTCTCTGTCAGTCTCTCTCTCTCTGTCAGTCTCTCTGTCAGTCAGTCTCTCTCTCAGTCAGTCTCTCTCTCAGTCTCTCTCTTGTCAGTCAGTCTCTCTATCAGTCTCTCTCTGTCAGTCAGTCTCTCTGTCAGTCTCTCTCTCTGTCAGTCAGTCTCTCTCTGTCAGTCAGTCTCTCTCTGTCAGTCTCTCTGTCAGTCTCTCTGTCAGTCAGTCTCTCTCTGTCAGTCTCTCTCTCAGTCTCTCTCTGTCAGTCAGTCTCTCTGTCTCTCTCTCTGTCAGTCTCTCTGTCAGTCTCTCTCTGTCAGTCAGTCTCTCTCTGTCAGTCTCTCTGTCAGTCTCTCTCTGTCAGTCAGTCTCTCTCTGTCAGTCAGTCTCTCTGTCAGTCTCTGTCAGTCAGTCTCTGTCAGTCAGTCTCTGTCAGTCTCTCTCTCACTCAGTCAGTCTCTCTGTCAGTCTCTCTGTCAGTCTCTCTGTCAGTCTCTCTGTCAGTCTCTCTGTCAGTCTCTCTGTCAGTCAGTCTCTCTGTCAGTCTCTCTCTCTGTCAGTCTCTCTCTCTGTCAGTCTCTCTCTCTGTCTCTCTCTGTCAGTCTCTCTCAGTCTCTCTCAGTCTCTCTCTCTGTCTCTCTCTGTCAGTCTCTCTCTGTCAGTCTCTCTCTGTCAGTCTCTGTCAGTCAGTCTCTGTCAGTCTCTCTCTCACTCAGTCAGTCTCTCTGTCAGTCTCTGTCAGTCTCTCTCTGTCAGTCTCTCTCTGTCAGTCTCTCTCTGTCAGTCTCTCTGTCAGTCTCTCTGTCAGTCTCTCTGTCAGTCTCTCTGTCAGTCTCTCTCTCTGTCAGTCTCTCTCTCTGTCAGTCTCTCTCTCTGTCAGTCTCTCTCTCAGTCTCTCTCTCAGTCAGTCTCTCTCTCTCTCTCTGTCTCTCTCTGTCAGTCTCTCTCTGTCAGTCTCTCTCTGTCAGTCTCTCTCAGTCTCTGTCAGTCTCTCTCTGTCAGTCTCTCTCTGTCAGTCTCTCTGTCAGTCTCTCTGTCAGTCTCTCTGTCAGTCTCTCTCTCTCTCTGTCTCTCTGTCTCTCTCTCTCAGTCTCTCTCTCTGTCTCTCTCTGTCTCTCTCTGTCTCTCTCTCTCAGTCTCCCTCTGTCTCTCTCTGTCTCTCTCAGTCTCCCTCTGTCTCTCTCTGTCTCTGTCAGTCTCTCTGTCAGTCTCTCTGTCAGTCTCTCTGTCAGTCTCTCTGTCAGTCTCTCTGTCAGTCTCTCTCTCTGTCAGTCTCTCTCTCTGTCAGTCTCTCTCTCTGTCAGTCTCTCTCTCTGTCAGTCTCTCTCTCTGTCAGTCTCTCTCTCTCGTCAGTCTCTCTCTGTCAGTCTCTCTGTCTCTCTCAGTCTCTCTCTGTCTCTCTCTGTCAGTCTCTCTCTCAGTCAGTCTCTCTCTCAGTCAGTCTCTCTCAGTCTGTCAGTCTCTCTCTGTCAGTCTCTCTGTCAGTCTCTCTGTCAGTCTCTCTCGTCAGTCAGTCTCTCTCTCTGTCAGTCTCTCTCTCTCGTCTCTCTCTGTCAGTCTCTCTCTCTCAGTCAGTCTCTCAGTCTCTCTCTCTCAGTCTCTCTCTGTCAGTCTCTCTGTCAGTCTCTCTCGTCTCTGTCAGTCTCTCTGTCAGTCTCTCTGTCAGTCTCTCTGTCAGTCTCTCTCTGTCAGTCTCTCTGTCAGTCTCTCTGTCAGTCTCTCTGTCAGTCAGTCTCTCTCTCTCTGTCAGTCTTTCAGTCTCTGTCAGTCCTCTCTCTGTCAGTCTCTCTCTCTCAGTCAGTCTCTCTCTGTCAGTCTCTCTGTCAGTCTCTCTAGTCAGTCTCTCTCTGTCAGTCTCTCTCTGTCAGTCTCTCTCTGTCAGTCAGTCTCTCTCTGTCAGTCTCTCTGTCAGTCTCTCTGTCAGTCTCTCTGTCAGTCTCTCTGTCAGTCTCTCTGTCAGTCTCTCTGTCAGTCTCTCTGTCAGTCTCTCAGTCAGTCTCTCTGTCAGTCAGTCTCTCTGTCAGTCAGTCTCTCTGTCAGTCAGTCTCTCTGTCAGTCAGTCTCTCTGTCAGTCAGTCTCTCTCTGTCTCTCTCTCAGTCTCTCTCTCAGTCTCTGTCAGTCTCTGTCAGTCTCTGTCAGTCTCTCTCTGTCAGTCTCTGTCAGTCTCTGTCAGTCTCTGTCAGTCTCTGTCAGTCTCTCTGTCAGTCTCTGTCAGTCTCTCTGTCAGTCTCTGTCAGTCTCTGTCAGTCTCTCAGTCTCTGTCAGTCTCTGTCAGTCTCTGTCAGTCTCTCTGTCAGTCTCTCTGTCAGTCTCTCTGTCAGTCTCTCTCTCTCTCTCTCTCAGTCTCTGTCAGTCTCTCTCTCTCTCTGTCTCTCTCTCAGTCTCTGTCAGTCTCTGTCAGTCTCTCTCTGTCAATCTCTCTCTGTCAGTCTCTCTGTCAGTCTCTCTCTGTCAGTCTCTCTCAGTCAGTCTCTCAGTCTCTGTCAGTCTCTGTCAGTCTCTGTCAGTCTCTGTCAGTCTCTGTCAGTCTCTCTGTCAGTCTCTCTGTCAGTCTCTCTCTCTCTCTGTCTCTCTCTCAGTCTCTGTCAGTCTCTGTCAGTCTCTCTCTGTCAATCTCTCTCTGTCAGTCTCTGTCAGTCTCTCTCAGTCAGTCTCTCTCTGTCTCTCTCTGTCTCTCTCTGGCTCTCTCAGTCTCTCTCTCAGTCTCTCTCTCAGTCTCTCTCAGTCTCTGTCAGTCTCTGTCAGTCTCTGTCAGTCTCTGTCAGTCTCTGTCAGTCTCTCTCTGTCAGTCTCTGTCAGTCTCTCTCTGTCAGTCTCTCTCTGTCAGTCTCTCTCTGTCAGTCTCTCTCTGTCAGTCTCTCTCTGTCAGTCTCTCTCTGTCTCTCTCTCTGTCAGTCTCTCTCTGTCAGTCAGTCTCTCTGTCAGTCTCTCTCTCACTCAGTCTCTCTCTGTCAGTCTCTCTCTCACTCAGTCTCTGTCAGTCAGTCTCTCAGTCAGTCTCTCAGTCAGTCTCTCAGTCAGTCTCTCAGTCAGTCTCTCAGTCAGTCTCTCTCTGTCTCTCTCAGTCTCTCTCTGTCTCTCTCTCAGTCTCTGTCAGTCTCTGTCAGTCTCTGTCAGTCTCTGTCAGTCTCTGTCAGTCTGTCAGTCTCTGTCAGTCTCTCTGTCAGTCTCTCTGTCAGTCTCTCTCTCTCTCTCTCTCAGTCTCTCTCTCAGTCTCTGTCAGTCTCTCTCAGTCTCTCTCTGTCAGTCTCTCTCAGTCAGTCTCTCTCTGTCAGTCAGTCTCAGTCTCTCTCTGTCAGTCTCTCTCTGTCAGTCTCTCTCTGTCAGTCTCTCTCTAGTCAGTCTCTCTCTGTCAGTCTCTCTCTCTCAGTCAGTCTCTGTCAGTCTCTCTCTGTCAGTCTCTCTCTCTCTGTCAGTCTCTCTCTCTGTCAGTCTCTCTCTGTCAGTCTCCCTCTGTCTGTCAGTCTCTCTCTGTCAGTCAGTCTCTCTCTCTCGTCAGTCTCTCTCTCTCCGTCAGTCTCTCTCTCTCATCAGTCTCTCTCTCTGTCAGTCTCTCTCTCAGTCAGTCTCTCTCTCACTCAGTCTCTCTCTGTCAGTCTCTCTCTCACTCAGTCTCTCTCTCACTCAGTCTCTCTCTCACTCAGTCTCTCTCTCTGTCAGTCTCTCTCTCTGTCAGTCAGTCTCTCTCTGTCAGTCTCTCTCTCTGTCAGTCAGTCTCTCTCTCTCTCTACAACATACCTTAGAAACATTGCCAATATCTCTGGCTAAACACTTATAAGGTCCCAACGGCGAGACCTATTGGCGATGCCAATGCTTATTTTTATTTTTTCTTCCGGATTCGCGCACCCAGCGCGAATTCGGACGTTTTTTAAAATGTTTTTGGGCTGGGGTTCCTTGTGGGACCCCCTGAGCAGGCCTAAGGGGTCAGGGTGTTACTACCCTGCCCCCTTTTCTTGTTTTTCATCTTTGTTTAACTGTTTTCTTATGACTCTGGTTCAACCTAGTCCCAAGATGGCTGCCAGCATTTCCTGGATGAAGTGCTGACAGCCAATCAGATTTCACGATGACATGTGTGGTTAGGCTCCGCCCAGATATCGATATTTCTTTTTCCTTTCTTTTTCCTTTAATATTTCAAAAACTACTGAACGGATTTACACCATTTAACATAAGGACTCTTTCTGAACCAAGACCTACCTTTTTGCCAAATTTGGTGTAATTCCGTTCAGCAGTTCGGGCTGTAGCTTTGTCTAAAGTTTCCTATGGAAAATAACATGGGAAAACGCGTTTTGGGACCCCCTTTTTTCTCGGCTCCCGCTTGGCGAATCACCCCGAAACTTTCAGGACAGGAGCTGACCGGAGCTGATCACTAGTTTTGAAAATGTTGCGAAGATTCGTCAACCAGCGCCAAAGATATTGGGAAAACAAAAAACGCTTTTCCTATGGAAACTAGGTCCTAACTATAACTACCTACTGGCGACCGCCAGTAGGTAATGTATATGTATATGTGTGTGTGTGTGTGTGTATATATATATATATGTATGTATGTGTATATATATATATATATATATATATATATATACATATATATATATGTATATGTGTGTATATATGTACAGGTATTATTGTAAGTATGTCCATGGGCATACGTATCTGCTTTTGTGTCTGTGCTCCTCGTGAGACTTTAGTTTGACCTTGAATTGGTCGTTGCTTATTCATTTCCTTTTTAGGTCGAGCCTAGAGCAGCGCATGCGCTGCTTGTGAGACTATAGTAAGGGGGTTTGGAAAGCTGACCACACGCTCGTAGCGCCATGGCCTTTTCCCTGCGGTTACGCGCAAGCAAAGGCCATGGTGCACGAGTGTGTGGTCAGCCTGCTGCCTCGCAAGCGTGCGCGCACCACTCGCGTGCTAGTTTTGTTTATCTCACGGCCGCGTCACTTTTTTTTTTTTCGTTTCACTTTCGCATAATCAGCGGCACCCGCGCTTTACTTTTAAAATTAAAGTAAAGCGCTGGTGTCGATGATTGTAGCAAAGTAAAGAAATTGATGCTTTTTCTATTTCTTTACTTTTCCAGAGAGGAGGCTCACACTGCAGGGCATGGCTGAGAGGAGGCTCACACTGCAGGGCATGACTGAGAGGAGGTTCACACTGCTGGTCCCTTTTGGAAGGGAGCTCACACTCCACAAAGCAATGTGCGTGTGTGCATTTGTATAGAAACAACGCCACAACTGTACAGTGAGTGTATTTGTATTGCAGCAACAACTGCGACACACACTATGTGAGCGTTTCTGTACAAGTACAGTGCAACAACTGTGCACTATGGGTGTGCATGTGTGTGTCTGGGGTATGTTACAACAGTGTATATATCCAAGCCTATGTTCATTTTATGCACTTTGTGTGTGTGTATTTACAAGCTATGGTACAATTGTGCAGTCTGTGTGTGCAAGCAATGCCACAACTATGCAGTATGTAAGTGTGTTTAAGCAATTCTATAATGGCACACTGTATATGCAAGCCCTGCTATACCTGTGCAATGCGTGTGTGTTTGAGCGAGGCTACAACTCTGTGTGTGGGTGTGTACTATGTAACATGCACTGTGTCTGTGTGTCTATGTGCTGCTATAATTGAGCACTGTGTGTATGTGGTTGCAAACCATGATACGACTATTCACTGTCACTGTGTGTGTGTGTGATGTTATAACTGCGCACAGTGTGTGTGTGTGTGCAAGTTTCGCTACAACTATGCTCTGTGTGTACACGTGTGTGTCTGTGGGCGACGTCATAACTGAAGTTCGTGTGCGTAACTCTTGCCACAATGATCCTGTGTGCACTGCATTTGTTAACACTGCCTCAACTGTACACTGTGTCTGCAAGTCATGCTACAATTATACACTCTGTGTGTGAGCGCAAACCATGATACAACTATGTACTTTGTGTGTTTGATTCTAACTACGTGCTGTGGGTGAGACAATCTCTAACTATGGTCTTTGTGTCTGTGTGCAGACGATGCTAAAACGTTTTAGTTTTTGTGTGTAAGCCATGCCACAACTATGCAGTGAGTGTGTGTATTAACAGGGCTGCGATTGTTCACTGTGTGTGTGTGTGTGTGTGTGTGTGTGTGTGTGAGCTAAGTATGCACGTGATGATACAACTGTGCATTGTGTGTAACTATCTCTGGAAAGTTGCAAAGCATACCGTGTGAGAGAGAGAGAGAGAGAGACACACACACACACACACCCCTTTTCGTACTTTCCAAGTCTGTTACTCAACATTCACATTTATGAGGAGGGATTTAAGAGCCCTCTGAGCGCAGGAGCATTTATACTGATGGCACTTCGACAAGACATTCCTAAGCAAGCTCTAAACATCAGGTTTCAATGAGCTATCCCTGGCTCACTGCTGGTGGTTGTGGCATGAAAGTGACTTGCTTCTTTAATAGAAAATGCATGTAAATATTTTAGCATTTTTTTGTTTATACAATAAAAACCCAAGCACCAAAACAACATTTCTGCTTCTGCAGAAGTCATCACAAAGTATCCACTTGGCAGTTTCTTCAATTTGCCACCGCAATTACGAATCCAGGGCTTGGTAGCAACAGTAGAACTGCAAATACATCTTGTACAATGCGAATACAAGTCAATCGAAAAAGGGACAAGCCAGTAAAGGATGTCACAAAGCACACAAAATCAAATAAGCAAACATTTTCTATTATTGGTGGGTGTTAGTGATTCGGGGCAGTAGAAGAGACCGGTATTTTCTACAGTGAATGTCACTTTAACGGTAAGTACCTTATTTCTGGGTCTGGCACAAAGGTAAAGTAAATGTATATTATATAATTGACACTCTTTCAAGGGTTTTATATATTTGAATGTGGTATAGCCAATTTATAGCCAGTGGTCCTCTGGTCTGTTATAGACTCATAACAATACAATGCCAAAGAATTCCTATCTTGGCAGTGGTGCACTTTTATTTTAAAAGGGGATACCTCTTTGCTTGGTTAACAGAAGTCTTCATTATTTATTCCTTGAACAGGCTCTCAATCATTTATTTTCATAAAGGCTTGTATCCTTATGTGTTCTTTATTTTACATCTAATCCCAACGCGTTTTGGGAATGATTTCCTTCTTTCAGTGTGAAATTGCAATTCATATCATGCTTTCATAAGGAAAATATGTGTTTTAATAATTGCAAATAGTGTGACAATGTACATATAAACAATAACGTGGTTATTTCATAAATCTCGTAACATTACTGGTAACTTCTAGCTATTTTACTAGTTACTGGGCCTTTACATTTTTCAAACAGTTCATAACTTCAGGATTCTCCAGCGTTTTTCTCAGATTTACATTTAGATTCTGAAAATTATTGTTAAATCTCTATCTGTGGGAGGGATGGGGGAACACAGCGAGGAGGTTCCCGTCGAGATTCTGGGATACGATAGGGCGTAAACGTACCTTTTTCCCGGGAAGGGTGTGTAATCTCATGTTCTACAATTGAAGTCTTCCCTGGTAGTAAGGAGAACACTTTCTGAAATGGTTGTAAGTGGTCCCTTAGTTCTTGTCTTTGAGGACCGGGCAACTCTACATCAGTACTTTGTCTCGGCTAGTGATGAGGTGGTTCCCATTAAGACAGGGCTTGGCCACTCCCATTTTTAGGTCGAGCCTCGAGTAGCGCGCAGCGCTGCTCTGAGCAAGACTTTATGTTAGGGGTTGGAAAAGCTGACCACACGCTCGTGCGTCATGGCCTTTTCCCTGCGGTTACGCGCAAGCAAAAGGCCATGGGGCACGAGCGTGTGGTCAGCCTGCTGCTCGCAAGCGTGCGCGCACCACTCGCGTGCTAGTTTTGTTTATCTTTCGCGGCCGCTTCACTTTTTTTTTTTTTTCGTTTCACTTTCGCATAATCGCGGCACCCGCGCTTTACTTTTAAAATTAAAGTAAAGCGCGGGTGCATGATTATGACAAAAGTAAAGAAATGGATGTTTTTTTCTATTCTTTACTTTTGCAGCAATCGCGGCACCGACGCTTTACCTTTAATTTTAAAGTAAGCGCCGGTGCCGCGATTGCTGCAAAAGTAAAGAAATAGAAAAACATCTATTTCTTTACTTTTGCTATAATCGCGGCCACGCATTACAGGTGCTTTGAGAATGTGTAAATATAAGGTGCTGCAGGATTGAAGAATTAAAGCAGCACAGGCGTGCTGTTCTGCTGCTTTCTATGCTGGCTGCCCCAATCAATGTATTTACTTGGCCGCTGTCGGCGTGTACTTATTACTATAGCAACTACGCTATGTGTTTAATTAAAGATAAATTGTGTCCGTGGTGGCGCGAGGCTTTATTGAACTAATCTGCTCCCCGTGGATTGGTTGGATGTTGCCTTGCCATTGGGTTGTCTGGGAACATCTCACTGCTTGCTTGTAATTGGCTGTTTGGATACTTACTGTGGCTGGAGACTGGCTGAGGGAAAGTTTGCATGTTGTTTATTTTCTTATCTGCTATATCACTGAGCTTGAATGTACGTCTTTTTGGCAGTGGGCGGGGCTGTGTTGATCCTGCTCATTCAGCGGGAGGCCCGGCCTGTGCACTAGAAGACCCCGATCGTCTTCGATCCGAGGCCACATCATGGGCGGTGAGTTTACAGACTTTGCTGTGACCCTCTGCACCTAGCAGGACGGAGCTACCCCTCAGTATTCACCAAAAGCTTGGGGTTAAAACACCTTCCGAAATCGTCTTTGCACAACCGTTGCTTGTGGGGATCCTGTAAACAGCTTGTTGCAATTGTACACGAGGGGGCATGCTCAACATATTTTGGGACAATTACTGATTTCATAATTATAGTGTTCTTAATGGATTCGCTCACCATCATATCCGTCCTGGAGAAAGGAACATCAATCCTAGTTTTAATAAAAAAAAAAAATATGGAGATCGTTTTGCCCCTTGCGATTTTAGTGTTCTATACGCATTTATTTGGAATGCCAGTGCTGGAAGTAATTTAAGTTATGCACCCGGGATGGCATTTTTGCTGACGGGTAGCAGGCTCTGGGATTCTTAGGTAGGCTGTGCATTGTGATGAAGTTCCTTAGTTGCAGAGAACTGTACACCTTCACAGATCTCTTGCTTCCCTCGTGGCTGCTTCTCATGCACTCACTGCCTCTCCTGCCATGGTAGATATTACTTACCTTGCGTCCTTTCTGCAGAGGAGGTTCTCCTGCTAGGGAACAGGGTGGCGAGGTCACAGTGCCAGGCTGATCTACAGCATGGCAAATGCACAGACAAAAATGTTCCCACGCAGGTGTGCACAGTCCGGGAAACGTTTCTCCCAGCTGCAGAGGATTACCCTCCCGTGCTCATTATCCATGCAGCAGGGATCATTTGTATTAACTCCAAGCTCGAGTCTTCTTTAAAAAACACATGTTCCTGTGTATTTAAAATACAGTTGTTGAGATGGAAAATGTCGGCTTGATGGTTCCTTCTACTAATGGAGAAGTGCATAGTGGAGATTGAAAACGGGATGCCAGGTAAGGCCTTATTCCTTCATCTGCAAATGTTAACTCAGGGCAGCATTTGCTATGCATCGTAAATGCGGATGTGTAGTTCCCAGGTAGAGCTGGTACTTGTTCCTTTCTTCCAGTAACATTTATTTTACTAACAAAGGTGGACTCCCAGCCCTGTGTTGCTAGTTGTTCTTGTATTGAAAACACTTCTGATCACAGAGTAGCCTCCACATGAACAACCTTTTCGAGTCCCCTCTACTACCCCTCTACTGCCCCTCTACTGCCCCTCTACTACCCCTCTACTACCCCTCTTCTACCCCTCTTCTACCCCTCTTCCCCTCTAGCCCTCTACCTCTCTTCTGCCCCTCTACACTACCTCTCTTCTGCCCCTCTACACTACCTCTCTTCTACCCCTCTACCTCTCTTCTACCCCTCTTCTACCCCTCTACCCCTCTTCTACCTCTCTACCCCTCTACCCCTCTACTACCCCTCTACCCCTCTTCTACCCACTGTAACTAGCAAAGACACTGTGTCACGGCAGCATCACTCTGCACCACCACAGCATCACTCTGCACCACCACAGCATCACTCTGCACCACCACAGCATCACTCTGCACCACCACAGCATCACTCTGCACCACCACAGCATCACTCTGCACCACCACAGCATCACTCTGCGCCACCACAGCATCACTCTGCGCCACCACAGCATCACTGCGCAACCACAGCATCACTCTGCGCCACCGCAGCATCACTCTGCGCCACCGCAGCATCACTCTGCGCCACCGCAGCATCACTCTGCGCCACCGCAGCATCACTCTGCGCCACCGCAGCATCACTCTGCGCCACCGCAGCATCCATCAGCGCCACCGCAGCATCCATCAGCGCCACCGCAGCATCCATCAGCGCCACCGCAGCATCCATCAGCGCCACCGCAGCATCCATCAGCGCCACCGCAGCATCCATCAGCGCCACCGCAGCATCACTCAGCGCCACCGCAGCATCACTCAGCGCCACCGCAGCATCACTCAGCGCCACCGCAGCATCACTCAGCGCCACCGCAGCATCACTCAGCGCCAACGCAGCATCCCTCCGCGCCACCGCAGCATCACTCGGCGCCACCGCAGCATCCCTCGGCGCCACCGCAGCATCACTCGGCGCCACCGCAGCATCACTCGGCGCCACCGCAGCATCACTCGGCGCCACCGCAGCATCACTCTGCGCCACCACAGCATCACTCCGCGCCACCACAGCATCACTCAGCGTCACCACAGCATCACTCAGCGCCACCACAGCATCACTCAGCGCCACCACAGCATCACTCAGCGCCACCACAGCATCACTCAGCGCCACCACAGCATCACTCAGCGCCACCACAGCATCACTCAGCGCCACCACAGCATCACTCAGCGCCACCACAGCATCACTCAGCGCCACCACAGCATCACTCAGCTACTCAGCGCCACCACAGCATCACTCAGCTACTCAGCGCCACCACAGCATCACTAAGTGCCACCACAGCATCACTCAGCGCCACCACAGCATCACTCAGCGCCACCACAGCATCCATCAGCGCCACCACAGCATCCATCAGCGCCACCACAGCATCACTCAGCGCCACCACAGCATCACTCAGCGCCACCACAGCATCACTCAGCGCCACCACAGCATCACTCAGCGCCACCACAGCATCACTCAGCGCCACCACAGCATCCATCAGCGCCACCACAGCATCCATCAGCGCCACCACAGCATCCATCAGCGCCACCACAGCATCCATCAGCGCCACCACAGCATCCATCAGCGCCACCACAGCATCCATCAGTGCCACCACAGCATCCATCAGCGCCACCACAGCATCCATCAGCGCCACCACAGCATCCATCAGCTCCACCACAGCATCACTCTGCACCACCACAGCATCACTCTGCACCACCACAGCATCACTCTGCACCACCACAGCATCACTCTGCACCACCACAGCATCACTCTGCACCACCACAGCATCACTCTGCACCACCACAGCATCACTCTGCACCACCACAGCATCACTCAGGACCACCACAGCATCACTCAGGACCACCACAGCATCACTCAGGACCACCACAGCATCACTCAGGACCACCACAGCATCACTCAGGACCACCACAGCATCACTCAGGACCACCACAGCATCACTCAGGACCACCACAGCATCACTCAACACCACATCAGTATCACTCAGCATCGCCTTTGCACTAGTACACCACCACATCATCATCATCGTCCAGCATCACCTCAGCATCGTCTCAGCACCAGTCACCACCACCACTACCACCTCAACATCACTCAACACCACCTCAGCCTGCTCTCGGAATCTGCCATCTGTTGATTCTCCCTAGCGTCTGGCCGCTGCTAGTGTTATAATACAGGTACTAGTTCACAACCTTCAACCTCGAAATTGTTTATGCCCCCTCAAAAAAAACTTTAACAAACAACCATTGGAATAGGCAAAAACAAGTTGCCAGCATTGCAAGAACAAAAGAAAAATAAGGAAAGTTTTTATTGTACATACATTTTTTAATATGGTCGTTCTGTTGGACATAATGCCTTTTTGGTGATATATAAGGTAACAAAAATGCTTCTGGCACTTTTTTTATTACAACTTTTCAGCATGCTGCACAGCAGCCACACTTCTCTACAGCACAGCTCAAACACATTGGCAAAGTCAATAGGTCTCGCTTTTGGGACCATATAAGTATTCAGTTATGCAGCACAATATCCTTGGTGCAACAGCATCAACTGTTGCATGGCTAAACACTTATAAGGTCCCAAAAGCGAGACCTATTGGCTATGCCAATGCTTGTTCCTCTGGGCTTCTACATTACGTAGTCCCGGAGGGTTATCTTCTCTCTAGGAGGGTTTTCTCCGTCTGAGAGGGGTCTCTACCGACCATTGTTGTGTTCTACTTGCAATGCTTTTGTTCAGCATTGTAGGTGTGTCTCTCTCTCTCTCTCTCTCTCTCAATCTGTCTTTCTCTCTCTCGCTATATCGTGGGTGTGCTTTGAGATTCCTCTTCCTCTGTGTTACAGGAAGGGGTTAGATTACGTTCTTGTTTACATGATAAGGAGCTGATACTCTAATTCAGTGGTATGGGTTGATGTCTTTGGCCCCCTAGCCTTATCCAGGCATGGGTTGATTACCAACGGCGGGGCTACATAGTGTTATGGTTTCTATGAAGTATTTCTCCGACACTTCCTTATCCCTCTGATGTGGGTAAGGTTGTCCACATGATTTCTCATGCGGGTTTCCAACAGTCCTTCTGGTGGAGCATTTTATTTGCTACACCTGTGCTTCTTTAGACAGCCGGATTACTATAACTGGCTAGTTTTTTCAGGGATATTCTTTTGGCAGTTCAGTTCACAGATCCGCCTCCAAGGATAGTGTTGCTTGGGTATCTAATTCTAAGATAAGGAATCTGTGGCTAGATGTCTCTATCAGATGAAGAAGTTTCTTATCTTCGGTAACGCCTTATCTAGTAGAGACAGGATCTAGCTGCAGATTCCTTAACGACCCACCCATCCTCCCCACTCTGCGAACAGCTAGTCCTGTCACCTACAAGATTCCTCTCTTGGCAATCTGATGCCTTTCTTTAGGAAATCGTAAATGTTTGACACAAAGATGTCTCTTTTTTGGCACACTGTTTCCATAGGCAGTTTTTATAAGTGGCTCTGCGTTGTTTGCGTGAAAATTAGTCACAAAAGAAACTGACATCCGCGCGTCATTGGAGGGCTTATATGGACTCCGTTGACATCACATCCAGAGACGATGTTGCTACGGAGTCGCATCTGACTGTGTATTGCCATGATGCTCTCAGCCAGTGCCAAGTAACTCATTTTAGCGACCAAAACAATCTTTTAGCACAATGATGTCAGAATAGTGAGTGGAGATTATTAAATGAAACATTTCCCAACAAAGGAATCTGCGTCACCTTCACTTCTCCAGTATTGGGGTATCTTTCATAGATTCACATGCTTGAATCATTCCCCGTCGTCGGGGTGGGAGTCCCACGGTACATAAAAATAGCAATATATATATATATATATATATATATATATATATACCATATCCTAGGTAAATTAGAACCAGGAAGTAAAGTAGCCAGAAATCAAAAGGAAAAAATCCTCCACTTTCATGACTCGTCCAAGTCATTATATATAGTCCAAACTACAGCCAATCAGGCGACAGCACCACCCGGAATGTTCTCCTCAGAGGCTCAGGCTCTCAGATTTTCTACCGCACGTCGTGTGAAGGGAGTCTCCCTGAGCTCTGCTCAGTTTTCTTCTCAGTTCTTTGGAATATATTCTTCTTAGGATGTCTTCTTCAAAGAAGTCTCTTTTTCGCCCTTGTGAATCTTGTGGGAAGCTCTGGCTGTTTTCAGAAGATCCCCACAAGAAGTGCATTTATTGCTTATATCCTGACCATCAGGTGAGAGACTGCAAGATCTGCAGAACTTTTCCCCAAAAGACTCTGAGGGACAGAGAGGGGCGTCTACTTCTGTGGCTACAGAAGATAAAGGACCAGGACAATCCCTTATCTGATGTGGGGAGTATTGCCTCTGTTCAGTCTACGTCCTCCAGAAAGAGGATTGCTGACACAAATTTATCTTCTCCTGGGGCTAAGGTGTCGAAGAAACAGCCCTCCAGCAGTGCTGAGTTGCCTTCTGCTTCAAAAAAGACTCTTCCACCTTCTAAGCCTAGATCTATACCTTCTACGTCCCCGAGAAAGTCTAAAAAATCTCTCTTCTAAGCAAGTTTCTGACAAGGATTTGCCTCAGAAACGGAGTTCCTCGTCGACGAGCTCGTCGGCGACTCCTTCGTCGACGAGCTCTTACATCGCAACTACGACGTCGACGGCAACATTCTCATCGCCGAAGCCACAAATGATCATGTCGTCGGCGTCTTCGCCGTCGACGCTGGTATCAGTCTCAGTCAGACCAGTTCCGTCGACGAAGGTGTTGGTATCTACCGTCGACGCTCCGACGACGAAGAGTAAAGGAGTGTTGTCGTCGACTGCCTGCGTCGACGACCATCCCGTCGACGAAGTCCGTTCCGTCGGCGAAGGTCCCGTCGACGAAGTCCATCTCGTCGACGAGTCCATCCGTCGACGAGTCCATCTCGTCGACGAGTCCATCTCGTCGACGATACTTCCATCGACGCCTGCCCCGACGACGATTACTTCGTCGGCGGTTTCCTTGTCGACGTTACCACTATCTTCATGCACGGCTCTGCAGGTTTGGTCTTCGTCGACGCCTGCAGTAGAGACTACGCCGTCTACGTTGCCTCCGTTGACAGCGACGTCTTCTTTATTACAAAGACGTGCATCTTCTTTGAATGTACGTTCTCCGCTCACAATCTCTCCTCCTAAGGTTCACCTTAGGTTACCTGACCAATTGCTAACCTCTGATGAAGACGATGAACAATCAGAAGAAGGTGATATGTTCCGTACCGCCAGGAGCCCTTCAGAGCTCCTCATTAAGTATCAAGATGAGGATCCAGACGACGAAGTCTGTCAGGAAACGGTTCCTTTACCTCCAGATCCACTGCCTACGGCCCAAATGCCTTTGGCTCTTTTGAACAATCTACAATACATGTTAGATGATTACTATCGCCGTTTCCCTCCATCAGAATCGGCTTCTTCTATACCGCCCACACCTGTGCCTCAAACTTCATCAGCTTTGAGGTCACCCAGGCCACATTCTCCTGTACTGTCGCATCACTCTCAGGACGCCCACACCTCTGACGACGACAGAGAGGAAGGAGAATTAGATGACAGATCTTTACTCACGGAATGGGATGAGTATCAGATTCAAACTCCATCGCCTTTAACTCCTGCTCCTGTCGATTCTCCTCCTGCTGACGTTGGAGGTTTTCACCTTCTTATGGAGAGGGCTACAAAGCGTTTTCTACTTTCTATGGAAACAAAACAGGATGAGTGTTTCCTCTATGATTTTAAGGATCAACCAAGAAAACAAATACGATCCATTCCCATTATTGACTTCATTTGGCAAGAGGGATTGAAGGTTATGAAGGCTCCGGCCTCTATTCCTGCGGTCATGCCCCGCCTTGATAAAAAATACAAGGCGCCGGACAACTCGCCTGCATGCTTGATTGGTCAACCAAAAGCAGATTCAGTTATAGCACAGGCAGCGCAACGACGAGCGCGGAATCCCTCCTCTCCGCTATCCGCCCCCAGATCGGGACGGTAGACGTTTGGACGCTATTGGAAAAAGGTGTCCACTATGGCGGCGACAACAGTTCGGGCAGCTAATTCACTGGCTATCTTAGGACGATATGATAGACAAATGTGGTCGGACATTGCTCCCTACATTAACATGTTGCCTGAGCCCTCTAAATCAGAGGCGCTTAAAATCCTTCAGGAAGGGGAACGAATCTCGGCTGAGATTATAGATTCATCGGTGGATGTTGCCTCTACTGGTTTTCGACAAATGGCAGGTGCCGCAGTCTTGCGGAGGCAGGGCTGGTTAAGATCAACTTCATTTCGCCAGGAGGTTCAGGCTAAAATATTGGACATGCCTTTTGATGGCGAGTCTCTTTTTGGGAACCATATTGATGAGGCCCTACAGACCATTAAAAAAGATACTGAGACAGCAAGATCTCTCGGAACACTTCAGTTTCGTAAACCGCCCTTTCGGGGTGCGAGGGGGCGTGGATCCTTTTCTACTAGAGGAGGATATAATCAACAAAGGCAATATCAGCCCTATCAAAGTAATCAGCGTTTCTCTTCCCAGCGCCAACAACCATTCAGGCAACAATCAGCGACCTCTTACTCGCAAAATAGAAGGAAGTCTACCTTCCGAGGACGTGATACCTCTAAAAAGCAGTGACAAGTGCCACCTGCTCGACCACTTATCCCTTTACAAGTTGGAGGAAGAATCTCCCGTTATTACTCAAACTGGTCGAAAATAACAACAGACAAATGGGTCTTGGACATTGTGGCCAGAGGCCACGTTCTAGAATTCGTAAAACTTCCTCCAAATTTTCCCCCAAAGGTCCACCTCCAGCTCACCTCTCAGAGCTGTTTGCCCAAATAAATTTGATGCTGCGAAAAGGAGCCATCGAAGTAGTCCCTCGACTGCAAAGAGGAACGGGTTTCTATTCCAGATTTTTTCTCATAAAAAAGAAATCGGGAGAATGGCGTCCCATTTTAGATCTTCGCTCCCTCAACAAATATCTCAAGAAATTGTCATTCCGGATGCTAACTCTGCAAGAAATTCTTCCTCTCCTTACTGCGGGGGATCACATGACCACCCTCGACCTCCAAGATGCTTATTTTCATGTACCAATTCTACCCAGACACAGAAAGTTCTTGAGGTTCAGAGTGGCTGGCAGGGACTTTCAGTTCAAAGTCCTCCCTTTCGGACTACGTTCCGCACCCCGGGTCTTTACCAAGGTCTTAGCACCGGTGGCTGCACACCTTCGACTGGAGGGAATTCAGATTTTTCCCTATTTGGACGACTGCCTTATCAAGGCGAATTCCTTCAACAGCGCAAACGTCCATACTCAGAGATGTCTATCCCTGTTCCAATCTCTGGGCCTCTCCATCAATTTCGACAAATCTCACCTCCTCCCATCGCAGGAGAGAACGTTCTTGGGAGCCACCATAGACACGTTGCGAACACAAGTCTTTGTCTCAACCGAAAGACAAATGAAACTTTGCAATCTTGCACAGCTACTGAGATCAAAAGAGTACGTTTCAGTCCGACGGTTCAAGTCGCTTCTGGGGATGCTTTCATCTTGCATTCCTCTGGTCCCCAATTGCCGTTTCAGAATGAGACCCTTGCAAGAGGAACTCAACAAACAGTGGCTGCAAATCTCAGGATCCTTCGACGATCTCATCCGCATCACTTCTCAAATAAGGGACACTCTACGATGGTGGACTTCAAAGACAAATGTAGCAGCAGGCTGCTCATTCCTCATGAAAGCTCCAAGCTTCGTCATCACCACGGATGCCTCCCTAGAAGGATGGGGAGCCCACCTGCAGGGACTGACGGCAAGCGGAAGATGGGATGCTCAGCAAAAGACTTGTCATATCAACCTTTTGGAATTGCTGGCGATCTTCCTAGCCCTAAAGTCTTTTCGCACCATCATTCTCGGAGCATCAGTGTTGATTCGGACGGACAACACAACAAGTATGCACTACTTGAACAAACAAGGAGGAACAAAGTCCACACTGTTGTCTCAGCAAGCCCAGGAAATTTGGGATTGGGCGATCAAACATCAGATAACTCTGACAGCAATCCATGTCCCGGGAGTGTCCAACGTTCTCGCGGATTCCCTCAGCCGCTTGACAACTTCCAATCACGAGTGGGAGCTCCATCAGCCAACGTTGAATCGAATTTTTCAGGAGTGGGGTCAGCCCGACCTGGACTTGTTCGCGACCAGTCTGAACCGCAAATGCCCATTCTTCGCAAGTTCATGCGGAAATGCCTTTTTGATGAACTGGTCGCAGATTTATGCCTACGCTTTTCCACCGATACCGTTGGTTCCCAGGGTTCTCTGGAAAATGAAGAAGGAACCTTGTCGCCTAATACTCATAGCTCCCAGGTGGCCTCGCCAGTTCTGGTTTACCGAACTCCTCCTTCTCTCCGAATGCCATCCCATTCAGTTGAGACCAATACCGAACCTTCTATCCATTCAGAACGGTCAGATCTGCCATCCGGATCCTGCATCCCTGCACTTAGCGGCCTGGCGCCTGAGCACCTTGAATTCGCCCACTTAGATATTCCTTCTGACTGTAGAGAAGTTCTGGCCAATGCTAGGGCGCCTTCCACAATCAAGACATACACGCTTAAATGGAAACGATTTTGCCTGTGGTGTCAAGCCGCCAACATACATCCAATACATGCAAAGCCGGAGCAAATTTTACCTTTCTTCCTGCATCTGGCAAGATCAGGCCTTTCTCATTCTACACTTAAAGTATTCTTAGCAGCTATCTCAAGATTTAGGCAGGATGGTTCCAACTCTCTCTATTCCTCTAGGATCATTCGACAGTTCTTTAAGGGGTTGTTTCGTATGTTTCCACCTATTCGCCATCCACCTCCAGCCTGGCATCTTAACGTTGTGCTCTCACAACTTATGCGGCACCCCTTTGAACCTATTCATCGGACAGAATTGAAGTTTCTTTCATGGAAGGTGTCTTTACTATTAGCCCTCACATCTGCTAGGCGGGTCAGTGACATTCAAGCCTTCACTATAAAACCGCCGTACCTTCAATTCACAAGAGATTCTGTAGTGTTACGCACTAACCCCGTTTTTATGCCTAAAGTACCTTCGGACTTCCATCTCAACGAACCGGTCATTTAAAAAAAAAAATTCCCAATCCTCAATCACCTGCGGAAAGGGCTTTACATACTCTTGATCTCAAAAGGTGTCTCAAATTCTATTTGCAAAGGACATCTTCCATACGGAAATCTGATCAGCTATTTATAGCTTATGGAAAAATGCGTACAGGACACCCAATATCAAAACAGTCCATTGCCCGTTGGATCTCTGCTGCGATTGGTTTCTGTCATCAGCTGGCAGGCAGACCTTTACAGACAACTCCAAGAGCACATTCTACTAGAGCAATCTCTTCCTCTACCGCTCTCTTTGCTGGTGTGCCTATTCATCAAATCTGCAGAGCTGCTACGTGGTCCAACAGGCACACCTTTACAAGGCACTACTGTTTGGAAGCTGCCAATGATGCAGACACGTCTGTGGGACAGGCGGTTCTCCGTAATCTTTTTAAATAAGGTGAGCCTCTGTTTTTCCCTCCTCCTCTTACTATTGTTTAACATGGATTTATACATATATATCTTCATATGTGAATAGACGTATAACAATAAGCTATATTTGTGATTACACTTTGACTGTGTTATGCATATGCTTATGTTGTGATGATAATGTCACTAGTATTGTTATGGAGTCACTGCTATCTACTCTGATTCAAGCATGTGAATCTATGAAAGATACCCCAATACTGGAGAAGAACAATAGTTACTTACCTGTAATCTGTGGTTCTCCAGTATTAGTATCTTTCATAGATTCACATGCAACCCGCCCACCTCCCCTCAGAGGCTCTTTTGCTATGCTCTGTTTCATTCTGGATCACACTTGTGCTGGAAAATCTGAGAGCCTGAGCCTCTGAGGAGAACATTCCGGGTGGTGCTGTCGCCTGATTGGCTGTAGTTTGGACTATATATAATGACTTGGACGAGTCATGAAAGTGGAGGATTTTTTCCTTTTGATTTCTGGCTACTTTACTTCCTGGTTCTAATTTACCTAGGATATGGTATATATATATATATATATATTTTTATGTACCGTGGGACTCCCACTCCGACGACGGGGAATGATTCAAGCATGTGAATCTATGAAAGATACTAATACTGGAGAACCACAGATTACAGGTAAGTAACTATTGTTCTTCTTGTTATATAGAGACCCATTACCAAGCTTGGTATATTCCAGACTGTGTTTAAAAGGCTGCTCTATGCTTGGCACACACCAGGCTCAGGCCCATATTTTTTAAATTATCTGCGCACTCGGGCTCGAATGTTTAAACAATCTGCCCTGTATCTAGAGCCCTACATAATATTGTTTTTTTGCAATGTTACACCCACAGAATGCATGCTATCTCAGAAAGCTGTGTCCTGCTGCCCTGCTGTATTCCTAAAACCCTGAATTGACCTTTAATTACAACTTATAATTAAGTTGCCATCTTAACAATCTTGCTGGGGCTGCCTGCTGTTTCTTTTTCTGCTCGTATCACCCTGGTGGGACTCCCGGACCAGGCTCCTGTTGCAGCTGCTGGGGGGAGGCATGGCCTTCTCACGCTTGTAGCACTGCTTTGACCGCTGCAGCGTGAGATGCGTGCGGGCTGGGCCCGGTCCAAGGGCCGGCCCCCCCGCGCCTGTCGGAGCCCAGAGGAGGCTGGGCTGGGTCCCTCCTTTTGGCTCTGAGTTTCTTCATTCAACGGTCAGTCCTATATCTCCTGTGACGAGGGGTTTTGCCCACATTCTTGGAGGAACCCGGAGTCTGCAGATTCTGGTAGGAGACGCACCATATTATCTTTATTGTCTTTATACCTTGGGTGTGTCACCCTGGCTTATCCTTCAGTTTTCATGACATTGTCCCACTGCTTTGGGTATTGGCCTAATCATTTTCTTGACATCTAGATCAGGGGATAATTCCTATTGTCAGCCTAATTGGTGCATCTCATCCTAGCACAGCCCCTTTTGACTAGTCCCGAGTAGCCCTGATTGTGTTGGCCTTTCTGACCAGGGGATAGCCTTTGTGTGACATGGGAAAACATAAGACTCCTGCGCTTGCCCCCAGGACCTCTTCAAACACAACCATCCCCATGAATGCCTTCTTGCAGCGCGCCGCAGGGGTGCTTGACAAGGAAATTGAGATAGTTACTTGCAGACTCTCTCGCTCCCCTCTTCCCCGTCTACTCTCAGGTGCCCCATTACCCGCCCCCCTCGTTCAGGGGAGGGGATCACCTGTACCACCCTGACAGTGGTTGGGAAGATATTACACCTGCACCTTTGGTAGAGACGGGGGCTATCACACTCCATGTGCTCTCACACGCAAGATCATGCTACCTCATTGCCATCTGATGCCCAAGTCGGAGTGCAGGAGGCAACTAAAGTGGGAGTCAAAAGAAAGAGGGTGACAATTGTGAGTAAATCCAAGCACCCTAGGGTCACTGGTGACTTACTGTCACTAGCACCATTACCCTGACATGGCAAAGTCTGATCTGGTGGTTTTGTTGGATTAATTACGTGACTCCTTAATGACTGCACTCGAGGCCAAACTGGACACCATAAGCCACCGACTAGCAGCAATTGAAAAGGTGCTTTTTAATCCAAGTCAGCCTCAGCCTGTATGCGACGTGGAAGCTTCAGCTCCTAATCTCCCCTCCATAGGGACACCTGCCACAACCAAGCTTTGCGATCTACAGCGCCCGGTAAGGGAAGCAAAGGTGTTGAAACCTGGAAATAGTGGGGTCATATCAAGTTCCGCCACCCTACCAACGAGGCCAAATTCTGCTCACCTTCCCCCCCCCTCCCACCCCCCCAAGAGCTGGTGCGTTTTGTCATGGTGTAGCAAGCACTAAAGAGAGGGTGCCAGCTGGAACGCTTGAATGAGAAGGCAACAGGTTGCGAAATAGTATCTCATGTTCTAGTTCCAGACCAGTTATCCTCTACCTCCCTCCCCCAATCTACCCCTTATGTAGTAGTGCTGGGGAATGTCCCCACTCTTTCATCAGGCATCTCAGACGATTTTGATCAACTTAAAAACAATGTTCTTCATTGGTTGAATTTAAACACCACCTTGGGGGCCCGGGTGGCAAGACACATCATCATGTTACGAAGATCGTAAGGAAAGAGGCTCCGGCTCGGCAGGCACTGTTACACGCTCGAGGAGGCGTAACCAAGGTAACCTAATACCGAGTCGGAAAGGAGCGTTGCGTTGTCAAGGCATGGTGGCACGCTCTCGCATCTCCGAGCAGGTTGCTAGGAGACGCGAGTCTCAAAATACGCAAGCTCCGGTCCCGTCTCCCTTTTTTACATTTTTTTTTATTTAAAACACAAAGACAAACAGCGCTGTTGAGCCGGAGAAGGGCATAATGCTCCAAATTGCTCAAAGCAATCAGACTATTCTTGTAAATGCCGCAAAGCGGCAGTGGAAAGTAAACGAGAGGAAAATACTTACCTATTCTTTCCCACGATCGTCGGAGCGATCGGAAGGGAAAGTGATTCAAGAGCTATTCCCCGCCATAAATTGGACCGGGGAGATTGTTTCCTAGCTGTAAACGAAAAGGTTTAAAACAAGAATATGACAAGGCAAGGTAGGACAGAAGTCCTTATTTATACTAAGCAAATACAGCTCACTAAAATAACGTCACATAATCAATATCAGGCTTATATAATTACAGTTTAAGGAAAGTATGCCACAAATGAGAAAGATGTACTTATCTGTGTCAGAGTAGCGAACAAAAGAGGAAGATGGGAGTCTACACTGTCTCCTTATGATGTTGCTAATGTTCTATTTATTGTGATGTATTTACATTCTTTAAAGGGCTGCATGTTGGGGCAGCAAATTAAAGTATTTGCATAATGGTAGCCTCCGGTCTTGTAATGAAATCCTAGCATTCATCAGGCGTCCTACTTCCACCATCGTGGCTGTTCCCCTGGGGTTCTTCTATAGGCCATCGCTCGCTCACTACAACCTAGCCATCTGATAGCCCCAGAACTTGTGGACTTGGCCCCGGGTATCCTTTATGGGGCTGCCTCGGATTTAGCTCTGTCAAATAGTTTTGCCCCCTTATCATATCTGGGTGGTTGTGATTGACTGGTTGGGACTAATCCTTCTGACGTGGTCCAGACTGTATCCCAATCTTTGAGCCCACGTGTGCCTATACTTTCCGGCAGAGTGCAAAATCATCAGTTGGAACATCGTTGGTCTTGCGGGCAAGTTTAGTGACCCCAAGTGGCTGAGTTATATCAAAGGGTTCGATGTGATTTGTCGGCAGGAGACATGGGCCAACACCAACTGTTTTGTCTTGGAGGGTTACAAAACCTTTTTTTCTACCTGCAACCCCGCATGTGCGAGCAGACCAATGCGGGTTTGATAATCTTCGCATCCTTAGCACTCCAGTGTAGTCCTAATGTTTTATCTACGGATGCCCTCACCCTGCAAGCTCTTATTTTCCAGAGGGTCGAGTAAGTAGCTCTTTTTGAACTTTTATAATGCTACCCCCATGTCCACGGGGGTTTGTAACATACAAGTATTGGGTTCATACTTAAGAAAGATGAAAGGTCTCAACATGTCTAGCGCAAACATGATTGATGGCGACTTTAATGTTCATGTATGAGGGGATAGGAGGGAGTGCAAGCCCCAGGTTGTTTTCTTTTAACAGGTATGCATATGGAACGCACCTTACAGGGGACAAGTCTTAACGATATTTTAAATGAGTTTGATTTAGTTTCAGCCATTTGTAAGTTGCCTCCCTTGATGAAGAACATCAATCCCACTTTCACTGGGAGAGGATGTGAGTCATTTAGTGACTTTAGGCCTTTTTTCCTCACCCTTCTTCCCTTTTATTTCTGAATTTTTAATCCCCTCGAGTCCTTTTAGTGATCACAATCTAGTATGTGCCACAATTTGTTGGTCCCCGCTGGCCCAATCCCTCAGGGTGGGAGTAAGCGGGAGTCATAGGGTCGTTGAGGGAGGAAGGAGACTTAAGTGGTCTCAGATAATCCCAGACTCTTTTTACAATTTATTGTATACTCCGTGCATGAAAGAGTTTGGTATCTGCACCGCTCAGCAGAACGCCGCGAACATCCTCGAGGCCTTCATCGAGATCTCTATCACCATCTCAAAATTATTGTGGGTACCAGCACCACTGTATCAGGGAATGTTGCAGAGGTGGTTTGACTCAGGCTGTTCTCAGGCGCTGAGAACCCTTAAGAGAGCCTTGAGGGCCAAACCTAGGGATCCCTCCTTAGGACTAGTTGTAGCTTCTATAAACAAGAATTGACTTGACGCAAGAACATCATAAAGGAGGAGGCCTAGATAGAACTGATCGAGGCTAGTACTCTGAGGAGTAGCTCTAAATAACTGAAGACAGTTGGGTGGGTCATTTTGAGGAAATCTATAACCTCTCACCCACTGCATCGATAGGGGGTGCAGGGTGATGGAAGGGAAAGCCTCCCTAAATTTCCCTCCTGAGGAAGTTAGGAAAGGTATATTGGGGTTATCTAAGAACAAGGCCCCGGATACTGATGGGATCCCTCCTGACCTCTACGTACAGGATGTGGATCTTTGGGTCCCCGTCCTGACATCCTTGATTAACGCAGCTGGAGAGGCAGCCCCCCCGAGTCATGGGCTAAGTCAATCATAGTACATGTTTTCAAAAAGGGCGATAGGGATAGCACGGCTTGTTACATGTCTATTTTATTGCTTGATTCTGTGGTCAAGGAGGTGGGGTGTATCATCTTGAATAGGCTTTCTAAATGGGCCGAGGCTAATAATGTTCTATCAGAATCATAGTTGGTTTCCGCCCGGGAGGTCAACTGTGGACCGATGTTTGAACCTGTATTTAGTATTAAGTAAATACACCGTTGCACGGCCCGGTTCCATCCACCTGGCTTTTATGGACCTATCATCTGCATCTGACCGAGTAAATAGAACCAAACTATGGCAGATTATGTTATCTATGGGGGTAGATGGGGACATTGTTTTATTTTTGAGGGACCTCCATAGGGATACGATGGCAGCGGTTCGATATTCTAAAGATTTAAAGGTCACCTGCCATTTTTGAATGCAAAGAAGGGTTCGGCAAGGCCGTATCTAGGCCCCATTCCTCTTTCAATCAATCAATCAATCATGTCACTTATAAAGCGCACTACATACCCGCGAGGGTCTCAAGGCGCTGGGGGAAGAGGGGGGTGGTGCTGCTACTGATCGAAGAGCCAGGTCTTGAGGAGTCTTCTGAAGGCCAGTAGGTCTTGGGTCTGTCGGAGGTTGGTGGGGAGGGTGTTCCAGGTCTTGGCGGCGAGGTGGGAGAAGGATCTGCCGCCGGCGGTCGTTTTCCGGATGCGGGGGACTGTGGCGAGGGCGAGGCTGGTCGAGCGGAGCTGGCGGGTGGGGGTGTAGAAGCTGAGTCGTCTGTTGAGGTAGGCTGGTCCGGAGTTGTGGAGTGCTTTGTGTGCGTGGGTGAGGAGCTTGAAGGTTATCCTCTTGTTGACAGGGAGCCAGTGCAGGTCTCTCAGGTGGGGTGTGATGTGGCTGCGTCTGGGGATGTCGAGGATAAGACGTGCAGAGGCGTTCTGGATGCGTTGCAGCCGTCCTCAGGAGCTTAGCCGTCGTTCCTGCGTAGAGGGCGTTTCCGTAGTCCAGCCTGCTGGTGACGAGGGCCTGGGTGACTGTTTTTCTTGTTTCGGTGGGGATCCACTTGAAGATCCTGCGGAGCATTCGGAGGATGTTGAAGCAGGATGAGGAAACGGCGTTGACCTGCTTAGTCATGGAGAGGGTGGGGTCGAGGATGACCCCTAGGTTGCGTACGTGGTCGGTGGGTGGCGGGGCTGTTCCCAGTGATGTTGGCCACCAGGAGTCGCCCCAGGCTGAAGGGTTGGAACCAAGGATGAGGACCTCCGTCTTGTCCGAGTTCAGCTTCAGGCGGCAGGTCCTCATCCATTCGGCGACGGCCTTCATTCCTTCGTGGAGGTGGGCTTTGGCGGTGTGAGGGTCTTTGGTGAGGGAGAGGATCAGCTGGGTGTCGTCGGCGTAGGAGATGATGTTGAGGTTGTGCTGTCGGGCGACGTGGGCGAGGGGTGCCATGTAGATGTTGAACAGCGTTGGGCTGAGGGAGGAGCCTTGGGGTACGCCGCAGATGATCTTGGTGGCCTTGGATCGGAAGGGGGCGAGGCGGACGCTTTGTGTTCTGCCGGAAAGGAAGGATGTGGTCCAGTCCAGGGCCTTCTCTTGGATCCCGGCGTCGTGAAGGCGTGTTCGTAGTGTGTGGTGGCAGACCGTGTCGAAGGCGGCTGATAGGTCCAGGAGGATGAGGGCTGCTGTTTCTCCGTTGTCTAGCAGGGTCCTGATGTCATCGGTGGCGGCGATGAGGGCGGTTTCGGTGCTGTGGTTGCTGCAGAAGCCGGACTGGGAAGGGTCCAGGATGTTGTTCTCCTCGAGGTAGCGGGTCAGTTGTTTGTTGACGATTTTCTCGGTGACCTTCGCGGGGAACGGGAGCAGAGAGATGGGTCGGAAGTTCTTGAGGTCCTTGGGGTCTGCCTTGGGTTTCTTGAGTAAGGCGGTGATCTCGGCGTGCTTCCAGCTTTCCGGGAAGGTTGCTGTCTCGAAGGAGATGTTGATTATTTTCCGGAGATGGTGCGCGATGGCTGTACTGGCTTTGTTGAAGATGTGGTGAGGGCACGGGTCTAGCGGTGAACCGGAGTGGATGGTGTTCATGATCTCGCTGGTGTCCTCGTCGTTGATGTTGGTCCAGGAGAGCAGGCGGTTGGTGGTTGTGGGGGCAGTGGTCTCGGTGGTTGCCGGGCGGTCGTGGTGTTGAAGCTGTCGTGGATGTCGGCGATTTTGCGGTGGAAGAAGGTGGCCAGTGAGTCGCACAGGTCTCGCGACGGCTGGATGTCGTTGGTGTTGGAGCTGGGGTTGGAGAGTTCCTTCACGATGTTGAAGAGCTCTTTGCTGTTGTGTGCGTTGTTGTCTAGGCGGTCTTTGAGTGAGGCCCTTTTGGCGGATCTGATGAGGTGATGGTGACTGCGGGTGGCGCTCTTGTGGGCGGCGTAGCTGTCCGCTGTCCGTTCGTGGAGCCAGATCTTCTCCAGTTTTCGGCATGTTCGCTTGGAGGCCTGGAGGTCTTCGGTAAACCAGGTGGCTTTCTTGCTGGTGTGGCTGTTGGGCGGATTCTTGAGCGGGGCGAGGTGTTGGCGCAGTCGTCGATCCACTGTCTGAGGTTGCGGGCGGTGGTGTCGGGGTCGGAGGGTTCGGCGGGTGGGCTCAGGGCGAGGGTTGTGGTTAGCTGGTCTTCCGTGACTCTGCTCCAGCAGCGGCGATGCATTTGTTCGGTGCGGTGGTGCGTGGTGGGCTTCCTGTAGGTGAAGTGGATGCAGTGGTGGTCAGTCCAGTGGGGTTCGGAGGTGTGGTTGAAGGAGACGTGTGGGCTTGCGGAAAAGATGGAGTCTAGCGTGTGGCCGGCGGCGTGGGTGGGTGTAGTCACGAGCTGTCTGAGTCCGAGGGTGGCGAGGTTGTCGATCAGGGTGGTGGAGTTGGTGTCCTTGTTGTTCTCGAGGTGGAAGTTCAGGTCCCCGAGGAGGATGTAGTCCGTGGAGGCGATGGCGTGTGTGTGCTGACGAAGTCAGCGATGGAATCGCTGAACTGTGGTCGGGGTCCGGGGGTCTGTAGATGAGGGTTCCTCTGAGGGTGGTGTTGGGATCGGTGTGGATCTGGAAGTGCATGTGTTTCGGCGGTGCTGAGGGTGTCGTCGGTGTTGGTTGAGACTCTGAGGGTGTTCCTGTGGACGATGGCGATGCCTCCTCCGACTCCGTTGGTGCGGTCCCTGCGGGTGATCTTGTATCCGTCCGGGATGGCAATGGCGATGTCGGGGGCTGAAGCGGGATTCAGCCAGGTCTCCGTCAGGAATGCGACGCCTGGGGAGGTTGAGTCGAGAAGGTCCCAGAGTTCGATGGCGTGTTTGCGGGCGGAGCGGGTGTTGAGGAGGATGCATCTGAGGTAGTTGGGTTCTTTCCTGGGCGGTGGTTTGGCGGGGCGGGTGCTGGCGAAGCTGCAGTTCCGGCAGGTGAAGGGCCCTTGGGTGCGCTTCGGGGTGGCCTGGTAGCAGGCATGATCTTTTCCGGGGTTAACCTATATATCTGAAAGAGACAATTGGTTATAGATTCCTTACCTTGTGAATTATCCCCAGGCGTCAGACTGGATCCGGAGAATTTTTCGTCGGCAGTACCCCAGCGCGTCGTAAAGTGGCGGCGGTCAGCTCCGCGTTCGTCGCCGTCGCCGGGATGACGTCACAGCAGCTACTTAGATGCCGCCCTCGCGCGCTGACCTCAGTTCTTTCTTTTTCCGCGCCAGCCAGCGCAGATCCGGAGAGAGCAGTACCTCCAGTCACTTTTTGACTGACTTTTTTGAACGACTTCTGTCAACACCGTTTTGTGTCCTCGACTCCTGGTGCGCGTAGGGATGCCTGGTTTCAAGGCTTGCGGTTCCTGCCGACGGTTGATGTCGGTGACGGATCCGCACCGCGTGTGCCTGTTTTGCCTGAACGCGACCACGAATCCAAGTCTTGTTCCGACTGCCGGACCATGAATCTCAAGTCTTTGCGGGAGCGGTCCCGAAAGCTTCTCGAGGCCCGGCAGTCCTCTCCGTTTCGAGGTCCCGGTCACGCGGGAGGTCGAGGGACCGGTCGCGGAGCCACCACCATTCCTCTTCCAAGTCTTCACACTCCTCAGGTAAGTCGAAGCACAAGAAGAGGTCGAAGAAGCATCGTCGCTCTTCGACTTCTCCCCGTCCATCGGATGATGCGACGAGGGATGTGGGCGGTGCCCCTCCCGCAGCCCCGCGTGCGGAGTCCGCTGGGTCGACTCCGAGTTTCCCTCCCTTCCGGGACCCGGAGCGACCCCTGCCCAGCTTCGGAGTTTCTACGAAGCGATGCATTCCATCTTTGGGCAGCCCGACTCCGCTGGCGCGCCTTCGGGCCCCGCGAACTCGGCTGGGGCCCTGGGCCTTCGACGCCGGCGGCTTAGGCCCCAGCACCGCAGGGTCCCCTTGGATACAGGCCTGGATCCGGATCGGCGCCGGTCGACCTTGTAACACTTTCCCCAGCGCCGATTCCACCGGCACCGCGTCCGCAGTCGACGCCGGTTTTGTCCCCAGCCGGCGTCGACCCCGGCCTCCACCCTGACGTGGACACGGAGCCGGACCGGCGTCGACCGATGCCGGATCCTGCGCCGACGGGTACTTTTGTTCCCCTGTTCAGCCCTGGTGTGTTTAGGCCAGATTGGCAACCAGAAGAGGGTGAAGAGGACTGGGAGGGGTCTGGTGAACCTTTAACTGACCAGTTGGAGTACGACCCGGACTGGAGAGAGGAGTTGGGGGAAGCCAGTGGTCTGGATACCTCCCCAGACCTTGGCATGTTGTCTCCTCCTACCGTGGCTACAGAGGAGGGAGCGTCTTACGCAGTGGTGTTGCGTAGGGCGGCCGAGGCTCTCAACCTCGAGCTACCTACGGTGGCAGTCAGGACTAACCTCCTGACAGAGGTGCTTCAACCGGCAGCGAGCTCTTCAGAGCCCCTGCTGCCGTTTAATGAAGCCCTCACTGACATCTTTTTGGGCACCTGGTCCAGGCCCAACACAGGGGTTCCTGTGAATAGGATAATTGCCCGACGCCACCGCCCGGTCCCAGGCGACCCCACTTTCCTCTCCCAACACCCCACCCCTGAGAGCTTGGTGGTCCAAGCCTCCACGTCCAAAGGCGCATTCCCTAATGCACCACCTGATAGGGAATCCAAAAAGCTGGACCACCTTGGGAAGAAGATGTTTTCTTCATCCAGCTTGGGACTGCGGTCGGTAAAAACACTGCATGTCTGTTGGGCCGTTACACCCACTCTGTGTGGGATACAGTAGCGCAGGTGCTGCCCCAGTGTCAGGAGGAGGCCCGGGCCGTGCTCTCCCGTGCAGTCGCCGAGGGGAGAGACGCAGCCAAGTTTACCATCCGATGTGGGCTGGACACCACTGACTCGCTAGGCAGGACGATTTCAACATTGGTAGCCCTTCGACGCTACGCCTGGCTGAGGTCGACTGGCTTTTCCGGGGATGTCCAAGCTACCCTTATGTACATGCCCTTTGATGGCCGTCGCCTATTTGGCGACAAAGCAGACAACGCGCTGGAGCGCTTCAAGGACTCTCGGGCTACGGCCAAATCCATGGGCCTCTCCACCACCTGCCCTGCGCAGTCTGATTTTCGCCCCTTTTGTGGCTACGGAAGGGGTGCCCCGCTACGTTCCACCCAGAGCCACAGGCCGGCGCAAGCTGTTCAGCCCCTGCGCGTCCGGGGACGTGGGGCCCACCGTCGTGGGTCTGGGGGCCAGCGAGCGGGCCAGTCCAAACCCTCCTAGTCTGACCTTTCAGGGCCACCAATTGCCAGTGGGCGGCAGGATTCGCCATCACCTCCCCCACTGGCGCACCATCACGTCGGACAGGTGGGTTTTGCAAATAGTCTGAAGGGGCTACTCCCTCCCCTTCGAGACTACCCCCCCAGCCATGCCACCTCAGTACCATTGCATGTCGGAGGATCATCTGGCCCTTCTCCAACAGGAAGTTACGGCTCTCTTGGCCAAGGGAGCCATTGAGCGAGTTCCTACCCCTGAAGTAGGTCCCGGTTGCTATTCCCACTACTTTCTGGTGCCCAAGAAGGACAAAGGCCTTCGTCCTATCTTGTATCTCAGGAACGTCAACTGCTTCCTCCGGAAGGAGAAGTTCAAAATGTTGACGCTAGCTCAGGTCCTTTCTGCCATTGACCCTGGAGACTGGATGGTGGCGTTGGACTTGCAGGACGCCTATTTTCACATCCCCGTCCTGCCGGCCCACTGGCGCTACTTGCGGTTCACGGTAGGCCACGAGCACTTTCAGTTTACCGTGCTCCCCTTTGGCCTTACCAGCGCCCCTCGGGTGTTCACAAAGGTGATGGCGGTGGTCGCAGCTCATCTGCGCAGATCAGGGGTTCCAGTCTTCCCCTATCTCGACGACTGGCTGTTGAAGGCGGGCTCCCCCCAGGCTGTCGTTTACCACCTCCAGACTACGGCGGACCTCCTGCATTCGCTGGGGTTTTCTATCAACGTGCCGAAGTCACACCTGACTCCCTCTCAGAAGCTCCTCTTCATTGGAGCGGTTCTGGACACAACGCAGTTTCGGGTCTATCTTCCTGAGCAGCGAGTCCGGGATATTCGAGCTATGATTCTGATCTTTCAGCCTCTATCCCGGGTTTTGGTCAGGGTGACCCTGCGGCTGCTGGGTCTGATGGCCTCCTGCATCCTGCTAGTGGATCATGCCGGATGGCATATGCCGGCTCTGCAGTGGGACCTGAAGTTCCAGTGGGCACAGCATCAGGGGAACCTGTCCGATTGCGTCCAGATCTCGGAGGGCACTGCACGCCAATTGCAGTGGTGGCTAACGAACTGAAATTGGGTCAACGGCAGATCCCTCTCCCTTCCCCAACCAGGGTTCACAGTGGTGACCGATTCATCACTTCTGGGATGGGGCGGCCACATGGGGGAGGCGGAGATCAGAGGCCTCTGGTCTCTGGCGGAGTCCGAACTCCACATCAACCTTCTGGAGCTTCGGGCGATTTGTCTTGCACTCAAAGCATTCCTTCCCTTTGTCCAGGGAAAAGTAGTGCAGGTGTTCACGGACAACACCACCGCCATGTGGTACTGCAACAAACAGGGCGGGGTGGGGTCGGGTCATGGACCCTATGTCAAGAGGCTCTCCGTCTCTGGACATGGCTGGAACATCAGGGCATATCCCTGGTGGTTCAACACCTGGCAGGTTCTCTGAACCCCAAGGCGGACGAACTCAGCCGCAGGTGCATGATGGATCACGAATGGCGTCTTCACGCTGAGGTGGTGCAAGGTCTTTTTCACAAGTGGGGAGAGCCTTGGTTAGATCTATTCGCCACCGAAGAGAATGCGCAATGTCAGCAATTCTGCGCGTTGGAATTTCCAAGGCGGCACTCGCTAGGCGACGCTTTTCGTTGCAAGTAGAGTTGCAGTCTTCTATACGCCTTTCCGCCTATACCACTTCTGCCCAGAGTGCTAAAGAAGATCAGACACGACCGGGCCCAAGTCATCCTGGTGGCTCCGGATTGGGCACGAAGAGTTTGGTATCCTGAGCTTTTACACATGGCCATCGATCCGACTGCCTCTTGAGGAGGATCTTCTGTCGCAGCAGCAGGGGACGGTCCTCCACCCGAACCTGTCCAGTCTCCACCCGAAGTCTGTGATGTTATCTTGGCAGCCAGGCGTCCCTCCACTAAGACAGTATACACCTGCAGATGGAACAAATTTGTGGCATGGTGCACAGCACAGGCTGTGGGTCCCCTTTCTGCCCCTCTTTCTGAGGTTCTCTTGTTCCTCCTTTCTTTGGCCCAGCAGGGCTCTGCTCTGGGCACTCTATAGGGCTACCTCTCGGCCATTTCAGCCTTCCTTAGGCTTCCTGATCAGCCTTCTCTTTTCAAGTCCCCTGTTGTAAATCGCTTCCTTAAGGGCATTACTCATCTTTTTCCTCCTGTTCCCTTCATAATGCCCCAGTGGGACTTGAACCTAGTTCTAACTTATCTTATGTGCGCTCCCTTTGAGCCGCTACATAACTGTCCTCTTAGGCTTCTGACCTTAGACTGCTTTTCTGGTTGCCATCACCTCTGCGCGCAGGGTGAGTGAGCTCCAAGCTCTTTCTTCCAAACCTCCTTTTCTGGCTGTTCATCCGGACAAGGTTGTCCTTCGAACTCGTCCATCCTTTCTTCCCAAAGTGGTTACTTCCTTCCACATTGGTCAAACCATCACCTTGCCCACCTTCTTTCTGCATCCTTCTAAAGAGGAAGAGAGGCTCCACCGTCTCGATCCAAAACGTGCGCTTTTATTTTACTTGGATCGCACAAAACATTTCCGGGTGGATGACCATCTCTTTGTTGGCTACGTGGACGCTAAAAAAGTTTGGGTCGTACACAAACGGACCATCTCTAGATGGGTCGTTTTGTGTATCAAAGCTTGCTATTCTTTGGCAAAGAAGGAGCCTCCTGTGGGGCTACGTGCCCATTCCACCAGGGCGACGGCAGCTACCACTGCTTTGGGACGGGGAGTTCCCCTCAACGACATCTGTCAGGCAGCGACGTGGGCATCTCTGCACACGTTGACAAAACACTACTGTCTGGACAGCCAAGTCCGGAGAGACTGCTTTTTTGGCCGTTCTGTTCTCCAGGACTTTCTGGTGTGAACTTGGTTCGCAGACCCTCCTCCGGGGTTGGTATTGCTAGGGTGTCTATTCACAAGGTAAGGAATCTATAACTAATTGTCTCTTTCAGATTAATAAGTTACTTACCTTCGGTAACGATATATCTGTAAGAGACATAGATTAGTTATAGATCCTTACCGCCCCACCCAGCCTCCCCGTTCTGCGAACTGACTTCTAGGGTTAAGGATTTCCTTTCAGGGCCCTAGTTTTGCGCACCAGTGGTCAGTGTCTTGCATGGCTCTGCGCTGTTGGCGTGGAAAGTCGTGTACAGAACTGACGTCAGCGAGCAAGGGCGTCGTCTAAGTAGCTGCTGCGACGTCATCCCGGCGACCACGACGCCGACGACGAACACGGAGCCGACTGACGCCACCTTACGACGCGCAGGGGTACTGCTGACAAAATTCTCCGGATCCAGTCTGATGCCTGGGGGTAATTCACAAGGTAAGGAATCTATAACTAATCTATGTCTCTTACAGATATATCGTTACCGAAGGTAAGTAACATGTTGGTTAACAGCTTAGAGCAGTTTTTATCCGACTCAAAAATAGATTGTCCACAGGTTGGGCCCCGGCTTTTGCCCGTCTTATTATATGCAGATGATGTGGTCCTTATGGCCTGACCCGCCAGGGGTCTGCAGACTTTATTAAATTCCTTTGTTCATTTCATGGAGGAGTTGGATTTGTCGGTGAATGACAAAAAATCTTTTGTGATGGTTGTAGGGCCACCATCTACCAATTCTATCCCTTTTAAAGTCGAGCCCTCCTCGGTGCCTAAGACCAGAGCATTTTCTTACCTGGGCATATTGTTTGATTCTGCCCTGAATTGGCGCCCCCTGGTTAACAGGAAAAATGAGGACCTTGAAAATGCTGCCGTATTTAATTTTGCAACATGGCTGGGCAGCAGACCCACAGGAGCTCTTTTACAGATTTACAGGGCCAAGTGCATATCCACGTCCGTTTACGAGAGTGAAATCTGGGGATATATTATGCCGGAAGAGTTGCAAATTGTAGAAAATGCTTTTCTGAGATGCTCTCTGTGTCTTCCGCAAAGTACACCAACTTTCTCAGTGCACGAAGAAATGGGAGTGGCCTACTTAACAGACATTATTGCCTTCCATCCTCTCTCCCTCTGGATAAATATTTGGACTAGACCTAGGATCCAATTGAGTAAAGATATTATAAAGGATTGTCTATCCCTGGATCACTCTCTTAACATTCCCTGGCTTAAATATATAAAGGACTGTTTTTTTGAATTTGGGCAGGGGAGATCTTTTTAGGAACCTTGGAAGGATTGGGAAACAGGATTCTAACCGGGTGAAAGAACTTTTCTCGAGAAGGAGGAAGCTGGATAGGGAGGAGAGAGCCCTTATGAAGCCTAGTGTTCGATGTTATGTCATCCTAAAAACAGTGCCCTCTACCGACCCTTACCTTTTGTGTGTTAAAAGTAGGTACGACCACTTTCTATTAACCAGGTTCCAGCTGGACCTTCTGCCTTTTCTGTTAGCCTACCCTCGTGGGGGGAATAAGGGTGCCAATCTTCAGTCCTGCGGCTGTGATAGTAAATCTCTGCAGGACACATTACATTTTACCATGTTTTGTAGTTTTTACACTGCACCTAGGAAACAATTTATCCTCCCAGTACTGAAAAGAGCCAAATTTATCCAGGTTTGACCCTCTCTGATATTATCCTCAAATGTTTCCGGGAGACATTATTTCTAATGTTCTCAGCTTTTTTTAAATTGCTGTCAGACTGAGAAACAGTTGTGATTAAACCTCTAGGAAGGGCAGGACAGTTTCCATTTTACTAGATTTTCATTGGGGTTTTTTTATTGGGTTCCTATTTTGATTGTCTTTTAATGTGATTTTATTGAGGATGATTTAAATGTGATGTATTTATTATGGATTGTACCACTTTTATGGTTTGTATTTCATAGAACGAATAAAATTTACATTGATTGTTATCAGTCGCCATCTTTCTTTCTTCAGTGAGCTTCTCTCTACTTTTCATCATCTGTATGCCTCCTCTTTCTGATTATATAGCCTTCTCTCAGTCACATGTCTGTCTGTCTGCTGTAATCTCAATTATTGTATTTCTGCAAATGACTCACATCACACTTCATAGATCACAACCTCTTCTTTAAAACCCCTATCACCAGGGCCGGCGCTAGGCATGGGCAGTGTGGGCAGCTGCCCAGGGCCCCGCGGCCTTCTAATTACGACGGGGCCCCCCACGAGGCCATCATCCTTTTGAAAATGTACCACTTACAAGTGGGAAGCGTCCTCCCTCGGGGTGTGCAAACGTGGTGCAGCTCAAGGCCAGAGGCGGGCCCCCCTCACCTGGACCCGGCTGCCAGGGGCTGAAGGGTGAAATATGACCCCCGCATCCCTTTCAGCTGTGGCAGACTGGGCAGGGCAGGGTTTGTGGCCGTGATCAGCTTTCCTTTCTCTTATCCTAATCGCTGCATCTGCATGATAATTGCAGATGCTTGAACTGGCGTGAGGTGAGAAGTGAGCCCTGCCGCTGCATGAATGAAAGGCAGAGCATCCTGCAGGGCTCACAACAAAAAATAGAGTGACCTCATATCACGTCACGATGGGCGCTGCTCCTTCCACTGAAGGGAAAGGGAGACGAGCAGAAAACAGAGTGAGAGGTGGTTATTCTTTTCTTTTTTTTTTTTTGCAACTCTGTTTTTTTCTTTCAAACAAGCATGTTCATCCAAAAGAAACATAAACAGAGTTAAACATACATAAGTGACAAGCGCTTGGTGTTTTTTTATTTTAATGTAATTTACATGAAAAAAAGGAATAATGAAAAATTGGGTCAGTAAAAGAATAGTGGAGATAACATTGAGTTGGTAGCAGGGAAGGAGGGGTGACCCCACATCCATCCTCACCACCCCGAGGGGAGTGCAGCGACCCCTCCAAGATACACCCAAACTATATAACCTGTCAAACCACACACCATTCCTTGTTGTACACATCTGAAAAGGTAGCACTACTCCCCGGCAGCATGTTTGTTCACATCTGAAATCCCGAATTCCAGTGTCCTGGGTACATCTAAGAAGGTCTGGTGCTCTCTTTTGCTTTTAATAGAAGTATTGAGGGAGAGGCCCATCTAAAAGGGGTTAGGCAAACAAAAGACAGTAAGAGGTGAGGAGATGACAGAGTACAGCAGAGAGGAGCGAGCTGAACATAAGGGGCAAAACAGATATATAGAACAAGAGGCTTAAGGAAAGGGAGTTGGGGAAGGAGTGATGTGTATGTAATGGCAGAATCAATGAGAGAAGGGAAGAATCTTGGTTAGGTAAAAGGAATAGCATGCAAAAGAGGAATGTAATAGGCTTGGGGAGAGTGGGAGGATGGAAGGGGAGAGAATGTTGTAAAGTAACAAGAGCAGTGGTGTAACACAAAATGATGGGGACCTCGCTGCAGAGTGTGATAATGGGCCCCTGACTCTCCCACATTTCACAGATATTTATTGGCCCTGGGCTGAATGGGGGCCCCCTGAAGTGTTGTGGGCCCAACTGTGCTGCAGGGGCCTGCATTCTGTCCTGGCGCAAGACGTGAAGCAAGGTAAAAGGCCAGGGAGAAGAGTGATAAATAGCAGCGCACGTAGGGGAGAGGTGGAAGAGGGGCAGATACAGCGAATTGAGGGTAGAGGTGAGAGAGAGATAAAACATGAAGAGTTGAGCATGGAGGGGAGAGGTGGACATAAAGGGGGGACCAGTGAACAAAGTTAAGGCTGGAGAGTAAGATGAAAGGTGAAAGGCAGTGCTTGGATTGAAGAGGTAAGTATAAAAGAAGCAGAACCATCAGAAGAACTTAAGTGTCATGGAGAGGGCATGGTGAGTGTTGGATGTAAGAGGGCAGGACAACCAAGAGCAGGCAAGAGGCAGGGGGAAGGTAGATTTCAGAGAGGTAGAACCAGTGAGAGAAGGTTAGAGGCTGCAGAGAGATGAGAGGTGAAGGGTTCAGCAGGTAGCTAAGATGTGGGTGTAATAAAGGCAAAATTAGTGAGAAAGGTAAGAGACGGTAGTAGAGATAAAGTGAAGTGTAGAGCATGGAAGGGAGACGTGGATGTAAGAGGCAGAAACAGTGAGACGAGGTGAGAGGCAGGGGGCTCATAGAGGAGAGGTGGATGTAAAGGGGAGAGACCAGCAAAAAGTTAGGAGGCCAGAGGAAGACATGAGAGGTGAAGGGCAATACATGGATGGGGCATGCAGATGTAAGAGAGGCAGAACAATCAAGAAACCTTACACAGAGAAGAGAAAGGGAATGGTGAGAGGTGGATGTAGAAGGCCAGAATCAGCTAGAAAAGTAAGAGGCAGTGGCAGAGATGAGGCATACAGCATGGAGGAGAAAAGTGGATATAAGAGGGACATAACGAGAAAGAGAAGAAACAAAGCTGGGGATAGCACAGCGATTGATGTAAAGGGGCAGAATCCACAAAATAAGGTTTGAGGAAGAGACGAGAATAAGAGTAGAGCATGAACGGAAATAGGTGGTGTAAGTGGCAAAATCAGTGGGAAATGATTAGAGTGTTCAGGAGGATGAAAATGTAGTGAAGATGTAAATGGGGCAGAGCCAGTGAAAAAGGTTATAAGGCTGGGGAAGAGATGAGCAGTGAAGGTAGTGTATGGATAAAAGTCATGGCTATAAGAGAGACACAACCAGCAAGAGTACATAGGCAGAGTGGCAAGAGAGAGAAGTGGATGGAAGAGAGAAAAAACACCAAGAGATAGAGGTTTGATGAAGAGCGAGAGAGGAGGGGAAGGTAGATGTTAGATGTGCAGAACCAGCAAGAGAAAGTTAAAGGCTTGGTGAGAGATTAGAGTTGAAGATTAGATCAGGAAGGTAGAGTTTGATGTAAAAAGGGTAGAATCAGCAAGAGGAGAGAGGGAAGGAGGAAGGGGAGAGGTGTATGTAACGGGGCGGGAGCAGCAAAAGAAGATAAAAGGAAAGGGGAGAAGGAAAAGGCATAGCTGTATTTAGGATGGCATAACAAGCACAGAAGATAAAGACTGGGTGGAGAGTTGAGAGGTGAAGAGTAGGGCAGGGAAGAGAGATGGGAATGTAAGAGGGGCAGAATCAGCAAGTGAAATGAGAGGAAAGGTGGAAAGATGAGAGGTAAAGAGTAGAGCATGGAGGTATGAGGGCCAAGATCAATAAAAGAGTGACAGAACCAGAGAGAAAAGGTAAGAGGCTTGGGGATTGGGAAAAGAAGAGACGTTAAGAGGAGAGCATGCATAGCGAGGTGGATGTAAGAGGGGCTGAACCAGCAAGAGAAGATAATAGGCTGAGCAAGAGGGGAGGTAAAAAGTAAAACACAGAGGAGAGAGGTGGATGTAAGTGGGCAGAATCAACAAAAAAACTTACGCGGTTGGAGGAGAGGTAAGAGTCTTTGAACTAGCATGTGCTTAAAAGTACATTGAGCCTTCTGCCAAAGTTTGCATAACCTGTCTCTTTATTTTCCAAGTAGAAAATTTGGCTTAGATTTGCGATGTGTGCCATCCTTCACAAAGGTTTGTGATCTTGAACTATCCTCAACATGTCTGTGGAATTACAGCCTGCTTGCTCTCTGTGTACTCTTATTCAAATTTGACTTTTTTATTAAATCTAGTTCCCTGTTGGGACCCTTTCCTGCCCATTTCATGAATGGATATCTAAAGGTCACAGCCCCTGCTCTGACCTCCATTTGCAATATTGCCCTTGCCTCGTCATCTGTCCCTACCATGTAGGAAAAAAACCTAATAAGCTGCGTTTGTTCCTCTGCTCAAAATCCTTCAGCAGGTACGAAGCTTCTCAGCATCTTCTAACAACTCTTTGCTGCCTTTTTCTGAAAAATCCTTGAAAAAGAAGTCAACTCATAAATCTCTTTCATAGGAAATAATTTACTTATTGATCGCTTGCCAGTTGGATTCTGACCTCTCCATGTGTTGAAAGTAGCATTTCTTGCTGTGTCGGACAGTTTGAGCCTGAATCTTGATCAGGAAGGCAGAGCAGCCTTGATATTACTAAATTATAGTGTCACATTTGTCAGTTTCCCATCCGGTTCTATGGAATCAACTGGAACAACCTGGAATTCAAGGTATTCCCCTGGCGTGGCTTATCTCTATCCTTTCAAAGAGGCCTGGTTTCTAACCAAGAAAATGTTTTGGACTTACATGCAATCAGTAGCTTTTTAGATAAAGACGAATTCATTAAAACTATATAGCAAAACATCAGACATCTGCATCTTTAAGGGGCCTGGTACCATACACACTGCTCTTTGGTGGCCTGTGGAGCTGGGCCAATAAACCACCATGGTTGCGTTAACAACAACATCTTGGATTTATTTTCCAACGTCTTCTCTCCTTGTCTGGACAAACAGTGTATTATCTACTTCTACTACATCCATATGCAACACAAAATCCTGCATTTTCACCCCTTTCACTGCCGCAAGACAGTTGTACAGTCAATTATCTTCTCACAACCAGATTACGCAAGTGTTCTCTGTCTTAAACTTCCCACCTATTGCATTTGGTACCGTTCAGATCATTAAGAACAGTGATTGGATTCTCATCTGAGGCTGCCCTAGATGCTCTTTCTGCTTTCTGTTGATTCCCGCTACCAAACGATCTATCCATTTGCCATTGTGCAGTGCATAAAAGGGCCCACTCATTCTTCAGTACTGTATTATTCCTTCCATTTATTTCAGAATCCTACGCTCTGTAACAGCCATGCTCCTCTGCCATCCTAAAATTAAGAGAGAACATATCGGAGGTAGATCCTTCTCCTTTCTAGCTGCACAGGACTGGAAATGTCTCAGTCTTGAGCTATGGTGCATCTTAAATCTTCTGGGGAAAAACGTAAAACTGGCCTTTCCATACATTAGTATAGCCTGTACCTCTTCCTTCGAAATCCCTTAGCACCAGGATTCGCTCTTGGTGTGGTATTTTCATTCATCTCTTTCAATGGAACAATAACTAAAGACATTTGCATTCGCTGCACAATTTGGTGTAATTTGACATAACACCCTGAGGAAAGGGGAAGGTGAAGAGGCACAAATATCTTGTAAAAGTAGTTTGAAGGCCTATTAGATATCTGCTCCAGTGTGTTTTAAAGTTCCTCATTTGTCACTAACTGTCCAAGAAACTAGAGCCATACATAATACACACTAGTTATCATGTCCAAAAGAGTATTAAAATACATGTAGCAGGCTGCTGCACAGGGTCTGTCTGGTCATGCTCCCAAAGATAGCCTGATCACTGTCAAGTGCAGAATGACAATGGGGATGCCTGGGCAAGCACAAGATGATGTGAGCCTCTTCCCACTATAAGTTATACCAAAACTCAAATAGCGACAGCGAAGCCTGAAGAAATTGCTGCTTTTCAGCAGTACAGTTTGAATTAGCCTTGCTTTGGAGATGAGAAGAAGGGGCAGAATACAGGAAAAGGGGGCTGCAGAGGGGAGCTGACTGAGGAGTGAGTGCCTCATTCCATAGAGTACATCATCACACATGTAGTGATTAGCCAGTCACTGAGCTTAGTTAAGTAGGTGGCCAGTAGTTTTAGGAAGGCAAATCTTGTATTGGTGATTGGAAGGATCAAAATAGTATGATTGGAGAAATTTATGGATGATGGACATGATCGTTCAAGGGTCTTGCATTCAATTATCTCTTTAACCAAGATCCAGTGGATTTACCTGAGGGTAGGTGCAATTGTTTGTTACTTCTTAGGCTAAATTTGAGTCAAGTGACATGTCACTGGACCCTTCACAATTTGGCAAGTGTCTTCTCAGATATTAAGGACATGTGACTTAAAATGTGACTTAAAAACTTTAAAACTGCAAATCTCAGGGATTATGGGAGATTTATTTTGAAAGTCAAACACCACCTCCCCCAACCTATTCAACATTGCTAGATTTAATTTCCTTGTAAGGGAAAACTGCACTGAGTCGGCTATAATAGATCCCTTTTCTTTTGTTGCTTTAATTTACTACTTGTCTGTTTAGTGTCTGGCTCCCATTATAGCTTTTGGCAGTTTTTCCCCTGGATACACATTCTTGTCTCTATTTAGCCATCTAACTTTATATCTTTGAGTTAGTTCAGCTCTTTTCATCTCTTAAAAATGAAGTTTGAGAGTAGTTAGTGGGTTTAGGCATTCAGTTTGTGGGAATGGTCTAGCTTTTGGTGCTCCTGCCTGCCAATATATTAGCTACAACACCTGTGTATGTCATCTGTGCCATCTCATCCTCTTATTTTCTTTAATCAGTGCTTTCTGTTGTTTACTGGAGCATTTGCAGGCCACTCACCCAACCAGCATGGATCCCTTGGTGTTGATGCCCATGCCTGCTAAAACCAAATGCCTTAACCTTGAAATTCACTGATGCAACAGGAGTATCAGGGAGTCACCTGAAGACCCACTGTATAGCTGTGGGACAATATGTTTAGGATTTTAATCATGCACTATTCTGAAAACATCGGTTTTGGAGAGATATAGGCGTAGCTTTTCAATAAAGTTTAATGTGTTGCATTTCCACATAATAGAGCTTTAAAATCATAACATTTATTTTATTAAGGCTATTATTTGTATTTGTAGCCATCTCAGTGATATCCACATTAGAGAAGTAGCTTCTTGCAAAGCTACTTCAACAGTGCTAGAAAATGATTGGTCAGTTGGCACTTCCTATGATGTCACTTCCTGTGATATTACATTTTATGCAAATTAGAGGGGCCTTGCATGTTTCTATCCTGCCCGGGGCCCCACAAATCCTAGGACCGGCCCTGCCTATCACTGCAAACTACCAATACTGCTTAATTTGAGCTGGTGGGTCTCAATCACACTCATTTTTGGAACCGGCATTTATTTTTCCTCATCGGTCATTTCACGAGAGCAAGAGAGGGAAAAACACACAAAGTGAAATAAGGAGAAAGATGGAAAACTATAACAAAGGGAGAAAGTACATACTCGCAAGAGTGAGAGAAAGGGGAAGGGAGTATCTGGTAGTCAGTTAAAGAGGCACAAAGTATGTTGCAAACTATGCAGCCTTAGTATGCTGTGCATTGACATGTAATAATGCGCCAGCCGCGGGCTTCTGAACAGAGCTTTGAGCACTGGCACTCATTTGTTCACAAATTATCACTGACTACCAATACCAAACTTCCCCAACCTATATATTCATCTCGCCAACCATTTGCGTAAACCCACGTAGCCCCCACTAAGTATCATACCTAACTCCTATTAATTTAATCTACCACAAAGAATCTGGAGTAAATGGATAAAATGTTTTTTCTCCCCTGGAGAGCACATGACTAATCCCAATAACAAACAATAATCACTGGATTAACCACTAACCTTGAGTTGCAGAGTAGCGTGGTGCTCACTGTAAAGCACTTCAACTCCCCGTCGGGAGTAGTAAGCGCTATATAACTGCAATAGTAATACAATAGAATAGTTGTCTTCTACTTTTTCGCTGTGCTTATTTAATGTAAGAACTGATGCTTTGTCCAATATGTGCCAGCAGAGTGCGCTGTTTGATAGCTGGTGGCTTCACAGGCTGCTCCAGGTTAAAAGTGCAGCATTGTCCTAATTTATCAGTGCAAACCTCAATTTTTCCCAAGAGGCCTACTAGGGACATTGTGTAAATCAAACGGTCTTGTTTCTTTGTGTTTGCCACTTCCTAAAAGTCACACGTTTCGGATCCATGGCAAAAAAGCTTTGCACAAATGCCAAATAACCCATCTGCATCAGTCTTTTGAGGCTAATGCAGCATGGAATGGAGCAAATGGTATTTACATCTGTGGGAACAAGAAACGTAACTGTTTTCAACGCCATTTTTGCTGTTAATTTAATAAGTGGATAAAGTTAACTTAATTCACTTTTATTTTGCGAAATATAGAACTGCGTTTGGGGCTACAATGAGTTTATTTTATTTTTTTTATTTTTTTTAAATATTGTAAAATATGTTATCTTTTGTCTTAAAACGGGCTGTGTGTGGCTTGGAATTCTTTCTTAAAATCTTTGACTATGCAATCTTTTTAAGCCAAACATGTGTTGCACATAGCTTTACGATTCTTTTTATTAAGTTTTGCAGCGGTGCAAAAGTTTCTGTGATCTACACACGCGGCAAAAATGGTGCAAATACGTTTGCCCCGTTCTTTTGCCACAGCGCAGGATTTCGTTGACCTTGTCCATGGTTCGTTTCAGACATTTGAAAGCTGGCTGAAAATAGATGCAGTGTTTGAAAGCCAAAATGAACAATTTTCAATGTCAGTTATCTCGTTTGTTTCCACCCCTGCAGGAGTACGTTTCGCCAGGGCCTAGTTGTCGGAAGTAAGCCTGTCATTCACCCTGTGCTGCACTGGCTGCTTCAGCGGACCAATGAACTGAAAAAGAGGGCGTATCTGGCACGTTTTCTCGTCAAACTGGAGGTCCCCGCTGAGTTCCTTCAAGACGATGTTGTGGCTGACACAAGCAAGCAGGTATTGTACCCTTGCGTGGATTTCTATCAGATTTTATATTGTAAGATAGACCTCCTTTTAGTCGTGCCAGTGCTTTTATATGATAGTTCTTCTTGTCCATAGAATCAGAAAAGAGCGTTCGATAGGCGTAAGTTAATTTATATATAGTGCCTTTAAGAAATGCGTTAACCTCTTCCTCGAGAAATGAACGTCCCTAGAAAGTAGCAGTGACGTGTCTCGGTGCTGACAGACCGAGGCTTTCTGTCACACAACCCAGCCCCGGGCAGCCGAACAAGGATCATCAGTCTCTGGCCCTTGCTCCTTTCCACAGCCCCCCTCTGACACTCGGGCTGTATTTTTGTCTATCTAGTTGCCCATGTATGGAAGTGACGCCCTCCAGATGACGTGTGCAGGGGGCAGAGGGCCTGACGTCATGCAGCCGCGTACAGAAGGATTTTAGCGAGAGCTTTCACTCACTCGTGGCCACGTCATCGATATCATTCCATGGAGGTGCCGGGGGTGTAGGTGTACCTAAAGCGTCGGGTTGTTAAGTTCCAGTTTAGTTTAGAAGTAAGTAAAAAGTGCGTGCAGCTAATCCTGGCACTGACAGCAGGGGTTGTAACTTACTCTTAAGTAGTGAGCTGAGGCAGTAGGATATTTCTCCCTACACGTTTTGTGGTTGGAACACACACACACACACACGCACGCACGCACGCACACACACACACACACACACACACACACACACCACCCCCACCCCCACCCCCACCCCCACCCCCTCTCCCTTCTTGTGATGTCGGCACGTTGTCTTTTATTTAGAATCTGCTGTGATGCTACGAAGGGACCGAAGGTTAAAACTTTTTAGTGCGCGCTGTAGTGGCACAAAAGGTACTCTGGCAACCCGCAAATGGAGTGGCTGCAGAAAAGCAGTTGGTTCAAGAGGGGCAAACCTATGAATTGTAGTCCATAAAACTCAAAATCCGTACGCATTATCTTCACATGCTGTCCTCTCGCAGAAACGGACTACCAGGAAAAGGTTGGTGATACTGTTCTGGCTAGTTTAATAGGCCACAAACTGCAGGCATTTTAAGGTAGCTTGATGGGGAAGGTTATCCGCTACAGAGATCGCTGTGCATCCAGCAAGTCCCAAGGTAAAAGCTGGTAAAACCGCTCAGATGGTTAATGCACTTGTTGGAAAAATTACTGTGTAATCACTGGTCACAGGCTTTAATCGTCATAACCAGGCCATGCGTTTTCTTAATTTTCCAGTCCAGCCGCATCTGGGGTGACGGAAGTGGAACCCCAGCCATGGGTTCGTTTGCAAACCAGATGCCTTCAGTGAAAGGCAGGCTAGAACAGTGACCAGCAATCCTCTGAGCAAATGCTTTGAGCCTTTCCGTGTTATTTTGGGTGGGGATCTCCAAGACTGGGTCCCACCCAGGAGAGAGTAACATTTCTTGGTTGGTGCGGCAGTCTAATTGAACAGCTAGAACAGATGAATAATTTGGAGAATATGCAAGCCTGACTTTTTATCCCTCTTGCACCACGGAGACCCTTGTAAAGCCACATCCCTGTCCACATGTCTGAAGGTGAATGTTCACTGAATGGCTCTAGATCTGTCTTTCGGTTGTCTGTCTACCTACCGTGTAGAAGATTCTGACTTCGTGTAAGTATTTAAATCACAGGTCCAAAGCACAAGAAGAATTTTAAAGGAAAATACAATCTTATTTTACAGAGAGACGTAATCCTCCTATGACATTCCGAACGCTAGGACGTCATTCTGACAGCCTGAGAGATGTAATAGCTTCAATGTGACTCTCCATCTAGGAGCATAGTATCCATATGAGCAGTAGCAACTTTTTTTGTCTTCCTTGTTCAACAGCCCCTGATTGCTGAGGGTGCTAGGCTTTAGAAATAATCGTGCTAGATTGTACACGTAGCCTGTGGGCCTCCGCCACTCCGCAAGAACCAGAGCCCCTTCCGGTGCTTCACAAGCATCTGGACTACCTGAGCCCCTTCCGGTGCTTCACAAGCATCTGGACTACCTGAGCCCCTTCCGGTGCTTCACAAGCATCTGGACTGCCAGAGCCCCTTCCGGTGCTTCACAAGCCTCTGGACTACTAGAGCCCCTTCCGGTGCTTCACAAGCATCTGGACTGCCAGAGCCCCTTCCGGTGCTTCACAAGCATCCGTACTACTAGAGCTCCTTCCGGTGCTTCGCAAGCATCTGGACTACCTGAGCCCCTTCCGGTGCTTCACAAGCATCTGGACTACCTGAGCCCCTTCCGGTGCTTCACAAGCATCTGGACTACCTGAGCCCCTTCCGGTGCTTCACAAGCATCTGGACTACCTGAGCCCCTTCCGGTGCTTCACAAGCATCCGGACTGCCAGAGCCCCTTCCGGTGCTTCACAAGCATCCGGACTGCCAGAGCCCCTTCCGGTGCTTCACAAGCATCCGGACTGCCAGAGCCCCTTCCGGTGCTTCACAAGCATCCGGACTGCCAGAGCCCCTTCCGGTGCTTCACAAGCATCTGGACTGCCAGAGCCCCTTCCGGTGCTTCACAAGCATCCGGACTGCCAGAGCCCCTTCCGGTGCTTCACAAGCATCCGGACTGCCAGAGCCCCTTCCGGTGCTTCACAAGCATCTGGACTACTTGAGCCCCTTCCGGTGCTTCACAAGCATCTGGACTACTTGAGCCCCTTCCGGTGCTTCACAAGCATCTGGACTACTAGAGCCCCTTCCGGTGCTTCACAAGCATCTGGACTACTAGAGCCCCTTCCGGTGCTTCACAAGCATCTGGACTACCTGAGCCCCTTCCGGTGCTTCACAAGCATCTGGACTACCTGAGCCCCTTCCGGTGCTTCACAAGCATCTGGACTACCAGAGCCCCTTCCGGTGCTTCACAAGCATCTGGACTGCCAGAGCCCCTTCCGGTGCTTCACAAGCCTCTGGACTGCCAGAGCCCCTTCCGGTGCTTCACAAGCCTCTGGACTGCCAGAGCCCCTTCCGGTGCTTCACAAGCCTCTGGACTGCTAGAGCCCCTTCCGGTGCTTCACAAGCATCTGGACTACCTGAGCCCCTTCCGGTGCTTCACAAGAATCCGGACTACCTGAGCCCCTTCCGGTGCGTCACAAGCATCCGGACTACCTGAGCCCCTTCCCGTGCTTCACAAGCCTCTGGACTACCTGAGCCCCTTCCGGTGCTTCACAAGCATCTGGACTACCAGAGCCCATTCCGGTGCGTCTCAAGCATCTGGACTACTAGAGCCCCTTCCGGTGCTTCACAAGCATCTGGACTGCCAGAGCCCATTCCGGTGCGTCTCAAGCATCTGGACTACTAGAGCCCCTTCCGGTGCTTCACAAGCATCCGGACTACTAGAGCCCCTTCCGGTGCTTCACAAGCATCCGGACTACCTGAGCCCCTTCCGGTGCTTCACAAGCATCCGGACTACCTGAGCCCCTTCCCTTGCGTCACAAGCATCCGGACTACCTGAGCCCCTTCCCGTGCTTCACAAGCATCTGGACTACTAGAGCCTCTTCCGGTGCTTCACAAGCATCCGGACTACCTGAGCCCCTTCCGGTGCTTCACAAGCATCTGGACTACCTGAGCCCCTTCCGGTGCTTCACAAGCATCCAGACTACCTGAGCCCCTTCCCGTGCTTCACAAGCATCTGGACTACTAGAGCCCCTTCTGGTGCTTCACAAGCATCTGGCCTGCCAAAGCCCCTTCTGGTGCTTCACAAGCATCTGGCCTGCCAGAGCCCCTTCTGGTGCTTCACAAGCATCCGGACTACCTGAGTCCCTTCCGGTGCTTCGCAAGCATCTGGACTACTAGATCTCCTACCGGTGCTTCACAAGCATCTGGACTACCTGAGCCCCTTCCTGTGCTACGCTAGCCTCTGGACTACCTGAGCCCCTTCCGGTGCTTCACAAGCCTCTGGACTACTAGAGCCCCTTCCGGTGCTTCACAAGCATCTGGACTACTAGAGCCCCTTCCGGTGCTTCACAAGCATCTGGACTGCCAGAGCCCCTTCCGGTGCTTCTCAAGCATCTGGACTACTAGAGCCCCTTCCGGTGCTTCATAAGCATCCGGACTACCTGTGCCCCTTCCGGTGCTTCACAAGCATCCGGCCTACCTGAGCCCCTTCCGGTGCTTCACAAGCATCCGGACTACCTGAGCCCCTTCCCGTGCTTCACAAGCCTCTGGACTACCTGAGCCCCTTCCGGTGCTTCACAAGCATCTGGACTACTAGAGCCCCTTCCGGTGCTTCACAAGCATCTGGACTACTAGAGCCCCTTCCGGTGCTTCACAAGCATCCGGACTACTAGAGCTCCTACCGGTGCTTCACAAGCATCTGGACTACCTGAGCCCCTTCCTGTGCTTCGCAAGCCTCTGGACTACCTGAGCCCCTTCCTGTGCTTCGCAAGCCTCTGGACTACCTGAGCCCCTTCCGGTGCTTCACAAGCCTCTGGACTACCTGAGCCCCTTCCGGTGCTTCACAAGCATCTGGACTACTAGAGCCCCTTCCGGTGCTTCACAAGCATCTGGACTGCCAGAGCCCCTTCCGGTGCTTCTCAAGCATCTGGACTACTAGAGCCCCTTCCGGTGCTTCACAAGCATCCGGACTACCTGAGCCCCTTCCGGTGCTTCACAAGCATCTGGACTACCTGAGCCCCTTCCGGTGCTTCACAAGCATCTGGACTACCTGAGCCCCTTCCGGTGCTTCACAAGCATCTGGACTACCTGAGCCCCTTCCGGTGCTTCACAAGCATCCGGACTACCTGAGCCCCTTCCGGTGCTTCACAAGCATCCGGACTACCTGAGCCCCTTCCGGTGCTTCACAAGCATCCGGACTACCTGAGCCCCTTCCCGTGCTTCACAAGCATCTGGACTACTGGAGCCCCTTCCGGTGCTTCACAAGCATTTGGACTACCTGAGCCCATTCCCGTGCTTCACAAGCATCTGGACTACTGGAGCCCCTTCTGGTGCTTCACAAGCATCTGGCCTGCCAGAGCCCCTTCTGGTACTTCACAAGCATCCGGACTACCTGAGCCCCTTCCGGTGCTTCACAAGCATCTGTACTACCAGAGCCCCTTCCGGTGCTTCACAAGCATCCGGACTACCTGAGCCCCTTCCAGTGCTTCACAAGCATCCGGACTACTAGAGCCCCTTCCGGTGCTTCTCAAGCATCTGGACTACTAGAGCCCCTTCCGGTGCTTCACAAGCATCCGGACTACCTGAGCCCCTTCCGCTACTTCACAAGCATACGGACTACCTGAGCCCCTTCCGGTGCTTCACAAGCATCTGGACTACCTGAGCCCCTTCCGGTGCTTCGCAAGCATCTGGACTACCTGAGCCCCTTCACGTGCTTCACAAGCATCTGGACTACTAGAGTCCCTTCCGGTGCTTCACAAGCATCTGTACTACCAGAGCCCCTTCTGGTGCTTCACAAGCATCCGGACTACCTGAGCCCCTTCCCGTGCTTCACAAGCGTCTGGACTACTAGAGCCACTTCCGGTGCTTCACAAGCATCCGGACTACCTGAGCCCCTTCCGGTGCTTCACAAGCATCTGGACTACTAGAGCCCCTTCCGGTGCTTCACAAGCATCCGGACTACCTGAGCCCCTTCCGGTGCTTCACAAGCGTCTGGTCTACTAGAGCCGCTTCCGGTGCTTCACAAGCATCCGGACTACCTGAGCCCCTTCCGGTGCTTCACAAGCATCTGGACTACTAGAGCCCCTTCCGGTGCTTCACAAGCATCTGGACTACCTGAGCCCCTTCCGGTGCTTCACAAGCCTCTGGACTACCTGACCCCCTTCCGGTGCTTCACAAGCATCTGGACTACTAGAGCCCCTTCCGGTGCTTCACAAGCATCTGGACTACTAGAGCCCCTTCCGGTGCTTCACAAGCATCTGGACCCTTCCGGTGCTTCACAAGCCTCTGGACTACTGGAGCCCCTTCTGTTGCTTCACAAGCATCTGGCCTGCCAGAGCCCCTTCTGGTGCTTCACAAGCATCCGGACTGCCTGAGTCCCTTCCGGTGCTTCACAAGCATCTGTACTACCAGAGCCCCTTCCGGTGCTTCACAAGCATCCGGACTACTAGAGCCCCTTCTGGTGCTTCACAAGCATCTGGACTACCTGAGCCCCTTCCAGTGCTTCACAAGCATCCGGACTACTAGAGCCCCTTCTGGTGCTTCACAAGCATCTGGACTACCTGAGCCCCTTCCGGTGCTTCACAAGCATCTGGACTACTAGAGCCCCTTCCGGTGCTTCACAAGCATCTGGACTACTAGAGCCCCTTCCGGTGCTTCTCAAGCATCTGGACTACTAGAGCCCCTTCTGGTGCTTCACAAGCCTCTGGACTACCTGAGCCCCTTCCGGTTCTTCACAAGCATCTGGACTGCCAGAGCCCCTTCCGGTGCTTCACAAGCATCTGGACTACTAGTGCCCCTTCCGGTGCTTCACTAGCATCTGGACTACTAGAGCTCCTTCCGGTGCTTCACAAGCATCCGGACTACTAGAGCCCCTTCCAGTGCTTCACAAGCATCTGGACTACTAGAGCTCCTTCCGGTGCTTCACAAGCATCCGGACTACTAGAGCCCCTTCCAGTGCTTCACAAGCCTCTGGACTACCTGAGCCCCTTCCGGTTCTTCACAAGCATCCGGACTACCTGAGCCCCTTCCGGTGCTTCACAAGTATCTTCACAAGACACCAAGTCTTTGTGGCTCCAGAAGCCAGGGCCGCTACCTTCCCTGGATAGCAACAGTGCTTTCTTTTTGTTGTACTTACCTGGTTTGATACTGGGATTGAAAAGAATATTCAACATTTAACTCCAGTTCAACCGAGCATGTAGGATTTTGCTTTTCTGGTGCCACACGTGTTTTAATATGAAAAACGTAACTTTAATTTTGGGCTGAAAGTGGACCATTTGCTCATTTTGTAGGCTAGTCATTTTTAATGGTGTAAGTGAACATAAGAGAAAGAGAAGTCAGTAGTAACAGAGTTATCCACATTAATCATGAACTTAACGTCTTCACTGTTTCCTCGTTCTTTTATGTCACTGCAGTTCATGCAAGTGATGCAGCGCTTCGACGCCTCGTCAGGGGTGGTAAGCGCTATATAAATACAATTACAATACAATACAATTTGTGTTCTCCGACGAGGTTGGTCTTTTTTATTAACTTTCATTGCTTTCCTAGCCCACGAGTTATGTTGTTTCGTCTTCTTTTTGATGAGAACTATAATCTCTGTGATGTGTTTAGGTAGCTGAGAATGATTACAGAAAGGGGTCTGGAGAACGATAAACATGTAGGTGGGACCTCTACCCTATGTGGAAAAAATATGGTATTGTGCATTGTAGAACCTAGCGTGGGACTGAATTACATTCAGGAAGATGTATTTAAAAAGAGAGAACAACAATTTTAAAATGACTTATTTTGTGAACGTTTTACTATATGAATAAGAATATACAACAGAACACATGCCTAGACTGACTGCATCTTTTCCATTTTACAGTATGAGGAATTGATGGAAGGCTTCAAAACCTGCACAAGGAGTGTGAACAACTGAAGGCCTCTGGATTGTCTACAGCAGAAATAAGAAGGGTACATACATGAGTGACATACTGGCTTGTCTTCTTTGTCTGATGCAATTTTCCAATCAGCCTAAATGGTTTGGTCAGCCCCTGCACTTAGCAGCATCCTTTCCTCAAGAGCGAGCGGGGTCGGCCTTTGGCTGTGTCACATACACCGAGGGTGAAGGACCTCACATTCACCCCTTTTCCCAAAACCAGTTTGCAAGGCCCTCAATTGTGGCCTTTTAACTGGTCCTTGCCCAGTGCTTCTCCCTTTGTAATCAAGTGGGTAAGGATTTTGGCCTTTTAACATCTTTAAAATCTTTGTAATGGATACATATTGAATTGGGAAAGAAATGGACAATAAAAAATGAATGAGCAATAGAGCAGTGCCTTGAGTGAAAATGTTGGTTCTTTATTTTTTTTGATTTGAGTGTGGAAAAGACGAGAAGTTATCTGTAGGTAGGTTTTATTGGGACAGAAGCAAGTTATAATGCAGGAAAAAGGAGCAGCAGCAGCAAGTCCGAACCATCTCCTAAGCGCTCCAACCAACTCTGCCTTCAAAAGACAACTCTTTAGAATACCAGATGTTGAACCATACATGATAACATTCCATAGGCCAGCTGCTGGGCACAAAACCACAGTATCCATTTATAATTCTGAAAAATTAAATAAGTGAGTTGCCTACCATCCTTTAAAAATGTATCAAATCCTTTTGCTCAGGAAAATTTCATGGTTCTTTAAAAAGATGCATATTTCTGTCTCCGCACCCAGATCATCGTAGATTTCTCCATTCCCTTTGAGAGGATATGGTGTAACACTGCACACGCCTCATCTTTGGTCTGTCGTCAATGCCTTGTTTTTTTGCACCAGGCTCTACTCTTAGACAGCACCTCTTTTGACCAGTTCAAGAATAGAATCCTGACAAGCCTTATTATAATATTTGATGTTTTTGTGTAGTGCAGCTGCGCCAGCTAGCATTAGTGTGCTTTAAAATGTTAACAATGCAAAGAATATGTTTATTACTATGTTAGCAGTAACAATATCATGGTGCTGAGGTTGGCGAAGGGGTGGAGAAAAATTTGTTACGATAATGGGAAACTAACAAGGTGTCACAATATTCCGAACCCCTCCATCAAGAGCTGCAGGGGTCAGATTTCTTACCCCCCCCCTGGTGAAAGGACTTAGTTCAAAGCACCAATGCAAATTTGAAATCCAGGTGGACAGTGACCCGTACACAACCCACTGAGCAGTACTGTGTAGGGACTGTTTTCTTGTCACGGTGAGTTCTAATGGATGCGTTCAGGGACACAGTGGAACTCCAAACCTTATTTTGTACAAGAAACACACCCGCAAAATAGCACTAAGAAACAGGATGTACTTTAAAATATTTATTTCTAAGACCCAAGTCTAGAGCATGAAATATGTATGGCAAACACACAGAATGCGAAAATAAATGCAGCAATACATGGCATGGCCAGCAAAAACGATATGAACATTCCTAACATGTTTAGCAAGTTCCTAACGTCCTAACACCCTTTAGTTACCTCTGAGCGCTAAGCTACATTTTAGCAAATGTAGCATGCCTATAAATGGAGTTTCTTAAGATGGATTGCACAACATACCTTCCCTCTATTTAAAAAGCTGTTTAGCTATTCTCTATCTCAGCTTTTGTCCGGGAATGATAAGAATTGCAAGGCTGAAGGCCACCTCCCCGCACTGCTCTAGGAGCCACCTCCGTGGAGGCTGGTTGTCACTGCAAATTGGTGTGACCTCTGATGTGATGGTCCTAGCGCAAAGACACTCTAACTTATGGTTAGACACTTGGGTTTTTATAATATCGGATTGCCATATCATATATTTATAAAATGAAAGAGTACTTGCAGACACTAAAGCATCAACAAGACTAAACATTTATGGTGATAAATCATCTCGATTTACATATAGATTATATGCTCCTATAATTAAGACAATAAAAACATATCAGCTTCCACAGTCCGTGCCCATGATGTAATGGCAGGGTCTATAGCAAAAACAATAAAATATAACAGCCTAGATAGGAGGCAGACATGATACTAAAATTTCTACGTGTGTCTAAAACTTCACACTTTTTACTAAAACAGATAAAAGAATATGCAAGCAGCTGCATTATGAATATATAGATTAGGACTGGTCACAGTATTCATGTCAAAGGTTAGTAAGGTGGAGGAATTAGTATTGAGTGAGAGAATTACAGGATAAAAGAAGATCGGGTTAAGCAGCGATTTGATAAAACTTTCTTTAAGTGTTTTGTGAAAAGGAAAGTGTTTAAGCCCCGTCTGAAGGAGTGAAAGTCCAATTGCTGTCTCAGGTGGGTGGTAAGAGCGTTCCAGAAGCTAGTCGATGTTCTTGTGAAAGGTCTATATTGTGTGCTTGTCTTTTAAAAAAAATCTGTTTATTAGTTTAACAGGTAGAAGAACAGCATTGAACTGCAAATCCAATACAGAGCAGCAGCATCAAACAACACCCCTGTAAATACCCCCCCACCCCAGGCAGAACGAGAGTAAAGTTCTAGTACATATATAGTGACCAGGCGTATACAGAACAATAGCATTATTGGGCAAGAATGAATGCTTACATTAGGTTTAGCAATGCGGAGCGGTAGCATCAGCACAGAGAACCGCAGACAATGCTTAACAAAAACCACAAAAATTGAGGCAGGCAGCAGGTTATCCCGTAGAAGCCAGTGGTATAGGCAATTTATAACATCATGCAATCCTTTCCAGAGTCTCATAGTGGGTTAGGGTTAGACAGTAAGTATGCTGTAAGCGGGGCCCAAAAGTCCTTAGGGCGAGATGCCTCTGGCAGCTCCTCCTCATATAACAACAACTGGTCCCTGCAAGTCTCTGAGCCATTTCTTTACAGTTGGAGTTGCCTTAGCTCCCCAGCATTGCGCCACAGCCTTTTTGGCAAATAAGGTGGAGATGGCCACAACACGTCTATTGCAGGGTTTCAGGCTTTTAACATCCCCCAGTAGGCAGAGCTCCGGAGTGCAGCGCACCGGTTCCAACACAATAGCAGACAGCATCTTCGCCACCGCAGTCCAAAAACGTACACACCAGTACACAGCCACGCCACATGCAAAAAATCTGCATCCGCCACACCACATCGCACGCAATTGGAGGTCTCTCTCAAGCCATACCTACAGAGTTGCAAAGGGGTGTAGTACAGCTGATGCAGGAACTTGAAGTGGATGATTCTGAGATTACAGTTCGCTGTAAGGCGACCCCTTGAGTGTACAACACGCCTTCCAGCCCTCTGGCGTAATAGCATGTCCCAACGCCATCTGCCAGCGCAAACACGAGGGGTGTTCACCCAACTCCCGCTCGCGCAGAGAAGCAGTGTAAAGCCGAGTAATTAAACCCTTGCGCCCTTCTCCCGCCAGCATCGCCTGCAGCGCCCTCAGAGTAGTGGGCTCCTCCGGTTAGGCCGGGTAGGCCGCCCGGATCGCCTGCCGAACTCTGACGTAAGTAAAGCCGAACATAAAACCCCGATCCGCACCATTCTGTACCTCCTGTAAAGTCTGGAACTGACCATTTGTATACAAATCACCCAGCCGTGTAATACCCACCTTAGCCAGTTCACGCAATGCAGGCTGCTCTCGTGCCGCAGAGATGCCTGGATGTGAGGCCAGGGGCAGCAACGGAGGATACAGATAGGATAGCTGAGCCCGTCTCGCCAGCATTCCCCAAGCCCACACCGTGCATTGTACCGGACTTATTTCAGTTTGCGGGCCACCCGATCCCCCAGACAGGGTCGCCGCCTGCAGTGGCAAGGTAGCATCCGATTCAATAGCCACATGCAGCTGGAAGCGCTGAGGGAAGTGCCAGTATTGCGCTTGAGCGCACAGATAGTAGAGCCTGAGGTCAGGGGCCTCAAAGCCACCCCGATCAAAGGGCTGAACCAAGAGATCCCATCGACATCTGGGCTTCTTACCTCCCCAGACAAATGAAAGCAGCGTTGACTGAAGCGCTTTGAACATCGCCATATTAAGTTTTATGGGAATATTGACGAAGAAATAAAGCAATTTAGGGAGGAAAGCCATCTTTACAACCGCTATCCTATCAGCCAGTGATAAAGGCAGATGCGCCCATCGTTCAGCCTGTTCGGTAATACGTGTGATCGCCCGGCCATAATTCTCAGCTACAACCTTCTCCGGGTCCCTGTGCAGCCACACCCCCAAGTATTTCACAGGATCCAACGTCCAGGCAAGTGGATAGTCCAACTCCACCTCTTGTGTATGCTCCGTCAATGGAAACACCACCGACTTAGACCAATTGATCCCAAGACCCGAGAAGCCTTCGAACTGTACATACTCCCTAAGCAGCGCAGATAAATGCACAGCGGGTTCGCGGACATACAGGAGCATATCGTCCGCATAGAGAGAGACCACCAACGGGCGCTGCCGAAACCGCAGCGCAGCCCCCGCATGCCGCTGACGGAACCTGCAAGCCAGGGGTTCCAAGGCCATCGAGAATAGTATGGGCGACAGGGGAGCCCCTGCCGCGTGCCCCTCTCTATCGGAAACAGCGCTGACACCCACCCATTAACTCTCACTCGGGCAACCGGATTATCATACAGCACTCTGATCCACTGCAAAAAAAACGGACGGAATCCCATCCTAGTCAGTACCGCAAACATATAGGGCCATTGTAAAGAGTCAAATGCCTTTGCGGCATATTGTGTGCTTGTCTTGTTTTAAACTTGGGTGGTTCTATTAGTAGGGTAATTTTTCTTCAGAAGTCTTTGGAGCCCCTATAGTGTGTCAAAAGGTTTGGCAGGTAGTCCGGTCTTCTCTGACAGATAGCTTTGTGAGATATGTGGCCAATTTGAATTTTATCCAGACTTCCAGTGGAAGCCAGTGAAAAATCGTGTAGAACTGGTGTAATGTGGTGAAATTTATTTTTGTCTCTGAGCTCGCTTGAGTCTGTGGAGTGCTGCTTTGATAGGAGCAATGTGGCTAGTCTGGGTTCAAGATAAATTTGAGTTGCTATAATGAATTCTAAAGAAGATTAGGCCCGGTGCGGTGGCTTGTAGTTGATTGAGGGAGAAACGTTTTTTATTTTCGTGAGTGCCTGTAAATGATAGTTTGCTGATTGTGCAGTTTTGCCAATGTGTTGATTCAGAAATAAATTGGAACTGATAAAGAAAGCCTAGTGACTTAAGAGGGATGATTGAAAAACTGATTGTTTTAAACTTGTTTTGTACAATTACTTTAAAAGCAGAAGACAATTATTAGCCCAATACTACTGTGTATTCAGATTTGGAAACTCAGTATTTTTTAACACATAGTTTTACTTTGAGATATAATTGCCGAATTCTCTTTAAGTGCATTGTTTAGTCTGTGCGACGCGTGTGTAGCTTGTAGTGATGTGTGCTAATGAGTGGCTGCTTGTAATGTGTGTGTGTGGCTTCCTGTAAGTCTAGGTTAGTCTCTCTCTTTTGTATCGAACAATCCTTTCCACTATAAATAGTACTATTGCCCCTTCTGTGCCCTATCATCTACACTGACCGTTGTATTACGTTGCATTTAGTTGCCCTATTATTTTCGTTGATAGTTTTTAACACTCGATCCATTTCACTAACAGTTGTATTACCTTGCCTTTAACGATCGATCCTTTTCACTAACAGTTGTATTACTCTGCCTTAAGCGCTCAATCCTTTTCACTAACAGTTGTATTACTCTGCCTTAAGCGCTCAATCCTTTTCACTAACAGTTGTATTACCCTGCCTTTAGCGCTCAATCCTTTTCACTAACAGTGGTATTACTCTACCTTTAGCACTCAATCCTTTTCACTAACCATTGTATTACCGTACCTTTAACGATCGATCCTTTTCACTAACAGTTGTATTACCCTGCCTTAAGCGCTCAATCCTTTTCACTAACAGTTGTATTACCCTGCTTTTAGCGCTCAATCCTTTTCACTAACAGTTGTATTACCCTACCTTTAGCACTCAATCCTTTTCACTAACAGTTGTATTACCCTGCCTTTAACACTCGATCCTTTTCACTAACTGGTATATTACCCTGCCTTTAACACTTAATCCTTTTCACTAACAGTTGTATTGCCCCTCCTCTAACAGTCAATCATTTTCACTAACAGTTGTATTACCATGCCTTTAACACTCAATCCTTTTCACTACCAGTTGTATTGCCCTCACTCCAACACTTGATCCTTTTGACTAACAGTTGTATTGCCCTGCCTTCAACACTCAATCCTTTTCACTAACAGTTGTATTACCCTGCTTTTAACATTCAATTCTCCTTTTCACTAACAGTTGCATTGCCCTTCCTTTGACGCTCAATCCTTTTCACTAACAGTTGTATTACCCTGCCTTTAGCCCTCAACCCTTTTCACTAACAGTTGTATTACCCTGCTTTTAGCACTCAATCCTTTCACTAACAGTTGTATTACCCTGCCTTTAGCCCTCGATCCTTTTCACTAACAGTTGTATTACCCTGCCTTAAGCGCTCAACCCTTTTCACTAACAGTTGTATTACCCTGCTTTTAGCACTCAATCCTTTTCACTAACAGTTGTATTGCCCTTCCTCTAACAGTCAATCATTTTCACTAACAGTTGTATTACCATGCCTTTAACACTCAATGCTTTTCACTAACAGTTGTAGTACCCTGCCTTTAACACTTGATCCTCCTTTTCGCTAACAGTTGCATTGCCCTTCCTTCAATGCTCAATCCTTTTCACTAGCTGTTGTATTACCTTGCCTTTATCGCTCGATCCTTTTCACTAACAGTTGTATTACCCTGCCTTTAGCACTCAATCCTTTTCACTAGCAGCTGTTGCTCTGACTCCAACACCCGATCCTTTTCACTAACAGTTGTATTGACCTTCCTCTAACAGTCCATCCTTTTCACTAACAGTTATATTACCATGCCTTTAACACTTAATCCTTTTCACTAATAGTTGTAGTACCCTGCCTTTAACACTCGATCCTCCTTTTCACTAACAGTTGCATTGCCCTTCCTTTAACGCTTAATCCTTTTCAGTAGCAGTTGTATTACCATGCCTTTAACACTCAATCCTTTTCACTAACAGTTGTAATAATTACTGTGCCTTTAACGCTCAATCCTTTTCATTAACAGCTGTATTACTGTGCCTTAACGCTCGACCCTTTTCACTAACAGTTGTATTACCCTGCCTTTAACACTCGATCCTCCTTTTCACTAACAGCTGTAGTAACCTGCCTATAACACTCAATCCTTTTCACTAACAGTTGTATTACCATGCCTTTAACACTCAATACTTTTTACTAGCAGTTGTATTAATTACCATGCCTTTAACACTCGATCCTTTTCACTAACAGTTGTATTGATTACCGTGCCTTTAACACTCGATCCTTTTCACTAACAGTTTTATTAAAAACTATGCCTTTAACACTCAGTCCTTTTCACTTACATTTGTATTGCCATGCCTTTAACAATCAATCCTCCTTTCACTAACAGCTGTATTACCTTGCCTTTTTCACTCTATCCTTTTCACTAACAGTTGTATTACCGTGACTTTAACACTTCATACTTTTCACTAACAGTTGTATTAATTACCGTTCCTTTAACACTCAATCCTTTTTACTTACAGTTGTATTAATTACCGTGCCTTTAACGCTCGATCCTTTTCACTAACCGTTGTATTACCGTGCCTTTAACACTCCATCTTTTTCACTAACAGTTGTATTACTGTGCCTTTAACGTTCGATCCTTTTCACTAACAGTTGTATTACCCTGCCTTTAACGCTTGATCCTTCTCACTAACAGTTGTATTAATTACCGTTCCTTTAACACTCGATCCTTCTCACTAACAGTTGTATTAATTACTGTGCCTTTAACACTCGATCCTTTATACTAACAGTTGTATTAATTACCGTGCCTTTAACACTCGATCCTTTTCACTAACAGTTGTATTAATTACCGTGCCTTTAACACTCGATCCTTTTCACTAACAGTTGTATTAATTACCGTGCCTTTAACACTCGATCCTTTTCACTAACAGTTGTATTACCCTGCCTTTAGCGCCTCTTTCTTTTTCTGTTTATCTTTCATTTGTTTGAAATGTATTCTGCTGAATCCACACTTGACGAGTGTTTCTTTCCTTTCAATTCTTGCCAGGACATCAGCGCCATGGAAGAGGAGAAGGAGCAGCTGATAAAGAGAGTGGAGCGCCTTAAGAAGAGGGTAATGACAGAAATACTGCTGCTAACTGTCAGTGGCACGGCCCTTGGCATGCCGCTCGGCTCTAGGAATGCAAACAAGGATTAGGGTGGGCATGCCTTGCATGTAAGGAGGGGATTGCAATACTAAGTGGTGGAAAGCGAGCCTCCACGGGCAGCATTCCAGGTCTTAAGGGTCGCGAGCCTCATGCCTTGCTGTCATCTGCCAAGAGTAACTTACAGGGAAAGGAACCGCTAAGGGGGCTGTGGGTCACGTTTATATCTTAACCATCTGACGTGGCCTGCACTTTTGGCTCTAGGTGGAGAGCGTGCAGAATCATCAACGGATGCTTGAGATAGCCAGACAGCTGCGCCTTGAGAAGGAGAGAGAAGAGTCTGTAGCCCAGCAGAAGCAGGAGCAGAAGAATCAGGTATTGTTTCAGAAAATATTCCAATGTCTAGGATGAGTTTCTAAAAATTTAGAAAGATACATTAACAAAAAAAAGAAATTTAAAAAATGCTCTTTAAAGCAAGCAGCTTCAGCTGACTGACCTGTAAGGGCATGTCAGTGCAGTTCCTAATAGACTAGAGCCTATGAAAATCTTGTAGGATTCAAGGGAGAATTGGTAATGTCAGGCTTGACATGCCACTGCCTTCATGGAAAGGCCCTGTGTTTTTGAGACGTCTGCCAACTTCCTTACAAGTTGGAAGCCTTTGAGAAATACCTCTCATAAGCGGGGTGCGAAGGTGGATTTTGGGGCTGTACATTTACCAGCCATGCTAACTTGTGGTGCAATGTAGCGCAGTGGCGGATGGCATGTACCGAGTTTTGTGGTGCGGGAGGGGCATACAAAAACCCCCCCCCAAAAACACTTACCTTCCTACGCGACGTCCTCTTCGCTCTGGCCTTCTCCAGCAGGCAGGCAGGCAGGCTCCAACGCAGGACCCAGGCAGCTCCCCTAACCAATCCTGCCACTGCTCTCACCAGCATGAGAGCAGCACCAGGATTGGTGGGTGTGGCCTCTCTCAGCACTCACAAGAGCACTGGAGGCCTGCGCTTTCTCTAACCCAGCTGTCTAAGACAGATAGATTAGAGAATTTTAAAATGCGCATCTCTGGCTGGCTGGCCCAAGAGACATGCGTATTTAAAAGCGCACAGCTCCATGCTGCCACTCAGCAGCACTAGCCTCTCCCCGTCCTGTCTCTCAGGATGGGTCAATTATTGAAAAATAAAATGGTAATAAGTAAACTTTATTACCATTTTATTATTCAGCTCTAGCCTGGGGCTTTTCCTTGTAGGGCGACGCTCCTCCACTCACACAGAGGAGCCGCCCCTGACGTAGGAGTGTTCACTAGAAGACTGTGCATCAAGCAGAGCGCAAGGCTCCCACCATGCTAGGTGAGCAGGGGGCAGCTGTGCTGGCCATTGATTGGTGAGATCAAACCGGGTCTCCAGCTATGAATTCACGACGAAGCAGCTCCATGTAGAGGTTGGAGGTGACCGGAGACAGTATGGAACCCTTGGGGACTCCGCAGGTGATAGGGATCTTTTGGGACCTGGGCATGCCCATGTAAACAAACCGGTGCAAGTCGGAAAGGTAAGGAGAACCAGGGAAATTGCCAGTGAATCCCATTTTAGACTATAAGGTGCCAGTCAGGATTGGATGGTCGACTGTTTCGAAGGCAGCTGAGAGGTCCAACATAATCCGAAGGCAGTGGTCATCTTTTTCTGTGATCAGCATGGCATCATCTACTATGTGTAAGGTAGTGATCTCTGTGCTGCAGCATGATCTAAAGCCAGGCTGGTAATCATGCAGGATATTATCATTTGATGTCATCTTGAAGTTGAACATTGGCTGCCTTTTCAATAATCTTTTAGCAGGTAATGACCTATTTAATCTTGGGGTTTACTATTCGCAGCCTCTATGCAAGTGATAACGACATTTGGAGACTAGGTGCTAGGGAAAACAATTTTAGCCATTCCAAAACTCAAAATCATGAAGGGCCAAATGTTGTGGAGGATTTACCGTAACTGCTTTAGCATGATGCAGTCTGGCCTCTTGCTGCCCTTCTTCTCTGGGGTCATGAAGTGAACTCTTCCCCTCTGCCTGCCAGTATGTCTCCCGGATGTATGATTTATGCAATGTATGTTGGATCTATGCTGTATATCCCTGTGCCCTCTAATTACAATTATGTGAAGCTAAGGCGCTCCTCCATCTAAACCTCCTGGATAACTTGTCACTTCATGATTGCCTTTTCAAATCATACGGCCAGTGATGAATATGTAAAGTAGACAACCTCAGCAAAACTCCATATTATTTCTGACCATTGTTCAAAACATGGCAGCAGAGCTCTTTGCTAGACCCTCCACTTGGGCTCTGACTGTAACTTTAATATTTCTTAACTCCACTTTAAAATACTTGGGGCCACATGCACGGACGTTTGAAATTGCGAGTTCCAAATTGCGATTCCATTCGAATCCCAATTGGGAAATCGCAATTTCAAATGTATGAAACTCTTTAGAGTTTCATTTGCGATTCCCAAAGGGTCGCAAATAGACCTACCTCATTAATATTCATGACGCAGGTCACAATTTGCGACCCATTGGGAATCGCTAAAAACATAGGTATGGTGGCCTGCTGGGTATAGCAGACCACCATGTCTGTGTTTGCTTTTAATAAAGCAAGGGTTTAAAAAAAAACAAAAAAAAAAAAAAAACGTTTCAGTTTCATTTTTTGAGAGTAAGCAGTGGTCCATATGACCACTGCCTGCTCTTAAAAAAACGTTGTCGCCTGCATTCAAAGCGGAAGGGATCCCCTTGGGGGACCCCTTCCCATTTGCGAATAGGTTACCACTAAATTGTATTTGGTGGTGAAAAGTGAATGTTTTGGAACCCTTTTCAGGTTGCAAAACATTCATACACACCCTTGCGATTCGGTATTAGGGAGGCACCCTTAACACGCTCCTTCCTAATACCGAATCATAAAACCCAAATTGCAATTCGGTTATCCCAAGATGCATATTTCCTGTTGCATAAGGCCCGATTCTGTGAACCTGGCCGTTTGCTACAGGAAAATTGCTTCGTACATGTGGTCCGAGATCTCTTGAATGCATGGAGTTAAAAACATAGTTAATAATCCTACTAACAAATTATTGACATTTCAGCTGTCTGACATTTGTGCAGATTCCTAAAGCTATTTGGTTCTTAGCACTAGGACATTGCAGAATCCCTTACAACATCTCTTCTAACAGCAAATAATGTCAAATTAGTATAGGCCTACATGCCATCAATGTTGAATCTTCAGAATCTGCCTAAAATTCAAAGTTCTCCAACAATGGACCTTTCATATATTCAGATGCTTAAATCATGCCCCTTTTTTAGGCTGTGAATCCCCGGTATATTTAAATAGCAACAAACAGCGTTAAAATGGTCATAATCCTCCACAACAGTGTTTGTTTAGTAACACACCCACCTCATTTTAAGCAATCCACTTCGGCCAATTGTGTGAAGGTGCCAAGCTCTCCTACTCCCTATCAAGGCCACCATAGCTCAGATTTCTACCACTAGGTCTGTATGTTGGAGCCCCTGATAAGACCTCTGCTATAATCTTTCCCTGACCTTATCGTGATACTTTCTGGTCTGCCCTTAAGCTTGGTCAGCCCATCTTCCGCTTTCAGTATATTCTGAGTTTTTTTGGGGTAAATTTTGGGGGATTGTTCCTTTTTCCTAGAACAGGAAGACATGTAATGTAATGACTGTCTTTATCCAGCACACAAGGCTTCTCATTGTGGCATTTGTAAATCCTTCCCTACAAAGACTCTGTAGAATAGATAGAGGAGGTTGGCACTCTGGGTACTGGAAAGAAAAAAATGCCCTCCTTCTAAGAGAATTGCGCCTCATCTGGAAATGAATCAGTGAAATGTGCTCCACCAAGCACTTCCATGAAGGCGGTGCAAAAGCGGAAACATATGGACTTCTCAGAGCTGAGCTTACATCCTAAAGTTCCTGCAACCACCTCCTCACAGAAAAAGACTGGAGTGTCTTCAGAAAAGTGCCCCAGACAGGACGAACACCAGTCTGTGTAAAAAACAGCTCAAAATTCCGCTCCCTGGATGTGCTTACTAAACATGAGTCTCTGCTGGTGACTTCCATGTCTACATCAATGAAGGAGAATTAAAAAACAGTTGTTGACGACACTCCCATTGCCCCCTATGAGACAGGACAAGGCAGCATTCAATAACTCACCATTGTCGACAACACCGTTGACTTGGAGACCACTGTCGACGATCAGACCTTTGTCGACATCAACAATATCTTCGACTAACACTCTCATTGACGATAGCAGCACATCCGACATCGAGACCATCATCGATGACACCAAGGTTGTCACTAATCCTGACATCAACAGTGTCAATGTAGTTGACAGTTTTTTCCAAGCTAGTCACTTTTTCTCCTACACAAGTGACAGCAACTCTTCCCACCCAAATTCTTGATTCTGAGTTGGAAGGTGACCTCTGTGACAAGAGCATCTCAGACACTCCATACAGTCCTACTCAAGACTCGATCTCCCGGAGTTTGAGGGAGACGCCTTGGACCATGAGGATGCTTACCATGAGTATGACTACTAACCACAGACTTGCATAGCTGATCACCTTCTTCAGCCCTATGCAACTCGTCTGGCAGACCCTGAGGTTTTGTTGGTACCGACTGCATTCTTGTCAACCTTAGAACAGTTGATGAACACTTTTCAAAGACTGCTCCCTCAGCAGCCTTCCAGGCACCCTATGTCCACTCCACCACAGCCTCTACTCCCACCTTTACTACCAGCACCTCCTACTCCACCTCCACCTCTTCACTCATACCTGTTCAGCCTCAGTTATACTGGCCTGCCATCTTCCACAGATATGGGAGCAAAGGACTCTTTGGATTCAGTGTATTCTGATTTGGAAGACGAGGGCACACTACCAGATGATAGGGGTAATGAGGAGTGGGATGATTGCATACTACAACGAAATGTGAAAAAGCTACCTTCCAACCAGATTCACCTCTGGATGACACAGCCTGTTTCCATGCACTGATGGAGAGAGCATCTAAAAAATTCAATCTTCCGATATCCTCTGTGGCATAACAATGCTTCCTTTATGACATCAAGAAGGAGCCTTGTAAAGCAATTAGGTCAATACCTATATTGAATCTTGTCTGGAAAGAAAACGTAAAATTAATAAAGCCAACCAGAGTATCAGTACTGGTGCCCCGTTTAGAGACGAAGTACAGGCCTCAAAGCACAGCCCCGGCTTGCCTTACAGGCCATCCCAAACAAGACCCTGTTATCGTGTCTGTCGCCCAGCGCTGATCAAAGAACCAGATCACACCTTCATCTGCACCCTCAATAGGCATGACAGCACATAGATAATCTGGCCTGTAGAGTTGGTTCCAAGTCGGCAACATCCATCAAGGCGGCAAATGCCTTGGCAGTTTTATGATCTCCAGATGTGGCATTACATCTCACTACTAATTTATCTCATAACTGAAGGATAAGAGTGAGATTGCAAAAGCTATCATCAAAGAGGGGTGCAATTACCTCTGCAGTCATTATTGATGCTGCAGTGTATGTTTTAAACGCAAACTTTCACCATTTTGCTGGAGCAGCTGTATTAAGACGACCGGGATGTCTGCGATCTACATCTTTTTGCCCGGAAGTCCAAGCAAAAATACTGATGGGTAGTTTAATGGATTCACCCTGTTCGGAAAACATGTTGAAGATACTGCAAAATATTTAAAAAAATATGTATACAGTGAGATCTCTTGGTACACTCCAGTGTTATCGGCCTGGCTTAACAACTTTTCATGGCTCATGAAAATCCCAGACCTAAAACAAAGGTTTCAGTCAGTAATGGAGATCAATGCCACCCAAATTAGGACCCGATGCAGACTGATATAATCAGGGTTATACAACCAACAGAAACTACAGACAGCACCATGTCGTAAGATTGGGTTCACAGGCAAGATGTGCAAGTTAGATGGTCGTCATCAGAAGAGACAACACAGCATTGATATTTTACATTGCCAAGCGTGGAAGAACGAGATCCCAACGTCTGTCTGAAGAGGCGCACATCCTATCGGACTGGGCTATTTCCCACGAAGTGGTCATCATAGAGGAGCATCTCCCTGGATGGCAAAACAATCAGGCGGACGCATTCAGTCTAACACTATCGGTCTGCCATAAGTGGGAATTCCACCAAAACCAAGTGGACTACATCTACCACAAATGGGGTCACTGGACTTGTTTGCCAGTTAGAGCAGCAGGAAATGCCAGTGTTATGCGGGCAGGTTTTGGCAACCAGGGTCCAGGGCAGTGGGCCCGTGGTGGGAGTGCTGCCGGGCGCTGGATGGGCCGGGGAGGGGCAGGGTAGGGGGTAGCAACTACGGATTACGGCCGCTTAGAGGTAGTAAACATATAAATAAATAAAACGAATTTCGTTGCGCGCGCTGCATCGCCAAATGCAATGCAGCACGCGCAGCGAATTCGTTTTATTTATTTATATGTTACCTCTAATCGGCCATAATCCGTAGTTTACTACCCCCACCCTGCCCCTCCCCACGTCAGCGCCCGGCTGCACTCCCACCACGGGCCGCTACTGGTCCAGGGGCAGTGCCTTTTTGTTCAAATGATCCAACATTTTTTGTGTATGCCTTTTTGCCGTTTCCCTTTATTCTAAGGGTCCAAAGGAAAGCCAATTTGGAACATTGTTCCCTGATTCTAATTGCCACGGCCTGGCCACACCAGTACTGATTCACTGCGCTCCATCAATCAGCCGCGGCACGTGCAGGAAAGGGCGGTGGGGCAGGGTGGGGGAGGGGGTGGGATTTCGACGGACAATGATGAGGGAAAACAAATTATTCATTTAATTTTCCCTTGTCATCGTCTGTCGAAATCCCCCCCTCACCCAGCCCACCGCCCCTCCGCTCTTACCTGCACGGGCCACTGCTGCCATCAATTCCATTGAAGATGCACCATAAGCATCTCTCCAGGCACAACTGTAAAATGCTACACCACAATCTCCGGCGATTCAGCCTGACAGCATGGCACGTGCCGATCTAGAGCTTGGTCATTTACAGCTCACAGTATACTGTTGAAACATCATGTGGCAAGCGCAAGTGCCTGGAACCACGAGAACTTATAATTCTGAATTGAAGCATTTCTGTGTCTGGTGCGAGACCAAAGGAGTCCACCCATTGACAACAACACCCCACCATATACTTCCATATTTGCTGAGCGTAGTCAAAAATGGTCTAAAACGGAGGACTCCAACCTTTGCTATAGTAAGAGCTACTTCTGATCATTGATAATCCTTGTGAGCTATTGCCTCCAATAAATATACACTGAGGCCAAATAACCTAAACACTGCCCTTAGAGTACCCCAGTACTTCTACAGGAAGAATACAGCATTAATAGCACAGGAGCTGTATCCTAAATGGTTTACATCTGGTATCTCTATGGATTCAGTTTTTCCCTTTGTACTTCAGACAACAAAAAGGAAAAAGAGAGAAATAGAGAGAGGAAGATACAGAACGTAAGAAAAAAGGAGAGGAAGAGAGAAGAGGAAGCGATAAAGAGACAGAGAAAGTAACAAATCACAGAATGAGGGAAAAAAAGGTGAGAGAGAAGGAAAGAAAAAGCAGAGAAAGACAAACAGGAGAAAAAGAAAAATGAGAAAGGGAGAAAGAGGAATTAAGAACACAAGAGGAAGAAAAAAGTTAATGGTGGAAGACTTAATGAAAGGTAAGGAAGGAAGAATGATCAAGGGAGAAGAAGAAAATAGAAGAAAAAGCATGACAGAGAGAAAAGACAGAAAAGCTAGAGAAAGAAAAAGGTAGAAACGGATGGAAAGTAAGGAAAGGAAAAATGAGTCAGAAAAGGAAATAAAGAAGAAAAAAGAAAATAAGAAAGAAGCAAAGAAGGAGTTTTATGGAGGAAAGGACAGTAGTGGAGGAAGAAAGGAGAAAAAGGAAAAAGTACAATAAATAAATACTCCGAAAAACAAAAAGAGAGCGAGGATTTTGGGGTACGTCCTAATCCCCTGGGTAAAGTTACAAAGAAACAATATGGACGGACCCTGAAATAGTGGAGATTTATCAATCACTATGTGTGGTAAGTCCAAGGACCATTAGGTATATTTAAAAGACCCCTCACACACCAACCTAGTTGGTGTCATGCTTCATCATTGGGGTCCCAACCGGGAGGCCTAATGCCGCCCGGTTGTGCTACGACGCCTGATTACAGCGGAGCAGGTGTAGTGTGAAGATGTGATGTAAAAATTAAAAATACCTCTGAGAATCCTTACCAAGTAAATTTATTTGTGGCGGCTCAGGGTATGGTTAAAAACTATGTGAAACCAACTAGCAAGAAATATTAATCTGTAGTTGTTTTAGGTGATGTGGTCTACATGTTTCAGCCCGTCAAAAAATTCAAATGGGCTTTCTTCAGGACCTAGAATTAAAGTGAGTGGCAAAGTGAAGGCCACGTGAGAAAGTAAAGTACCAACACACGCACTAAGGTGTGTGGACCCGATGTCGATATACTTACAGACACCACTCAAAAAACCTGTTAGGGAGAAAGAAATAGACAGCACAAGACATATATCGTTTAGCAACATAAAATGCAATCTTTTAAAGCAACTCAAAATTGCAATCTCCAACAAGCCGTCAAGAATGACCTAACCACCATCGTGACAGTGATAGTGTAATGATGATATAGCATGCACGTTTCTAAGGCATGCTAGAAAATTAGATGAGACTGAATGAACACATAGGGACGTCATGTGCTAAGACGTGTATTATATAAAACATGTGTCCATGCTAGGGCGTGAATTGAATGATCACATAAAGGCATGATGGAAGCCATGTGCTTGTATGTATCCAAGCAGCGGGTGAGAAATACGCGCTGCATGCCGAGTGATGGTAAAATAATGCGGCGTGGCACGACAGTGGCGAGTTGCATGTGCGGCCGATCGAGCGCCTGTAAATGCATGTATTACAAATTATGCAAAAAAGCAAGTGTTAAAATGGTAGAGACACATGTGGCAGCGTAAATGAAAAGGGTCATAATTACAATTAGTAGAAAAAGTAAGCAGCTAATCGGGACATGGGAGGGGTTTCAACCGATCAACCGATCTGTGGGATAACATGGAGAAAAACAGGAGAGCGATTTTTAGTGAAAAGCGGCTTTTAGTGAAAAGCCATGAGTCGTGGGGCCGTCGTCCACAACTACAAAACCTTACTTGGTTCCGTGAAGATTCCCATGAGACTACCTACTGCGGTCTCCCGAAGTCCCGGCTGGTGAGGGACGCGGTGGGAGAACGAAGTTAAATCCAAACTACAGGCGTCGTACGAGGAAATGACGACACTACGTAAGGAGATGACATTTGCAGGGAACAACTAGTCTGTGTATAGCAAACAAAGCACAGCAAAGGGCGGCGGCCATGTTGGAAAACTCGCAACGTAAGCGAGATAGACAATGGCGGCCATACTTAAGTGTTAAAAGATCACGATATAGATGCAAGAGAGCCATAGTGTGTGCTCTATATCAGCTGAAAAGGGGGAAAAAGGAAGGCAAAAGGATAGATGATGCCCACGAAAGTGTGTTTGTAGGGTGGTGCACCAAGCATATATAAATAAAAATAAACAGACAGACGGATAGCGCTGAGCATAGGATGCGCTCCGTATTTCAACCAGAATAGTGTGGGAAAAAACATATAGCACAGTATGCACAATTGGGCATGATTTTTAAGACAGATAACAGATAGATATGGATTCTGTTAGATAAATAGCTATTAATTTCTAAGACAGATAGCAGTTGGTCTAGATTCTGTTAGAAAAAAGCTATTAAATGAATCTCCTATGCTGATAAAAGTGTAGAGAAAGGACTACTGTCTCCTGAGACTTTGCCAGGGAATATTATCGTTAAGTCCCGTCAGATGACTAGATAGGCGATAAACCCATCTTTGTTCTTTCTCCAATAGACAATTTTGTATGTTAGGTAGGTTAGGATCTAGGGCCTCAATGACTACCCAGCTGATGTCGTTAGTGGTATGTCCAACTTCAAGGAAATGGCTTGTCAGTCTTGTAGTTGACTTTTTGCATCTGATTGTGCTACGATGCTCGCAGATCCTAGTCTTCACTTTCCGATTAGTCATCCCAATGTACGAGAGGTTACAAGGACAGGTGATACGATATACGACGTGAGCTGTATTACAGTTCGTGTGTGTCCTTAAATGCCAGGTCTTGCCTGGTTCTAGGTTCAGACTTTTGGTGGTCACTGTTATATGGCATACACTACAATCTCCACACGGGTAGTGGCCCACAATGTTAGGGAGCCAATGTCGTTTTATAATATCAGACACCTCGTGGGAGACAGCGTTATAAGTAGTGACGCACGTGAGTGGGATGGAGGTAGATGCACACTTCTGTGCTTCTTATTGACAATGTTGGGTGACAAGGGTATGTTTAGGGTTTAGGGTGGGTAAGGGTATTTGGGTGGCAAGGGTGTTTTTAGGGTTTAGGGTGGATAAGGGTATTTGGGTGGCAAGGGTATTTTTAGGGTTTAGGGTGGGTAAGGGTATTTTTAGGGTTTAGGGTGGTTAGGGGTATTTGGGTTGCAAGGGTATTTTTAGGGTTTAGGGTGGGTAAGGGTATTTGGGTGGCAAGGGTATTTTTAGGGTGTGTTAGGGTGGCAAGGGTATTTTAAGGGTTTAGGGTGTGTAAGGGTATTTGGGATCGCAGGGGTATTTTTAGGGTGGGCTAGGGTATTTGGGTGGCAAGGGTATTTTTAGGGTTTAGGGTGAGTAAGGGTATTTGGGATGGCAGGGGTATTTTTAGGGTGGGTTAGGGTATTTGGGTGGCAAGGGCATTTTTAGGGTTTAGGGTGGGTAGGGGTATTTGGGTGGCAAGGGTATTTTTAGGGTTCAGGGTGGGTTGGGGTATTTGAACGGTAAGGGTATTTTTAGGGTTTAGGGTGGGTAGGGTTTAGGAGTTAGGGTCAATAAGGTAATATCTCTCTCTATAATATGTGTGTGTGTATTTATAGATATATATACACATAAATATATTGTATGCATGTGTGTATATATATATATATATATATATATATATATATGTATTTCTTCATAGCAACCATCGCCCTCAGATGATACTGCCAAACATTCCCTGTGACTCCAACGAAGGTGCTACACGATATTCAGATGCTCATTCAATGTTTATTTCTTGCGTTTCATTAAACAGCAACACCCAACATGGAACACCAACGCGTTTCGGCTTATGCCTTCAACCGGGCAACAATATATAGCTTTATACATACCTGCGAAATACTTACATTTGCTTTGTAAAGGCATGCACGATAAAGGTATATGCGTGGTAAAATGTTTCATGGTAAAGACATGTTGTGAAGACTAATGCGTTGTAAGACCACGTTGGTAAGGCATGCATGGTAATAGCATGTGTGGTTTTGTCATACAACCAAATATATGAAGGATCCAATGCCTGAGAAGAAATTAGTTGCTTACTTGTAACTCCAGTTCTCCTGTGTTGGTATCTTTCATATGTTCACATACATCCCTTCCTCATCTCTGGTCAGAGGCTCATTTGTTTTGTACTTTAGTTCACCCTTTATGGTGTGAAATCTGTGCTAGGGTGGCGCTAGAGGGAGTAAGGAGAGCTTGGCACCTTCATCTCATTGGCCGAAGTTCAGGTTGCTTCAAATGAGGTAGATGTGCCACCTAACAAGCTCTGTTGTTTAGGCCTATAGCCATGTTAACACTGTTAACTGCTATTTAAAGTTACTGGGAATTTCCAGCCTGGCGATGGGGAGTTATTCAAGCATATGAATATATGAATGATAGCAGTTCTGTTGAACTGGAGTTACAGGTAAGTACCTAATTTCTTGTAAGGGTGATCGTCCCATTAAAGGGACTTATTGTTTTATGTACATCAGTGTCATTCCCCAATTCTCCCAGGTTTAAGAACCAACCAGTTTCTTACTTATTAGAATGAAATCATTTTGAAATTTACATGCTCATTTAGTGTTTGAATCTTTCAGTACACAGCAGCTTATAAGTTCTGCCCTAAACATCGATTGATCCCTTGGCTTCATATGTTATTTCCAATACTTTCTCTGATCTTGTGTTTTCTTTGCTTTGCTTTGCTTTACTTAGTAGTCAGAGGGGATTGTAGTTCCTCCTTTAGCCAAAGACTGTCCCAGAGCCACAGGTGCACTTTCAACCTACGCAGTTGGAAAATTAATGAACCCGTCATGTAGAAAAACGGAAATTTCCATGTACTTTTGTTGCTTTCTTTTAAATGACATTATTTCTATTTCTAAAAATATCTGTACCATGTTCTTCCACCGTGCTGCCATCTTTGTGCGTTCATCTTGCACAATGATGTATTTCAACTAGTATAATGCTTCATCCGGTCACAGACCATCAAGCAAAACACATATTAAAACAATTAAGATAAAAGTACAATAAGTGTAAGGATAAAACACATTTCCACAGGGCTAACTTAGCATAGCTTTTCCACATATGGGCAACACAATACAAAACAAGGATTTTCCAAAAAATAAGCTAAAAAATGTTACTGAATAAGTGCAATCCTGACATTCATATTAATTAAAACTTCCCCCAACACATTCGTAAATCTAAAAATTAGTTTGGGTATAATAAAAGAGCCCTACTCAGTTTATGGACCACCTTGGATTACCCATTTCTAGGTAGCACTACACATTGTGCATCTTTACATGATGATTTTCAAAGAATGTAGGTGCAGTCATCACTCTCAGCCTTCATCTTTACCTAATACAGTGTGGAATTTTGCTAAAATGCGAGGCCTAGCTGTTTTCGAGTCACACTTACAGCAAATAAAAACCTACTCAGACAGAAGACCGTATAACGGTTAGTGTCTGTTCTCTTAATGCACAAGGCTGGTAAATAACGCCAGAACCCCAATTTCTGGCAACAGTGCTTTATCCATTTCGCTCTATAATGGTAGTACAATGGGCAGCAGAATAAAACGTGTTCAGTGGTTTCTCTGCTACCAGGGCCAATAGAGCACCTATTTCTAATGTTAATAACAGTGCTCTCCTTGTTCCATTTACATGTAAAACTATTAAGTGCAAAAATACCATACCTAAATTTAATAAAGAGTTTTGGCCCATGTGGGCGTAATGGTATTGGTTTTGTAAGTAAATATTTTCCAGTAAGACTATCACTCCCGATAATGTGGTGGAGATTGAAATTCATATACCCCCAAAAGGATTTCTTTAAAAGGACCTTTGAAGCAGAATTAATATTTGAGGGTTTAATCCACAATTTTCCCAAACCCAATTTAATGAGCCATGATTTAACATGAGCCAGCCAGGGAATGGTAGTATTCCTGTCTAACTGGATGAGTTCAAGGAGACCTTCACAGTGCAAGCGCAAATCTGGGGTAGACCAGATTCTCACCCAGTAAGCCAATGATCCTAGAATTGCTAAATCACTAATCCTATTAAGAACTAGATCATAGTACACAGGGACCAGTGGTGTAGCTCGCTGCAGGGAAAGTAAAGATCTTACAAAGTGATTTTCGCTCACCGATAACTGGTCAACAGCAGTTGTTCTCCAAACCTCAGCCCCGTATAGGGCGGCTGACTGAACTGCAACCCTATATAGTTCTACTGCAGGAGATACTGCCCTCTGTTTAGTGGTCCTATGCATTCTTCCGATTGCAGCTGCTTTGTGCTCTATAAGAGCCTTAATTTTCTCTATCTGAGAGTGCCACGAAAGGGAATTAATGATTCATAAGCCCAGGTAATCAAAGGATTTAGCTTCCCCTGGTACTAAACCCTCGAAGTTAAATTTCACCTTGAAAGAACAACTAAATGCCAAACCAAATACAAAACTTTATCATTCACAGTTTTCATGCCCCTCTGCATCAGTACCTCTGATTCAATATGGAGGGAGCAGCATTTTTAGTTTAAAAAAAAAAAAAGGCTGAACTTTAGTCATATGTGGACTCTCCTTTGTTCTATGCCAGTCTTTTCCCTGCCTTCCACTCACTGTGGGGTGAGACAGCAGGTGCAGATGGGGAAATGAAACAAAGCAGAAGTTAGTGCATGTGGGAGGGGGGCGAGAGAAAAACCTAGTAAATTAATTTTAAAAACCCTCCTCAGATGGAGGTGGGCTGCAGAGGCCACAAAAAAAACCTAGGGATGTGGCTCTCCCCTTCCCAGGGTGCAGTGTCAGTCTTACTAAGACAGAAAGTGGGAAGTGGACAACAGCTCTTCAAAAAAAAAAAAAAAAAAAAGGTACACAAAGGAAAAGAGTGTGGGGGAGCCATTGTGCAAGGACTACTCTGTGGGAAAAACACCAACATTTAGCATGCGTTGGTGAATGAACCTGCAATAAAAAGTCCTCAAACCCTCCTTAATTTGTACACAGCTCCATGTGCAATCACCAACTGCTGGCTGCAAAATATTCACTTACCTGAAAAATGTCTAGTGAAGGTGCCCTGTAATAAACTGTCTGTCTCCAGTTTGCCCTTTGTCCTGCCAACTGTTTTCAATCCTGGATTCACTGCAAACATTTGAAAATCCTCTTTTGGAATCATAGAACAGTCTATTCATATGAGTTTTCATAGGCAATGTGTAGGAATTATACTTTCTCTTGTTAAATGAGGCTCCTGGACACACTGAAGATTTCTTGATGTTTGTTTATTAAGAGTAAGTCTTCAAGGACCCATCCCAGCCACCGCCTTCAGGCTGCTCTCACTGCCTCCTCCGTTCAATAGATCACATTCCATCTGGAACAGTGAAGGCTGGTGACCACATCAGGTTCCGTGACCTAACTCAATTCCACCTAAACAGATACCACACACCTCCCTCCTATAACAAAGCATCAAAAAGAACCAAAAGATACCCCAAAACAAAATACCATTCCCACAAATACCATATAGCAATAAAATAGATGCAACGTTATGATTGCAGGAAATCTACAAACTATTATTCCCTACTATACCTCTCTAAATATTTAGGTGTCTTTGGCACCCTCTGACTCTTCCTTCTCTGTTCGATCTTCTCACCACTAACCCCTTCATGCTGGTTTCCTCATCCTCTTTCACACCATTCACCACAACAACTGTGTTCAAATTCCATATCTTTGACTCACATTTTTACAGCACTTCTAAATAACTTCACTACTCTAATAGACTTGAAGAATTTCCCTCCTTGACTATTCCCTGGTTTTTTTAACCCACCAACATGTACTTTGGTGACCTTCACTCTCTTTCTGTCATCAAACCATTTCTTCCTTTACTTCAACACTTCCAACTCCTTTTCTCTCCAATTTTCCTTACCCTCCTCACTTTCCAGACATTTTGCATTCACTGAAGCTGGAGCCACCACGCTGTTCGACCTTCTCCCTCTAAGCCACTCAAAAGGAGTTTTTCCTGTAACTGAGTGAGGAGTTAAATTATATAGCTCCAATTTCTTGCGCACCTCCTGTTTCCATCCCACACCACAACTGTTAGCTAGTTGTATGGTTTCTTTCAGAACCCTATTAAATCGCTCAACCATTCTATTGGCCTTGGGAGGATACAGTGCAGTTTTCTTATGTTCAATTCCATATTCTTCAAGAACACTCAATTTCCTTAGAGATCAACAGAACTGTATTGTCCGTCAGTAATGTTCCAGGTACTCCTTCCAGTCCAATAAACTCTTTCAGGAAGGTTATCACATGCCTTGTCTCAATACCATGAGTGCACATAACTTCTGGCCACTTTGAGTACATGTCAAGTAGTACTAGAACATATGTTGTTTCACCTTTTGAGTGTATGGGCCCCAAAATATCCAAGGCTACTTCTTCCCACTGGCCATTGGGTAACTTTCTTATAGTTATCGGTTGAACCCTTGATTTGAGACCTTTATCACTCACCATTCATTGCACACAATCCCTCATGCATCTCTCTACCTGCACATCCATTCCCGGCCACCAATATACCATTCTCAAACCTTCCTTAGTCTTAGTCATCCAAGAAAGTCCTTCATGCGCCATCACAAGGAGATTTTTACTCATAGCTGCAGGAGGAACAAATCGTCTTCATCTAAACAGTAAACCCTGGTTCTCTGACAATTCTTCCCTCACTTCCCAATATTTCCTACACTCTTCATTAACATCACTCTTCTTACGCCAGCCAGGCTTCAATTGCCTGAAAATATTTGGCAGCACCGCCTCTTTTCCAGTTGCTGCTCTCCACTGTTCCTCTGAAAACACAAAGCCTTCAGTCCCACACACATGCAAGTCTTCCTCTACCTCTCCATTCATTACTTTGTCGTCTTTGTCTGTGACCAATATGGACAAAGTATCTGCCACCACATTTCTAGCTCCTGGAATGTACACCACCTCGAACCTGTACTCTTGAATTGGCACTTACTGATCCTACTAGAGACCGCCTCTATACCTTTCTTATGGAAAATCTCTGTCAAAGGTTTATGATCGGTCTTTGCCGTAAACTCCCAGCCCTAGAGAAACATTTTCATTTTTTCTTAGAGCCCAATAAATGGCCAGAGCATCCCTCTCAATGACCTAGTGTTGGGTTTCAGCTCCTTTCAAGCTGCGTGATGCAAATATTGTTCTCTCTCCTGCACCCTCACCGTGCACCAACACAGCTCCTAAGCCTTCACACTGGCGTCATTTATAAGTGTGGATTTGAACCATTGCTCCTGAGATTGGGAGACATTTTCATTTTCAACTTTATCACTTCAAAGTCTTCTTAACACTTCCGATCCCATGCAAATTCTACACCCTTCTTCAAAAGCTCCCTCATTCTCTCACTTCTCATGGCAAAATCTGGTGCAAATTTATTATAGTTTTCCACCATTCCCAAACATTTCTGCAACTGTTCTTTTCTTGTGGGTGGTGCCAATTTTCTGATGGCCTCCACCAGACTCGCTTTCGGTCTTAGGCCTTCTGCAGAGATCTTATGCCCGAAATACTCAATGTGAGACTGTCTGAACTTCCATTTCTCTCCTTTATTCATAAGGTTGACCTCTTCTTTTTTTTTTCACAACAAAAGTTTATTGTCAACAGCCAGAGGACGCCCGGCAGGGCGTTGCACAAAAACATAGCTGGATACAAATCATGGATACTGATGTCGACATTTTGCGTTAAGATACATAATGAAAGATTCTGTACATGACAACTGGTCATGAAACCAAGTAACCATAGTGTCACCCACCTACAATAAATATAAAGCATAGAAAATCCGTCTAATACCAAAGAATCTACATCACAATCATCTGTAAATCCCCCCATTGCAGTCATATTCAAGTCATTCCACGGGTGAATCAGGAATAGGTTCCAGGTAAATCCCCCTATAGTCTGCCCATCTCTACCATATCTTGGGATGTTTCCGTGGACAGCCCTGGGCAGCGAAGAACGGTACCTCAAGCCCCATGCAGAAATCCAAGCCCTTTTTCCAGACCCCTAAAGAAGGTGGGGAGGTGTCTTTCCAATGTTTTGCAATATCGCGCTTTGCAAGTGTGGGGCCAGTAGCAACAAATGCTGTTTATATATATTTCCCCCTATTTCATCCATGATATGCAGGAGGGACAATCTGGGTGTATGAGGGACATCCCACCCCAGTACCCGTGACAAATAGGAAAGAGCACCATGCCAAAATTTCGAAAGGGATGTACAAGACCAGACGGTGTGGAGAAAAGTGCCGTCAAACGCCCAGCACCTCAAGCAGAGCGGGGAGGCGATTAGTCCCGCCCGCCACAAACGGTGCCTAGTGTAGTACACTCTGTGCAGGTGTTTGAACTGTATGTATCTCCGGCGGCCGCAATGGCAGCTCCACGCGGGGACTCCAGCGCCTCGGTCCAATCTTCGTCATCTAGTGGGCCCAGATCAGTCTGCCAAGCCTCCCTCGTGTGGTGCAGTGTCGTGTTGCTATTGGTAACTATTGTGCAATAGATTTTCGCAATCTTGTGTTCACCCAGGTCCCCCATAAACACCTTAGCCTCAATGGGGCTAAATTCAGGGACGGACTCCTGTAATGCTAAGTAAGGCGCGAAGGCATGACGGAACTGCAAATATTTATAGAACTGCGAACTAGGCATCGCGTATTCTTGTTGCAACTCCTGAAAGGATTTCAGCGTCTGCCCATGAAGAACATCCCCAACAGTAGAGATACCTATTCTATCCCATCCCAAAAAGCCTGGAAGACCGGCCAGTTGCGGCAGGAGGCCGTTGCCCCAGAGGGGAGTCTCCTTCGTTACTCTACTCCACCACACCAGTTGCCGAAGGGTATGCCGCCAGAGGCCAAAAACCGTGGTAGTCGCCGGGGGCAGTGCCCTCTGGACCGGGTCCCGCATACAAGACGGAATGTAGTGGTTGAGTGCCCATAAGCCAGCGCTCAACGGTATACGCGGGCTCCGACCTATCCCTGTACCACCTTTCATTTAAGATAAGTAAGTGTGAGGCTGCATAATAGGCTTGAATGTCCGGCGTTGCCAATCCGCCACAGTAGGTTGACTGGAAACAGGTCCTCAAGGTAACCCGCCCGCCGCCCCCCAAAAGAAAGTGGCGAAGGGTAGCATTGAGCTGTGTGAACCAGCTTGGTGAGATCAAGTAGGGATCATTTTGAAGCTGGTATAATAACTGAGGTAAAGAGACCATTTTAAAGATGGCGGATCTGCCGAGCAGCGAAAGAGGAAGGTGGGACCAAACGCGAGTTTGTTCCTTGATCTGAATCCCAGTGGTACCAGATTCCTCTCCCAAGACAAAGACTGCGACTCGGCCAAGAAGACCCCAAGGTATTTAAAGCCATCAGACACTACAGTGACTTCATTGGACCAAAGGCCAAGCTGTCCCGTACTACGCCAGGGCCATAAAAAGGATTTTCGGGGGTTCATATATAGGCCTGATGTCTCATCAAAGACCTGCATGATTCGCAGGAGCCGAGATTCAGAGCGATCCGGCTGTGTTAGGAAAAATAACACGTCCGCATACAATGCTATGCGGTCCGACGTCGTTCCAGGCCACTCGAATCCCCGGTACTGAGCGTCTATCTGCACCCATGCCACAAGAGGCTCCATCGAGAGCGCGAATAAGTATGGGGAGAGAGGGCAGCCCTGACGGGTGCCACGTCCAATAGCAAAGGTATCGGATATAGAGACTGCCACTCGAACCGACGCCGTCACGTCAGTGTATAGGAGTTTAATATATCGTAGTAGACTAGGGCCCAGATTGAGGCGGTTCAACAGCTCGAACAGATACGTCCAACTTAAAGAATCGAACGCCCTATCTATGTCCGCCAGCAGAAGGGCAGCCGGCTTGCCCAACCTATCTACCGAGGCGACAGCGTTGTGGGCACGTCGAATGTTATGCCGCGTAGCGCGACCTGGCATAAATCCAGCCTGATCCGGGTGGACTAAGTCGAGTATATGCGGGACTATGCGGTTAGCGATAATCTTGGCAAGCAGCTTTACCTCAACATTAAGAAGCGATATCGGACGATAAGAGGAATGGAGTTCAGGGGGTCTGCCCGGCTTCTGGAAAACGACAATCTCTGCATGTCTCCAATCCGCCGGAAGACACTGACAGTCAAACGCGGCCTGAAGCGCGGCAAGATAGGGACCCACAAGAAGAGACTGATACTTTTTATAAAATTCACAGGGGAGACCGTTGGGGCCCGGAGCCTTACCTGAACACATAGCCGCTAGCGCCTCTTGGGCCTCTTCAATTGAGATCGGGGCATCCAGGGCGTCTCTAGTCTGATCAGTAAGGGCACGGGGAGGCAAGTCATCAATGAACCGCCGAACCAGCTGTGGCAAAAGTTTCCCAAGGGACATATAGCTCCGCATAGTATGCCGCAAAGCTCGCGGCCACCTGGGTCGGGTCTGTAAGCACCATGCCCTGCGAGTCATGCGCACATGGAATAGAGATCGGGCGAAGCTCTCTCTGGCAAAGGCGGTGAAGCAGGGCGCTTGATTTGTCACCCCACTGATAAATTCGACTCCGGGTGGCCAGCCAGGCCACCCGGGCTTCACCCATCAACTCCCGGGCATAAAGTTGTTGTGTATATAGTAGTTGTCTACGGGAACCCTGTCCGTCTACTTCCCGACACGTGTGTTCCGCGGCCATCAGCTGGGCTTCCAGCTGGACCAGTCGCTCCCGACGCCGCCTGCGCTGTGTCGTGCAGTAAGAAATGCCAATCCCCCACAACGTGGGTTTCATTGCCTCCCACACAGTCACAGGGGAGTCAACGGATCCAGTATTACGTGAAAAATAATCTGTGAGAGATGAGTGCATATGCAACCGATATTTATCGTTGGACAGGAGCCATGGTGACAGACGCCAACGGAATGGGGGGCGCCCAGAATCCAGTCTCCGCTCCACCTGTAGCAGAGAATGGTCGGAGAGGCCCCGAGGCAGTATTTCGGCTGTCGCTAGGCTTGGTGTATGTGCGGCGGATAAGAAGATATGGTCTATGCGGTAGAAGGAGCCGTGCACGCTAGAAAAGTAAGTGTAGCCTAGGGCATTGGGGTGTAGTCGTCTCCAAGAGTCCACCCAATCCAATCCCTTCAGTAGGGTCCCAAGTTTGGATTCCCGGGTCTCGGCCAAACCTCCCGCCGTCCGCCACCTATCCACAGCGGGACATAGTGTATCATTCCAATCCCCCCCAACCAGAGTGAGTCCCAGGGGTATCTCCACCCAGAGCCGCAGCAGGCGCTCAGTCAGGCTCCATGTGAGAGGAGGGGGGGCATAGACGCTCCCCAGAACAAACTGCTTGCCATATAGTGAGCCTGTGGCGATCACATATCGACCTTGTGGATCGGTCCACGTCTTCTCGTGGACAAAGGGAACCCTACGGTGAATTAGTATGGCCACCCCACGGGAACCCCGAGTGAAGCCGGAGTGAAATACCTGGACAAACCCAAAGCGCATCAAGCATGGAAGCTTGTTGCCAAGCAGGTGTGTCTCCTGCAGGAGTACAATATCTGCACCATGCCGTTTAGCTTGCCGCAAGACTGCACATCTTTTGACCTTGTCCAACAATCCCCGCACATTCCAACTAAGGATTCAGAGCCGTCTCTCAGTTGTACCAGACATACCTAAGTTTGGGGCAGATATCACTGAAGACACACGGGATACAGATGGTGACATGCATGAATTTTGCTACGATTATAAGATGAGCATGGGTGTGACACTTAAATACAAACAGTGAAACCAAGCTAAAACAACCCCCAACCAACCCCCACCCCAATACCTCAAAAAAGTAGAAGCATCTGTCGCAGCTTGGGAGGACTCCAGACCCCAACGGGGATCAAGAGGACCTCTCAGCCAATGGATCCCAAAATTGCAACCCCCGGACACGACAATATTTCAGAGTCCAGGAAGAGCAAGTGGAGGTGTAGCCCATATCAAGATGCCGTCGTTATAGAAGACCAGTTCGCACCTATGCTGGGCGAAGGAGTATAGAGGCTTCACCTGTCAAGCAGCGCGGGTCATATGTGAGATTTATGACGAGTTTTGGATCTTTTCTTTGATAAGGATCGTCGTTGCTGTTCACCTGTGGCCTGAGGCCGCTCCCGGCCCATACTACTAGCAGAGGAGAATCAGAGTCTAGTCTGGGCGGATATGCGGACGAGGCCTGATTTGTTCATCCGTCCATGCAAAGACCTCTGCCGGGGAATCGAAGAAGTATGTACGTTCTTTGTACGCGTCTCGTAGTCTGGCCGGAAATAGCAGAGAATATTGGATCTTAAGATTCCTCAATCTGGCCTTCGCCTCGGTGAAGGATTGCCTGCGTTGTTGCACCATTTTGGTGTAGTCTGGGAATATCATGATCTTTTGGGAATCAAACAACAGGGGGTCTTTGAGTCGGGCTTGTTGCAGGATAGTGTCCCTGTCTTTGAAGTTTAGAAAGCGCGCAATCACTGGTCTGGGCCTTGCGCCCGGCGGCGGTTTCTGCTGCAGGGCTCGGTGTGCACGTTCGATGACATAGCAGGGGGACAGAAGACCAGGAGGGAGCCAATCTGCCAGCCACCCGGCCAGAAAGTTAGACATATCTCTACCCTCACATCCCTCCGGGAAGCCAACAAAGCGTAGATTATTGCGGCGAGAGCGCCCCTCCGCATCTTCAGCTCGCGTCGCCAGCCCCTTGGCTATGGATTCCAAGGCCAAGACCCTCTTCTGTAATGTCGTCACCCAGTCTTCAGCTGTGGATATCCGGGATTCGGCCTCGGTGATGCGCTGAACAGCGTTGCGGAGATCTTGTTGGAGTAGCATCACGTCAGAGCCCACGGCCCCGATTTTAGCTTCCAGCATGTCGCAGGACTGTGTGATAGCCGCCAGGATGGCCGCGTTGTCCGGCATGGATGCTTGTGCATCGCCCGATACAGGGGGCTGAGTCGCGGCGCCAGCAAACTTGTCCAAGGTGCTCTGTCGACCCGAAGAGACGGAGGTTTTGTCTTTCGACATGTTGCAGCACAGCGTCCCAAGGTGGGCCGTGCCTGAGCAATAGGCAATAGGTGGGCCGAGACAGGTGTCCAGGCAACCTCAAGACCCGGAGGATAAGAGGCTACCGAGGCCAGCGCTCCAGCCGAGCCACGTGACCAGGTTCGTGGCACCTCCCAATTGGGCACAGATCTCAAATGTGCGGGGTCTCACCAGCCACAGCTCCCCCTCAAAACAGCCAGCCAACCTGGACACAGGCCAGGACCACTCCGGCCGATCGCGCCGGCACAGACCAGGATATCGCCGTAGGGATAGAGCACAATGTCCGGTCTCCAGGGGGTGAAGGAGGTGCGCCGCGGCCCGAAATGGCCGCCGAGCCGTCCCCAACCAGCCAGCTGCGCCTCTAAGCCGTAGTGGCGCCGAGGCCCCCCAAGAGCCAGCAAGGGGCAAAGGCACGCGCCGGGCCCCGAGGAGGGAGCAGAGGGATTTATGTGGGCGCTGGATAAAGCGCCAGGTCGTGCCCAGGCAGCGTCCGCACACCAGCGCGAGGAGCAGGTACCACCAGGCTGTCGGCCAACCCACCTACTCGGCTGCCCCACTCACCAGGCCGCAGTCCCCGCCCACAGCGAGGCTCTCCAGGGGAACACCCAGCCGGCCGCATGGGCCCCAAATCGCACTGCCAGCCCGCCACAGGGAGCGCCACGGCCCGATATGGCCGTCGATGAGAGGCAGCACCGCGGGTCCACAAGCGGGGAGAGTCCTCTGCACCTCCCGCCTCACTCGCCTGCCCCATGCTCACAGGGGGGGCGCCGCCGCAACCCACCAACACAGCCAAGCCTCCAGGCAGCGGGGCAGAAGGCGCCACTCCGCCGCCTACCACAGCGTGGCATCAAAATCCACGGCAGCCAGCGGGGGCTAGGGCACGGCCCAGACCCCACACAGGGCAAAGGAGTCTGCAGCGAGGCAGGCGACTCTACCGGCGCACAGCAGAGAACGCCACGGCCCGACCCGGCCGTCGAGAAGAGGCAGCACCGCAGTCCCACAAGCTAGAGGCGACTCCACTCCTCCCGCCCCTCTCGCCGATTCACACTCCGCTCACAGGGGGGGGCCGCCGGATTGATGCCGCAACTCACCCACGCCCCGCTAATCCTCCGGGTGGCAGCGCAGCGCGGGGATCCACTCCGCAGCTCCACTCCGAGGCCCGTCCGGCTCCGCCCACACGCAAGGCCGGGGACGGCCAGGCCGCAACTCACCACAGGGCTCCAGGGACTCCAGGTCCACAGAGCGGGCCTCGATCGATCCGGTGAGATCCACCCAACGAGCGGATCGCGTGCCCACGCTGCTCGCAGGTAAGAGCCAGAGATTGGGCAGAATTTTGGACAGATTAGTGAGGGCTTACGGGAGCCCGCTTAAAGCACGTCCGCCATGTCGAACGGCTTGGCCTCGCCCCCAAGGTTGACCTCTTCTAACCTCCTCAACACTTCCCTCACTCGCCAATCATGTTAGTCTAAATCCTCTCCAAATATCAAGATGTCATCTTGATAAACCTTATTGTTTTCCACACCCTTAAATACCTTTTCCATTGCTCTGTGGAAAACGGATGCGGCTGACATCAGTCCAAACGGCATCCTCCTATACCTATAAGTCACAAAAGGCGTTGTGAATGCCGTTAGGTCTTTTGACTCATCATCCAACTCCACCTGGTGAGCAGATTTCAAATCAGTAGATGAGAATACCTTAGCCTTACCCAACAGTGTCAACATATCTGCTATCTTTGGAATTGGATACTTATCTACTACCACCGATTTATTCAATTCTCTCAAATCTACGCAGAGGCGCAAGTCTCCATTGCTCTTTCTTGCTGCTACCACGGGGCCAACCACTCCGTTCCCTCTACTTCTTCAATCACTCCCTCCCTCTCCAAGACAGCCAGCTCCTTTTCCATGTCAGTTCTAACTGACATAGGTAAGTTTCTCACTTTTCCCCATACAGAGTGACCATCCTCCCTCATTCTGATCCAATGCACATTCCCACGCAAACATCCTTGTTCTTTACCAAACACCGCTGGGAACTCTTTCATCACATCCTGCTTGAATTTCTCCCCGGCCATGTCATCATCAACCAGTTTAATGTGTCGTTGACTCAAGTCTTTAAGCTTAATAGGAGGGTGACTATTTGGGTTAAAAATCACCCCTAAATCCCTCTGATGGAACCAACTCAAAATGCTGTCACCACGAGATGACACATACACTTTCCCTACCACACATCTTTCTTTGTACTGAACCATCTTCTCAAAGAACCCCTCCAATTTAATCGGTTCTCCACTATAGGCATATGGCTTGATATCTGGTTCCAATAGCCTGACGTTTGTGAGAAGTCTTTTGGTGTAAAATTATTTAGATATCAAAGTTATCTTAGCACCGGAATCGAATAATACCTTTGTAGTTTCACCTTATACTTAGACTTCATCGACAGGACATTTCTTCTTTCCTTCATTCACCTGTAACACAATCTGACCACATTCAGGCTCCTCGTCACTTTCATCTTGATACACGTCAATCTCTTTAACATTTTCCTTGTCCCTTTTACTTGTGCACTCACTCTGGAAATGCCCCTTTTTACCACAATTCCCGCATGTTACCTTAATTGCTGGACATTCTTTGTAAAAAGCCAAATGACTTCTACTCCGACATCTGAACCATTTCCTTTCCACAGCAAGTTTTTTCCCTCACACTGTACCCTTATCTGTATTTAACTTACTGTCTTGAGCACTACTTTTTTTCTTTTACCACATTTACCTCCTCCCCAGAATCCTTTTTAATGACATCTACACATTTCATTGAATTTTTAGTTCTTTTAGCAATTACTAGGACTTCATCCAGAGCAGGATCATCTCGTAGCCATAGTTCGTCACACACTTTGTCTATGTTGCAACCAAGCATGACTTGATACCTTCTTCTTTCCTACGCAGCACCTTAAAATTGGCAAGAAGAGGCTAATTTCCTCAAATCTGTGACATAATCTTCCACTGATTCCCCATTCATTTACACCCTTTGACCGAAATGGTACCGCTCTAAAATGGTGCTGACCTTTGGTAAATAATAGATATCCAACTTTTTAATACACAGATCATACTCATTCCGGCTGACCGCATAACTATAAGGGACATCAGGTAGGTGATTAGACATCTCTTGCCTTTCCGGGCCCAGGCAATATAATAGCAAGGCTGTTTTTGCGCTCTGAGCTCAATGAGGTGCCACACACCCTCGCATACCTCTAAAAAACTTTCTTTCACCTATTCCATTTAGTATTAGGCTCCCCAGGTGAAGTCAAGAAACAGGGAGGAGCCCTTACGTTTTGCTCTTGATGAATGTTCCCCACAATACAATTGCACTCACCACAGCGTTGCAGTTCTGTAGCTTTCTTCTGCAATTAAGGGCGAGATAACTACCAAACGTCAAGTCAAAAATGTCATACAGCAAGTCCCCCGTTTACAAATCAGGCACAAGGTGTGCCTGTCACCGTAGTCTCTTCTTGAATGCAGTTAGACACGTAAGGTGTGTCTGTCACCGTAACCTCCTTTTGCCACAGATGCCCAGAACGCTGTTAGCAACCTATGGTGTACCTATCACTGTAAGCTCCTGTTGCCACCGCTGACCTGACTGCAGTTAGGCAAACAAGGTGTGCCTATCACCGTGATCACGCTCACAAGCGTTGTGTTACTTCACTTGAGGTTACCACAGCTTTATAACCGTCAAGCCACTTTCACCATGTATTGCAGTGCTTGCGGTGCAATCCTTACCAAAACATTAAAATGGCGAACCAACGTTGGACGTGCAGCGTCTGTTTCCGTAGAGGGTGGAGCTTGTTTCTGGAACGTGATATGCTTCATGCCTGTTTCGATAGGCAGTACAGCTTACCCTGAGCGTGCGTCATGCACGAGCAGGCATCGTGTCACTGAGGTTTGCAGCACGCACAAGCAATATTCTCTTCACACCGAAGGCAGGCACAGGTATTAGCACGAGTAACAGGTGAGTGAATTCCACCACTTCTAGCCACATGAGGTTGGCACTCGCTAACATGAAAGCCAACCTACTTCCAACTCGCACGAGCACAGCTCTAACAGCAGCGCAAGGTGCGCACTCGCTAAAACAAAATAATTTGCACCACTTAAATTCACTTGCTTTCGATTGCCGCAGCCCGCAATCACAGTTGCTAAGGCAATTATTAAGTAACACTGTCACAAGCCGCTCACCTCGGTGTTAGGATGGTTCCCACAACAAACAAAGTCCTATATCTTCATTCCTCAATAGTTTGTCCTTTTTTTATATGTTGCCAGTGTAGAAAGGATACTTTCCCTTGATGAATGAGAGTCCTGGACACACTGAAGATTTCTTGATGTTTGTTTATTAAGAGTAAGTCTTCGAGGAACCATCTCAGCCACCGACTTCAGGCTGCTCTCACTGCCTCCTCCGTTCAAAAGATCACAGTCCAACTGGAACAGTGAAGGCTGATGACAACATCAGGTTCCATGACCTAACACAATTTTACCTAAGCAGATACCACACAATTGTCTTGCAATATTCTCAAATACCCTGGAAAGAGTGGAGGTCATAAGAGAGATTTTACATCTTTCTCAGGTGCATGTGTGTATCAGCCTATGAGACTGGATCAGTCTTGCATAGCAGTGCCAAACTGTAAACGCACTGGCGCAATTTTATATAGTAGTGCATTGCGATTTGCTGCTGACTGTTAATCCAAGCATTTTCCAATCCACTCTTCTGTTATTCCATGCTTGAGTGGTGTGAACTTGTTCCTATTCTGGTGGTATTAGGTCCATGACACCTGCCATTAAACTTAATATCTGTAACAAAAAGGTCCACTCTCAAAAGATGGGGTTGACTTTTTCATACAGTAACTTCTTCACTAAGTGGTATACAAGACAGATCAGAAACTTGTCTCTAAAAACGGGTTTGAACTGAAGTAATTATTCTTAGACCTAAATATCTACAAGGTCAACCACCATCTTGAAACCTACACTGCACCTCCCCTATGGTACTTTGGACAGTCTTCCTCTCTATCTTTGTTTTCTTAGGCTGCCAGTCAGATATCGTAGTGAGTCACCTCATTTCAAAATGCAGCAAGGGCTCCTTCTTCATGCTTTGTTGAATACTTCTGTAACCTTTGGAAGATTTTGGTTTCCTTGGACCACCAGAAATCTAAAAAAGCCCTGGGCACGTGATCACTCTGGAGGCTCCAGCCTGGCCTTGCCATGTCTGTTTTTCAGATATAGTGCATGCTCAATAGGGTACATTTTTCATCTGAGACAATACCTTGGACGAAGAACATGGGAAAGGTTTTCCACTTCCACTAAAATGATTCACCAGTTTTTGAGGAACAACTAGGTTTTTCTTATGACAACATGGAAGACCTGTTCAGGGGTGTGGAATTTAATAAAACATCTACTTGTCCATGGGGCAGGCTGCTTCATAAATCTACTTGTCCTGTAACAAAATCCACTTGTCCCTTGTTTGCCATGTATTGCGCCGACAAATTATGGCAGCAGTCTCATTTTGTAAGAGCTGCTATAGCCTCTCTGATTATGCCAGGGCTCATACCATAGTAGGGTTTGAATACTAGCCATTCCCTTATGTTGCCACATTTCCGCAGATCTACATACTGGGGCTGAAGGTAGTGGCAAGCAATAGTTCCAGGGTTGGAATGCTCTTTTGAGTCTGTGCAAACCTACTAACTTGCATGTTTTAAGGGTTTTCACCAACTATTCTTTAATCTTTTCCCATACTGAGACAGGTTGGAACTTTACTCCTCACAATGACAGATGTGAAACTTCTTTCAGGGTTAGGAAAAAAGTGGTTGGAGGGAAAGTGAACTTGCAAACACTCAAGATTTTCGCATGAGCAAATCTACACATGCACATTTGCTCATGCTAAAATGCAGCTCACAAATATTTTCTAGGAGTACTATTTCTTGACCTACTTCTGTAAATTCCTGTGAATTCACGGAAGTTGTATATCTGCACTTAATGCAAGGACATATACCATAGGTGCACTTTTGAGACTTTCTTTAAGAATTGGGCCCCTAATTAGGTCTGACGTTAACCATGACCTTTTGTGTGTCCTAAACATTTAATCGCTCTCTCGGTCTATCGGCTGCCTTCACTGTGAGTGACAGCATTCTGCTCTTTCACAAAGAGCATATCAGTACACAAAGTAGTTTTGTTCAGTGCCAGGAACGACTGCAGCTATGTGTGGTTTTTGAGACCAAAATCTATTTTGCCAATGTTTGTTATAATTGTGAGGGCCCGGCAGCTTCCACACAAATAAGGTTTTACAAAACCCATACCAAAACAAGTCGCACATTGACAAAACCAAAAGGCTAACCACCAATTTCAGACCTGCTGGCTTTGCCAATGCTTATTTATTTTTATGTTTCTCATAATGTTATTGAAACTGGTTACAATGATTTTCCATTATGAATATCTTTGGGAAATACTAGCATACATCAACACATTTTACCAAATGATGCTGCAAAGCAATTATTGTGGGAACATTTTATTCTGAAAGCAAAGACTCATCAATCTTGCTTTCAAGGTTGTGCAAATATTTGCATCTAATCAGAGAGCATTCTGGGTGCATTATACATAACCTCATATTGCTAAACTTTGAAAACGTGTGAACACATTTTTATACTGGAACCACTCTCAGTAGTGCAGTCCAAGCTTACAACATTTATTTAGAGCGCTCACCCTAATAATAAAGATTTTGTATTAATGAACCATAAATACAAGTTTGAACAGCATTAACTCATGGATACAAATATTACCTTAACTGCAGACATTGCTCTTCCTTCCCTGATCCCTAATGTGTTACTGTAAACTGGCAGCCAAAGGGTTTGTGCTGTAGGGGGTTGGGCCTACTTGTCCCAAGGACAAAATACACATTAAAACTTGTTGCCCTTGACCCCAAACAATATGTCCTGGGCGTTGGGCTATAGGAATTCCACATCCCTGTCTGTTGACAGCTGTGAAGTCCTGGTACAAAAATAAGTGACTTAGCTTCTAGTGCTGGGCTTTGCCAAAGGGGATTAATTCCCTCATGCGCTTTATTAGAGAATAGCATGTCCTTCTAAAGACACTAGGTGGATTCATGTCCCTGCAAATTCTGTTGAATGGCTGTTGATACCTACAGGAACATGGTGGGTACATTTTTAAATTCAATTGTGGCCATCGGACACCACCCCATTGGCCTGTTGAATCTTTTCCTCCCATTAAAAAAGGGCTATTGTCATAAGCGATTTGAAGCTTTACTCATTCATAAGGAATTTTAACCACTGGCCAGATTTACCTGCTTTCTTGGAATATACCTTTGATTTCAATTACTACTGAGACTCATAAGTGGGCTAAAGGCCCCATGCTCTTTGAAACTGTGCATCCTCTTCCATCGGGCAGTATGATGCTTCAAATTCGCCTATCCCTTGTCGCAGAGTTGTTTTTCAGAATTTCACCTGAATGTGATTTATCTCCTGTTCTCAGTGGGAAACTCCGTTTAAGCTTTATTTCGGTCATAGACCGTAAAAGACACGGCTCAGAAAGAAAAATACAGTACATAAGCCCAATAAGAGCACAATTAATAACAAAGTACAACGTTTTTTAACAGCAGGACAAATACCATAAATTTTAAAACCATAGGAAGAATAATAATAAAAAAAATTAAAGGGAAGATTTCACATTTTTTAAAATCACAGATCAAATTAGCACATATACTACAATTAAAACACCCTACGTGCAAGAGGAATGGTTCAATTCGACATAGTTGTGCAACAAACATTTTATCTCAGCCCTGGAGATTAGTGTGAGGTGACTTTACACCTGATCGGCAAAGACTTTCTAAAAACTTGGCGATCGAAAACACGATAGTGGGCGAGGTGTCAGCTCTACAGATTCTCAGGGCGACCCTATACTGACACACTCCTAGCTAACGTAGAAGGGGAATAATCCAGCGTTTCCGCTGCTTCAAGTAAGGGGGGCAGAAGAACAACAGATGGTCTTCAATTTCCTCTCACCCATTGCATGCTGGGCAGAGGCTACTCTCCACCCCCAACCCCCCCAAACCGCGTTCCCATTTAGAGGTAAATGACCCTAAGGAGACCCTGGAGCATAGAGACACAGAGACTATCCAGCATTTATAGATGGTGTTCTCGGTGCCCCTGAATTACCAAGTCTCAGCGCTGGCTTCGTTGTGGGTGGAGGTGGCGGCTCTTATTGCGGTCTCTGTGACCAGGACTGTAGCCGATTGCTGCCGCTTGTTGCTGGGTGGTTTCCGCCGGTCATTACTCAGTGTTGTACTTGAGTTACTTGAACCACGTGGACTAAAATTGGGTGCTACATTCCATTAATTTGCCACTCCTTGTCACCCTTGTGTTTTTTCTTCATTCCACTTCATGAAAGGTCCCCTCAACCGACACTCCATGTTGTTAACCATCAGGCACTAAACACGTACATGGGTGGTCTTCTGAGGTGTCTGTTGCTGCCCTTTACCCCTGGTCTCTGCCCTGTTTGTCTTTGCTGCTCCTGGAGCTTTTGATAGTGGAAGTGGTCAAACGCAAGCTACATGGTGACAAAGCAGCTACACCAAGACCTCATTGGGGCACAACTCGACGCTTTTTTGACGCACTCTGCTAGTGTCCTAGATAAAGAGATTGTTCTAGCTAAGCAACATCTGTCTTTTGAGTTAGGTGAGGAAATATCGGGCCTCTTGTTGGAACCCCCCCGCCCCCTCCCGAGAGCTTCGGGAAGGACGTTAATTTAACCCCGCCGAACCATCAGCCCACTGCTTCCCCCAGCCATCTATTTTCTAGTCATCTTTCCACACCCACACCCACACACTTGCACTTTTTGTTTTTATTTCCGGAAAAGATAAAACTAATATAATCCTCTGACCAGCTCTTTGTCTCACATGGCAGTGATGACACAAGCATTGTGCCCTGAAAGACGACAATGCCATATGAATAGCCTCCAGTATGGATTTTTGTTTCTGTTTGCAGGTGACTCCTTCTGTTTAATCTCAATGCACATTCTTACTCTATCAGAATGACTACAGTTGCATTCACCCAGCAGGTGTCTATCAGAGTCCTCTACAAGACTCCTAATGCTTCTTCATGAGATCTTGTGCTGTTTGGCCAAGAGGCAGCCTGCAAGATGGTATCTCTATCCCTGAAATTAGAGATCCTGGCTAATAAGGGTCGCGGGGGGGCCCCCGGTTTCGGTCTTCCGCCCGGTACTCGATGCGCTCTTTCCACGGAGAAAAAGTTGGATAGTCTGCTGGGTTTGAGGTAGGTGGTAACCAGTTCCTCGACGAACAAGTCCGCCGCCGGCCACTCCGCCCGCTCCGGAACCCCCAGGATGCGGACGTTGTTGCGCCTGAAACGCCCTTCATAATCATCCAGCGGCACTTCTAGCTTGACTGTGTGTGCCTGAAGATCGTCCATTTTATGCTGTATCTCGGAGGTGTCCTCGACCAGGGAGCTCGTCTTGACTTCGACTTCCTTCAGCCGCGTATTCATGGAGCGCATGTCTGCCCGGATAAGGGATACTTCGGCGGACACCGAGTCGATTCGCGACTCCAGCGATGTTCGGACAGTAGTGATGGCCGTGAGAATGTCCTGCAAGGTAGGTTCCCTTGTCTCCTCACCGGGCTGTTGCTTCTCTGTTACGGCCGTCCCGGCTTTCGGGCTCCCTCAAGGGGCCTTGTCCCATGCGAATTTATTCAGCTTGGCCTGGACCGCTGTTTTGGTACCTCGACCCCCTGCCATGGCCAAGCCGCTGTGTCCAGTAGGCGCACCAGGGAGTGGGAGAGCAGTCACGTTTAGCACTGCTGACGTGCGATCGCAATGTTCAATGGAGCTGGACCCACGAAGCTGTAAACGGTGACCTGGATCAAGAGCCAGTGGGGGACAGGTACAGCGGACAAGCCGCGCCCCCACACCCTCAAGGACAAGGTATCCGGTCCTCCTCCTATCCAAAGGTCAATGTCTCTGCTTGGTGTGAGGCACCAAGCGCTCCGCATACGTAGGAGTAAAGCTGACATACGACGAATCCGCCCACAGGTCCCCCACAAGCTCAACACCACTCTCTCCAAAAAGGCCCACCGCAGCCTGCCTCGCCGCCACGGGGGGGAGATCACAACGTCCGCGCTGCTCCCAGCAGTAGCCGCCTCTGTGCTGTGTAGTGGCCCCGGACTAGTGCAGGAATCAGCCCTCGCAGCAGTCAGTGAGCCCCAGGTGTTAAGGAATGGTCGGCGTCCCAAACCACTCCACTTCTATCTCAACAAGCTGCGGGCAGCAGTAGGGGCCAGAGCAGACCGATCTAGGGCGTCCAGACACTTCCCTCGATTGTGGCCCAGCAGGGGGCAAGTCCGCACGCCCCTCCGTTTCAATGACGGGCTCCGCGACTCATTCCACCCCCGCACTCGGCGTCTGAATGGGGTACCGCGGCGGACCCCTCCTCTGCACTGTTGCGTACGAGCCCGGGGGCCCGCACCACGCCCAAGAAAACAGCGGCGCGGCACCTCCAGCCGCTGGTCACCGCTTGCTGCACTTTAAACACCCGGGTCGTCGCCCCGACACCAGGCGTGCCCCAGGCCGGTTTGTAGGAAGGCCGAGATGCAGCCGCCTCTGGCGATGTCGGTCTTTCAGGAGGGAGCTCAAGTGGGCGGGTCAAGTTGCTTTCGCCCGTAGTCTCCGCGGCACCTCCAGGCCGCGGCTCACGTCAATTCGAGAGCCGGAACCGCTTGCTGAGATTGGCAGTTTCACGGCTCAATCGGCGCACGGAGTGTTCCGGTGCTGCATAGTGTCAGCATTGCCAGTTGGTGAACGGATAATTGGGCGGATTTATGCAGGTACGGGCGCGCTCGGCCGGAGCCGCCTCAGAGAGCGGCCATTTCTCTCAGCGGTTGGCCACGCCCTCCAGAGCATTTTATGTTCCTTGTTGATGTATAAGTATTGTGCACGGAAACACACACAAAAAAAAGAATCAGTTTGAACTGAACTAAATTCCAGTAGCAGATCTTGAAGGCTCTGACATCTCTTGGTCACCCTTACTGCCTTTTTGAGCAAAATCAAACCCACCATTTGTGTTTATTATTACTTACTATTATGTGTGTATTAATGTATAGGTTTTTATTTTTTTACAGTTGCTTAACTTGGCTACCGGCTAGCAACTCGCCTACTGTGAATGTTTTTAGCGTGTCTTTGTGACTTTTGCACAAAGGAAGTGTGTATTATAATAGATTCTTTTCTGTATTCAAGCTGTTTCATGCAGAGCAGCGGTTGCAGAGAGCACAGCATCAGCTAAGAGACATGCGTCATGCAGCAGCAGATGCGAAGCCTGAAAGTAAGCCAACATTTACTGTGATTCAGACACATTTCCAAGGCTTGTATGAATTTAATTTAACCAGTTGTATCTAAAAATCATGTGCTGCTCATTCATTTGCTATTGTGTTTCACTGCAATTGTGGTATGGCTTCTTAGTGGTACTCGGCACACCTTCCAGCACCACAAAGGTAATAACCTAAAAGATGCTTTCTTTAGCCTATACTTATATCCTTGTAAATCGTTCCCACCACAAGCTCTCCTCTGATGAGGTGCACAGGGTCTCCAACAACCTGTAGAAACTTCTCTAGTGATAATGTTGGTGCAGTGCAGCAGTCATTGAATATTGTAATTGCATTTATATACCACATACTATCCATGATGAGGCATTGATGTGCTCCGTGGTGAGTCATATGCTCCTCTGCAACAGAAGATTAGAGGTTGTTTGGTAGTGGGTTAGCACATTTGTTTTTTGGCTGTGTAAGTTAATTGGGTTAGGATTGTGGTCTCACAATTTCATCCATTTAACTAAACTTTATGAAAGAAATTGGTTAGCCAAAAGAGAATTAATAGAGAAAGATGTGCCATTAGTGGGAAGTGGTAAAATCTGCCCAAGTTAGTTGGATGAGTAGGTAGATTGAGAGAGGTTTGAAATGTAGTTATGAGATTCCAGGAATGAATGAAGGATTTCTAAAGCACATGGCTACTCTATGGAGTCTGAAAGGTTTGCTGGGAGTTAACAGGTGGGAAAAAGCAAGAAATGGAACAGGAAACAGGAGAGCATGCAAAGGGTTAGTGCCAATGATAATGGGTGAAATGGGGAATGCAGAAGATTTGTTTTAATGACTGGGATATCTAGCCAAGCAGACCATAAACAACCAAAAACCCATCCCACACACTGAACTGCCAGAGCAGTCTGTCGGGCCAGAGCAGTCTGTCGGGCACTGCCTGAGTGCTCTATTGGCCTGCTAGGGTATGCTGGGATGTTACAATTTATTGTCTTGTGAGTAATTTAAAGTAGCTTGAAAATGGATCTTCTTGTGCTCGGTAACCAGTGGATGGCCTTCAAGGCATGGGAGATAGGGGTTTGTTCCTTTACATATAGGGGTAGTCTGCAGGCACTGTTCTAAATTTCCTGTACTCTTCTCATGGTTGATATAGGTGAGCCATGTTATTGGGTCATAATACAGTCTAGTTTATATGAGATAAGATATTGTTGCATGAACCTTATGAGGGAAGCTTAGATATAGTAAGATGCATAACAGTATTTTCATGGTAAGAAATGCTGATCTGGGTAGCTTATACACTTGGGCATTCATGGACAGTTTGCGGTCCATGGTAATTCCAAGATTTCGTACTCCTTTGCCTATTATTGGTTGTGATCTTCGTTCGTTTCACCAGGAGTTATGAGGATCATCAGGTAAGTATCTCAGTTTTGGAACTGTTTAATTTGAAGTGTTTCCATGTCCTCCATGTGTCAATGGCTATGAGGCAACCGAACATTTTTGAGTTTCCAATGTCCTAATGGTTTTCCAATTTAAGAAGTAACTGAGCATCATCGGCGTAGTTATAGCAATTGAAGTCAAAGCTGTTGATTAGTTCTGGTAAGAATTTCATGTAAATGTTGAAAACTAGAGGTGAGATCATGGAGCCTTGAGGATCTCCTGCTTTTCTATTGTAGTGTTTTGATGGGGAAGGAGGCATATGTACAACATTTGTTATATTGTGTAGGTAGGATGATATCCAAGTGAGAGTAGTGCCTTTAATACCAACTTCTTTGGGTCTTAAGAGTAATTTGTCATAACTGTATGTGTCGAATGCTTCTGAGAGTTCCAAAATTAATCGTGCAATGACCTCATTTTGGCCTACTGTGTCTTAAGGTCATCCCAGATGACAAATAGTGCTGATTCAGTGCCTCTTCGCAGGGCAACATACCATGGATGCTCCCTTTGACCTCCTCAGTTCTTTTAAATATTACACACTAATGGTCATCTCAGTGTCCTTTTTGTTAGAGGAAGGAGCCAAGATTGGTGGAACTCATCAGTACATATGCCATGCCTGTGCTGAAAAGCCATTGTTACAAAGAGGCACATTGTAGCCTACCAAGGGATTTTATTCACAGCCCTGTACCCAAAATATATCAATTTACAAACAGAGGGAATATAGAAAGCGTTAGAAAGTGTGTCATATAAACTTATTTTGGAAAGAACGCTGCTCCATCTGATTGTTTGCTCAATAAACTGTTTTCAAATAGTAGTGCCCTTGAGAAGTATATTTCCATTCAGCTTATTAGAAGTATGATCAAGAGAAAAGTCACCAAGTCTATACTCTTGAGGATTGAGCTCTGGAATTCACGTTTAGGTGTAACTGGGCTACCCGTAGTAGTACTGGACTACAGCGCAATCCATTTTGTGAGACCTTGCTTGGAGACTGGTTCTCTTTAGTCAATAGTTTCTTCCAAACTGCAAACAGAGTGAAGGAAAGTTCATCCACTAACGAAAGGCCTTAATGGGGCAAGTGGACTTGTCTCTTCTTGTTTCTTTAGTACATGTGCAGCTATGGCATTATCCATCAAAATACAAACCACTTTGCCATTTTAGTCAAGTAGAAAGGACTAAAGTTACTGTATGATTTTTATTGTGAAAAGTGGAACTCTGTTGTAGACTGTAGTCTCTGTGAACAGACTTACCAATTATATGGCCATAAGAATCAACTTTTTTAAATGTCACTGTTATTAATTTTGTATTTCATAACTGCACCTTCCAGTAATACACATCTAAAGAAGTAGATATATTGTTTCTTAAAAAGCATATTTCCCTATGGAGAAATGTTATAGTTGTGTGATATGATGCTCACCTACAAAAGGGTGAAGCTGGAGATTAAACTTATCTTTACTACATCACCATTCCTCATCGAGTGATGTGACGGGTGACATGACATCATGCTCTACAATTGAGCTTGTGTATTGTTAGAGCACTATCATTGCAGGGTCTGTACAGAAAGGATAGTAGTGCTTCTAATTGAGCAAAGACATTTGTTCTGTCACTGTACACAATGTAAAACTCAATGTAAAACTCAAGCAATACATTCCTTGTTTGTTTGTGTTCCTTTTGCATTTGCATTTCAGGGTCAAGATCGACATAAGATCCCGACTTGCATCTGATACCGGCTTTTGCATTGAAGCTGCCCTCTGTCATCTCTGCCAGTGGAGTTTTCTTTGAGTTTGTGATCTTCCTCAATTAGTTCTCATTAAACATGTTGTGTTGGCTTTTGTGACCGTGGGTTTGGTCTACGACTCATGCTATCTGTCCTTCAGAAAATGTAAACCCTCTCCACTTTATCCTCCACATGTACAGAAACAGCCAACCACTGCTCATATGTATCAGTCTTAAATTACTGTACCACAAGATTATCTATTTTCCATTGCCCAGCAGACACCCAAGTGTAAATCGCAGCCATTATATTTCCAGGTACATCAAACTGAATACTTCCCTCCAATTTTCTCCCTTGGCTGCTTCTGTGAACTCCATTTTATCCTGTATTTTCTGGTAGTGTCCCAAGTAAGATCATCAGTGTCCTGTCCTCTCGCAAAGTCCTTTTACTTCAAGATGAACTTGTAGCTTGGACACTTGTTTGGGTGTGGGTTTAAAAATCCTTTCCCTTTTTGTCCTTAATTAGCATATTCATTTAAAAATTATTCCTATATTAAACTGACATGAGTGATAAGGATGTATAGCTAAAGAAATAAAGGGGTGTGAATTCAGGAATGTATTTATTTTTTATTTTGAAAGTTTTTTTATAGCGCGACCTTGACCCTTGCGGGTATCAGAGCACTTTACAAATTTACAGAGAGCAGCAGAGTGATAACAATAAAATCGTATACGATGAAAAGAAAGATGCATGTTATAGGTAGCACCCAGAGAAGTGAGGATACGCATAGAAATGTTCAATGTCAGGAGGGATAACTAATAAAAGTCAACAAATCATAGTTAGTAAAACTGTAGGATCCGGCAGTGTCAAGAGATGGAGTTTGAAACCCTGAAGTCACCGGTTAGAGTAGTCATGAATGTGATTGAGGGAAGAAGGGTATTTAGGATCTAGGGAAGAAATTTGTTCATGAGAAGTACTTTGAATTCTTTCTTGAAGGAAATAGTTGAGGAGGTCATTCTGACTTTAGTGGGCAAGGAGTTCCAAATTCCTGGGGCTATCCCTGAGAAAGATTGGTTGGAAGTTTTCTTCTTGTAGAATCTCTGGTTTCAGAAGAAAGGTGTTGGAGCTTCTTGATGATCTGCAGCCACCAGAAATTTCGAGTTTCTGAGCAAGATACCTAGGGGTTTTGAATTGGAGGGCTTTATGTGTCATGCAGCCAATTTTTAGCTGGATTCTAGCTTCGTATGGGAGCCAGTTGAGGGATTTCAGATCAGGGGTGATGCAGTTGTTTCTTTTTGACCGGTCTTGAGCCTTGCCGCAGCGTTGAGCGAAGCCCTTAGAGGAGCCAATTTGGATCTGGGCAATCCCACGAGGGTTGTACTTCCATAGTCCAACCAGAGAATCACTAGGGCTTGCACTGCATGCTTGAAATCGTTGGTGGGAGGGGGGTGGGGGATTTAAGTTTTCTAAGAATGTTCATTTGGTGATTCGCCCCTTTGGTGGCAGCACTGATGTTCTTCTGCATGTTGAGGTTCTTGTCTAGAATTATTCCCAGTGATCTCGCTGAATCAATGACCAGTGGAATGCAGTTGAGACCTGTTAGATGTTTCAACCATTCTTCAATGACAGGTGAGTTGTTGGATGGGGCGATTAGGAGGAAATCGGTTTTATGAGTATTTAGTTTGAGGTGATTGGATGTTAGCTATTTTTGAGTTTTTAATAGAGTTGTGAAGAGGGAGCTGATGTCTTCTGGGGAGGCAACCTTTAGGTAAAGTATGATGTTGTATGAGTTCAGAAGTTCTGTTAGAGGCTCTATGAACAGGTTGAAGAGCGTGGGCGAATATGAGGAGCCCTGAGGGACAAAGAGATTCTACTACAAAAACACACGTGTGTGCTTAATCTTACTTGCGGTGTTTTTAAAAAACGGTGGTGATTAGAAAAAAGGAATACCTTCTCATGTTTGTAGGAAGGACAGTGTTCAAAAAGTTGTAAAATACCCCTCACACACTGAAACCTGATTCAGTGTCATGCTTCATCATTGGGGTCTTCCCGCCCCTCTACGGGACGTGCTACTACCTACGTGGACGCGGGAGCACTTACTTTAGTGATTAGTGTATATGTGTAGTGCGTGGGATCGTGAAATATAAATATATGTGATGGTTTAAAAATTCCCTGGCTAGTGGAAAAGAATACACTTTATTAGCTTCCGTAGCTGAGAATGGTAAAAAAAAGGGGGGGGGGGAAAAGTAGATGGTGTACTATAATGGGTCACTTTCTACAAAGTCGACATGTTTCAGAAGCCATCCCCTAGGCTTTCTTCTTCAGGACCGAAACAATCCCTATAACGCCTCACTGGGCTGTATAAATGTACATAGGCCTACTGATCACAAGTACTCTTCTCTGCGCCCCAATTGCGCATTTGAAAATTATATCATTAGTATATAATTCGTATATTAATGTGTCCTCTCCATGAGATGTCACGAGGGGTATAGGGGCGCCTTCATACAGACAATGCTGCCGGCTGCTAGAACACCTGGGAATACCTTCTCGTGGCTCTCCGTTCGAGCCACGAGAAGGTATTCCCAGGTGTTCTAGCAGCCGGCAGCATTGTCTGTATGAAGGCGCCCCTATACCCCTCGTGACATCTCATGGAGAGGACACATTGATATACTAATGATATAATTTTTAGTGCATCGTCCACTATGCGTGTCATAGTCGATTCAGTGTTGTGCCCTGGACGAAAGCCAGATTGAAAATGGTCTAGTAGTCGGAATTGTTTGATGTGGTTACAGAGTTGGATGTGAACACATTTTTCCAGGAGCTTCGCCAGGGTAGGACTATTGGAGATGGGTCGGAAGTTGTTTAAATCAGTTTGATCTGCTATTGGGTTTTTTAGTATAGGAGAAACCTGACCTGATTTTAGGCAGTCCGGGATAGAGCCTTAAAGGAGGGAGGCATTAGCAATCTTGTTCCAAAACTTGGAGTATCGAGGGTAAGATCTCCTTGAAGAAATTGGGAGGTAGAGGGTTATTGAAGTGTTTTGAGGGTTTCAGCGATGTTAGAATCTTGTGGATGTCACTTTCCTCAAAGGTTTTGAAAGAGTTCCATGATGCATTGTTTTTGGGGAAATGCTAAATAGGACATGAAGGAACAGTAGTCTGGAAGTCGGAGAGGATGGGTTGAGGTGGGAGAGTACCCTATTCCTAGGCCGTCTGCAAGTCCTTTCTCATGCTTTCTGTCTTCTGAAGAAAGAGGGAAATTTCTCACAGTGAGGTAGCGAACTAGATCCAGCAAGGCACGGATTAGGTGCGCAGTTCGATTGTACTTTTATAAGCTCAAGACATTTTTTGGGACGAATCCTGGCTTGATCCAGTTGGTTTCTGAAGAAATTAGCTTTCGAAGATCTGATGCTTTTGTTGTATCTGTTCCTCAATGATTTTAGGTGTTTGAGATGTTCAAGTGACGGAGCTGATCTCCACTGGCGTTCAGCTAGCCCCAGGTTGCTTCTTTCTATATTGAGGCTACCATTATACCAAGGTTTGGAGTCTTTTGCAGGCACTCTTTTTAGCTGTAGTGGAGCGATCAAGTCAAGGACAGTCTCCATGGAGCAATTGTAGTGATTTGTAAGTTCATGGACATCTGACATCTCACGGGGAAGAGGCAGGGTGTTGTGGCAGAGAGAGGTCAGTTAATTGTAGTTGATGTTGTGCATGCTCCTTTTCTAGAGTCTAGGTTTTGTTGGCTGAGCTGTGTTGGTTATCACAGCTTGCATGATGAGGAATGTGATGCAATGGTGGTCGGTCCAATCATAGAGGAGGATAGGCTCCAATTGAATAGACTTGGGCTTCGCAATGATAAGCTCTATAGTCGACACTTTGTGTGGGCCTGTCACAAATTTGGGTAAGGTTAAGGTCAGCAAGGAAGGTTTTGAAGCTGTTGACTGCAGGATCATTCAGTTCGTTCCAGTGGAGGTTGAAGTCTCCAAGGAAGATTTGAGTACACTGTTGTCCAGTGTTAGTTACGATGGTTTCCATGATCTGTTCCATGAAAACCTTATTGTCTCCTGGAGGGAGGTACATCATGTGTAGTTTGCAGAGAAGTCTGTTGTTGCAAGAGACATCCAGAGGAATCCAGTGGCCCCATTGTTTCTCTCCTTCTTTGAATGCTGATCACCTGCTCTCCTCTTGTTATGATTGCCCAGTGAGGGCCCCAATCCTGTTTCAGCTTTAGCACAGGTGGTGCAGGCCTTCTCACTGTAATGGATGTTAAGCAGACATGCATCAAGACTGATATTGAGCCCACTGTTCATTTGAGCACTGGGTCTGACATTACCACTATCTAGGGTCAGGCCTCCAAAGTCATTGGTAGGTTCCGCCCGGGTTTCAACTGTCCATGTAAGCCTGTACCACAGAGGGGCAAATAACTGATGCAGCTGGGCCCTACAAGTTAGAGCTGGTTTGAACCCGTCTTCTTGACCTCATGATTGGTGTCATGTAAGAGAAGGAAAAACCTCGAATGTATGACTCTTCAAGACCACATTCGCTATTTTCTAATAAGCCCTCCCAACTCCTGTTTGCCTTCTTGGCTGGTTTAACACCTAATGTGTGAAACATGCTGACCCCTTAGTAAAACCCACAAGCATGCTTCTATTCTTGAGCCTACAGGATTCCGCTGCCCACACAATTACTACGATTTTTTTTTTTTAACTGTGATTGTACTACATATAATCCTCCTTAGAAATGTGGTTCACTGAGAGGGAAACTGACCTCACCCTCTTAAGTTACTTTTATTTATTTATTTAAAGTTTTGTATAGCGCGAACATGACCCACGCGGGTATCAGAGCGCCTTACATACGGGTTGAGGAAGACATAGGTAGATAGTTGTGGTAGAAACGTAAAGCAATATACATCAGGAACAAAAATGACATATTGGCGGGTGACACTGGGCCTTAACAGAGGCCAGGTAGTAATAGGAATATTATAGAATATTGTCATTATAGAATATTGCGTAATGACAATATTTCTGCATTGGATAGTGAGATTCCTTGTTGAACATCTTAACTGAAGTAAACTTTGAGTTCCTAAGGACATTATCAAGTGCTGCACATACCTACTCCACTTACAAATACTAAGCGAAGAACAAATAATGTGATGCACTTCCTGGAGACCGCACTTCTTAATTACTCAGGTTTAGCTTGTATCTTGCATGACGTGACTGGGACCTTCCATGATTTTTGCTGTTTGTCAGTCCTTCCCTTAATTTAAAAATTCTCAATCCTGCTCCAAAAGGAATAGTCTGGCGCTAGCTTGCTATCCCTCAACCCCTCTGCATGGGATAATATGCAATCCATAAGCACCTGCCTTGTTGGGTATCACCAGTGAGTGAATCTTGAGTCAGTAGTGGAGAGGTGTGGTGCAGCGGCCAGGGCAGCTGACTTCGGAGCACAGGGCTCACGGTTCGATCCCCGGCTCCGGTGGCAGATCAGCTCAGCACCATGTGACTCTGGGCAATAGCTCACTTAATTTCCACGACGGCCCCCAGCGCCTTGAGACCCGTAAGGGTGAGTAGTTCGCGCTTTACAAATACCGGATTATTATTATTATTATTATTATTATTATAGGTTTAATCCTCAAGACGTTAGCTGGGGAACATGCCTTCTTCCCTTAACAATGTCTTTCCCATATAAATATTTGTTATCAGTGTATTGAAGAGATTCTAAACCTTGGCTTCTGCAAATATTTATACCAATATCACAAAAGAGGGTAAAAAAGGTGCTTGGAGTGTACATGTGCTCTTCGAACCTCATTGTTGTGTAGCTGAGGTGGTTTGACAAGCTTTTGTAGTGTTAAAGTTATTCAGCATAGGTGAATAGATGCATAACTATTGCTTTGTTACTTAATTCTGTGGTGATTTTATTTGCAAAGGCTAGTAAGCTATTGTGCATGATCATGTGAAATGTTTTTTCTACTCTGAGCATTATAGTTTATATATTCTCCAAATTGTCTTTACAGGATGCTTGTTTCAGTGGTTTCCTTCCTTGTAATTCACTTGTGTGTGTTTAAATTATCTTGCTCTGCAGTGGTTTCTACAGCACCAAATGAGCCACTCTGTTCTGTACACTGTACTGTACAAATTCTACAATAAATCAGTCAAATTGTAGCAACATGGGCAGAGTGCACAAAATACAGTACAGCCGCAGGTGATAATGTAAACCCTTTCCAGGACCCTCGAAAGAAAAGACCACAGACCAGGATAATTCTTAATTGGCGCTGTTGACCATATGTGAAATGGGCACCACAATTAATTGAAAGTTGGATGCATATCCAACTCACTGAGAAAAGATGCATACTCGATCATCAGGAAGTAACAAGACCAATAGTTGGAACTTCATGTTACTCTCATACTACCCAAATTGTTCAAAAACTTTGCTTGCTTGGGAATTGACCACTACAGTTCTGACCGTGTTTCACCTGCTATTGTCCAAGGTTGTCGCCAACATCTGAAGTCATGTTTTGACTGGTCTTCACAGAGGTGAGAAGTTAGATTGAACAATCAATGTTTTTTACTTTGATTTTAGAGATTCACCTTAGATGGCAAACGTCTGAAAGTGGACGATGCTCTTCTATGGAACCAACTCCATCTAGATATCAAAGTACAAAATCTAGGGGTAGCTTAAGAAGTTGAAAATGCTGCTGTTAAGCAGTTGCTGAAGCTCATCAGTGCATTAAAGAGCACCTGGATACTTATCGATTTAGGCGCTTTATATCTATAGGTACAATATACTGCACTACATTGGACTGTCACAGTTGGATAACCTTACTGACCTGTTACTAGCACTCAGTGGTAGTAGCCTAAGTTCACCAAGATTCCAACTGCAGCGAATCTTTAAGATTTATGCTAGAAGAAAAATATGATTTGCTGCAATCTAGCAGGTGGTTCCCAAGTAGTCTAGCACATCATGCTAGATTGTAGCAACTTAGAGTGGTTCTGGTCAGATTTATTGTTTTTGCAGAGTTCCATTAACTGGGGAGTTCAGAGACACTTAGGACAGCCCAGGCCTTGTGAAGATTACAGTAATCTTCTCATACGAAACCACTGCCCTGTGAGTGACATGGTTACTCCTTTGTGATTTTTCTAAGTGCTACAATTCATTATGCAGTCATATTTCGGCTCCTGTAAGTTCAGGACAATTTAGTTTTCTTTAATATTCCCATGATTAGCAACTCTACTTTTCTAACTATGTAATAAAGAAGCATTCTTTTTTAAAGAAATACCACTTACTGGACAGTTGAGACTGCTGCAGATACCTTTGTGAGTCAGTGTGTTATACTGAAAGTGGACCCTGTCTCTTAACCATTCCCTAGAGTAGGCCTTGATTGATAAACAGTTACCACTGGTGAGTTAAGTAGAAAAAGAGAGTACTTGACTGATCATTTGCAAGCAACAATGTCCAAGACCTTGATATTGATGGACAAATGACATTACCAACCACTGTTTCTGCTCACTACTGTATATGCTTCAGCACGGGGAGAAAAGGCCAGAGTATCATGTCAACATCTATTGTGATGTGGAGGCTCCACCATGAAATGGGAAGTCCACTTATTGATGCTGACAACATTCCTACATGGTCCTGTAATCTAAAATAAAAAAGTAAAGGGTTGCAAGTTATAACAGAATACCATATGCTGAAAAGTCTCAGTCTTTTCATCATGTCGTTTTATAAAGACATAACATGCTCCAAACCATACTATATGTTGTTATGCTCTGCTCATACAGATCAGCTTCTTTCCTGCCTCATGTTTTGCCTGTAGGTTACTCTAATATTCATTTCTTTCTGTGATGTCACACATTAGAGTGGTCATAGTTGCAGCAATACTTTTCAGGGGAGGAGATGTGTCTAGAGCTGCCAAATTTGAAACCTGTAAAGTCCGTTTAAAATCTTGGCCTCAGTGCCTTACTCCAGATAGTGTGATTCTGGGCAGATTAATTAATTTACTTGTGCCTAAAAAAAAAGTGAAATGTATTTGCGCTATGTAGGTGATTTGTCTCCCAACACTCCGTGTACTGTAAAGTGCTCTATAACTTCCTAGTTTGGTTCTCGTTATATAAATGCCAGTTCATACTTACATACATTCTAGTCCTGCCAAATCAATGCGAGGGAACTCTATAGGCTTTGCACAGTCACTGAGTCATTTTAAAGCAGTGGCGAATAATTGTGACACTAAGATATGCATATTGTAACTTTACACAACTCTCCACTCAATTGGCATTTGAGCAGGTGGCCTACAGTAACAGTCAAGATGTAGTGCTGTTTAACAAAGATTTGGGGCCGCTGTTGTTCCCACTTGTCCTGATCATACAGTTAACATTGGCAATTACTGAAAAAAATAAAAGTGGCCTAAACGAAGTGAAACTGATTCTTCTAGAAAGCTCAAGTCCTCGTACATTTGCATCCGTATGGTGGTAACACCCTGCTCCATGGCTTCCCAGACTCCACACATTCACCCCTGAAGGGCATCCTATCTGCTGCAACATGTCTCCTCCACGGTCTGAGGAAATCCCCACCATGACGGAACTCTATTGACTCCCCATACCGTCCAGCACCATATCTCAAAGCAGCTGTATCATTTACAAAGCCAGCACCCCCACTTATTGTACAATTAAGTTCACCATTCTGCTGGCTTTTTGTACACCAGTAGCCAAGACACCATCAGACTAAGAAGTGTAAAAAAAGAAAAAAACAAGGCAGCATGCCTTTTTCATCTTTGCACCCAGGATCTGAAACAACATCCGGTAGGACTGCCCCTGTGCTGCTCCAATTTAGAAAAGCGTTGAAGACTCACCTCTTTAAAGAACACAACATCACAATGCATTAATAGTCCACAAACCAGCTACCTCTTCTATCACCCATTGAGTTTATACTCTGACACTATACAGTGCTCTGCTTCCGTATGACTTTGTTCCCAGTATAGAAATACCACATACATGTTATGTTAATGTATTTTATTGTATGGTATGTTATTTTGTGGAGCGCACGATCACTCGGAAAGGTATCCTGGCGCTGAGCAGGTGTGAGTCTAGCTACACCTAGGGCCTAGTGTAGTGGGACTACTCCAATAGCCAGTTCTTCAGCTTCTTGTGGAATTCAAGAAATGAGGAGGAGGCTCTTATGTGTAGCGGGAGGTCGTTCTATGCTTTAGGAGCGATGTAGGAAAAAACTTGACTGCCTGATCTGATTTTCCGTATGCGTGACATTTGTGCAAGTAGGAGGCCGGACGAGCAGAGTTGTCTGGAAGGTTTGTGAAAGCAGATGCAATTATTGAGATATGCTGGACTAGTGTTATGTAGTGCCTTGAAAGTATGGGTGAGGAGTTTGAGTTGTGCTAGGTTGTGAATGGGGTGCCAGCGAAGCCTTTAGTTGTGGTGTGATGTGAGTGCAGCTTGGGAGGCTAAGAGTGATTATGGAAGCAGAGTTCTGAATAGTCTGCAGCCATCTGGTGAGTTTTTTGTTGATCCAGGAATAAAGGGTGTTCTCGTAGTCCAGCTTGCTTGTGAACAGGGTATGAGTGACGGTTTTCTGGGTGCTGATTGGAGCCATTTAAAAATGTTTCTCAGCATCATCAGAGTATGGAAGCATGATACGGTAACGGCATTGACTTGGGCAGTCTTGTTGAGTTTGCTGGCGATAATGATCCAGAGGGTTTTGGCATGGATGGTAGGGGTGGGTGTTGGTGCTAACTCTGAGGGTCACCAGGTGGAGTCCCATAGTGATGCGCTCCTCCCAAAGATCACAATTTTGGTCTTGTCAGTGTTAAGCTTTCGACAGTTGGTCTTCATCCAGTGGCCGATTTTAGTCATGCAGGCAGTGAACTTGTTCCTGGTACTAAGCGTCTTGTCTGTGAGGGAGAGAATGAGTTGCGTGTCGTGGATGTAAGAGAGAATGTTGATGTTGTGATGCTGGCTAGAGGGGTCATGTGCGTTAAAGAGGGTCGGGTTCAGGGAGGATCCTTGCGAGACTCTGCAGATGAGGTCACAGGTGTCCGAGGTGTATGGTGCCACGCTGACTTACTGGGTCCTTCCAGCCAGGGAGGAGCAGATCCATCTGAGTTCATGTCCTTGGATTCCGATGTCGTGTATGTGTTGGTTGACGATTGGGTGGAAGACTGTGTCAAATGCTGCGGTGAGGTCGAGGAAGATGAGGGCTGCTGGATCGACTTTGTCCACAGTCATGTGGATGTCATCTGTGGCGTGGATGAAGACAGTTTCTGTGCTGTGGTTGGGTCTGAAACCCGACTGAGCGATGTCAAGGAGTTGGTTATTGAGGTATTCAGTGACTTCCCTCTTGATGATTTCCTCTAAGACCTTAGTCAGGAATGGTAGAAGGGAAATCGATCTGTAGTTGACAAGCGTTGAAGGGTCCACAAAGGGTTTCTAACGCACAGATAGGCAAATGTCTGTTCTAATCACTTTCTGCATTGCTGTGGGTGGGTTAGACCAACCCTGTAGACCAGCCCTGGTAATCTATGTGAAGTCGACCATTTCCCTTTTTATTGAGTTTCCATCTCCTTAAGAGATACCACCAGGGACTACTAATCTCAAAAACCTAGGCCTCTTTTCTTCGATTACTGCCTTCAAAGGAGGAAACTCATAAGCAGTGCTGCTTGCTAATGCGTGGCAGTTCGGGCTGGACTGTTCCCACAAGGAAGACTGATTTGCATATGGCTGGGTCCAAACTGGGGTGGTGTGGTGAGCAAAAGAATGATGGATTTAACCCAGATCTTTGTGACTGGGGGTGAATGTTTGCATTGTCCAGCATTCCGTCCATCAATTGTTTCTTTTGCATTTGCTAATGCCTCGAAGCATGATTTGACCACTGGGCCAATCTAAAGTAGAATTACAGTGCAGGATTCTACTTTTATCTGTATTTTGTATCTTCTGCTTTTTTGGATAACCTTCAAGTGCTGACACAGAACACTCTAACAGCATCAACTTCACATCAACCTATCTTCTCAGCAATTTATTAAAGTGTTCTATAGCCCTTAAGCACACCGCACTTAAAAACAGACTTGGTGTTCATTTTGATTTTTAATCTCTTGAAGGAGGTAAATGTGTCAGTGATTTGATGAGGTTCGTAGACATATCTAGCATTTTAGCATGCTTGGATGCCAAGTTCCAGTAGTTACTTTCATAGTACTTCACTTTTTAAGTGCAGGCCACAAGTGTTCTTTGTAGAGCGCTCTTAAAAATGTCAGTCTTGTAAAGGGATAATGCATTTTTACATAAATCTGACATGTTTTGCGGCAGAAGAGTGCCCGGAAGAGCAAAAACGCAGGCAAGCCTAAATGTATTGTTCTTCTTTCTCCGGCATAATACACGACTATTAATGTGCACCCAGTTTCATTGCGCTTGGCGAGATGCTTAAAAAACCAGTAGCTGCATTTCTACAACTGTCATCATTTGAACATGTTTTCTAGTGAAATGATTTTTTAGGCTAGGGAGATAGGAGCAACATTGGACTTTCCGAAACTTGGAGGCATAGACAACCCTTATAGGGGGATCTTTAGAATCATATTGTTTTGATCGTAAAGCATACCGTTTTAAAATAAAAATAGGACATTTGTCTCCTTAATAAAACCGTAATTGTTTGCCCCCTCTTGATCAGACCGCTTATTTTTCTCATTTAGAGACCCTTGCTTGAGGTACAGTTGGCCCTAATTTTATAAATCAGGTTCGCTTCTTCAGAAACCTTTAGTATGTTAATTTTTTGCAAATATTTTGAACAGGGGTGTTTTTAAGGAAATTGATATTAGACACAGAAGATGCATTTTGAAGCTCCGATATTGTGACCCTTGCATATCAGTGATTACATTATTTGTACAAGAATGCAGCTTTTTGCTTGAGAAAGCTTGGTATGCTTAGCATTTCGATCAAAAACCACACTTTGGGGTTACATTTCATTGTTGGGCCTGACATAAATGTTGTAACAGCAGAGGAAATGGAAATCCACAACTAACCCTATGGATTGATTGATCAATTATTTTACTTATTAATCAGTTGTTGTATACGCTTAAAGGGAGATTTGCCCTAACTATCTTAATTTTGAATAAACTATAGTTCGCACATATTGCTGTCACCAAGACAAAGCCATAGATTTTTATTGTGATTCTGAGATACATCCACCTTGATTGTGAACTGGACGTCATTGTCATCTGCTATATTAGTGTGGCCTGCTATAGATATTGAGTGCAGATGGACAGCGGATTAATCTTGACCCCCTAAAAACAAGTAAAATATTGCACCTCTGCTCCCTGGGTGCCTCTTAAAACAGGACCGAATGGTCCGCAATATCAAAGGTTACTGAGCAGTCCAACATAACAGAAGAATTTTTGCTTCAATCAATCAATCAGGCGTTTGTTAAGCGCGACTACTCACTCGTAGGGGTCTCAAGGCGCTGGGGGGTGGGGGGGTAGCAGGTTCCAGTCCATCAAGGGGGGGTCTGTCGAAGAGCCAGGTTTTGAGGTTTCTTGCGAAGATGGGGAGCGATGTTGTCTGTCTGAGGTGGAGCGGAAGGGCTTTCCAGGCTCTGGCCGCGAGGAAGGAGAAGGAGCGGCCTCCCGATCTGGTCTTTCTGGTGCGGGGGACCACGGCGTAGGAAAGCTGGGCTGATCGTAGGGTCCTCTAGGGTGCGTGGAATTTGTGTCGGCTGTTCAGGTATGCTGGTCCAGTGTCGTGGAGGGCCTTGTGAGCGTGGGTGAGCATCTTGAAGGTGACTCTAGCTTTGATGGGGAGCCAGTGGAGTGTGCGCAGGTGCTGGGAGATGTGGCAGTGTCTTGGCAAGTCGAGGACCAGTCTTGCGGGGGCGTTCTGGATGTTCTGTAGCTTGCGGGTGAGGTTTTTGTTTATTCCGGCGTAGAGTGCGTTGCCGTAGTCGAGTCTGCTGGTGACCAGGGCGTGAGTGATGGTTTTTCTGTGTTCGAGGGGGATCCATTTGAAGGTCTTACGTAGGAGGCGGAGGGTGTGGAAGCAGGAGGACGAGACGGAGTTGATCTGGCGGTCCATTTTGAGCTCAGAGTCCAGGATGATTCCCAGGTTGCGTGCGTGGTCTGTCGGGGTGGGCGGGCTTCCGAGGGCGGGGGGCCACCAGGTGTCGTTCCAGGCGTCGGGGTTTGGGCCCATGATGAGTACTTCTGTTTTGTTGGTGTTTAGTTGTAGGCAGCTGTTTTTCATCCATTTGGCGACAGCTTCCATGCCTTCTCGAAAGTTGTGTCTGGCGGTATTGGGTTCGTTGGATAGGGAGAGGATGAGTTGGGTGTCGTCTGCGTATGACACAATGTTGAGTCCGTAGGTTCTGACGATGGGGGCGAGCGGAGCCATGTAGACGATGAAGACCGTAGGGCTGAGGGAGGACCCCTGGGGGACTCCGCAGGTGGTTGGTGTAGGGTCCGAGAGGAAAGGGGGGAGTCTGACCCGCTGCGTTCTGCCCGAGAGGAAAGAGCGGAACCAGTCGAGGGCCTTGTCTTGGATCCCTGCGTCGTGGAGTCTGCGTATTAGGGTGCGGTGAGATACAGTGTCGAACGCCGCTGAGAGGTCGAGGAGGATGAGGGCTGCTGTTTCTCCTTTGTCCAGTAGGGTGCGGATGTCGTCTGTTGCGGCGAGGAGGGCGGTTTCCGTACTGTGGTTTTTTCTGAAGCCGGATTGGGAGGAGTCGAGGATGTTGTGCTCTTCGATGAATGTGGCGAGTTGGCTGTTGATGGCTTTCTCGATGACTTTCGCTGGGAACGAGAGCAGAGAGATGGGTCTGTAGTTTTTGAGGTCAGTGGGGTCCGCCGAGGGTTTCTTCAGGAGGGGGTTGACCTCGGCGTGTTTCCAGTCGTTGGGGAACGAGGCGGTTGCCAGGGAGCGGTTGATGGTGTGGCAGAGCATGGGTGCGATGGTGTCGGTGGCTCTGTTGAAAATGTGGTGGGGGCAGGGGTCCGTGGGGGCCCTGGAGTGGATTGACTTCGTCTTCAGTGTGTCTTCGGTGGTGAGGGCTGTCCAGTTGTCGATCGCTGGCTTCAGGGTGTCGGGGGTGGTTGGTGAGGGTTCAGTGTGTTGGTTGTCTTCGTCGAAGTTGTTGTAGATTCCCTGAGGACGTTGTCCATGAAATCGAATATGGTTATATCTGTTTTGTGCTTAGGATGGATTCCAGGTTGGCAGTAATCCAGAATACTACACTGGGCAAAATTATTTTGCAGATTCTTAGCTACAAATTTCTCTTAGTCTTTACTGGTGACTCGGAGTCCAGCTATAGTGCACTATCGACTAGACATAAATGATTAATTAGACATAAATGATTATTTTTATTTTTTTAGTAGTTGTTTTGGGATTGCATTTTTTGTTAAATTCAAGCTTGTGTATCCTTAACAGAGGTATTTATGATCTTATGCTGCTTCAAGGAGAGGGGCTTTGGAGGAAAATGTAACTAATCAATCTTGTGCTGTATCAAATTAATAATCTGTAGATTTTAACAAGAAAGTGAGGTCTTCAAGAGACAGTGGTGTTATGTAAAATATGGGGAGGCAACTCGGGTTATCGGAGACCGAGCTATGAAAAGCTGTGCTTTAAAGGGGCAATGGCATGTGGCCGACTGAACATAGTGCTCAGCTGATAAGCCTGTGTCTCCCTAAATCGACTTTCCAGAGCTCATACAACATGCAGCGGTGCAATAATGAGGCGGGCTTTAGTTCCTACAATGTAGCAGACCGTGGGAGGCTGAATGCGGAGTTCCTGAAGTGGCGACACTACCCCACAAGAGAGAAGATGCTTTCATAGGAGCGCACATCTAACAGCAGCCATCTTGGGCTTACTGCAGTAACTTGAAACTAAGAAAGAGGGCGACCTTGGGTGAACTTGGGGAGCAACTGGGTGAGACCAGTGTGCAATGTAACCTGTGCTGTGCCCGAGACCCTGTGGAGTGCTGGATGACAGAGAAAAGCCTGAGATTGCTGAAAGCTAAATGGGCATATTTCATCAACCGAACCTCCTCAGTGGGCTTCCTTTGTCTTGGTTACTGAGTCATCTGACTTACCTCAATAAGCGACCCCCATATAATATGGACTATATTACATGCCCATGCACTACCAGCATTGGTGGACCACTCTGTAGGGGCTTCTACTGCTGCAAATATTATCAACAATCCCTGCATTAGCCCTGACGTGGATTTATATATATATATGTGGGCATTTTCTTAGATTCACAGACCGCTTTGCCCTAGATGCCCGACGGGTCACTGATGAAGAGATTTGTAGAAGCAGCTAACATACCAGGACCTTTTGCGTGCAACTCTAATGGTGTATTTGTGCTCGGGGGCTCAATGGTATGTTAATGAATAAGAGGCCGAATTCATGATAAAATTTCAAACATTGTGACCACAAAAATGCAGTGCCCTAAAAGTCGACTAGGCAGCTGGCTTTTCTGATGTCACTAAAGAAATTCAAGTCTTGAGGGAACCCGTGACCACAAATGAAGATGATATCATTGCTATGAGTCAAGACCTTGAAAAAACTCAAGAAACCAACACTAAATTGGAGGATGAAGTCCAATTGCTGTGGGTGCAATGTACCGACCTGGACGATAGGTTGAGATGTGACAATATCTGTATTCGTAATGTCCGAGAGAATAAGAAAGGTGACTATGTTCCCCAGTTCTGTCAATTGCTGTTCCTCTTCATACTTAAAGAAAGTTAAACCAATGAGATCTCCATTAAACAGGCCCACAGAGTTTGGGAGCCAACCACGAGACATTATACTCAAGCTAGGCTACTCCCACTTAAAGGATACACTAATGTAGGAGGCCAGGAGGAATGACCAGATCACCTTTCAGGAACAACACATTGACCTGTTTTGGACCTTTTGTCAGGCTGCGACAAATCTGCTACAGGTGGACCTTTCCATTTGCCTTATGGTTTCAGATTGACTCGAAGCGATACACGGTACGTACCCCGTAAGAAGCAGAAGAAATATTGTGCTCTTCAAGAGAGTGTCCTCTGTCACCGATTAAGGAGGAGAATGGTCTACAAGAAAAACCCAGAGATAAATGAGAGGCATCTAATCTTTATCCCCCAATGGTTGGAGGCAATTGAGGGATGGATCGGGAGAAGATGTAGCGAAGAGGAACAAAGGGAGGAAGGAATATGAAGGGTTGAATTTGAACACAGACGGGTCATTAGATTATTTTGGTTGTTGTTGCTTAAACATTTCTAAGCTATTTTCTTCTCCTCATGTGTACTTTCCAGGGAATGGTAAGTAATCATCAATGACCATACTGGTTGCTTTCCAATTTTAGCATAATGGTCAAAATCCTATCATGGAACATAAATGGGTTGAACTCCCCAATCAAAAGCCATAAAATATGAAAGGAGGCGAGAGAGACTATCTCGGATGTCTTATGTCTACAAGATACTCATCTGAAAGCCTCAGACACTTCCTTAATGAGACATATGCTCCAGCCCATCCAATATTCCTCAGCTGATAGGCATCCACAAAATAGGTATTTATACATTGATGTCGATTCACCTACATGCCAGGGGTCATGGAAGTGACATCACACACCCTTTGCACACACCCTTTGATTTTAATGACACCTTAGGAAGTAACATTATATGACCTTTGACCCTGAATTCTCCCAGGAAGTGAGGTCACATGACCTTAATCCTAATGGCTTGACAATAATTGACATCGCTGAAGTGTCATAAGAACTGTATGATTAACATAACACAACACATACAAATGTCTTTTTTCAATACCACAAATATTAGGTTGCTGACATGAACTTGGAAAGTGGTGGGGCGAAATCCTTTCCCTGAGCTCTAGTGAGCGAGTGAAGTGAGTGAGCCTGACCTTTTCTATGGGGGTTTGGGACGGGGTTGCTCCCTGAGAACACCTTGAAAATATGGGTTCAAATAATGCATTTTAAAGCACAGTTTTGACATAAATTTATTAAACATCTGAAGGGGGACTCATTAAATACTCAAGTCCTTCATGATGTACCAATTCAGTGAAACCTGATGCTCCCCATAAGTTGACCCCAGGGCTTTCAACATGTTCTATGGGTGCCCCCATAAGTCAGAAATTGCCTTCAGTCTGCCAGGCCAAGCATTTTGGCATGGGTGCACCCATGCCAAATATTATATACAATATCCCAGTGCTGGAATTCTGTCATTAAGCCCATCCATATATCATGGGTGACCCATTTGTTTATTTTTAAAAAAAAATGACTTCTGGTATGTTTGCGACAGCATTTTGTCATTATATGCAATGGTTGTCCTTCCTTATGCAAAGAGTTACCTTCAATTTGCTGTACCCTATATGGCAAGAATTACATCAGGTGTGCCAATGACAGTATTTTATAATGGGTGCCAATTATTCCAAGAATTACCTCCAATATGCCAGTGCAAGTATTTTCTCCAAGTTGCCTGTCATGCTAAGCATAGCCCCCAGTATGCAGTGCCATTGTTTTGCCGTCTGTGCCTCTATAAGCCAACAATAATCTTCCTTATGCCAGGGCCAATGGTGGAATCACCAGCATAAAAGCACATTCCCACTCATGATCACTTGCCTTCACTCATATATACTCATTCTCACTCACGCTGATTCATTTTCATTCACTTGCACTCACTCGTTCATTCTCACTCGCTCTTGCAATCACTTTTACTACCACTTATTCTCACACATTTGCACTTACTCATTACAAAATCCTATTTACTCTTACTTTTGCACTCCGTTACTTACATTCACTCATTCTCAATCCCTTATTTTCAGCCACTCTGACACACTCATTCTTACTCCTTCGTTTACGCTCACTCACTTTGTCACATTCACTAATACTCTGACTCATTCATACTTTCTCACTCACAGTCACTTGCAATCACTCTTACTCATTATCACTTATACTCAGTTGGATTCTCTCATTCACTTTTACTTGCTGTCACTCATGCTCATTCTCACTCACACTCCTTAACACTCCTCACACTCATTCTTATTCATTCTCAGTCACCCCATCTCTCACTTGTAATCAGTCTTACTCCCACATTCTCTTTCACTCTCATTCACTCATACACTGACAATCAATCTCACTCCTTCTCACTCACTGATTGACTCTGTTACTTCTACTCAAACCCACAAATGTCCACATATACACATGCTCTCACATAGACATGTTCTCTTTCACAGAAAACACAACCTCACCCGAAAGCATGCACACAACATATCTTTAAAAGCATTTACTTACCTCTGCTGCCAGTGTCTCGTTCCATCTCCTGGTGCTCCATTTTCTATTACACTAATAGTGAATAATGCAATATCTTTCACTATTAGTGTATTCAAAGATGAGGTGCTTACTTTTTGAAAAAGTAAGTATAGCTGCCCAAAATTGTTCTTGGGATGCTAGCACCCAGTTGTCCCACTCGTGCCACCCACTTCCCCTATATTGTGTCTCCACTGCCTGATTGGAAAATACCCAAAACTAAATTTGAGCTAGCAAGCGAAATGAGAAAGCCGAGCTTTTTCAATGGGGGCTTGGGAGACCGAAGGTTCTTGACTGTGAAAACTTTGAAAAATGCTGCCAAATGGAGCATTTTACTGGCAAGTTTTCACTTAAATTTTCTAAAAAGCCATAAGTTTTTAAAGGGCACGCTTGAACTATTGAAGTACTTCGATGGTGTGGTTTAGACAAGGGCTGGGGTGTGCCAAGAGCTGTTTCATGTTTTATTTATTTTGAACCTATGAGTGTTTTGAAACCGGTCACTCTATTTCAAGTAATGATATTACATATCGTTTGTAATTAAATGATCCAAAATGGTGTTGAAAACACACTTACTGACAGATCAGTATGGAGGGAGAGTGCCCAGCAATATTAAACTGACACCCATCATGGTTGGCGGTATTTCTCAGTAATCGGGCCCTATAGTTTCATTGACAAAACAATAAATATGCTTTCATCAAGCAAATAAAGGAATGTCACAGGTTTGTACCCAGCAGGAACTGGTGTTTTCACTACAACATCTCACAACTCCCCTTTAGTTGGTGGGTGCCGTCCGCCGTGCAGTTCCTACAGAGTTCATTGTGTTCACCTTACTTGCAAACCTTGCCTATCCTTGAATAATTTCATTGGGATCATGCACCATTAATACCTGGCTTCACCCTCATTGGAGACTTGATACATTGAGAAGTATTCTATTAGCATTAATAAATTCTAAAATGTTGTTTTTATTCTGTTGTAGTTTATCCATTGAGTGACACATCCACGTAACTGGTCAATTTTCTTTGTGTGTACATGGCATATTAATCACGAAAGGAAAATGTATAGCTTAACTACACATTAGAAGTATGCTTGGTGTTTGTAAATATTATTAATTAGCCCGGCAGGTGCATCATTTTGTTGGTGCAGACTAAAAGTGACTTAAAATACCACTTCGAAGAATAAATGCCGACACTAATACTGCCCACAATCTCTTCTGAAGCATGTTCTCCCCGATAGCTTCTATCACTTGAAACAGACCATAAATTGTAGTGAAGGTATGATGATTTGCACTGTAGGAAAAATCTGCCCATTTCAAAAGCAGATAAAGTCAAAAATATCCTAAAGCCTGAAAATGATTAAATTAGTTATTAAAGGCCATTCAGTTGAAAGCACTAATATATATTTAAACTTGTATGATCACACTACAGCCAAAAGCATCATATCTACAAAAAATGGCAACACCTGGAAAGAACGACAAACCCTGGACTCTCGGGTTAAAGTGAGATGTTTCATCGACTTAAACATCCAGCCTCACAACTGTTAGTTAATTTCACTTAACCAACTGCTAAGAAGGGGTGTGCTGTGTTATTTGGCTGGGATATATCAAGAGGAAATTATTCAAAATAATGCCCCCCCTGACGCTTAAAATGAAGGTAGACCTAATGGGAAAGCCATTTACTGAATCATCATCATCATTTTAACTTTATTTCGGTTCAATGGACCATAAAAGTGCACAGTGCAGAAAAACATTAAACATGCATGAAAAGATCCTAAAGACAGATCACATCCAAATAACAATGCACAGTAAAAAAGAAATAAAGCCAGTCATAGAGCAACAATTGACAAATGCTGCCCCCGATTAAGACCAAGTCCAGGAGACAAAAACCTCAATGAGAGAAACCTTATAAAAAAGCTCCTAAAGGGTCCTCTATGTCACCCAAAATGTGTGTATAATTTACATTCCTTCATACCATTAGTCTCTGTTTTGGGTCTTAAAAGTCATAAAATTAATCAAAACATTAAAAGCAGATAAGTCGAATATGTACACATTAGGATCCAGATTGAATTAAGAATCTAATTAGTTAAAAAAGATCTTAAAATAGGATCGGTTACTCTCTTGACCCCCTGCACATACTATCAAAATCAAGTGTCACATCAGCATAGGCCTAGTCTTTATCATCAAAGAAGCCCTCTGTTCTGATCAAAGTGAGATGTCCATCCCTTATCCTAGGAACCTTTTCCTAACACACCATATGCAAAAGAGATATCTATATACTGCAAATACTTTTGCGGGGTGGAGAACGTATTTTGGTATTCTAAGGGCCTCTAGGTGGTTAGGGATCCCTAGGTTCCTGCAAATCTGTACTATTCACTTTTGTCCTACTCTTTTATATGCCGGACAAAAGAAGAGCATGTGTGCTTCAGTTTCTTCTGCTGCACCACAGGAGGGACAATTCCGATCTATTTCCCTCGACCAGGCACTAGTAAATGTGCGCAGGGGGAGCGAGCCATGCCTGAGCTGCAAATACAGCTTCCTGGCTAGTGCTGGCTGGATCTCGTCCAGGAAAATCTTGTATCTATAAATGTCTTTAATCTGTATGAAATTCCTAGTTAAAATACCCTCTGCTGAACCCTTCATAAAAGGGGAAAGTCTGAAAGCCCTGTAGCAATCCACAAGTTTCTTCTTTGAAATTGCCAGCGAGGTTGTTAGAGGGTATTTCCATAGAAAGCCAGTCCTATACTAGTCAGAGTGTCCCTGAGATGAGAAAACCCAGGTAGGCTTTTGGCCCCTGCAATCCCCAGAAGTTCTTCTAATGCTTGAATATATGGGTCAGCTCTGGAGTTGACCAAACTCTCCTCCAAAAGAGAATAGGTCTTAAAGCAAAAGTCTCCGAAATGGGGGGCAACCCTAGATAAAGTTGAAGTGGAGTCAGGGGGGTACTGAATATGAAACTGTACTTGGGTAGAGGACGTCAAATGAAATGCAGAGTTAAACATTGTGAAAAGACACTTTTAACCCTGCAACTCCATTTTGCAGAAGCAAAGCATTGTCAGAAGTGAAACCATAAAAGACTCAGAGCAATGCAAGCGGGGTGTAGTCTGTAGTGTTTCTGTTCAGTCACTCTCACCGCTTGATTGGTGGTAAATCTACAAGCCTCCTGCTCGCGGAGGCACGTTATGCAAGAACAAAAATGCATCACAACAATGTCTGACATCAAGTGAAGCGCTGGCATGATTAAAAGAGGACCTCTTTAAAAACTGCATTTTGTGGAACAATGGCAGCAGAACTAATAATTTAATATGAACAAAATGAACTTGGGTTGCTGTAAAGGTATTGGGTTAAATCCCCTGCTTGTGCGCTGGCGCTTCTCAAAAGAGCTTCACTTTCCTCGTAGTTAGCATCTCTCAAACAAAACAATAAATGTAAATGGGCTACGCTTTTCAGGACATCTTTTGTGTCACCCATTCGTTTTCCTATTTAACATCTGAGCTTACGCTGGCAGGGCCCTTCAAGGCACCTGTGAACAGCTATTGGTTGGGAAACGGCCACTACAACGCGTCCGTTTCCACGCATAACTTAACCACGCATGCATTACAACGCATGCGTGGTTACAACGGAAGCCTTTACTACGCATACCTTTACTACGAGATACGTAGTAAAGGCATGTGTGTTAAAGGCAAAAAAAAAAAAGGGGGGGGGCTTGGGGGGGTCTCCACCCCACCCCCCAAAAAAGCGTATAAAAAAAAGGGGGCTTGGGGGGGGTTTCCCCCCCAATAAAAAACGCACCTTTTGAAGTTTCTATGTGGAGGGAATCGGCGTCGTTCGAAGAAACGGAAAGACGCTTCCGTTTCCTCTTAACGACGTACGACGTCAACACGGAAGAAGATTGAGAAGAGACGACGTGGAGAGGTAAGGGGAATATTAGATATAAGAAGGAAAAAAAACAGGGGTCCGATTTAAGGCTTAAGGGCAGTGGAGGGGTATTTGTAAGAAGGGTTTAGGGGTGGGGGGAATAACCTTTACCAAGAGTATGCCCTTACCATGCATGAATTTACAACGAAAATCGTTGTAAAATTATGCGTGGTAAAGGAATATTCGTGGTAAAGGTTATGCGTGGGAAAGGCATTCCGTAATAACACATGCGTGGAAAAGGCATGCGTTACAACGGAATGCGTTATAACATCATACAACCCTATTGGTTACAATATGTAGGGCTCTCGGGGGACGTTTGAAGCTTGTGGATATGCAGATCGTGTTTTGTGCAATATGAAAAATAAGAGCACAGAATTTAAATTTTTTATCCATCCCTCCTCGTCATCCAGCTGGGAGCTGTAAACGCCTGCAGGCTGTGTGGCCTTGGCCCTTGCTGCATATATGCTGAGAAATGCAGCTTTGTTTTCTCAACACTGTATTTCCCAGGCTTGTACAGTAGATTAAGCATAGAACGCCACTGACTCCTCCTTTTTCCTATTTTAAATTAAATGAAATGCAACTATGTACTCATTTTAGTGCATTTATTGGCTCCACTACATCATGTAGGTGCTGAGCCAATCCGCCTATCTCAGCCAGCTCTTACCTCCTCCCTTCTCCTACGACTTGATCCTTCTCACCCTGGCGTACCACGCAGCTGAAATCTGGATGTTTAGGGAGCTTGGCATAAACCTAAACTTCCACCAGAGAATCTCCTGCAGTCGAGCACTTTGATGGACGTTTATGCATGGTCTGGCCGCCAGGCCCTGGACAGGAAAGCACAGTGCCAAGGCGGTTCATATGCCTTGCTGCACAGATGGCGCCCTGCGCCCAATATTTATATAAATTGTTACAATTAACAACAAAGCCCAACTCAACCAAAAGGAAAAAAAAGTAAACCGTGATTGTGGACCTAAACTTTGCAGAGAGAGCAGCACATGCCACCGAGTCAGAGAGAAACCCTGCAAAATCCACTACCACAAATCCCAGTGCTGCTATACCAAGAGTGCCAGTGGCCTAAAATGAGTCTTATTGGTGCAGAAAACCCGTTGTCCCTGGCTCTTGGTAGTTATTGTGCCACCTCTGAGGCCAGGGTCCGCAAGGGCCCTGCCAGGGGTTGCAGCTGTGACCCCTTAATGACATCCATGTATTTAAAGGGAACAATTTCGAAGGAATTGTTACAGGGGATAAGGGACTTTGATCTTACAGATTTATGGAAAAGCAAAGATCCTACTCCAGAACTGATCTGATATGGGGCACAGAGGACATTTAGGAATTGCAACTTCCATTTGAATAGTAAAGTAGCAATATCGGATCATGCCATGATAGTATGGGAGAGGAAGAAGCAAATGAACTAAAAACAGGCGCCTAGTTTGAAGATTTGACAAATCTCTACTAGAGGGCTGGCTTATCAGGCAGGAGCTGAGGGATACTATTGCACAATATTTTGTAGAAAATGATACCAGAGAGATAACCTCAAACATAATATGGGATGCTTTTAAAGCAGCCTTTACAGGGCATTGTATCATGGCAAGAGCAAAACAACGCCATGCTCTTTGGAGGTTCTCCTGCGAGAGCTTGACTCTCTGAAGGGGTCGATTGATCTTCTAGCAACAGAAAAGCCTGAGTAAACGCTGATATGCTTAAAGCAAAGATTTTATGAGAGGGCTAATAAGTGCGGCTCATGTCTGGCGAGGAGACTAAAAGCACAAGCAGCTTCTTGGAAAATTCCTTCTCTACTCTGGAGCGGGGATGATACTCTCAGCAACAATAGACACAAAGTCAGGACTTTCCATGATCACTATACTGCTGAACACATTGATGTCCCCCGTTCAGCAAGGGGAAGTGAAAGCCTTTATTTCTGCGGCCCATCTTCACAAACTAACTGCAGTCAAGAGAGACAAATTGGAAGAACTAATTAAGGCGGAGGAGGTCTCCAAAGCAATTCTAGACTTGCACTCTGATAAATCTCCGTGGCCCGATGGGCTGATTAATCGATATTACAAACACTTTTAATCAATATTAGTCCTACATTAGGCATCCCTATTTAATTCATTCCTGGCATCTCAAATTGTCTCCCTCAGTAGGCGCAGCAAACATTCCTCTGATACATGAACCGGGTAAACCAACTAATAGATGCGAGACCTACTAGCCTATTGCACTCTTGATCTCTGAATCCAAAATCTTCACGAAGTTCCTGGCCAAAAGGCTTATTTTGACTTACCCTACTATCTGGGTTATCCAGCTCAGTGGGGTTTTGTCCCTCAGAGGCAAGCAGAGGATAATATTAGGCGGGCACTCCATTTACTGGAAAAAGTCGACCGCAGAGGGTTCTCCATGGTGATCTTGTCATTAGATGCTGAGAAAGCATTTGACTCACTACCACCCTTCAACAGTGCCCCTCATATCTCCATAGCCCCCCTCTCACCTACATTTCATTTGTTTCATAGTGCTACTCATACCATTGTAGGTTGCCAGGGCACTTTACATCACACAACCATTATACAAAGACAATTAAGACAGTAAATCATACATGTTTAAATCAGTCTATAGGAAATGTTACATAAGACAATAAGGATTACTAGGTGCATTAATCACTTGTCATCCATACTAGTAGGCAGTATATTTTAAGAGTATTTGGTCTGGAGAAGCACAAACTCAGGATTTAAAACATATCACAGCAGTTGGGGTTGGCTTTACTAATAAGAATGTATTTCTACCCAAAAGAACTAGTTTCAGCAACATTGGGCTAATGAAAGACTGGGGAAGAAACCGAACGGTCTAATGTATATCATGCAGTTTGCAGGCAGCCCTTTGATGATAGGTCACTGTGCCAAATTAGGATTGTAATTTAAGAACTGCAATTAACAAAAAGATCTCTGTGACACAAGAAGTAACCCACTGAGCTAGCTATATAAAGTATAGTTCTGTGATCTGCATGGTACTTCTACCTGTAGATTCATCACCTTTTCCACAGCAGTACCCTCTCCCAGATGGTGGGGTTGAAGAACTTATCAGACTAGCAAATTTTGCAGTACAGAATGAATGAAATGAACATCACTTCTCACTCCGATATCCAAGCAGTGCTTCATAAAAATGACGCCATGCGACAAATCTCTGCCAAAGGAGCTTCCCTGGATAGCATAAAGATTGATGCTTTCGCTCTGGTAGAATGAGCAAGGATTCCCCCTTGTGGTTGCTTTTTAGCAAGCCCATAGCAGCTATTCATGTACAGCACAATCTATTGTGTGTCAGTCGTCCTTTGGATCGCCTTGCCCTTCTGCTGCCCACACATCCAACAATGAGCTGATTGTCCAATCGAAAATCCGTTTGTCCGACCAATGTAAAAGTTGATTGCCCTATATGGGTTTCACTGGTGTAACCTAACCTCCTTCTAGGTGAGATGGGGTGGAGGGAAAAATATGGAAGAGTAAGTCACTTCCCCACATGAAATGGGCTGATCACCTTGGGCAGGAAAGGTTTAGTACTTATGATAATTTTGTCAAGGTGGAAACAGGAAAAGGATGGGCAGAAATGATGGCCACCAAAGATAGTCTTGAAAGTCAGCAACCTCAACTGGCAGCTGTGTGAGTGTTTGAAAGGGCTCACCCCCACCAGAAATATGAGAAACAAATTGATGAGAAGGTGTCCGCAATTCTCACCAAGAGCATATAGTAACAATTAACAATGGGGTACTTTTTTAAAGCAATTTGCAAAACACAATGAGATCAAGTAACAATGGTTAGACCCTATTAGAACTTTAAAGCCCACTATGCAAGGTGAATTTTTGGATCTTACATTAAGATTCCTTCTAGAGAATAAAATCAGGATTGAGCATTGAACAAAACATGATAAGCTATAAATCCCACTTAAAATCGCCAATCACCTTTTTTCCACATATAGTTTCTTCTCATTTTGCTGCTTTAGGCTCTCTTACTTTCTCTCTTCTGTCCTCATCTCCTAATTTCTGTGCCCAGTGCCTCTCTCAATCTTTTCCCCACTACCCCTTTTTGTTTGCTGCTGCATCTATCTCCCATTCCTGTCTCTTTTTCTCTCTCTAGCTTTTTTCTATTTCTCTCCTTTTTTTCTCAGTCTTCTCTTTTTTTTCTAGAAACACTTCTCTCTATCATTTCTTCTATCTTCTCTGTAATTCTTAATATGTTTTATTCTCTTTAGCCCTTGTCTCCATAGACCATGTGAATGGCAACTGAAACTTTCTCTTGACTGGTCTTGGCCATTAGTAGCACCTGCCACCTTTCTTTGGCCACTGTGCTTTTGGCTGTTCCACAGTACCAGAATCCTACCATCCTGGGGCCTCCTGGAACCAGAGAAGTCCCCTACGATCACGGAACAAAGAAGTTAGTGGAATGTGACCATCATATTCCTGCAGCTTGTTGTCAATTCTTGTTGGACAGAACATCAGGCTGCATGGATTTGGTGGGTTTTAACTGCTTTAGGTCAGACCATGACCCATTGACGTCCACCACACTACCTTCATTGTGTGATGGACTTAAACGGGTTGTTCACCGTACTGGAAAAGTAACACCAGTCACATATTGTTTTCCAAATTTAAAGTCGGGACATGAGGGAAATGCATCCCACGAGTTTGATTTTTTTATTTGTTTTGCTGTATTGCACAGCACGCTGTGCAAGCCAACATTACTTAGCAAAACAAAAGGGGAAGTTGGCCACGCATGGAATCTGTGGGGATCCACAAATTTCCTGCCCCACAGCGTTTCTACACTTCTCTCGATAATAATAGTACCACACTTGTGTAACTGGGCTATCGCTCGTGAAAGAAAAGGCTTCCTAAGCCTCAAGGAAATATCAATATTTTACCTTACAAATTGACCCTTCTGGCTATGTGGATAGCTGCGGTATATATGCCAGGACTCAGTTGGCACCAAGGGAAACCTGCCACGTCTAGACATTTCCGAAAACAAGGCACTTAGAGTAGTCTGGGGTGGTGTGACTTGCATGGATCCCAATATCTCTTCTTACCCAGAATGCCCTGCAAACGCCAAACTTTGGCTAAATCACAGATTGTCCTCATATTTCTGTTAAGGAAAATTCCTGAATCTGTGATCCATTAAATTCCTACCACCCAGCATTCCGACACTTCTCCCAACAAAAACATTATTTCAAATGACCACCAAGTATTATGCATTTACAACATGTATTACATAGGACCCCATAACAGCAATTTATTCGCTATGATCATAAATTAGTTTGATAAAACAGAATTTCAAAGGAGTTAATACATTTTAAAAAGCAAATTCATACCACAGAGATCTTAAATTACAATATATAAAAATCAAAAAATGTTAGTCGATGTTCTGCGGGGTTATATAGAGAGGTCATTTAAATGCTTCGAGCCTCAGATGCCCTGATTGTGGTTCCCACCATATGTGGTTCAAGGAGATAAACCCTCATTTTATTGACCTTGGCAGTGTTATCTAGGTATTAAACCATTTTTGACAGATAGTCTGTCATAACAGCACTTTGTAACGTGACTGGCTATATTGGGTCATTTCAGACTCGCAATACTGCTAGTTAGCGTTTTTGCAGACCTTTGTAGCAGGCACAATAACCTAACTACCAGCCTCCTGCAAACCAAATAAAGATTTCTAGAGCAGATACATTATCTCACCAGGGCATATTTCACAACAAGCCAGTGCCCCTGGTAAGGCTATATGCTGGAGCAATGTCAGGTAGATGTAAGTCATACCTGACTTGTGATGACTGACCCAGCAGAATAGCATAATCAAACCACTATGCTATATTGGAATCTGAAGATTTCCTGATTAGGCCTTGCTTCTGAAAGGCTGGTAGGTAGTGACACTTATGTATCTGGTAAAGAAAAGGGCATGAAAGTTGCCAGCTCAATGTCCTGTATAGGTGTGCAATCTTTTCACACAACAAATTCATATTTGACATACCATTTGTGAAAGGTGAGATGGAGTTCGGCTAATGCCCATTGAATTCTTGGCCTCTCTGGTGTAACTTTGTACTAGTGCCACCTTTCACATCAGCTCCTCACTCACAACAGATGAACGTCCCTCGGGTTTCCATCATATCCACTCTATTCTTCAAAATCTACCCCAGCCCCTTACCAAACCTAATTAAATCTTTCAACCTCACCTATTATAATTATGCAGATGACACCCAAATCATTTTAAAAATGGATGTTCTGGGAGACCTCTACAATTTAAAACTTGATGACTGCCTTTGGGCCATAAACACATGAATGACAATTACCTATGTAAAGCTAAATACCGCAAAAACAGAGATTATGACTAGCGGACAGTGGCAAAAATACGAGCCTACTGCCATCTGGCATAAGAAACATGAGGCCCCTCCAGCAATATCAAGAGAAATCAGAAATGTTGGGGTAAACATGTTAATAACGCCAATAAGAGTGCCTTCTACACAATGAAAACACTACGTTGCACCCTTTCATACTATGGACACCAACAGAAACAGCCTCCAATCCATCCTCGCACTCATAATCTCCAAGCTGGATTATGCCAACAGTCTATACCTTGGCACACCCGTATTAATCCTACGCCAAATAAAACTCATCCAAAATGCTGCTGCAAGACTTCTTCTCTGTATTCACCCAAGAGAACACATGACTCCAGTCTTACAATCACTCCATAGCTACCTATAGATACAAGAGCAATAATCAAGGCACTTTGCATTGTCCACAGAGCCTCCAAGGAAAAGGATCACTATACCAACAAGGTAAACTCAAGCTATACAAACAAAACAGGACACTGCTCTCCAGCCTTTCACCACTTATCATCATTCCACCTTAACATAAGAAGTCTGTAAGAGGCACTGCTTTCTCAGTACAAGCCGCCAAGCTCTGGAACTCCCAGTCAGCCAGAATTCTAAGCATCAAGGAGCATACACTTCAGATAGCAGTTTAAAACATGGCTATTTCCAAGACAGCTACACCACCACACATTCCAGCAAGGGAACCCTGAAAGACATTCACACCCGAGCTCAATCTTCAGCTGACAATCCACAGATTGGAAACAACCTACCTAAGCAAACTACTTTCAATAGGCAAGTTAGTCAAGGAGGGCTGACCTATGGTTTGCCGGGGTATTATTTAGTTATATAATTTCATATATAACATTTCTGGTCAACACTATTGCTAAAACCATAACGCGCAGAGGTCAGCAGTCCTCTGTAACTTTCACCTTTTACAGTGCCATAAGACATATCTGCTATGAGGGTGTTTATCACCAGTACTGTGCAGTCAGTAACCAGCCGTCACTAAATAAACAGGCTTGGAATAACTGAAGAGATCTGTCACACACTGTGGGTCAATCATTGGACTTTAATATAGGCAGTGACTGCAGTTCCCAAATATATCTACACTGTGGCCGCTCCTTTACATCTCACAATGATACTCAGATATGGGAGATAGTAACAATGGACATCCCAGCAGATCTCTCCACTTCTCTCTCCCAACAACCATGCCAGCTCAGGCCCAGAACTACACACATGTCTGATTGTACATCCCAGTGCAGTTACTATCTAAGCAGACTATAATCATATGAAATACCATAAAGGTATCTGCAGAGCTGTTCAAATTTGCCAGCATACTGAAAACCCTTAAACTACATGCCTAGGTCTGGTGGATTAGTGGACTAATGCATCCACTGCAGGGGCCTGTGTTCGACCTCATGGTCACAGGTTCAAATCCCGGTGGGTCCACTCAGCCTTTCATCCATTTGAGGTCGATAAAATGAGTACCATTGAGTTGGGTAACAATAAACATCTGTTATTCAGCGCCTTGAGACCCATGGGTGATAAGTGCGCTTTAAGAATACAAGTGTTATGTTATGTTATGTCTTTCACATCTCATCATCCACCGCACTGCTATGTGCTGCATCCTATAACACGATAACGCGCCTCATGGTCAAGGCGTACAACATGGAAACACTTCCCGCATAGGATCACAAAACAAAGACATCACCATTCCAACCACTCACCATCCTATATAGCTCATGTACATAAGTACTTCAGTGCCACACAAAGGTGTAGTAACTGCTATACTAATGCTGCAATACAATACAATATTTATCATTTGCAGATCACAAAGAATTGTTTTGATCCTATTAAAATCTTTGTTTCCATCACACTTCAGAATCACAAAACAAAATGTGCGCCATTTATGCTTCCATAACTGCTGATATATGTTGAAATATTTGTACAGTTCATTGACAGGTATTTATATATTTTGTGTATTAGGAACAAATTGACATTCTACAGTATTTCATTTCTCACTCCCTGTATGGAGGGCCATTCAAATTATGCCATTCTGTGGCATTTTCCACATAATTATGAATGTGCCGCATTTGACACATCCATCATCTGCATAATCTGCAGATTTTAATTTAAAAAAATCTTGTTTCTACCTCAAACAGATCACAAATTACTAAAAATGCTGCAACACGTACTGCTGTGCAGTGGAGGGTTCTTCACAAAGGTTACTGGTAACCTTTCAGTTAGTTATAGCTGCATTTGGATGTGGAGCTGGTGCTAATGAAGTGAAACCTTTGCCCAGACTGTGCTAACGTGTAAAAATGACAATATAATGAAATAATGCTATGACAAAATATGCTGCATTAAGCCGCATAATTTGTGTTTTCTTGCTGCTTAATTTAGTCAACCTTGCTACATAATGTTGGCCTCCTCTGCTGCATAATTCCAGTGATGCTGCCTGTACCCCAGCGAGATTGTCACTTAGTTCACTTTACAAAATCCTTGCACTTCACAGTCAGAGAAATAAAAATAAAAAAATCTCCACATTTAATAGAATAAGCTGAAATTTGGCAGAAGACATAGCCTGACATTTAAACCCTGTCTTTGAACAAGCAGCAAATGTTACAAGATGAAAAAACATCTTTATTGCTCTTTCACCTTCTAAACTCCAGCATGTTAAACTGAGTTCTCAATAAATACTGTGCCGGCTGCCTTGATCATTTGGGGGGCCAAAGCTTAATATGTGCTGGCCTGGGCCCTCAATGCCCTCCTGCAGCTACGGCCCTGGGAATATGGCTACATGTATGAGACTTTGATGTAGATTCTCATTTTGCCAATAGGGATCCGGGGGAGAGTGGAGAGTGGAGGGGAGAGGGGACGTTGTTATTTGAGCCTTAATGTAACAATTCTTCATGTGGAGATCCAGAACTGTCCTGCTCCCTCTGTTTCCAGCCTGGCATCTCTTGGTTAGTTTGCAGGGCTCCTTAGGGCTCATCTCTGAGCCCAAACCTTTTCAGTGTCTATATGACCCTGCTTGGTAACATCATCAGATCTTATGGATTGAAAATGTTTCTTATACTGACAATACTCAGCTGATCATATCTCCATTTTAGATTACATTTCCGTAACCCAAACTAAATTCAACTCTTGCATGCTCTAGGTCTCTGACTGGATGGGAACCAACGGCCAAAAGCTGAACAGCGATAAAACAGAAGTGATCCTATTCAATAAATCTACAACCTATTGAGCAGACGGCTGATGTCCTGTTGAGTTGGGTGATACCTTACTGCCCATCAGCTCTTCTAGAATCTTAGAGTACATGCCGTTACAGTGACCAGTACCTAAAAGCTATTCCATAGAGAAACAGAGGGATGCAATATTAAATTTGATAATGCTATCTCCGGCTACGAAACAGTTAGAAATGTCATTATTAAACTCTTTACAATTAAACTTTATTAAAAGCACAATTCACTTGTGAAGTTGGATTTTAATAATTATTAAGGAAAATGTACCTTTTACTCTCTTAAAGCCTCAAGGCGAATTTGTATTAGCCTCCAACTGCAGCCCTCTGAATAAGGTATGAAAACAAAGACTTGATTGTGGTGAGGTGTTTCTCTTTGTGTTTTTGTTCCTCTGGCAGGATGACCCTTTAGACAGTGCCCAGGAACTTAACTAACTTCAAAAGGGCCTCCCCTGTCAGCCGTTCCTTTGTTCCCCCAGTCAGCCAGTCTCTTATACCTGTGGGGAGAGAGCTGCCCCTAGAAATGGTTTGCAGTGACTGCAGAGGAGGGGTTGCCCATTTCCCTTGCCACACTTCTGATGTGGGCACTCAGGCTCTGCACTAGGGGAGAAGGTATTCACCATCTTGATTTTAGGCAGAGACGGGCACTGTGAGATTGTTGCTGTAGGGCATGCAGGAAATGCCGCAGAAGTGGCTAGGGCAAGTCCTGGAAACTTTGACCCCATTGGTTATGTAGGAGCCAGGAGTCTGAAACCTGAGAAGAGCCCTAAAGGACTGGATCTGCTCTCTTGTACCTAGGACACAGAAGTGGACTCCAAGGGATATAAACCTGACATCCTGTTCCAGCAAGAGGGACACAACAAGAAGCCTTTCCTGCAGCTACCTAGCTGACCATTTCCAACTGGGCGTACCCTGCACCCTGCTGCTGGTCTCTGCTGGAGTGAGTCCTGACCCCCCCCCTAGTGCTGTTCATGAAGTACTGGGACTTGTGGCTGTGTCTGTCTGAATTTCTCCTACCACCTCTGAAAACCTTGGATTTAGAAACTTTTTGGCTTCATAGAAGTCCAGAAGACTGAGATAAACCTGCCAAGCTGATCCAACCAGGGTACTGAAACCATGGGATAGAGTTTCAGGTATTTCCCGCTCAGAACTTTTCCGCTACAGCAAATCCGGTTCAGCAGGACTTCAAAGAGAAGGTATCCGGCCTTCTGGAGACCTCTTTGGCTACATTCAGCCTTGCTCCACTGGAAGAAACCAAACTCCAAAAACGTGACTAAGTGCGAGCTAAGAAATCTTGGCTGGGTGAAGACACCAAAAGTATCTGGCTGGCGAAGGACCTTAGTTGGGCGCAAATATTTTATTTTTCCTGCTCAGAGCTTTCTCGCCAAAAACCAACTGCTTCACTGGGACCACATCCGATGGCTATCCCACCTCATGGAGCCTTCTAGCTGCCTTGCCCCACTGAACATTTTTTACTTCCATTTTTTAAACTAAATCCCAAGTTAAAACTCTCGACTGGGTTGAACCTGGTATCTGTATCAGACCCCAGCTCCATCGCGGTCCACCTCAAATCACGGCTAGGACCTTGCCTCCCTCAACCAGTTGACCGCGATTGGCGCTTAACTCTGTTGCAATTTTCATTTAAAAGTTATAAAATTACCATATCTTCATGTCTCCAGTTCTCCTTATTTGACTTTTGTCATTTCAGTGTCATTTAATTTATTAAAATGCACTCTTTTTCTAAATTGGTTTGTGAATTTACTTTTGTTACTATTTTCGTACTACATAAATACTCTACACATTACTTCTCAGGTAAGCCTGTATACTCTGTGCCATAGCTACCAAGGGGTTGATCACCCCTCTTAACTAATAACCACATTTCTTACAACAGACTATTATAGTAATCAAGTCTAGAGATGATTAGAGCCTGAAACATCAATCTATGACCGTCTAGCGGAAGAAAGGGAGCAATCTTAAAGATTTTTTAAACAAGTAAGCTGGTAGAGGCGATCTTGCTAACCTGTACCCTTAAGTTAAGTGCTTCATCTAAGTAAATAATCAGATTTCTAATAAGAGTGTAGTGACCCCCAAGGTCTGAAGACCACCAGTGGTCAGACCGGATAAAGATTCATTGTCACAAAACCAGCGCTTCCATATTGTCAGTGTTAAGCTTGAGGGCACTTCAGTGCAACCATTTGGCCACTTCTGACAGAAACGTATTAAAATTGGCCTGACTTGATTCCGTCTACCCATCAAGGTGAATAATGAGCTGGGTGTCAGTAATGTACATCATAAAGAAGTAGCCAAAATATATCAAATATTCATATATTATGAAAAAGGAGAGCCAATTATATATTGAACAGTGTGGGACTCAGCTTAGGTTTCAGACAAAGTTGAGGCAACTCTGACTGCTTGCGATTTATTGCTTAGATAAGAGATTAACCATTCCCAAACTGAGCCTCTGTCACCAACTCCATGCTACCGATTTAAAAGCTCCTCATGGGAAATAATGTCAAAACCTCCAGAAAGATACAATAGGATCAGTGCTGAATAGCTGCCTAGATCCAATATCCAATGCAATTCTTCAACCACTGATACAAGTCCTGCCTCTGTACTGTAGGGTGTTCTGAAAGATTACATGGGGTAGTGAATTTGATTCAAGGAATGAGGAAAGAGCTTTGTTAGTGTGTTTTGCGTGTATTTTGATTGGAACTGTCGGCAGTGAAATTGAGCGATAGTTAACTGGAGTGTGCGTGTCAGCCGATTTCTTTTCTTTTTTTTTAAGATATGACCACGAGGCATGCATCAAGCTAAGAAGGGCCACAGCTGAGGAAATAGAGACATTGGATATCAATACATTAGCAGGAGCAAGCTTTTCAATGCCTAAATTAATAATGCGGGCAGGGCAACCTTCTTGAGGTGATCTGAGTTGAATAGAAAGTGAGCAGGGTTCCAGACTGCGATCAGAGATTAGGGCTGCAAATTTGGAATATTCAGTTAGTACAAATAGAAAGTTAGTACAAATAGAAAGGATCATGCCCTCTATGAAGTTTTACTATTAAATAATTCGATATTTTGGGGCTGATTCACCAAAACATTTAAGAAGACGCAATTGAGTATTCCTGTACTACTTTTTGTACTCATAAATGCTTTTGTGAATTGCTCCAGAGGTTGCAAATAAAATGAGCAAAATCAAACAAAAAGTAAGTAGAACGTTTTTATGTACTATTAACTAACTTGAAAGCCTCAGATCGTTCATAGAGCATGTTTTCCAACTAAACTGATTTGTTTCATTTCATAGTAAGAAAACTTTAGCTGAATACCAGTAATTATAAAATCCAGATACTCTTAACAAAGCAACCAATTAAAAAAATCAATACTCAACATTTGTTACCTTTAATCATTGGTAGTTTGCAGGGTCAAAGTCAATGCAAGGAAAACAAAATTAATTCAGTAGGGATTCTACATCTATGGTGTTAAAAAAACCTATTATAGTGTAATTTTCTTAGAACTAAAGATTGTATTCGTGGTGAATCATAGCTAGAGCAATCAAGACGAGCCACCCATAAACTGTGAATCCTCTTCTGTCATTCTGTTCTTCAATGATGTGGGTATTAATAAGCTTTTGGAGCACTAAATGGCTTCCTCTTAAATGTTTATTTGGTTAAGATTGCTGAAAATATTATTTGGGCATCTATCCAAAACTCCACTGCTTCTTATCTTATATCTGTGTTTTCGTAAACCAGAGTGCCTGTGTTTACAATTGTCTAAGTATAAATCAGTAGCTGGTGCAATTTTGACTGAAAGTGTGCTGGGTTCCTGCTAACCAGGGCCCCAGCTCCAGTGTTCTTTCCCTAAACTGTATGATTGTTCCATAATTGACAACTCTTTAGGATCCATGCAAGCCCGTAGTAAATTGTACCCTTGGTACCTAGGGTATTGGACCTAAAGTGGGTCCCTGAGGGCTGCAGTACGAATTGTGCCATCCTAAGGGACCCCTCAACAAGCTCGTGCAAACTGCCATTGCAGCCTGCATTTCTTGGTGTAGAGAAAACAGAAGAGTTAACATGGCACACATCCCTGTGTGTCATACTTGCCAGCACTACATTTGATATAGGTAAGTCACACCTACAGCAGTCCTTACAGCCCTATGGCAGAGTGCACTATACCCATGTGAGGGCATAGCTGCGAGAGTGGCTATGTCCCGGTGATATCTAAGTTCACCCTAAGATATTGCCAGTGCACTGGGAAGCCATAACGATTACATGGGCTCGACACTCGTCATTACGAGTTCCCCCGCTACATGATGGCTTCACTGTACCCGAGGTGTTTGGTACCAAACACCTCATCTTAATAAACCCACACTGATGCCAATGCTGGATCTATTAATAAATGCACACAGAGGGCACCTTAGAGGTGCCCCATGGAAACCTACTGACTACTTGTGTGTTGACTGACTGGTCTCTACCAGCCAGGCACCATAGACAGGTTTCTTACCTTTTGAGGTGAGAGCCTTCGCTCTCGGAGGACAGGAACAAAGCCTGCTCTGGGTGGAGGTGTTCCAAGACCCCTTGTGACCTCAGCCCCCGTTTGAGAGCCCTCAGACTTGCCCGTAAGTCCCCATGTGCACCCTCTTTCCCGGTAGCCCCCCTTCGCCATAGCTCGCCAGCTACCAGCCTCACCAGCACCCTGTTTCCGGTAGAACCAGTGCGGTTCCCAACAAACTGCTGGTGATTCTTTGAACCTTGGCCCACTACTACTCCAATCCCAGAAGGTGAACCCCTGAAACCGACTGTACCTACCTTTCTGCATCTTTGACTTTTCCTCCCCTAGTATTTCATTGTGCGTAAAAGTGCACAGGTGTGAAACTTTTTACTTACCTGTGAATATTTTTATCAAAAACTACTTACCTTGAGACGAAGTTCTTGAGTTTGAAATGTATATAAAAGAAGTTTTATTTTTAGGGCGAGCCTAGATAGCGCGTATGTGTTGTCTCTCGACATGCTGTATCTACTCTGGGGGCTTAGACCACGCCCACCACTTTCTGTTTGTTACCTTCCTGTGCCTTTCTAAATTTGTTTCTTTTCATTGGTGAAACGTTGCTCTTTGTCCTGCCTCTCGGTATGTTTTTCACTTTTGTGGGGACTGCCCCTGTTACATGTCCCCTCACTCTTTGATTTATTTTTTTATTGTTTGTTTGGCGCACTCTTTCTTTCATTGAATTGGTGCTGCACCGTTTCTTGCTTTCCCATGGCCGCTCTCATTCCTGTCCTGCCACCTGCGACATTTATTATGAGCCTCCAGTTCACCCGGTCAGTGGTGTGAAGTTAAACATTCCTGTTAAGTATTTAAGAATAATGCGCAACTTTGCCTCCCGAATAAAAAGCTAATGACGTGCATTTGTTTTGCAAACCCACTGGTCTCTCTCAGAAAAAGTAACAAAAACTGTTGTTTTTGACCTTTAATATTTTTTGCCTCTTCTGCCTAAGTTCTCGCTTACTGTGAGGTTGAGACCTCACACCTTCAACATGGCGGTGCTATATTTTTAAACACTTTATTTGATACGGTGTACTTACTGCTGCCTGTACAGCAGGTATAGCCGGTGAGCGGGGGAGAACGGGGCAGCTTTGCCAATCTTCACCAGCCGAGCTCAGGCGCGCTGCTCTCTTCCCCTCGCACTGCCTGTGTCTGCTCATGCACAGTCCCTGCAGGTGCTCGCACTCCCAGAGGCTGGCCAGCAGTTACTTCCTGCTTGTTTACTATCTGTATATTAGTAGTTTCCCATTCCATAATGGTTGTCTCTGCAGTCTTAATTAGGCTCTGTTTAGGTCTCGCCTAGCGATGCAGCGCCATGCGCTGCTCGCCAGGCAAGATCTATTGTTGCCGACATGCTTTGCGATGCGGGACAGGACAGGTGCACGCGTACAGCAAGTCCTGGACAGGAGATGTGTACGCGTATGGTGCGAGCAGGAGTTGTAATAACGCCGCAAGCCGTACGCGTGCACATCGACTGTCTGTGCTCAAGCTTAACAGACAGGAGATGTGCACGCGTACGGCTCGCGTCTTTTTACAACTCCTGCTCGCACCATACGCGTGCACATGTCCTGTCCAGGCGCGGCGTCCAGCATGCCTCCCGCTCAACCCCACTCACCGGCTCTTGTGGGGACTCTGCGCTGCTCCCAGGCTGGTCTCCTCAATGGCAGGGGGGACTCGCCTCTTCACCCGGTCACTGGCGCAGCAACACGCGGGGCTCCGTCTTGCTCACAGGAGCCCCGCCTGAAATCTTGCTACGGCCGCACCATGCGGCATTCACGAAGGCGGGGTGGGCTCCCGCCGGACTTCCCTCTGCGGGGTGGGCTCCCGCCGGACTTCCCTCTGCGGGGTGGGCTCCCGCCTCGCTTCTCCAACACACAGGGCTCCCTCAGCTCACGGGAGCCCCGGACACTTCCGGCCGCGCGCTCCATGCCCCGCCCATGCCCCACGCAACTGACGTCGTCGCAAGCCTTAAGCAGTTTCGCTTTTTAATGCGCACGCTCAGCTCGTGATGTCCTCAGTAGGTAAGAACTTTCCCTGTGCGTCTCGCGCTTGTTATTTTTGCCTATGTCGTACAGTACACTTGCTGTTTTTACTTGTTTCCAAAGCAGACGGCGCATACTGGGTCGGGGTCGTTTTCAGGACAACGCGCGCATGGTGCACTTTCACTTTCCCTCCCTCCCTCCCCCCTCGGGTAGCCAACGCTGGCTGCATCATGTCTCTTTTTTTCCTTACTTTATTTTATTGTTTTTAAAGCTGCGTCTTGGGAACTATGTATTCCCACCGCCATATCCAGTTAGAAGCTTGATGTGCATTCACATCAGATCAGGTAAACGCCATCCCTGCAGATAAACCCACCATTCAGGAGTTATATGTGCAACATTATGAGTTTTATTTCCCAAACTGCACGTGCATCGAGAGAATGGCTAACGGAGATGATGAAACCGATTTCCAGCCATATGTGCTGCTGTGGAATTAAAGTGTGAGGTCAGCCGGTAGCCGGGTATCCCTCTCGAGGCCCTGTCCCCCTCCCTCCATCCCTCCGCAAACAAGGCTTGGATTTCACTGTAATGGGCTAGAGAGAGATGAAAACTGCTTCAAGGCTAAACCCCCCGTGTCCATGCAGACAGAGACAGGCATCCTTCGACCTGGAGGAGGGATGTCAAATCTGGATGCCGCAGTGAGGCGGCATGAGGCGTCCTCGTAGGCGCGCTCCAGAGGCCGACGCCGAGGACCGTCATGGTGCAAGAGAAGAACCCGCTCACTGTCCCGCCTGACACCCCAAGAGCGCTGCTGGCTGTGGACATCTAGTACGGACCCGAGGTATGACCAGGTGGGTCGGTCATTGCAGCCTATTGTCCGCTCTTCTCTTATCTCACCCTGTGTGAGTGAGTGAATACATGTCTATTGCTCTCCCGTACTGCACAAACTGATGGGCGTCCCACAGACAGGATTTCCATGTTTAGCAGTCTAGGATTAATTGTGATCTTTTAATTTTACTTGCTTGTGATCCTGCAGGAAGGTCTTGCAGAACCATTGGCAGATTGTCAGTAAATGCAATAAACCTCTTGAAACCTATAAGCTTTAACCATAGAAATGTACAGTTGCCACGTTGGCTGACATGGCTTGAGTGTGTTTTCTAGTGGCAAATGGCAGACTATTGGGAATGCGTTTTCCTCCTCTTCACATTGTTGATATGACTGTGTCGGTACTGTTATCTGTGCTAAGAAACAACATGTGGTACTGCGTTTGTAATCTGGAGTGAGGACAAAAATATGAGTCATTTTTACGGAGGGTGTTGTTGATATAGATGACGGTGAAAAGTAGTAAATCTGATACAGCCGCTTGTAATATTGCTTAGTTCATGTGACGCAACAGCCCCATGCCGCAAGTGACACCTCAGTTTCTCTTTTAGTCTGTAACAAGGAAGAGGGGAAGGTGTTCTTTGTCTCCCTCGATGCTGCACCCCTTGTGAGAATTGCAGGCCTCCCTCCATCATTATGTAGTGAAAATGAATAAAGGAGACTTGCACTACATCACCGACAGATGCCCGATTCAGCTTATACCAAAAGTTAATTCAGGGCAAATAGAATTGACGCAAAACGTAATATAAAACAGAACATTATCCCTTCTAATAGATGCACACACCTTCTTTACCATTATCTTTGCACAATTGTGTGTGCAACCACATTTAGTGCAACTCAAAACCAAATTTCTGTTCTGAGGCGGGTTCAACCCACTTCTCATTTCAAAGTGTGTATGTGTATGCTGCAACATCACAAAATAAAATGATGAACGAAGTGGTGAAACTTTTCAAACACTCGCCACCAGTCACAGATCTGCGTTAACCCATCGTTATTTTGCTTGCCACGTCACCCCAGTATGGACCCAGCCATATGCAAATCAGTCTTGACCCTGCCCCCCAAGGGAACAGTCCAGCCCAAACTGCCTGGCCAAGCCCTCCCTGGACCTGAAACAAGCATCCTGGGACCGGTTTCGCGGTTTCACCCCTCATCAGCCAGGATAGCTTGAATTAAGTGGCACTGCGAGCAAGGGACCAACATCTGGGCATACCCTTTTTTTTGTATGTGTATATTGCAGCAGTGATACTCGTTGCTTGATCAAACATACACAATAGAGGGAATAAGAGATGTTTAGGAAAAATACATTAAAGAAAAAAATGACTGCAGTCAAGCAGGTTTTAAAAAAAAATCATAACAACTCATCTCTATTCTTGGCAACACTTAATTCGATTTGATCTTTACTGGAACCGTTTCTTAGGGAGTGTTCCCTTAAAATCACTTACGTGCAGTAAGTGCATAATTAGTGTGTGATCTCCAGACACTGTGTCGAATAGGTGAGTTCTCTGAAACGATGATGAGGGAAAAATTAATCCACTGGGACACAGAACTTAGGTAGTCACTCATACGAATGCTCTAAAAGTCCCCACACTGTTTTTTCCAAATATAAGTAACTAATTCGAAATAATTTTTTACAGGCGTGCTGATCAGTCTTTGAAGATCTGTTATTTATGAACTATTCTCTTTAACTTGGCATTATTGTATACAATAATTTTTCTGGCCTGTTTATTTCCAAAGAGTGTGTGTTTCCTTCAACATTAATGACATCATTCTTGGTGTTTTAACACTTTAACTCCGCTGCTCTCCACTTCCAGTCACCCTGCGCTGATCGCAGATGCAGCCTTCAGAAATTGTCAATTGGTAAATTAAAAAATACATTCTGACCTATCTGAGGGACACCGTGCTGTAGAGTGCTTTAGATTTACTTAACATTTGGACTGAATTCCTTCAAGGAATATTATTACAGCAAACAAAATGAAGATCTATTTGAGAGAGCAATCTGGCAGCTGTTCCTCTGAAAGTGAATATATGATATAATAGAGCACTTTCATGATTGTGTGATGTCTGTAGACGAGAAATTATATTCACCCACATCTTCGTCGGTGGAGAATCTGAGTCATGGAAACTAGTAATAATTCGGGTCTGAACAAATAACCTATGTTGAATATGCCTTCTAGATGCCCCTAATGCCACTACAAACCAATCTGTTTTTGGGATATGAAACAGTAGAGAAAAGTTAGTGTATTGTAAGCTGTTTATGGTGCATTATATCGGACTTTCCAAAAAGAGGTGCATTACATTTGTGGGGTTGGAGTTTGGCTTCTGACTAGACCAAACATGGCTAAGGTTGGCACGGCTAGTTCCACAGTGTCCCTACTCAGAAGGTGCGTGCAGTAAGATACACCTTCACAATAAGCAGTAGCTATAGCAGCAGCGGTGGTTTAATGCATAATTTTCTTCCCTTAAGGGTAAAACCAAAACCCGAGAGAGATCAGACTAGGCACACATTGGCAACCAAAAAGAATTCGATCCCCTTCAGCCTTTTATTCAGTGCTTAATTTGTGCTGTGAAGGGGACCTGCACTCATTTTGAGGGCCAAGACATATTTTTCACCAAAGTTTAACCCGGGGCAAGAGCATGAAAGGTACAAAGAGAGAAAGAAATAGAAAAGGATAGGTCAAAAGTAACAAAAAGGCGAAACTGAGATAAAGAGATGGGGAGTGTAGGGTGGTGGAATAAAGAGGCAAGAGATGAATGAAGGAAAACCCTAGAACTTATTCTAATACAATATAAACACTGCTTTCACCCTTCTGAAGTTAATAAATTGGGTAGAGTAAAAAAAAAAATGGCAGTAGAAACATTTGTTATTTTTAACAGTTTAAATGGGGAAACTGCTGAAGCAAACCATGTATAACAAGCATTTGCAATGCAACAGGTCTTGCATTTACTCGAGTTTGAGCTATTGGCATTGTAAATGACAATGCCTTATATTTTTGTTTTTAAAACATAAATAAAAGGCATTGTCATTTACAATGCCGAGAGCAGCTTGGAGTCCGGTGGGGTGGGAGGGACAAATAGGCAAATAAGCAACATGGAGCTTGGAGTGAGGGAAGCAACCTGGGGTGGGGGGTGAAAGGCATACGGAGGCAAGCGCATAACACATAGTGGGTGAAGCTCTTGGGGAAGAGAGCAACACAGAGTGGGAAGGAGAAGCACACTAGGGAGACAGCTAAAAAACAAATGCGCTCTCAAGGAGTGCTTAAGACAAAAGAAAACAAGCATTTGCAATGCAATAGGTCTCGCATTTATGCTGCTTTAAGCAATTGGCATTGTTAATGACAATGCCTTTTATTTATACTTTGAAAACCAAAACATTAATAAAGGGCATTGTCATTTACAATGTCAATAGCTCAAACTGCATAAATGCGAGACCTATTGCATTGCAAATGCTTGTTTTACTGTAGGTGGAGAGTCGAGACATAAAACAGAAGCGTATTTGCGAAAGTGTGACAGAGTGCTGCCTACACTGGCGCATGCACGTAGGTTGTATTTGCCAGAACCTCTATGCACGAGGAATGTTCCTGATTATTGGTGCTGCGAGTTGTCCTGCATCCGGTTGATGATCTATAGGCCTGTGCGTATGTGTCTTTTTATGCATCTGCATGCTTGTCTGTCTCTGTTCACGTGTCTGTGTGTGTTTACCTGGATGTATGTTTGTGTAGGTTTGTCTGTCTTTATCTGTTCGACTGTGTGTGTGTGTATATGCTTGTCTATCTGTTCGCATGGGCGAGGTACGAATTAATGCATTCCTCTCTGCAGGACGCAAGTTGTGCGAGGCCGTGTCAGAATGGGAATGTCTGCCGGTGCTGGCCACTTGCGGGGACAACTCCTATGTCTGTCTGCATTTCTTCAGCATTTATTTTTTTGCTTCGAGACGAAGATTTGAACACTTACACAGTAGCTAAACTTGCATACAGGCATGCAGACTTCAAGCCAGCCATTTGTATTGCCTGGAAAAGATTTTTTATTTTTTATTTCGCTCTGGTGTTATGGCGGCTACGTATTTATGCAGGAATTCATTGTTGATGTGAAAACACCTTAAACCGGTTGGTGGGAAAAGGACCCTAAAACACTATTTATGATGGCTCTTTTATTGTACTGCCCATTGCAACTTACATGAATAATACACTTGACGTTCGAGGGCGACATTTGCACTGTTTTTTGTACTTTTTATAATAAATGATCTGAACACTAAAACAAGTGATTTATTCTGTTTGAAATTCCATAGTTTGTCTTGCATCACAGCATACATGCTCTTTGCGGATGAATTTGCAGGGATCCTGGGGCTTTGAGCGCACCTTTAAAGTACTTCTTCGTCTTTGGGTTCTATTTCAGACAACCATGACTCTTGAGGTAGCACGCATCTACAAGGAGCTGTCACTTGCATGGACTTGTCAAAGGAACAGCAGGAATATATGGCCTTTGTCAACAAGGCAATGCGCTATACTGCCCTACACTTATGGATACGAGCATCACTGTGAAGGTGCTGCATATAGGATTGGTGGTTTGGGGCTGGCGTACTTTAGTCCGAGGCTTCCGGGAAGTGCAGGCCACCACGGTGCTGCAGAGCCTGCAGTGTCGTGCCCTGCTCTACTTGCGCCCCGCATCCATCAGTTCCTTCATCTTGCATATGGCCCCATGTATAAAATATTGCATTAGTGCCTCGGAAGAGTACACAGGCCCGATCCTATTAATATGTTCTCTCGCAGTCACATTACAATTAATAGATACACCCCTAACTGATACGAACATTTATTTTACTAATAATTTGTGTTTGGTGTGCTGGTAGTGAAAAAACATTACCTGTGTTAAGATTCTAAAACACGGAAGTCAAGCGACCAACACGTTACATTTTTGCTATACAACACATTACTTTGATTTTTGCAGGTTTGCATATCCTACCAGCATTACTATTTTTGATGATTAAACACTGTTGATTATTTCTCTATCTTAAGTGAAATATATATTTTAAAGTACTTACTAATTTAATAGGGCAGTCAGTTTTAAGTGTGTTTTACCTACTTCACAAAATTGTTGCTGTTTTATATCCTGCATGACCCAGTGTGTAGTAATTGTATAGCTCTTCAGTCTCTGGCGGCACAGCGCCCAGTATAATGTGCTGCATGGCTAAACACTTATAAGGCCCCAAAGGCGAAAGCTATTGGCTATGCCAATGCTTGTTCTAAATTGATCTCCGATTTATTCTTTGAGTGTGTGTCTCATTTATTGCCTCTCTGAGTACAAGTGCTTAGCACTACCCTCTGATGAGCCTAACTGCTCGCCCACACTATCACAAAAGAGAGCGTTAGTATTATCTACTTTAGCCTCTGTACACCAATTGGGGACTAACTGGACTCAGCACAGTGTTCTTCTTTTTAGTACACTATAGAGAGAGCCAGCTTCCTACAGGCAATAAAAGGCAGACTCTCCCCATGGTGAGATTTGACATAATAGGGCTGTACTAATAATATTTCATTCACATATTCTACAGTAAAACAAGAAAATGGGATAGGTCAAATGAGAAACATTTACTTTCATGAATATTTACACACAGGGAATGTAACAAATAAAATGACATTTATGCAACACGTGTAAACAATAGAGGGTGCAGCTGCTTAGAGGGGACACAACGAAAGGACCTTGAATGAGTTGCAACTAGAAGAACATTCAGCACATGGCTTCCTTTTGAGGAACACAATTTATAGCCCAGCCAAGTATCACGCATCAGGAAGTTAGACTAATGCATTTTAGTGCTGGTGTCGCATCAGCACCCACAAATGCATCAGTCATGAATAGAGAGTTCCTGTCCTCATTGTGGGGATCAATGTGGTGCTATGTGTCATAAAAGTGGCCAGTGCGTGGCAGTTCACATCTTGATGGGCTGCTGACTGGAGCTGGGGGAACTCACTCCATGTTATGGTGACCCGGGGCTGGCGCACTCCTAGATTTCTAATTGGATACATTGTATCCACCGCCATGTGGCAAAAACAAGCTGTTGGGCGTGGACTACCTGAGTTCCTCTTTCTCGCAGTTTGCGATGTGGCACTTGACCATCAGGTGGTTTGGATTCTAACAAACAACAAGAAGTGCCGGGTCCACAGCCTCACGTAGATCCCGGTGCCTTCTGTTGTTTTCTAGGGACAGTCCAGTTCATGTTTCTAGTCCAGGCGGCGACACCAGTGATTATGTGGTTTTTCCTTGCCACTCATGCCCAGGCAAGGGGCGCTGCCACCGTTTTCTTGTTTGCCCAGAGCCATCGCAATGGAGACTGCAGGCAGAAGCACAGGTAAGAGCTGCTAGGATACTGGCAGCAGTTGCAGGGGTCGCAAACACAGAAGTGAATACCATCATTAACATCTCTCTCCAGAATGCGGTGGTACCACAGGCTTGGAAGGAGGCTAAGATCTTGCCACTCCTAAAAAAGCCGTCACTGGACCCCCTTTGTCAGGGAATTAACGGCCTATCTCCCTCCTTCCTGCTTTGGCGAAGGTGTGTGAGAAGGTGGTAAAGAAACAGCTGACCGACTTTGTGGAAAGGGAGAGGCTCGTGCATCCAGCCCAATCAGGGTTCCGGGCGTCCCACAGTACCGAAACCGTGCTGGTTGAGGTGGCGGAGGCCATCCGGGAGGGTTTGGATGCCGGCGGGAGAGCTGCATTAATTTTGCTCGACCTCTCGGCGGCGTTCGACACGGTCCCGCACTCACTTCTCCTGTCACGCCTGGCCAAGATTGGTTTGTCGGGTGCCATGTGGGGCTGGCTCCGGTCCTTCCTGGAAGGGCGGGTTGAGCAGATCTGGATTCCACAGTCCTCCTCCTCCCCTCAGCCAGTAACAACGGGTGTCCCCCAGGGTTCCTCCCTTCGCCCCCTCCTTTTCAATATCTATGTTACTCCTCTGATTTATCTGGCAGAGGAGCTGGGGGCCAAGGTGATGGCTTACGCTGACGACACCCAGCTGCTTTTTACTTGGGACAAAGATGCGGACTTTGTTCTTCTGGTTCATCATTGCCTATCTTCCATCTTTAAATGGTTGGCGGAAGCGCAGCTTAAGTGCAATGAAGAAAAGTCAGAGATTCTGCTATTTGGTAAATTCCCCCTTAACTTCAGAGAGCAGCTCTGGCCTCCTGAGTTTCCATTACCTACCTCGTCAGGGAAGCCAGCCAAAAATCTGGGGGTATGGTTCGATGAATGTCTTTCCTTCTCGACACACATTAAGAAGCTGGCTGGCTGCTGTTTCGGCCTGCTTAAAACTTTCAGAAGATTTTTCCCCCTCTTACCTCTGATGGCGAGGAAAACGGTCACCTGTGCGCTGATTCTGTCACGGCTGGACTATGCCAACGCCCTTTATGCTGGTATCCCGGGCTACCTGTTGAAGAAGTTACAGGTGGTTCAAAATACGGCAGCCAGACTTTTATTGGGCGTGTCGGCTAGGAGCAGTGTTCGTCAACAGCTGCGCTCTCTCCACTGGCTCCCCATGGTGGATAGAGTCAAATTTAAACTACTAGCTTTAGCCCACCGTGCTCTCCATGGCTGTGGTCCTCTCTACTTGCAGAGGCGTCTTTCCTTCTATGTTCCCGCGCGCTCCCTGCGATCCTCCTTATGTTATGCTCGGGTCCCTCGTTTCAAGCTTCAGAGGATAGGGGGCAGCTCATTTGCAGTGAAAGCGGCGGTTGCTTGGAATGCTCTTCCTCTTGCCCTGCGTACCATCCAGGACCCAGTCGTGTTCAAGAGGAAATTGAAAACACATCTATTTCCCTGAAGCTTTCTGCCCATACCCCGCTAGGCTCCGCGCCGGGACACTCATGAGTAGCCGCGCGCGTTACAAATTCATATAACATAACATAACAGGGCCTATAAACCTGCAGTTGGCAGCAGTAGCGGCTGCCTCGGAACCGAAGTGGTAGGGTGGATGGTGGGAATGGATAAAAGAAAATGAGAAAAATAAACTTACCTTTGCCGCCGCGCCACCGCACAGCTCTCCTCCATCCTCTTCATCTGCTGGGCTGGAAAGCACTGGAAGCACCCAGGCTCCCGTACTCTCCCAGCCAATTACAGCGCTGCATGAACAGCGTTGTGATTGGTCAGAGCGGCCTTTTTGGCCGCTCACGCAGTGCCTGAGAGCCTGGGCATGTTCTCCATGGGGCTGTGCAACACAGCCCCATGGAGAACATGGTAAGTACGCATGACGGTTTGGCCAAGAGGTCCTGTTAAAATATCATGCGCACTTGGAGTGCAAACCACTCCTCACTCTGCTCTGGCGTCACAGACCCAAGCCCCGCCCCGACCTGGCTCTGAGTCCGCATAGAAAAATAAAAGGATAATAACATCCTGTTATTATCATTTTCCTTTTCTTTTTTGCGCTGCTGAAATAACAGTGGGGCGACGCTCCTCCGCCTTAGTGGAGGAGCTGCCACTGGCTGGCAGTACAGGAGTTGTTTAGGGGGGTGGGCTTTGGGTGATCAGTTATTTCGACTTCAGCACAAAACTGCAGAAACTGAACATCAGCCTGCATATTTTCTTTTTATAATGTACTGTTACATTTGTATTATCAAATATTTAGTAGCTGTGCAGCGCGGATCAGATTGTGTTCTGTTTTTTGCGATATGTTAGAGCTGGGCTTTGCCTGTGTAATGTTTGGAGCCAGCTTGCATGACCAGGGTATTGTTAGAGCTATGGTGAACTCATGAACTTGTTGCATCTTGGTTATGGGCTTGTGGTGTTGCATTTCATAGCCACTTACATCTTTCTCCACCAAAGCTAGCAATTGCTTTTTTAGATTGCTAATTCCTGCATTAAAATGTTGTGCTTCAACAGCTCTCCCTCCCAGCTGCCGCTTGTCCTCAAAGTAATGTTCATGGACATTTAAGAAACATAGCTTAACCTGTCATATATGACATCTTTGACAAATTCTGGTTTTTTAATCAACCGCCCCCATAAAAAGAAAATTGGATGTCCCAGAATGCAGTATGCTGTTGGCTAAAAAAAGCTGTGTCCGTCTGGAGGTGTCACGTTTGATAGGGTTACTTTTGGAGGTGTGCAGAACAACAGCTAACCTGTCATGGCTTCATGGTGCTGGACATGATTTAGCAAATGTCATAGATAATTTCAGCTCTTTACAGAACAAGAGAATCCTATATGTCCTGACATCTCGAGCTAACACCAAAATGAATTGCCCAGTTGTATGGGCCATTGCAGTTTTCAGGTCCAAATGATTGTCATAAATCAGCTACATTCAAAACGAATACTACTTTGTTCTCAGGATAAGGAATTTCTTTCGTTTGAAATCCTTGTTTATGAATGATGCTTTCTGTGTGGGGAGGGGGCAGGCGTTGGTGTGGTAAGTCCATCAGATAGCTGCCAAACGACTGTGCCTCAGGTGTCTGACAGCTCTGGCTAACCCTGCTTTTTAGGTCTCGCCTGGCGACGCAGCGCGAAAGCGTTGTCGCTAGCGAGATCTATTGTTACTGACTTGCTTTGGCAGGGAGACCGGAGATGTGCACGCGCAGGACGGACTGGAAATGTGAACGCGCCCGTGAACACGCGCCAGCATACACTGCGAGGCGTTAGTTAACCTTCACTGTAGAAGATCTGCACGTGTACGCGAAAGCGCTGTCGCTAGTAGGGCTCTAATAGTTCATTTACATGCAACAATCTATGGCGTGTTGCAATTAACATACACCGGCAAACTAATCTCCCATCCATAAAACTACAATTCCCCAAAAACTCGTACGGCTCCCGGCGTTAGCACAACTCCTGCGCGCTTGCTCCCTCCCTCCCTGTTTCTATCAGTCCCCTTACATTGCAGAACATGAGTAATTTAATGAACCCTTTCCCTGCTGTGGTTTCTATGCCTTGTGTGTCATATTTAGATGCCAAAAACTTTTAACACGTCTCTAATACCACGAGTGATGCATTAATGAAACTGAAGATGTGCTGAACTCCTCTCACCTCCGAGGCCCATGCTCGCCACTTATTGTGAACGATTTCATCACGAGACATTTGTTTCAATTCCCCGTGGCTCACCACACAACTTCTCGCTGCACCAAGATCTGTCCCCTTTGCCGCAGCCGGGGCCACTGCGTCTCAAGCCTCGACCCCGGCCACCACCAGCGCCGGATGGCCTCTGGCGCGCGTGCCCTCACCCGCAGGGTCCCTCGCGCTCACTCCGCACACCTGCAGCCGCTTGTGGGGGGCGCACGCTCACCTGCGCCCTCCTGAGACTCCTGGGCTCGCGCTGGCTGCTCTCGCGCCCCTCGGACCGGGCGCCGGGGCAGTCTGTGGCACACTTTCGTCCTCCGCGTCAGTCCTCTTCTCAGCCAGCAAAAGCCCCGTCCCTTCTAACTTCCCCCTTTCAGCCCGTCGGCCACTTATCGGCGGCTCGCAAAGAGCAACCAAGTCTCCCCGGTGTAGTAAAAGAAGGTCAACACCACCTCTCGGACCTTCGGCAACGACGGGATTTCAACATCAGGAATTTCTCTCTTTTTTTTTTTTTTTCACGGTCCTCTTCTACTTTTGCTTTTGGTCCAGGGGCTTCCGCCATAAGAATGTGCCTGGCTTCCTCTTCAGAAAATGGACCCGCCTTTTTCTTCTTAAAAGGTCCCTAGCGCGTTTAGTTCGAATCCCTTTATTGTCGCCTCCAGGGGTATGTCACAATGTAACCCCTGCACCCTCTGTAACATGCTTTATAAATGGAAAGTGCAAATTACAAGATAGTGCCATGTTAACAGAAATACAATTCAAAGTGTTCGTGATGTGCAAGAACGTGTATTGTACCTTCTAATATGGCTTGCTGAGTTTGGTAAGCTTTTATTGGTTCCTTCTTTTGTTTATAAACCATGCACCTTTCACCAAGTGAATCTATTTAACAAGCATTTGCAATGCAATAGGTCTCGCATTTACGCGAGTTTGAGCTATTGACATTGCAAATAACAATGCCTTTTATTTTTGTTTCCGTTTTCAAAACATAAATAAAAGGCATTGTCATTTCAATACCAATAGCTTCAAGTCGCGCAAATGCGAGACCTATTGCATTTCAAATGCTTGTTAGATAAGTCATTTACGTTTTGCCAGTGTTCTTACCTTGTGATAGAGATCCGATCAGATCCAAAGGCACCTTTTAGTGATTGGTGGATTGCGGGGTCAAAGTCTGCACAATGGGAACAAAATAGTTAGGAAGGGATTCTACGTCTATAGTCTTGTATATGAGATATCAATCCGGCTAGAGATTTTATTCAATAATACCTTATTACTGTGTAATAGTTAAGAAATAAAGATGGTCTGGGTGGTTAATAGCTTAAGTGATCGAGCAGAGGAGCGCATAAACAGTGAATCCTCATCTCTCATTCTGTTCTTCAGTGATGTAGATGTTAATACGTTTTTGAAGCACCAAGTGACTTCCTTTTAAATGTTTATTTGGTTAAGACTTGCTAAAAATATTATTTGGAAATCCGGCCAAAACTCACTGCTTCTTATATCTCGGTGTTTCTGTAAACCAAAGCGCCCGTGTTTACATATGAAGACCACAAATTTCAGTTTGTGATGAAAAGAAAATCAGTACACATTTACTCCAGAATCGCAAGCCTGGGAATTTAGAAAAATGCATAATTAATTACAAAACGTGTCTCATCTCTTGGTTTTTGTTTTATTTTAACAGTAAGTCACAAACATTTTCACTTTGGCTGACGATCACGTTAGGTACTTAGCATCTCTACATGTCGTACACCGTGAAGTACATATTTTTAAGCATATCTTTATTGGTTTTATTTTAACAGAACATAAGACTAGTATTTTGAGCAACTCTTGATTGGTTCCATTTTAACAGTACATCAGACAGTTGTACTATGACTGACGGTATCACATATATGGAAGCTAGCATCTCTATATGGGTTATATGGTATTGTACGTATTTTAAGTATCTCTTGAGTGGTGTCAGTATAGCGGCATCCGTGAGCCATTCACACAGTCTTGCAAGGATAACCCTACTAAAGATTTTCTGCGTGCTTTCGATGAGGCTTATGGGCCTATAATTAGAGGGGAGAGACCGAGAATCTTTTTAAAAAATCTGAATTATCTCAGCCCATGCCCAAGTGGATGGCACTGTGGTGCGCCTCTCAAAACAGCATTGAAAAATAGTACCAAGTACGGACACCACATATTCTTTTCAGCCCTAAATATGTCCCCTGGAATTTTGTCCAAACCTGGGGCTTTGTTTGGGATGAACCAGTCCAGGGCAGTCCTGACCTCAGAATATGTTATAGGAATGCTGTTGTAATCAAAGGGGTCAGGTGGAGGATAAACTGGCCCAGCACCCATTTTGCCTGGTCACATGTGCACATCCACCCTAAATTGAGTGTGCTTCACTGCCAGGGTTGGTGGGCCAGTCTTTTAGTTTTCCATTAAAGCACCCTTTCATTTTTGGTCACTTGCTACTCGCTTGCCATTTATTAATCGGCAGTTCACTGCAACCTATGTGGTCACTGTTTCTAAACTGGAGTGGCCATTTTAGAATGGTATTGCCCTTAGTGTATCATTTTCGTACCATTCCAAGATGGTCACCTTGTTTAGAAACAGCATGTCGGGTATCTTGGATCGGTACTACAATGATACAAGATGCACATTTGTTATTGACCGTGTTTCTCTACATTGCGACCATGTTGGATTTTTAAAACAATCATGCACTATGGAAAATGCCATTCCAAGATAGCCACCTACTTTGTTTCGTTTTTTCCTTATTATTGCATGGCAATGATCAAAATATGTATGCAGCAGAATTTTGTTATCTACTGTTATTCTTGTACTTTTCCTCATCTTTAATTTAATGTATCTTTAATTTATTGTTGAGTTATATCTGTGTGTTTTATTGTGGATGGCTGAGTGGGGAACTACACAAACAAGTCGGTGGTGGATGAATGAATGAATGAGCAGAAAGGAGAGTGACAAACTGTATGTATGATGAGTTATTGAATGCCTGAACGCACCAGTGACTTAAGAGGCGTGTTCAGTTATAGGTCAGACCTATTGGCAATGCCAGTGCTAGTTATGAATTGTATTTGTTCAGTGTGTATAGTGCTATGAATGGTCTGGGTGCATGAGGCAAGATAATAAAGTTTCAATAAGGTAGTCTGTGTTTTTCTTACAGTATATTTACACCTTGGTGGATTGCCTGAGGTATATACTGTATACCGGGTTATACTGTTGAGTTTTCTTTTTATTGTGCAACTCATTGATACTGCTGATCAGACTGTTGCACTCTATCTGGACATCAAGTGAATAAACTTTGGCTGGGAAAAAAACATATCTATTTTACAGGTAAAGTTGTGTAATTAGCGGCCACTTCCCAATTTGCTGAATCAAGTAAATCAATAGAGACAACTGATTGTCAGGGTATCAATGCAGCTGTTTTATAAATTGTGTCAAGGTAGTAGTGGTAATACAATCAAGTAACAATGTAATGAAAGTTGCACGGTTTTCTTAACCTGTGCTTGGGTATGTTTACAATCTTTCTTACATTACCCCCTTTTTGTACCCTATGTTCCTCTGTGTGGAGCACTCAGATATACAATGGGTAACCACCTGCTAAAACAGCAACGGCACACGCACCACTGTGGTTCTCAGTCGGCACAAGTTCTTTTCCCATGTGATCCCTTTTAATATGTCTGCGTTATCCTTTCTGTTGCTATAGTTGTACAGCAACTAACAAACCCTCCTGAAAGCATTGCTATGAAATGTACCTGTATCCAGTGTCTGTAAACATTGTAAAACCTAGATCCCAGATGCGGTCAATGTTGTACCAATAATTTATATAATGTTTTCTATAGGTTTGATGAAAAGGCTGGAAGAGGAGATAAAGTTTAATTCTTACATGGTGACTGAGAAACTTCCCAAAGAGTTGGAGAGCAAAAAGCAAGCCTTGCATTTCCTACAGAAAGTTGTAACAGAACCAGCAATGGGGCAGTCTGAGCTCAACGAACTTGAAGTAAAGGTATGTGCCAATACACAAAATCTCAGACCTTTGGGAGATCGAGTGAGACAATGGGAGCTCATTGTAGATAAAACTGTAAAAATAGGTGTTAACGCAGTTTAAGGGAGCTCACTAAACATTAGTTGGCAGTGTTGTATTAGAGCTTTACTGACCAAGCTCCGCATATGCAAGAATGGCCTTGTATGAGCAAAGCAGCTTTGCAAAAATTGCCCTTTTTTACTTTTTGTTTGATTCTTTTGGCCAGATTGTTAACGATAAATGCTTATGGCAGCTAAAAAAAAAATTGTTTCCACTATTCTACTTAAAAGATCTTACTCCGATTAGATCGCTGACTTGTGGTACAAAAGGCTTTGTTGTTTACATGTTAATTAACCTATTGCTTGCATTGTATTTATCAGAAATTGGCAGTCTTTTAAGGTTTTGTTTCACCTGACTAGGGCACACAAAGTAGGCAAAGTAATGTTTATCTGCCCAGTGCACGCCTCCATTCTCTTCTTTCCCATGTAGTTAGTTTAAAAAAATAAACCTCTATATTGGGAGTTTACGGGTGTGACTTTCTTTGCTCATGAAACAGAACACCATAAGTACAACCTTCCTTAAGATCAAGTAATTTTTCAAATATTAAATCTATGTTCTGCATATTTCATCTGCACCAACAAGATTTGCACAGCCGAAACTGTGAAATATTTCCCATATTTCATGGTTCTCTATGAAACTGGGGCTTTTATTTCAATAAATTGTGTGCAATAAAAAACAAAATGCATAGGTGTTAACAGCTGCCGCCAAAGAATCTCCTCAATACACTGGTCTACATCGTTGTCTTAGTACAAATGTATGCATGAAAGGTAAATCAAACCAGAGCACTCCATAACGCTCATATCAAGTCACTTTCCTTGGTAGATTAACTCACTGTGCACTGTATAGGTTTTTAATCGATTAGCGCCATTGCCCTAGACACTCTAAGTCGAGATTTGCTTAAGAGTGCTGTTGCTCTTTTCAGTCGCATCATTACTCCTAGGGGGAATGGATAACTAAATCGTGGTTGGGTTCCCACTTCAGACAAGTCATTAGATAGCTCCTTCGGGGTGAAGGCCGAACCCTGATCTGTGTGAAAATGCCTAATTCCTTTCATGGCAGCCAAACATAATAAATATATTTTGCAACTGTGGGAGCCATTGCATTACACTCATAAGATCCACACTCAAAAGTCACACAGCTATCCACAACTACTAATATGCATTGGTTGGGACACTTCCCTCCAGAAATAGCTGATTGCGCTCCACAAACACTGATTTTTATTTTCTTCCTTTCTTCCTACCCTTCTCTTTTTTCTCTTCCTCTCTTATCCTATATTTCTTAATTCCCTTAGGATCGTTTAGAAGTGCCTGAGGCTTGAGAGAACACCATAAAGTGGCACTTTTGTAATACCTTAAGCCTAGATGTTTGACCTATAGAGGCTTGTGCTCCCGGCACGTGCAATTGTGGAATCATGTCCATAAACTCCCTGCACCTCCGTGCACTCTCAATAGTCGCATCTGAATAAATCCTAAATGAGAGCTCATCCTGAACTGAGAACTCCTTTTTTTGTGGTTTTTGCCACAGCCAGTTTCTTCATTCTATAATCTGCACAATTAACTAGGATTGTACGTGGATATTTGGCATTTGCGCTGGGATTCTCTACACACGCACAGCAGTCAAACTTGAGAATGGTTTGGAAAGACATGATTTCCAATCAAGAATTCAATAAACTCAGTAGGTCCAGTATTATCCTACTTTTCTTCAGAAACCCCAGTAATTCTCAGGTTCCAGCGCATAAGTTGGTTTTCCAACTGTTCTAGTTTGTCACACAGGGCCCTGATCTCTTTCTCGAACCTGGCAGTTTGCTTTCCAGTAATGATAATTTTTCCCTCACAATTGAACAGCCATCTGCTCGATGTCTTGTATTCTAGCGGCTATGGCCGACATCTTACTCTGTATCTTAGAGAGGAACTCTTTAATCTCTCTTGCCATCTCAACTTGATGCTGTTTCATGACTCTGATTTCTGCTGTGATTTCTTTCAGCAGTGACATTGGATGACTCAATGTTTCTAGGTTCGAGATATGAGAAGCGGGAAGACTCCCACCTGCTTTGTTAAGCTGATGTCTGAGACCGAGACTGTGACTCTCACCCCATATAAGGCTCCGCTGAAGTTTGTAATAAAGGCTGATCTTCATTTACAGTCTCTAAAGAAACTGCTGCCCTGAATCAACATCTCCTTGAAAAATAAACGTTTTATAACGAGCTTTCTGGTGGGAAAGTGGAAACATCTCAGAAATGTTTACACCTGAGTCCTGACTGAGGGAAAGCAGTAACTGCAGCTGAATCCTTCCCAGATTGTTTCTCATTTATCGCCTGTTTAAAGTCATTGTTAGCCATTGTGTCGTGCAGTTATTGGTGTGTCTGCAGTTATTGGAAAGGAGTGCTGTTCTGGGAGGAAAGGGACATAGTTCCAGTTGAGCTGGCTAAGAAGACATCTGGCCGACTGTTAATGGGGAGGATACTCTATCATCTAGCTTACGTAATGACCACTCAGCCGACCTGACGTTTCTGTCTTGTATGCCTATCCCCGCATTAAGGGACGGGGCTTGTTTCTTTGGCCTTCTTAATACTTCCTAGGCATTAGCGGGATTTATGCCTGGGGACGTTTTATGACCTTGCTGTTTATCCATTTTTGCTCCCCTGGCTTGTTTTGCAGACATTTCCACTTCTCCTTGTTGGAAAAAGACAGATGAAGAATGACTCCTCCTAAACAGAAGATCGTAGGTAGGGCTACAGCAAAAAGCTGTTGAGGGGAGAGGAGAATGCTACTGATTCCAAAGTCTTTTATTTAAAAAAACATTTTGAGGGGCAAAGAGCAATACAGACCCCGACTGGGCTCCACTCAACCAGCCCTATCCCAGTCAGCCAGACTGGTCAACTGGCCTGGCAAAACTAGTTTTGTGTTAATTAGTTATTTATCTTCCATCCGCCTCTCTCTGTTATGCAAGCATCTTAAACTATCCTCCCTGCCGAGCCCCCAATGTCCATCTTACCACTTTGCTGGGATGGAGGAGTCCAGAGGGATCCAGGCACATTTATTTGTCATCTCTGTCTCATCGCTGCCAACTTAGCATGCCTCGCCTTGTGTCATGGCGAGCAAGCCAGGAACAAAGAAGGAACCAAACCTCAGGTGTAGTCTCTCCAAATTGCTGCTCTCCGGGTCTACTAACTGTTAAGTCATAAGTTTCTCCTTCAGTTGATTGTCGTCAGCTGCTCCAGATTACCTAAAGCAGTCTCACAGGCAGCTTTGTGTTGCTGTGTTGTGTTGCTGGTAATCAATGCCTAATGCGGCACTGAGACATTTTCTCGGAGGACAACGACTTGGCATGTTTGGCCATGCTTCAGGGCTTGGAGGCGGAATTATTCCCACTTGAACCAGAAGCTTGCGCTGACGCTACTCTGGCGGCGTCCGTATCACCATCCCCTGCCATGCAAGCAGCAACATATTTTCTTTTTTTAGGCAGTAAGGTCATGAGCTATCTTGATTGGGTTTGGGTATGGCCCATACTCATTCAGGTCTATTGGCATGTACAGGGGGGATGACATTGCAGAAATAGGCAACAGCCTTAGTTGAGATTGTTTGCACTCCCTCCCGAAGTGTGTGATGCCGTCTTCTGCTTCTGACGCAGAAACAATTGTCATGAAACTGAGATCAGCGCACTGGGGTGGCGCCTATATAGGTAGTTTGCAGGAAGGTATCTAGAATTCTGTCAATGCTGTGATACCAACAACTTTGATATATTTACTTGTTAAAATAGAAACTTTGTTAAACTTTCTCCATCTTTGAGTTAAATTGAAGTCCTTTCCAAATTCAAGAGAAGAGTAGAAACATGGAGCATTTCGCCATTTTCTCCTCCTCATCAGTCTAAAGCTTAGGGGAGACTCAACAGCGAGAGTGGGTGAGACCTTTGCAAGCATTCTACCCACCACCTGTGTATTTTCCTATAAGATTCCACAGTTTGCCAGATGGCTCATACTGTGCTTAATTGTTTACTGAAAATCTGAAACAAACCATATTGGAACGGGAGAGACACTGCAGATTCTTTAGGTTATTTTACAAGGGCTTTACACCCAGAAACTTAACCATCTCCTGTGCTGGGTTGTGATTATATGGGAGTATGTTATGTCATGGCAAACAAGTAATAATCTGGAGGGATAATTACTGACTGTATAGCACAGGCCGCCTTCTACATCAAACCTCCAGACTGCACACCTTTGCCAAGCATTACTTTCAACTGTGACCGTCTGGTAAATATTCTATTTGAGTAGTGCTTGGATCAACACACTTTAATGTAGGGTGGATTTTCTTTGATCTATCCAACGACCCCTTCAATTATTTAATTTTTTTATTGTTGGTGTACTCCTTCTTCAATTAAGAAAACATTAGGAGAAAATGACCTACCTTCCTTACCAACGTTTCGATGGATACTGTATTTCCAGTGCTGATGAGTAATTCCCCTCTGCTGCTCCTGTTTCCTTGAAATATTACTTGTCCTCTTATGATCGGAAGCGTCTGTAGACTGGAGGTTCAGGTGTGCCGGTAGCAGATATATCCAACATGGTGGAACTTACGACTACTACCACTCAGTGCTCTAATGCCTAACTGCCTATCTCTGGTGCGTCATTATGCAGATAGAAACATTTCCATAGAGTGGATAATTAAAAGATGAAGTCTACATAAATCGAAACCAATGCTTTTCAAGGTAAGTAACATATTTCTTTTTTAAGTTCAAATAGTTTTTATTGAAAAGAAAACACAGTGTCTACACAAAATATACACTGTGAATCTTACATCAATATATTCCAAACCTAGTACAGAGTTAAAGAACTGGACTATTAGTACAACATTAAAACAAAAAACAAAAAATAAGTGAGACATATGTATGCTTTCATGATACCCAAAGGAAACTTATGGAACCATTAGGAAAATCAAGGTGGTTTGAGAACTTCCTGTTGAGAGGGCTTTAGTAAAGAACAACGTTTGGCAATAGCATCAATATATATTGTAATAGGCGACCACAAGCTGACACGTTTCGTAGCCATATGAAGAGGATACACAAAGGCAGTATCTAACCTGTGGTTATGACAAACAGTATACCACCAGGCTTTGTAGGAAATTTTCGAAAAGTCTTTCCAATTAATGGTGATTTGTTGAAAGGCAATCGCTAATAATAAATCAATAATTCTGACATTAAATGTAACATTGTCCCAAATGGAAGAAAGACTACCTAAGAAAATATGAGTAAAAGAAAAAGGAAATGTAGTGTCAAAGATTAAGTTAATTTGAAACCAGACTTGTTTCCAAAAATTATGTACTTGTGAGCAAGTAAACAACATATGAAATATGTCAGCATTGGGGGAAGAACAAGTCGCACATGTGTCCGGGACATTTGAAAATCTTTTACATAACGTAACTGGCGTGAATAAAAGTCTGTTATAAACAAAGAATAATGTCTGCGTAGTATTTGCTGCTCTAGAGGATTTCCGTATTTTGGTCCATATGCCCTTCCAAAGTGAAAGTGGCCAGCATGTGGTGAAATCTCGTTCCCATGCCTCTTCAGTTTTTGTCTTTTGTCTATCAATGTCGATGCCTTGCAAGTGGCTATAAATGGTAGAGGCTGTGGGTGTGCTCAATAGCAGGATATGAAGTCGTGAGGCGGGTTCCTGATTAGTGGAGGTAACGTGTATAGTAGGGAATTGGGAGTAAGTTTCCAGCACAGTTTTTTTTAAGTATGTGGTATTTGTGGATAAAGGAGGCCGGTAGATTGAATATCCGCATGAGTGAAGCAAAGGGGAGAAATTCTGACTCAGAGCAACTGATAGATCCATATCAAACCCCTTCTTCTCCAAGTCCTCCAATAAAAAGGTTCGTTTTGGATCAATAAACTGTTGTTATGCCAAATTGTTGAGTTTAGAAAGGAATCCTTAGTAATTTTGGTAGGGTAAGAAGGTAAATCTAGCAATTTGGAAGTATGCTTTATTATGGGAGTTGATATGGATTGTGGTTTGCGTGAAAAAGAAAGATATTCACGAAACGAGTAAGGAGATAAAAAAAGACGTTCTGTTAAAGTCCAAAGAGGACAATCATCTGTAGATTCAAGTAACCAAAGGGAGGCCTGACGCAACAGGAAAGCTTTCTGATAAGCCTGGCAATCCGGAAAGTTAACTCCGCCTTCTGATTTAGGGCGAATTAATTTTAGTAAAGACATTCGAGATTGCTTGTTGCTCCATAAGAAGGAGGACAAGATAGACTTGACTTTCTTAAATAATTTATTTGTGATTGGGACCGGGATGTTAGAAATTTGTATAAGACTATGGGCGATAGCATCATCTTTATGGTGTCTAAGCGGCCCCACCAAGACAAATAAAGAGGGTGCCATTTAGAGGTCAATTCTGAAATCTTTTGAATACATTTATTCATACATAATACTACCGTTTCCGAAATTGAAGATGTAAAGTGTAAACCTAGATACTTAATATGATTTGGACTCAATTTGAATCGAGAAGCTTGAAATTCTGAACTAAAAGTATGTTTTGTTAAAGGTAATATTTCACATTTATCATTATTTAATTTGTACCCAGATATAAGGGAATAAGACTTCACCTCCTCTGAAAAAGCCGGGATTGATTCTTCTGGTCTAGACATGAAGAGCAAAATATCGTCAGCATATGCTGCAAGTTTGATATGAACATTCGATGCTTGAAAACCGTGAATGCTTGAGTTTTGTCGTAATTTGGATAAAAATGGTTCTAGGGCTCGATTAAATAGGAAAGGAGATAGAGGACAGCCTTGACGTACTCCTCTGTCTAAGTTAAAGAACGGGGAAATCAAGCCATTGGCACATACTGCGGCCCTGGGGTTAGAATATAAGAGAGATATTAAGGTTATAAAATTGGGGCCAAAACCAAACCATTTAAGAGTATAGAATAAATATTTCCACTCAACTCTATCAAAAGCCTTTTCGGCATCCAATGCAATTGCTGCCAGAGAGTGGTTAAGATGTGAGGATTTGGATAGAATGTCAAAAAAGAGCCGTGTATTGTCTGTAATGACTCGCCCTTTGACAAAGCCAGATTGTTCTTTTCCCAACAATTTGGGTAGATAGGAGTAAAGCTTTAGAAAAAAATTTGTAATCAATATTAACCAATGAAATGGGTCTATAGTTTTTACAATACTTAGAATCTTTGCCTTCTTTGGGGATGAGACAGATATGTACTTCCGAAAATGAACCAGAAGAACTGTTAGAGGAGTAGAAAAAATTTATGAGCGAGTGTAATTTGGGTATTAAAAGTTTAGAGAAATGGGCATAAAATTAGACGGTGAAACCATCCGGACCGGGTGCTTTGTCCTTTTTAAGGTTTTGAAGAGCGTTGAGGAGTTCATGCTGGGTGAGATCAGATTCTAAGGAAGCTAAATCCGGAGGAATCTGTGGAGGTTTCTGGATAGTTGAGAAAAAGTGTGATAAAGAGTGGTCCTTGGGTTGGGTTTCTGATGAATATAAAGATTTGTAGAAGAGAGAAAATTCATTCAGAATTTCGACATCTTTAAATTTTAAGACCGAATGTTCATCAAAGACAAAGTCAATGTTTAGTTTGTTGTGACGAATCTTTAAATAGTTGGCCAAAATTTTCCCTGCTTTATTTTTACCTCCATAGAATTTTGCACTGGATTTTAATAAATAAAGGGATGCATCTTCTGTTGATTTCTTGTTAAATTGCATTTTAGCATTGATAAGGGCCCTTAAACTTTCCTCCGAATGAGATGTATAATATGTATGTTCTAATTTCTTAATGTCGTGGAGGAGGTTCTCGGTAATCTTCCGTGTTATTTTTCGTTTCTTTGCTACAAAGCCTATAATAAAATTTCTTGCAGAAGCTTTAAAAGCGTCCCTAAATAGTCGAGAGTGATAGGGATTCTGTATGGTTCATCTCAAAGTAGTCAGTAAAGAAGGATGTAAAGGATGTAGTAAACTTGGGATCTAAGAGAAGGGCATTGTTAAAACGCCATCTTTTGGGAGCGTTGTTGCGTGGCAAAACATCAAAGCCAATTGAGACAGGTGCATGATCTGATAAGAGAATAGGGCCAATTTCTGCGTGCGAGAGGGATTGCGAAATGTTATGGGAAACAAAGACATAATCAATTCGTGATTGAGTGTGATGAGTTGAGGAGTAAAAGGAATATTCTCTGGTGGTCGGGTTACAGAGGCGCCAGGCATCAAGAAGTTTATGTTGAGCAATAGTGTGAGTGAAAGCTTTGTGATTTATTGGGAATAAAAGGTACTTTGAAATTCCTGTCTATAAAAGGGTCTAACACCTGATTACAGTCTCCGGCCATTATAAAATTGTCTTCAATGCAATGAGAGAGGTCCTTGGCTAAAGCAGGCCTGAAAGAGGCATCTCCACCTGTAGGTGCATAAACATTAAGAAGAGAGACCGGAATACCTTTTAGTGACAATTTAACAATAAGCCACCTCCCATCAGCATCTGATTCCTGCAATAAAAACGTAACTGGTAGAGATTTGCGGCATAGTATCGCAACTCCATTCCGTTTACCATCCCCTGGGGAAGAATAAGCCTCACCCACCCAACCTCTTTTTAATTTCACAGACTCAATATCAGTAAGGTGTGTTTCTTGTAAAAAAACAATATCAGCATTTAACTTAGCCAGGTGGGTCAAAACCCTTTGTCTCTTTATAGGAGAATTTAGTCCCCTAATGTTCCATGAAACTAACTTAAGTGACATAGAATATTAAGAAAGAATGTAAATAACAATATAAAATAATAGTCCAATTCAATGAGGTGGAAAAATCAAAAATAGAATAATCCGAACTTGTAAAACTAAAGTCCAATGCAATGCAAATAACATACCTTCATAAACGAAACAAGGATGTGGGGGTGGGAAGAACCACATGTAGCAGGCGAACCTTCTAGGGAGGGCTGAACCGTACCGGGGGAACATCACGCCAGGACGTAAACATAACTACAAAAGGCGAAGAAGAACGTATTAACCAACAGTTTGTAGTCCAACAAAGAGATAATAATAAGAAGATATGATAAATGAGCCAAAATTAGTGTGAACCACAGACGGCTTAAATACCAAAAGAGAGAAACCAACAACATCTAAATAAGAGTAACATCAACAGACAAACTGGCAATTACAAATGCAATAGACTCTTTTGTGCAGATTTCAGATGATTCAGGGAACATGAAAGGAAGAAGGTCCTGAAGAATCCATATGCGTTGTGCTGTGAGAGTTGATGAAACTCTGTAGACGTACGGGATCTTCATATGATATCGTTTTGTTGTTATAGGTGACTTTGAATAAGCATGGGTGGTATAAACCATACCTGGCCCCCATGGAGCGAAGATCAGGTCTCATACTAAGGAAAGCCTTACGTCTAGCTGCTGTAGCCCTTGAATAATCCTGTGCAAAAACAGTGTGGAACCAGACCAAGAGATCCGCTTGATGGCTCTAGCAGCTGCCAGTACTTTCAATAGATCTGTATATTCAAGAAAATAAAGGATAACACCTCTTGGGCGCTGTGGCAGGGTAGTATTGGTGGGAGCTCGGCCAAGTCTGTGAGCCCGCTGTATATTTAACAAAGTGTCTTCCGGTAGAAGAAGTATCTTAGGAAGCATAGTTTTGAAGAAGCTTATGGGGTCTGCACCTTCCGCCCCCTCCTCCAGCCCGTAAATGCGAACGTTGTTCCTCCTATTTCGATTCTCCAAGTCTTCGATCTGCTTTTGGAGTGAAACCACTTGAGATTGCAAGAATGTGACACTCTTAGTAGTTTCGGTGAAGGATGAGACATTTTGTTCAACAGTCGTAAGTCTGTTATCAAGTTGAGACCAATTGTCTGAGAGAGTTTGTAGTTTAGAATTGGTTTCCTCGACAAAAGGCCTAAGAGCTCTTATCTCTTGCAACAACAGCTCCAATGAGACTGGAGAGGATGTTATGGGTGGCGAAGGGGGATCTTTCTTCAAACGTTTAACTTTAGAGTTTCCTGGCAGTACTGCTGTGGGATCCATTGTTGTGTTATTGTCTTCTGAGTCAAACAAACCTGAATCCTCTAGTTTAGAAAGCTCTGAAAAGAGTTTTGAATTTTTGATGAAAGAGCGATGCGGCTTGGGTGTATCGCAAAGAAAGCCTCTCGTTCTGCCCATTTACATACCGGCTGTGCATAGTGAAGAAAACGAGTGACCAGGTCAGAAAGTCCATCCATTTTGAGAAAAAGCACTTGAAACGAAGAATCTGCAACCAGCAGAGCAGCTGTGTTGACCTACGCAAAGCAAAATATCAAAAAGCAGCTGACCTCTGTAAATAATGTAACCTCATCTGCAGCATGAGGTGTAAAATCGCACCGTTCTGCGAGCACAAAAATTATAAAAATGGTGATGTTAGTTAAGCGAAATAATGTTATAAGGAAGGCTTTTGAAGTAGAAAAGCAGTGAAAACGAGTGAGTCACCAACTGGAAACATAGTGACGTATACTCATGTAAGCAGTGAAACTTCACAAAATGGCAGCCGCTTAAACATGTCCTCAGGAAACGTAATGTTGAGGTGAAAAAGAGGCACTCCTATATATTCAGAGTCTCTCAAAACAAGTCAACACTCTGCAGTTCACAATGCGTGCGCCGGTGCTCAAGTAGGAGAGAAAACAACGCTGCCTCATTGCTTACAGACAGGCGACCGCGACGTATCTTAGTTCACTAAAATGGTGGTCGTAACAGTAGAATCCGGAGGCTAGGCATTTACCTTTCAAAAATGCCGGTTGGGAGAAGAGAAGAGCGTCGGAGAAGAGTCCGTTGATGTGAGCGGCTCTTCAGCTGTGCATTTTTCTGGTCGTCTTCGCACAATGTGCCTTTTGAGCGCGATGTCGCCGCGCCGATCACGGGAGCCTCACAGCGGCACCGCCATGCTCATCGGGTGCTAGCCACGCCCCCAGTAACATATTTCTAAGACCACGTTTTAAACAAATATGGGAAATCAAAAAATTGTAGTGCAGTATTAACATTATTCAATGTTAATCATAAAAGAGGGTTTTGTTTCAGTCGGACTAATTCTCAAGTTTTGTGAACCAATGATTAATTGAGCTGTTTAATAGAAGGCATGTAATTCATCATCATTACCTTCTCTAGGCAAACTTTTGCCATATCTTTTGTACATTTACCTGTTGCTGAAATCCAACATTGAAAAATTACAGAGAAATCAAATGGATTCATTTTATTAGTGTTTCTCCTTTTATTCCAGATTCATGAAATTAATGCAAACATCAATCAGCTAATTGAAAAGAGGATGATGAGAAGTGATCCCATGGATGATAAACTGTCGCTCTTCCGGCAACAGGTAGGACAGTGGAATATTAAACTGCTTTTCTGTTTGAAAATCAAATTAGAATACTATTGTAAATGTCAAACTAGTGTGATTTCCTTTCTTTATATAACATAAAATAATCTACTACATCATGTATTCTCCAAAGCCAGCGTTTTGAAAATGGGCGAGGGTGAAATGAATTACAGATTTTCAGTAATGAAAATACACCTTTTATGCAGAGTATCAATTTCAGGTTTGTAATCCTTTTTTTTTTTTTTTTTTTTTTAAGTCCTCATTTGACCATGGCTACTGCACTCTGGGCCGTATGCAAACACCCTCGATCCATCTGTGGTCCATGCAGATTCAGACTCGTGGCCTCCACGGCACTGGTCTTATTATCAGGGGGGGCGGAATCCACCACCACCAAATCCATGGCCTGATGTAATCATTGGACCAAATATCGATATATATGACCAACCAAAAGCATTATATTAGAGCCCTATCCTGACTACTTCAAATAATCCCCCCAAAACTCTTCTGACCTACGTGGGTTGCATATGATGTCTATGTTGCACGTCCATTTTACTGCGCTTAACCAGGCAGTGGTGTGTGGAGGAAGGGGGTCCAGCCAGCGTTTACAGATCTCTCGCCTGGCCAAGAGCAACAAATAAAATAGTAAACCCCTTTGCTTTCTGCTTAAAGCCTGTTGAGAGGCACTGTCCACCCCAAGAAGCACCAATGTTTCAGACAAAACTATGTTCTCTGCTAAAATCGCCCTTATGGTGACTTCTACATTCTTCCAGAATTCTTTAATCACTGGGCATGTAAAAAAAAACATGGACGTCATTAGCCCTTAAAAGACTGCACCTCTTACAACAGGGAACCGGTTGTTCCACGAACTTGGCCAGTCTTTGCGGGGTCCAATACAACCTGTGAATGACAAAGAAATGATGACGTTTAAAGTTAGCAGGAGATACTATAGCATAAAGGAATTTCAGGGAATCTATCCATAAAGATTGTATGTTGCCTTCCTGCAGTGTATTTATCCAGCTATCAGAGGGGGCCTTCAGTTTCTCTTCTTCTGCCTCCAGAAACCGTCCATACCATTTTGCCACTTCTTTGGCACTCGGGTTAGTATCTTGGAGTGAAGCCTCAAAGTCCCATGTACCCCCCACCTCCTCTACAACAGTCGAAGACCATGAGGTGAGCTGCAGGTACTTAAACCTGGATAGCTTATTACCTGTCCTGATGTTTAATACCTCCCAGGGAATCATTCCTTCCGTTGTTAACAGGTCCCCCCATTTCGTTATCCCCGCCTGCATTAAAGGTAGACTCAAAGCATCTTTCATGCACTCCGGTGTTCCCGGTGATTCCCAAATTGGAGAAAATTCTGAAAAATAACCGATCTTTAGTGATCGTCTCATTGCAAGCCACAGTCTTAGTGCAGATTTTAACACCTTTAGCCTAACTTTAAAAAATAATAATTTGGGCTCCAAATTTATATAGAAAGGCTTCTGGGCCCATATCTTTAGTCATTTCTCCCAATATTGACCCCATGTGGTGCTAGTGGGCTCCCCTACCAACATAAGGATGTTTTTAAATTGGAAGGCCATACAATAAAGCCTAAGATCTGGTAAAGCTAACCTGCCCTTTTTAAGACTACTCCGTAGTTTTTTCCATGAGAGACGTACCCCCCGGGATGCCCAAATAAAACTCGATATTTTCCCCTGTATTTTATTAATTTCATCCTTAGGGAAACTGAGTGGTATACCATTAAAGAGGTATGTTGGCTTCGGGAGAACAGACATTTTTATCAAATTAACCCTCCCGTAAATAGACAGGGGTAAGTTCTTCCACCTAGCTAGTTGCCTCTCTACCTCCTTCGTCACTTTCTTCAAACTGCGGGAAGGAATCTCATCGATTTTATCTGCGATAACTATCCCCAGATATTTCATCTCTGTGCACACTCTACCTCCCCAGTCTTCCATATTCCAACACATCACTTCTGTCTTAGATAAGTTTACTGAATACCCAGAAGGCACCCCGTATTCAGTTGTCAGTTGTTCCATCCTAATTAGTGTTTGGGCCGGGTCAGAAGTGTAGATTATCAAATCGTCGGCATATAGTGCGATTTTACTGCGTGAAGGGAGCTGATGTATAGGAATAATCTGATCGTCAGTTCTTAGAATGTGTGCCAGGGGTTCGATGTATAAATCGAAAAGGAGTGGGGACAGGGGGCAACCCTGTCTCGTCCCTCTGTGGATGTCAAAACTCCTTGTCAAGGAGCCATTTAGGAGGATTTTGGCCGTGGGGTGCTCGTATAGTTTTTGCATTGCCCTGATGAAGTCTGTTTCTGTTTGAAAATCAAATTAGAATACTATTGTAAATGTCAAACTAGTGTGATTTCCTTTCTTTATATAACATAAAATAATCTACTACATCATGTATTCTCCAAAGCCAGCGTTTTGAAAATGGGCGAGGGGTGAAATGAATTATTGATTTACAGTAATGAAAATACACCTTTTATGCAGAGTATCAATTTCAGGTTTGTAATCCTGTCAAAACCTCACAATTTTCTCTCCTGCTTTATAAATATTACCCTATCTCCTTGGGACACGCTTTTCAGCCTACAGCCTATTGTGTATTTTAGAAAACAGTGGTTCGGAAATAGCCAACAAGGTCCAAGGTAGGTAGTCTCCGTTAAGGTGACAATCAATATCTCAGGGAGCGATGTGGGAAGGTTTCAGAAGCAGCAGCACATGCAGCTCCGTTCTCCCAATTCAGGCTCATTCATACAGCCCTTGCAACAAATAACCGGCCCAGAGCTTTCCTTCTAATAATAGGACAAGCAGCCCTTCGTTTTGAGGCACATTAATTAAGTCCCCTTGAACAAACAACGGCTACGCTAGTTTGATCCCTGACCGGATGCAACTCGCTGCACTGTGCAGAACGCGCTAGACCGTGTGGCCCCCACTCGCACAGCTCTCCTTAATTGAATTACTCAGCCTTTTCATACGGGCTCCTTGTAAGCAGACTACTCTAATTGGATTCAGCCTTAGCACTCCGTGCTTCACTTCCATGCCCCCTGCAGCGAATTTATTTCATTCTTGTACTTTCCCCGGCCTCTACCCGGCTCTAAATTCAGCTTGCTCACTATTTCTATGTCCTGAAGATGATCACGATTAACTGAGATCGAAACGCCGTCGACCCCCTACAACAAGAACTCCTTACATTCTGTATAAAATTCTTGAGGAGTTCTCCTATATGTTGTCAATGCGATGTTTATGTTTTAAAGCCACTGTCACTTTTTCACGTCACGCTTCCTGTCACTTACTTATGTGAGCACCTGATTTTTTGAAAAATCTTTCTAAAAATAAATAACTTAAGTTATTCTGATCTTCATGTCCCTGTACATATTACTTATCGCTCCCTGAGATATTGATTATCAAGTACAACTGTGGTACTGTTGCGGGGATTCTGCTCATACACAGAACTATGCACAAGAAAACAGGACCTCAGTAAATAGGGGTGTACCTCCTATCACCTTAGTACCCAAAATCCCAACCGACTAGCAATAGTGTCTCATTCGGTCTCCTACAAATATCAAGAAGCTACGAATGTTTAGACAACCCAGAACACGAGCACTCCCGACTCACCTCAGAGTCGCAGGAACAAGACAATCTTTCGCTCTCACGTACTTGTCCACAATAAGAATAATCAGTCACTAAATAAGTTCAAAATGTTTATTTTTACTATAGTGATTCATAAAACAGTATGTGAACCACGACCAGCAGCAAAATGCATAAAGCTAGCATCATTAGCATTGTTACAATACCATAGAATACAAAAGGAGTCGTCATTTTATAAAGACTGTGAAAAATAGACTGTGAAAATAACTGGGCCTAATCACCCTCCCCTTGGTAGTAAGAAGTTATTTTATATAACAGAAGATCTCTAGGCGTTATTAGCAGACCCCCTACCTGAAAGCCTAAACGCAAAGGTTTACATCATAGGAACAGCAGAGCTCAGCTCCATGGAACGGCTTTCTTCGAGTGTCTTTCAAAAACATGCAACAACGCTATATCAAAGCTCGATTCTTCCGTATTGCAGCTGTTGGTAACATGTTTTGTCTAGGTAATAGGGACTGAACAGAACAGAATAACAAGAGACCTTGTTGATCGACCTTGCACATTATGTTCAGACAGAATTGAAGGGAAAGCTGAGAACGTGAAACACAATCTGTTATCATGTACAGGGCAGAGGCAAAATGTCGCGAAAACAAACTCTTAGCAGAGGCGTGCGCAAAAGCAGCAGCATAGGGCAAGCAAAACTCATGCTAACTTAGCAATGTCGACAATGTATCTAAGGGCCACATAACCCCATATAACACCCTCCCCTGGTAAGTCAGTAGGACATAGAAGAACAAAAACAGAGTTCAAAAGTCAGGCAGTGTTTAGAATATTGGTGAGGGACTTTCTAAAAAAAAAAAAAAAAAAATCGGAGAAAAAAGGGAAAGTTCGAAGAAAAAGCTAAAGGCACTTTGAGCTTGAAAAAAGAGTCTGTATTCCAGACAGCGGAGTAGGGACGACCCAAGTAGTCAATCCATGAAGGTTTGGGAGCAAAGGAATGCAATTCCTTCCAATAGTTCATCCTTCTCATTGGTAGAAAAAGCGATGACATCCAATTTAGTAAGTCGAAGGAACAATCCTGTTCCTCACAAGCAGGAGCATCCAAAAGTATAAATGGGAAACTTGCATGATTTTTAATGAAACTTCGTTGTAGGAAAGTCTGCGCAGCCGCACAGATATCCCATTGATCCAAGATTCCAAGTAAAGCTGCACGCGTCATTTGACCATCCACAGAACAAGCCTCGTCATGCGCCTCTAAGGGGCCCATCAACTGGCTGAAATCAGGGATTGGACACCACGTGTTCGATAAGCAAAGTTCCATCGCCCAGGAGAAATGACATCTTTTGCAATTAAGCACTGGCTGTACGCAAGTGAAATAGGCGAAGCGGAATGTCAAGTTGTAACTTACGCCAAGTGTTGCTAAAGGCAAGCATCCAAAAGCCTCATACAGGCGATTACGGTACAGTTGTAGCTGGGCCGGCTTGTGCAAAGCCACAAAGTGAGAAACCATTACGAAACACAAGGAGGAGAAGCAGGACACCAGCTTTCAGCACCAATATTAAGGGGAACCCTCCGAAAACGCTGGAAAATATAGAATGAATAAAACCCGTTATTACCCCGAATATAGTTTGAAAGGAAGAGGCCAGGCCAGATCCCACACATTTAAAAAAATGTGCAATGCCTGTCGTCTCAGATGCATTAAATATTTGGTGAATTAGTTCCCCAAAATGAAGTGGGAGGTTAGTGTTAAGAAGCGACTGTATCTCACTCGAGGTCCGAGCCACCTGCAATCTGAATGTTTCTCGGGCGGAAGTGAGGGCCACCTCTTGTTGGAATAAAAGGGCTTTGAGCCTGCTCAGCTTGTTGAACTCTGTTTTCAAAGTCGGAATGGAAGGCCAAAGCGAAGAATCTAAACTCCCCTGCGGGGGCGGGAAAAGGACATTGCTACAGCAAGTTACTCGCTGGGAAACTGTTACCAAGTATGGGACTCCCACCCGCAAACCACAGCAGTCTTCATTGTTTAAAATGAGATAGCTGCCGTTAGTAAGCAATGTAAAGACAGGCGTGATGGATGGTACTGGGGTCCCCTTTAAAAAGCAAGCTAGATTCGACGCTGACACGTTACACTCGCCGTGCAGTTTAACGTGTTTGCACACAAGAGAGTGACCCTCTGTCGAATCACACTCCTCCCCTGTAAGGAAAACCTCTTTATCCTCCCTCAGACACCGATAAGCAAAGGGCAGGGCCCATAATTCATGCAGAAAAGCACTACCAAGCGGTTGAAAGCGGCCAACAGGAAAGTGTTGCATACATGATTTAAAATGAAAAAAGCGAAAAGGGCAAAGTGATAACCCCATGAATTAACCAAACAGCAGAGTCTGTTTCCGCTACGGAAAACGGTAAAGGTTCCAATTGTTCAATATGTAACAGCGTGTATACAGCATCTTTCATGGACATAAACCTCTGTTTATCAGTCAGGTTAAAAGGCAAAAATAAAGCAGTGGCATTCAAATAATCCCAAGGCACTTTACCCATTTTCAGTGTCTGCAACGTCCAAGCAAATTGCATGACCTACCTTAACTGATTCTGACCATGATATAACACAGAAACATCACTTTGCACAATATCTATTACAGAAGAAACAATATTGTCTAAGGTGTAAATGCGTGAAGAAAGTGTGTTAATGCTGTTGTCCACTACAGCAAGGACTTTTTCTAAATTTGACTGATCAATTTGACGCAGACAGAAGGCTGCTTCCATCTGTGAAAGTTTCCAAATTTAATTATAAGCGGCATAAATAAATCGCTTGGCCCTTGGATTACGTGGGCCCAGGAGAAAATCAGCCAAATCTATATTGTTCGATGGGAGGGAAAGGTGCTGTTTCACAGATGCCAGGGAAGAGTGTTCTAACCACTGCTGGCACAATTTATCTACCGAGTATGTAGTCGCAGAATGATGAGGTGGATAAGAGGGTCAGGCTTAGTCTGAGTGAAACTAGGTGTAACATTATAGAAACGCAACTGGCATGCATTTGTATTAGTTTGCCACACCAACCATCCTGATGAATCAACCTCAGAAACATTAAAGGAGGCATTTTGAAGGAGAGCCTGCAAAGCCTCAATGGTGTAGTTATTATGTAACCGCCAATTGTCATATTCAGCTAATGAAGGAATGGAGGGGGTATTCAGGTTTTTGATAGTTGCAAGGCCATAACAGGATGTTTGGTAAATGGTTTATTTTAAAAATAACAATTGAGTCGGGATCAGGCAGGCACGATGTAATGCCTCCAGTGCCCTGAACCTGCCATGGCTTTGTGCCCCAGATTGACTTTAAATCTATAGCATGTTTCCAATGGTCATAACCGTGTGTGGCCAACTGTGTTCTAAACAAGTTGGCGTAAATCAGTTTAGTGTGTGATAACAGGTACTTAGATGTGGGGGATTTTGAAGCCTAAAAAAATAGGATTCAGGATTAGTCAAATCATAATCTGAAAAATAGGTGAACTTATTTCTAAGAGTTTCAGAACTCCCCTCCAAGGGAGTTGGACAATGTTCCCATTGGGTAAAATTAAAAACAGGTCTCATCGTGTTGGTTTTGTGTAAAAAATGATGCCCATAATGTTGATAGCAAAAGAGATCACCATAATTGGCAGAATTTAAATACAAATCTTCAGCATCAAAGGCAGCATAATATTTTAAATCTGAAAACAATGCATGAACTGTCTGCACATCCCAACCATCCGAATGTATGTCCCGTGTCACCACATCTCCTAATGAGACGCGAAACACGTATGGAACTTGAAGGACCTCAGTCGGGCCATGAATTTCGTAAGCTACTTTGTCCCAAACTATGCCATCAGGAACTGGGAAAGCTGAAATGTTCACAAAAGACTGGTCACGTTTCATGACATGGGACGATGTGTGAGGAGCCAAAGTTCCATCGACCATTTGTACTGCAGAGCGTTCAGGGAGATAATGGCCATTTATGAGTAAAAAGAACACTGTCACAAATCCAATTGATATGAAGAGGAAAATTAGGATCAGCATCAACCAAATGTAGGTCCATGGGGGAACGAAGTATGTCTTTTTAAACCAGGAGTAAAAAATACGCAATTTAGACGGGGGTGCATCAGACAAACTGGATGATGAGGAGGACGAGGCAGAAGAAAGGTTTGCCTGATCTCCATCACAGGCACTCACTGGACTTGCAAGCAAAGGCAAAAGTGCCGAATCGTCCATTCGTACTCGTGGGCTAGATGGCAGCTCACTCATGAAATCAATAGCCGGAAAAGGGCACACAATATCCATCGCAGAAGAGGATTGCCGCAAAGGTTGAAGATCAATTGCAGACATCCGTGTGGCAGCAGATGAAGTCAAAGTCAATGGCGCTAAGGAAATTGCGTTGCACGAAACTGCAGGTGTCACACTATTCAGAATCGGCCACACGGTGTAACTTGACATCGTCCACTGAGATGTACCTGTTGTCTTTGCGACCTGGCAACGGTGGTATAATGACTGTACGAGTACCCTTCAGTCCAAGTACTGAAACTGGAGCACGGTAAGAGGGACCAAATTCTTTTTTGTTTTCAATCTTCTCTCTCACCAGATCCCCAATTTTAGGAAGCCAACCGGTAACAGGATTCAGTAGTGCATCAGCAGGCGAAGATGGTAAATGCTCAGTTGCCAGAGTATCACGTGCCTTTTGTAGATCCTGAAACATAGCAGAATGATTATCTACGTCAAACTTAGAGGCAGCCGCCACAATGTCCAGACCATCAAGGTCAGGAACAAACATGTGAAAGCCAAAGAGCATTTCGTAAGGGGTCCGCCCGCCCACCCAGAGATCTTCTAGGGAGATTATTTAGTGCACGTTGGACCCCTTGCGAGTGGGACAGCCAGTCCCTGCCAGTACCTAAGACTCTAGCTGTCAAGGATTGCTTTAAGTCACGGTTCATTCGCTCCATAACTGAATTGCCCTCAGGCCTGTATGGAGACGAAAACTGCACCTGTACCCCCAACGACTTCATCGCATCCTTGTAAGCCTTAGAGGCAAACGCTGGACCTTGGTCAGAATGGAAGGTACCACAGGCAAACATCCCGATAAAGACACGCAAATCCCTGATGACATTTCGAGCGCAGCACTACGTTGTGGCCAGACCCACAGGAATCGAGTGCACGAATCAGCCGCAACCAAGATATACTTGTATGCAGTATCAGAAGAAAGAGGACCGCAGTGATCAAGATAGACACAGCCAAAAGGTCTATTAGAAATACATAACTGAGTTTGTGGCAGACATGGGACCGTAGAAGGCTTGATTTGTTGACAAACATCGCAGCAAAGAACATAGTTACGAGTCTGTTTATATAAACCACGCCACCGGTAACGTTGCTGAAGAATAGAGACTGTTGCCGACACACCAGCATGGGCCGAAGCAATGCCTTCGTGTGCGGCCTTGATTAAAGCTTGTCTGCGGTCAGAGTTGGGAATCAGCCGATCCCCAACCGAAGGAATGGTAGCATAAGGAACCTGTTCAGGAGTTACATGATAAGAGTACTTAGAAGGGAAACCCGCAGGATAATTACCTCCCTCCCTAGTTGCAGCGACCGCTGCCAGAATCTCATTATCTATCTTAATCATAGATCTTGTAACTGCTGCTACGGAACACGTGGCTACTGCAGACTTGGCTGCTTCATCAGCCAAAGAATTACCAAGAGCGTGCGTTCCGACACGCTGGTGGCCAAGAGTGTGAATAACATGTGTGAGAGGCAGACGTTGTTTAAGATCTGCCACTCGAACCCAAAGCGTTTTATGCTTAATTGCGCTGCCTTTAGAAGCGCGGTAATCATTTTGAGACCAAAAGAATAAGTTGTCATTGAACGACTGGACACAATAGTATGAATTGCACACAATAAGGGTATTCACAAGAGGATCAGCAAACTCTAAAGCTAGAACAAGAGCACGCAGCTCCGCCAATTGCGCCGTACAGTCCCCAAGTTGCTGAGTGTGCACAATGGAAGACTTAAACTCCCCATCCACAACGGAGCCAGTTACAATAGTGCAAGCTGCCGAATAAGCATGTTTGGAACCCATGGCCGGCTGCGCCGAACCATCGGTATAAATTATGCATTTGTATTCACTCAGAGGAAGAAGCGACAAAGGAGGCGGATGAACAAATTCATACTGTAAAAATTCCTGAGTCTGAAGTGATGGATCAAAGACAAATGTGACATCCGAAGACGTCAAAGAAGTAGCCCACTGAATCCAACGTGGGTGTAATGCCTTCGAGTTAGGTACACTTGCTTTAGTCACTGCTTCCAAAGCAGGGAAGGGGGTGACCATAAGAATGCGTTTGCCCTGCGCCAGTGAGCGTTCCTTTAGAATCGCCATCTGCACTGCCGTCAAGATTTTTTCAACAGAGGAAAAACGCATTTCAGCCGCAGTGTACAAGTGTGATTTGTATGCAATAGGTATTGTTTCTTTCATTGAATGTTAAGTACGTGAAACCCACTACCCCTGAAACGATACGTATTACCAGGTTGGTGGTGTTATCACGAGTCATTAGGAAGTTAGTCGCAAGCAAATCCGCCTGCAAAGACTGCAGAACGGCAGTATGTTCCGGAAGCCAGCTGGCAGATGAAAACTTAGGTTGTATCAACGCATAAAGCGGTTTGATACGCTGGCCATAATCGGGAATGTAAGTCCTCCCGAAGTTTAAAAAACCCAGCAGGGATTGTAACTTTTTCAACGAAGGTGGTTGCAAATGTGCACATTTCTCTAGGAAGTGAGGTGCTAAACCCTTTCCCTCGTTATTGAGCTCATAGCCCAAAAAGAGCACTGCCAGATGGGCAATGTGTGACTTTGCAAAATTGAACTTATAACCGTAGTCGGCAAAAGACAATATTATGTGGTCGACTCGGTCAAGATGCGGGGCGAGGTCGTCGTCAGTCAAATAGATGTCATCAACATACGACAAGGCCTCGGGGTCAATGTCATGCAACAAAGACACAATGCGCGCCGCAAATGCCCCGGGGCTATTCTTATACCCCATAGGCAATCGTGTAAATTTTTTCTGATTTCCGACGGCACTGAATGCTGTCAGGTCACTACTCGCACGGTCGAGATTGTGACTGTAGAAACCATTGGAAATGTCAAGTGTCGTTTTGTATTTTTTACGAACACTATTATTCACCAGCGCCGAGCTATGTGTGTTTTGCACCGCAAAGGTGCGGCAATGGCTGTTCAAATTTCTATATTCCAATACAATCCGAAATGAACCATCAGGTTTAGGGACAGTAAAGAGAGGATTATTCATAGGTGATGTACATGACTCAATTACCCTCTGATACTCCAATTGTCTTAGAATGTCACAAACCGAAGCTTTTGCTTCACGTTTGATGGGAGGTTGAGGTTGTGGCATAGAGTGCAACGGTATTTCATGAGCCGGTGAATCAATGTCCCAACCCACCTGATTGCGATACACCGCTGGGGCTAAGGCCAAAGCCCATTCCTCTGCGTAAGCCTGCGCATGGTCCTCAGGGACACAACGTGAAAAACTCTGGAGTATCACACCGTCCCCTCTAGAAGAGGCTAACACAAAGGGTGGAGGCCAATTCCTCTCCGCCAATAAAATGCCATATGTAGCGGTTAAATTCTCCCAAAAAACCACCTTAATGGGACGCAGTATATCACCTTCAATTTGGAAAATGACTTCGTAGAGTCTATCCGGGGGGGCAACCCGGGTATCTGCAGTCTCAATAGTAACAAATGTGTCAGTTGCGGTCACATCCAGACGGGGACGCAGAGCCTCCCTGACTATGGTAACTTCTGCTGCGCTGTCGAGCAGAGTCACTGCCCATGTCGAATCCAGGAGTCGCGTTCTCACCGTCTGTGGCATATCTCGCTGTTAATGCGGCAACCTTTTTCTTTTGAAAAGGAGGTCGGGTACGAGGGAAATCACTCTGCTTGTCCTTGACTTCAAACTGTCGAGGCTGTTCACGAAGTTGTGACGCAGGTTGACTTCTACCCCGATCCTGGCGATCACCTCCACCGGCTTGTGAGCCTGATGTTTCCTGTAAAGAATGAGGAGAACGCTGATCAGGAACCTGAAATCTATCAGGAGACTTAATTTTAGCGCGATCGCGCAATTCATAAGTACGTTCAGAAGCTTCAGGGGTCGGTGAACTGGCACGCGAACCCTGCTTCTGCTGTTGGGAACCCTGTTTCTTATTTCTGTGCCAATTCTTTTTAGGAAAGAAAGGGCGCCCATCCTTATCAGGCTGGGCTTTCTGTTGATTTAGAGACTGCGTTTGTGTTTGAGTCGTAGGCTTATTTCCCAGACTATTGCGGCCTATGGTTTTATAAGCCCTCGCAATAATCGTAGGTAATTCTCGAGGTCTGTCAGCCTCCGCGACCGCTTCTAAGCGGTTTGCTACTTGAAAGCTAATGGCATCGCCCTTGACATTCGCAAGGATCATATCAGCAACCACGCCGAACACTCCCACCAGTCTCATCCCCAGCTCGACAGCCGCTTCGGCTCCGTGTTCATCTTGAACGCGTTTAATCACAGAGGGGAGTACGGTCATGGAGGGAGTGCCGAAACACATAGAATATACCGCTGCAAACACCCTGCCCCAGGTGTTACAATCAGCCAATTTGGGAATTAAGTCTTTGGGTAAACTAATAATTAAGATCCTGTGTTTCTCCACAGGAGTGGTATTGGGAAAGACAGCTTCTATCTGTCCAAATTTCTCGGCAAGCCAATAAGGAAATTCATCCTTATTCTGTGGGCGTTTGCCCATGACAGCATTAACCATAAGGGGACTGATGGTCACTCCACCAGGACCCGCAGATTGTACAGCAGCGCCAGGTGGTCCCACCTGGACGGTGCGGGTTACGTACTGTATTACCGCTCTATATATGCGTATTAACGATGTATGTAAGACGGGGAGCTCTGCCAGAGTTGCAGTTGTAAAATCACGTGGATGCGGGGTAAACCCAGCCAAAACGGGCCATGTGGCCCCATCTATAGATAAAGGGCCTAAACAAGCTGCCGTTAATGGGTGAGGAAGGGCGCCATTAAACCAAATACGGTGTTGCCAAGCTGTAAGTGGAATCTCAAGAGCTCTATAAGGCTGATACTGCTGAGGAACGGCAGTGGGAGTATATGTGTGAAACATATCATCAGTTCCATCCACCGCCGGTAAGGTGACCCAAGAGTAAAAACTTCAAACTGGTGAGCCGGATCGGCTTCCACCATGAAAATAAGCAGACCCCCAGCATCAGGGACTGCATAACGAGTCAAGTGTGCCCTCAGCGGCGCTCTGCTATGAGCCGGAAAATCAACTACAGCCATTATGGAGAAGACAGTAGAGCAACTTAAAGAGTGGCAGCGCAAACTCGGGTTATAAGAAAAGAAATACCGTTTAAAACTTCAAGCTTGAATAAACCTATAAAAATGTCAATATAGGAGGTTCCTCCGTCACAGCTGCCTCCGGAAACAGAAGTGAGGGTATTGTGGACCAGCACGAGCACTACTCAAGCGTCTCGCAGATAAGAACCAGACCAAACGTTGGCGGCGCCATGTTGTGGGGATTCTGCTCATACACAGAACTATGCACAAGAAAACAGGACCTCAGTAAATAGGGGTGTACCTCCTATCGCCTTAGTACCCAAAATCCCAACCGACTAGCAATAGTGTCTCATTCGGTCTCCTACAAATATCAAGAAGCTACGAATGTTTAGACAACCCAGAACACGAGCACTCCCGACTCACCTCAGAGTCGCGGGAACAAGACAATCTTTCGCTCTCACGTACTTGTCCACAATAAGAATAATGAGAGTCACTAAATAAGTTCAAAATGTTTATTTTCACTATAGTGATTCATAAAACAGTATGCGAACCACGACCAGCAGCAAAATGCATAAAGCTAGCATCATTAGCATTGTTACAATACCATAGAATACAAAAGGAGTCGTCATTTTATAAAGACTGTGAAAAAGGCAAAATAACTGGGCCTAATCACCCTCCCCTTGGTAGTAAGAAGTTATTTTATAGAACAGAAGATCTCTAGGCATTATTAGCAGACCCCCTACCTAAAAGCCTAAACGCAAAGGTTTACTTCATAGGAACAGCAGAGCTCAGCTCCATGGAACGGCTTTCTTCGAGTGTCTTTCAAAAACATGCAACAACGCTATATCAAAGCTCGATTCTTCCATATTGCAGCTGTTGGTAACATGTTTCTGTCTAGGTAATAGGGACTGACCAGAACAGAATAACAAGAGACATTGTTGATCGACCTTGCACATTATGTTCAGACAGAATTGAAGGGAAAGCTGAGAATGTGAAAAACAATCTGTTATCATGTACAGGGCAGAGGCAAAGTGTCGCGAAAACAAACTCTTAGCAGAGGCGTGCGCAAAAGCAGCAGCATAGGGCAAGCAAAACTCATGCTAACTAAGCAATGTCGACAATGTATCTAAGGGCCACATGACCCCATATAACAGTACCTTGTCACCTTAACGGAGACTACCTACCTTGGACCTTGTTGACCATTTCCGAACCACTGTTTTCTAAAATATTCATCCACCCCAGGTTCACATATCGGGGTCCCCTTGTTCTCTTACTACAGCCTATTGTGGGCATATTTAAGTATGATAACATAGTCAAAATAGGTCATTGCCAGGAAAGTGAGTGGCTTCAAGGTGGTTGCTTTCATATTATTATGCAGCCTCTGCTTTTGTAATGCTTTCATTATTTGAGGAATATTCGGATCATTCTTCCTATTGTTAAACTCTATTGAATCTCTAATCCAACTATAATCAAATGATCATTCTCCGGGGATTTGAAGATTTAAAGATTTGAAGGCTTGAAGACTAATGAGAGCAAATATTCTAACCTCAACACATAAAATATAGAGAAGAAATGAGGAGTCAGTCAGTCATACACTTTATTCGGTCAATATTGACCATAAAAGCAAATAAAAACATCAGCATTAAAGAACATAAACACCAGCATGAAACAAAGAAAGATTCCATTACATATGTACAAGCATTTCTTAGTGTATAGCATAGGCTGCAGGTTCAAAACACCACTATGATGGTAAGGGCACTATACAAACCCGGGGGCCCCTTCACCGTGAACCGGATAAAAAACACTCAAGTATGGGTCCACAATGTTATAAGAAAAAATCACCCCCTCGGCTATAAAATATTATTCATCAAAAGCCTTAAAAGGAATATAAGATCTTTGAAACATACTAAAATCAGACCACACAAATTAACAAAATCAGAACAATTCATCATACTTGTTACGGAGTAAGAATTCCGGAGACAAATGAATAAAATAAAACAAGATCCCAACCAATAAGTCTAACTTTCTGTTCCGTGTTAAAAAGACTTTGGAATTATCATATTTAAATAAAAAAATTCTGTTCATTTTATAATTACTTCTTCCTGATCTTTTACGCCCAGCGAATATAGCTAATCACTAAATAGCAAATGGATTGTGTGTCTAAACACTGTAGAAATTACAAGCTTTCTTCATGGGATGAAAGACCTTGGGATCGCAAGATGGAGTGCAGGAAATGTGATCTCTAGATACTATACAATTTGCAAAAAAGCATAAAATGGGTTGTTGATTGTTGTGAGATTGAGTCACACGGACAGCAAGGCAAAGAAATCGAACAGGAATCTGTTAACGGAAAGGCGACTAAAAAGTTCACTGTGCATAATCTCGGGCATGTAAGATAGAATCTGTATTCAGTGTGTGATCCACAATAAATATGGTTCCACCTGATCAGTAGTCGAGATTGGTGTGTAACGGAGGACAGTGTCCCTAGCTAGAGATCTTGCTATTCTGGCATAATTTTGGGACTTGTCCATAAGGTCTTTACTGGACCCATGGTGTTAGTGTCAATACTGAGAGGTGAATTAAAAAGGTCAGGCTTACCAAGGTCCTGAATGGCTTGCTTAGCATAGGCGAACTAGGGAATTGTAGCCATATTTTCTAGCCTAATGCAGTAAACCAGGACAAAGCAGGAGAAACCAGTCTTGGGTGAGGACCATAATTTTAGACACAAGAGCAGGGGTGCTATCCTCACATGGTCCTCCAAATAGGGGACACCCAGTTTTATGTGTGTTATGTAACTTGCTGTGGTTTTGGGAATGGCTAGCAACCTACACAGAAATGTGTTTTCTAGGGATTGCAAATTTCCCGGGTTGGCATAACCCCAGATTCCTGCATCGTATATCCCGACTGAGAGACATTTACTTTTATACAGTGATACCAGTTCTTTAATTGGCTTATGGCCTAACTTCTTTGCAAATCCGAAAACTGCCCCACATGCCCCTACAGACTTCTGTGCCATTTGAGTAAGTGGGTTGTGCCATTTTAGGTTAGCATAAAATAGTATTCCTAAATAGTTAAAGCTAGGGACCTTGTCTATTGGGATTCCCCCTATTAAGAAGTTTTGCGTGCAGGCATTTTTACGGCCACAGATCATTATATAAGATTTCTGATTGTTTACCTTTAAGTCGAGGTTACCCATAAAATCATTTAAGGAATGAAGAAAAATCTGAAGGCCATTTGCCGTACGTGTGATAAAAACCGTATAGTCGGTGGCTTGGGTGCCGTTCGGAATGGCTGCACGTTAGTGAGGCTCCTGCCTTCCGTGGCCTAAGCCCGCCACGACATCCGTCAAAATCATCCGTGAATACCCCAAAGAGAGAGCGGAGGTGTAGCGCGATCCTCCGGCGCAGAGTGGAGTGCAAAGCAAAGCCCCAGAGGACGTGGAAACGGTAGTGCTGAGCCGGGTGCCGCTTGGGCCTGAGAAGCCCTGGACTCAAGTTTTGTATCAGCCGGCGGGGTCTTCCATGAGAGGCGGCCGACAGCTGGCTGACGCGGCGGTGCCTCCTGTGTTTTCACCGAGTGTTGCGCAGGCCAAGGCGTCTGCGGGGGCCGCCGGGACGGCATCCCTCGCCCCCTGCCCTGGTGCTAATTGAAGGTGAGAGCGTCCGTAGGAGTGGCCAGCGCTCGAGTCAGTGGGGCCGCGGACCGTGGAACACCGGCGGTAGGCGACCGCTGCGGACGCAAGAACGAAGGGAGCTGGGCGTCGGCCCCATCGCTCATGTGGGACATCCTCGCCTCAACGCGGGAAGAGTGAAACCCCGCAGATCTTTGGCGAGGAACCAGGAGCTGGAGGCGGCAGTGGCTCGCAGGGGCAGGACAGAACGTAGCCTCTGGGGCACGGCGGCCCCGCGTTGGACTGCAGCCGGGATCCGCCGAGTGTGGCACTGAGTGACATCGAGCTGGGATCAGCCTCCCCGCCTGGAGACTGGTGGCGACGGAGGTGAGGCAGGGTCGCTATGCCTGGGAAGAAAACCCAAAATGCGTAGAGAAGACCCGGTACGTGTTCTGGGAATGTGTCGAGGACACTGACTAAACCGGACTGAAAACCCCACCATCGTCACACAATCAAGCGTGGAAGCGGCAGGCGGGGCGGGCAAAGGACTGAGTGGTGGCCCCCTGATCGAGGGCTGAAGAACAGGTCGGATCCGGCGCACTGCGACTGGGGGCAACTGGGAACACAGGGTCACAGTGGCCAATTAAGTGGAGTGCATGAACGTTCAGCACGACGCCAGTGCACTTGTGCGCAGCCTAACACGTCGCTGAAGCTGGGGACCCTGAACCAGGTTTCTCACGACTCACCGAGAGGGTGGGCAGGAGGTTGAGGCCATATAGGCAGCGCCTCAGACTAACTGATCAACATTTTGGAAGGTGTGGGGAGCCCTCAGGCAGGTGTCCCACTTAACGAGCATTATAGAGCGAGCGCCTCGGCTAGAGATGTCTGGGACCAAGGGACAGAAGCTCACACATCAAACTAAGCTGGACAAATATGCAACGCATAAGCAGGGAGAGGCGGACACCGCAATCCGAGGAGAGGTGGAGACGACGCAAACTCCGACTACCGATGAACCCACGCTTAAATATGTAATGGCAGCAATCGCGGGGGTACGCTCCTCGCTGGAGCAAAGAATGGATACCATCACGGTCGAGATGACGTTGCTTAGAGCCGACCTTCAGAAAGCAAGCGATAAAGTAAAATCTGTGGAATGTGTGACTGCTGAGTTAAGTGCTGACTCTAAGCAAATGCGGCAGGAGATAAAAACTGCAAGCTGCTCAGAAGCGTACAGAAGCCCAATTGGACGATTATGAGGGCAGGTCGCACCGCAATAATGTTAGAATTATTGGCGTTCCCGAGAAAGCGCAAGGGCAGGCGGCAGATCTCTTTGTAGAGGACTTAATATTGAACCACCTCTGGCCAAAAACCCTCTCAAAATACTTTACGGTCGAAAGGGCGCACAGAGTACCTGGAGGTAGACCCAAGCCAGGGGCTCCCCCGCGTCCGATTCTAGCGAGGTTGTTGAATTTTAGAGACCGGGATATCATATTACAAGCGGCTAGGGCGAGCCCCTCCCTCAAATTCGAAAACAGCGAGATATCCTTTTTTCCGGATTTCACCATAGCGGTGCAGAGACAGAGAAGAACCTTTCTGCACATTAAGCAGCAATTGAGAGAGAAGGGAATCCGGTACTCTATGCTGTTCCTGGCCAAGCTGCGGATAGAGACAGATAATGAAACAAGATTCTTCGACAGTCCAGAAGCGGCACAGGAGTGGTTGGAGGCCGGCGAAAGAACATAATCCGAGATGAGGGAGGATTTATCCTCCTGAATGGAACTGGCTCCTGGGATCTGAGCGAAACAGTGGGCGCCGTCTCCTCGGTGGTCACAGAGGAATAGTCTCGTTGGCTCACGACAAGACTACATACGCTAAGTGACTTGATCTAATGTATCTGCGTGCAAATACACAGTCAGGGGTATGTTGTGGCGGGCTGGTGGTCGTGGGGAGGGCTCTGTCACCCCCCAGAGTTTGTAGTTAGTTTAGGGATTAGGGCTACGGGCACTCTGCACTATTGGGGTATGGGCAGTTTCAAGCCCAGAGTGCGGGGAGGCAGGGTGGGGGAAAGTTGGGGATTCAGGGTTCAGTTAGTTCCTTTGAGATTTCAGCGGGTTCAATATATTGCAGGACTTCAGAGAGATGGTGCACAGATGATACATGCATGTAATGGTGGCATATTAGTGAGCAACAAGCCACAAGCTTGCAGGCGTCGATGGGCGGGATCCGGGGGGGGAGGTGACATAAGACATCATGGGTGAGCAGAGGCTTAAACTTCTTTCCTGAAATGTAAATGGCCTGGGCGACAAACTAAAGAGGGGAATTGTCCTGCAGCAGGTTAAATGGCACTCCCCAGACGTGGTGCTATTACAGGAGACGCATCTGGTAGGGAACAAATGTAAAGCATTAGACAGATACGGCTACCGACTTGTCACACACTCTGGGTATACCTCAGGCTCAAGAGGGGTGGGTATAATGATTCGCAAGTCCTTTTCGATATCCGTAGACCGCGCCTGGACGGACAAACTGGGCAGATATGCGGCGGTGTCAGGGAGATGGGAGGGCGGAGTACTGACCCTGGTATCGGCCTATGTTCCCCCGGGTTTACAAGCCATGACATTTCGCGATTTTGGGAGAGCAATGTTAGAGTTTCCAGAGGGTAAATTGATCATTGGTGGGGACCTTAATTCTGTGGTGTGTGGTAGACGGGACCGCCACCCCCCAAGGGACTTGGGTCCAGCTCACTTGATCCTGTCCACCTTCTTGGATGCGACGGGACTGACTGATGTAAGGAGAATCTGCCTCCCCATGGAATCCCAGTTTACGTTCCACTCCGGGGCGCACAATAGTCTCTCCCGCATAGATTACATCCTCATGCCGGCAGACCAGGCGGGGCAAGTAACAGAAATCAGACACATGGCAAGGGGAATATCGGATCACTCCCCAATATGGGTACATCTGGGGAGGAGCAACGACCAGGTGGGTAGGGTGGCGCCCATAAACCCATGGCATCTAAGCAACCCTAATATAAAAAAGTCTGACTACATCAATTGAGCATTATTTTCAGGAAAATGAGGGGTCAGTAGGATCCGCCCGTACACTTTGGGAGGCTTTTAAGACCGTGGTGCGTGGGCAGGCAATTTTGTGCATAACAGGGGCAAAAAAGGAGAGAAATGCCGCTATGTTGCAGCTGGAGGGTGAGATTCTAGAACTAGAAGGGGAATTGTTGACATCCGGGGATCCTGAAGTTGTGCTTAAATTAAGCCTCAAGAAGGAAGAATACAAAAGCCTGGTAATGGACAGGGCTAATGAACTACAGAGAGATAAAAAAGGTAGGATATATGAGTTGGGAGACAGACAGGGCGAGTAAAGTGCTTGCGTGGTTAGACCGCCATAAGCAGGCCGACCGCCTGGTCCCGGAAATCACTACTGCAGAAGGGGAGACGATCACAGACATGCAATCAGTCGCCGACGAGTTCGCAAACCACTACACTCGGATATACAAATCCCACTCGGTCTATCCCATAGAAGAGTCGAGAGCCTTCTTAAAGGACATTCGTCTGCCAGCATTGTCTGAGGTGGACCGAGACTTCCTCGATAGTAAGCTAACGCATGATGAAATAGCACGGGCTGTTAGAGATTTGCAGTCAGGAAAAGCTATGGGCCCTAATGGGCTCCCCATAGAACTTTATAAGCTAAAGCCCGACAAAATAGCCCCCTATCTCAAGGCTATGTACGAGGAAAGTTTGGAGGTCGGTCTACTGCCCTGGGATCAGCGGCTGGCCACAGTGGTGGTTATACATAAAGAGAGTAAACCAAGGTATCAATGCTCCTCTTACAGGCATATCTCGCTCTTAAATGCCGAGGTCAAGATCCTAGCCAAGTTGTTGGCTACTAGGTTGGTCGGAGTGATCACCGCACTGGTCCATCCGGACCAATCGGGATTTATGCCATCTAGAAATACCTCCCCGAATCTACGCCGTCTCCATGGTGTACTCGGAAGAGTAGATACACTCGGGAAAGACGCGGTGGTGGTGTCCTTGGATGCAGCCATGGCGTTCGATACAATCGAATAGCCCTATCTCTTCGCAGTGCTGGAAAAGATGGGGTTCGGACCTGGATATATTGGGTGGGTGAAACTCCTATATTCGAGACCTTTGGCACAAGTGGTAGTGAATAACAGGAAATCAAAGGTCTTCACCCTCGGAAGAGGAACAAGGCAGGGATGTCCCCTGTCTCCGCTGCTGTTTGCCCTGGCACTGGAGCCTCTAGCGAGTTGGATTCGTGGGGACCCAGTAATGCGGGGACTAAAATGGTCAGAAGACTGGGAGGATCGTATCTCCCTATATGCCAACGACATCCTCCTGTACTTGGCGTCGCCACGGGCCTCGATCAATAGAGTTCTTGATATTTTTACTGTCTTTGGGAGGTTCTCTGGATACGCAATCAACTGGGCCAAATCAGGGCTTTATGTACTTAGGGGGAAGGACCCGCACCTGCCCGAGGGATGTAGGGTGACGGAGTCACTTGATGGCTTTAAATATCTCGGCATTTACATCACGAGCGACCCCAAGCAGTATTATGAACGCAACCTTTTGCTCCCATTAAGACGACTCCAGAGTGATGTGGAGCACTGGAAGACCCTTCCGCTCTCCCTATTGGGAAGGGGCGGCTCTTTTTAAAATGATGTCCCTCCCTCGCTTTTTATATGTTTTGCACAATTCGCCCACCCCGGTCCCGGCTTCCTACTTCGCTACAATAGAAGGCGAACAGAGAGCCCTGCTGTGGGCCGACGGTACACCTAGAATATCGCTTCCCAAACTGGTGCGGAGCTGGTATGACGGAGGGATAGGACTTCCGGATATCAAAAGGTACTACTGGGTGGCACATTTGGCCAAGATTAACCAGGGTATTTATCATCCGCATAATGACCCGGGATATCTAATGGATAGATGGTTGTTGCCTGGAGGGTCCTACACACAGGTGTTATACTCAAAACCAACCAAGTTAAACCTTACTGGGCCAACGGCGCATTCAGTCCACATTTGGCACACAGCCCACAAGAGCCTTGGTTGGGACAAGAAACTTACGCAAGTCACCCCCCTGTGGGATTTGTACTCATTAGGTACCCTTGAGGAACTCCAAAGGGTTCGGCGGGTGGGACCTGATAGGGCTGTCGGGAGTGGGAGATATGTGGAAAAGGGGAGGGGTAATTGAGTTCTCAGTGTTGCAGCAGGAATATGCAATGACAGACACTGAAAAATTCCGCTACAGTCAAGTACGACACGCCCTATACGCTCCGATACCAAAGGGAGAAACTCTGCCCGAAGCAACGCCATTGGAAGACTGGCTTCTTGACGGCTATATGGCCACCAAGTCGATCTCTCTCACGTACTGTAAATTGATTAACAATGCTACAGATCCCCTGATAAAGTTGAGGGAGAAGTGGACGGAAGACCTGTCAGAATTAGACGATGAGGACTGGTTGGAGGCCCTGGCGTCTCCGCGGGAGGTGGCGATCTAATCAAGACTTAAACTAGTACAGCTGAAAATATTGCATAGAACGTACTACTCACGAACAGCCCTGGCCCGAATGGGCTATGTAGAGGACGCAAGGTGTAAGAGAGAGTGTTGAGGTGAGGGAACGTTCTTCCACACTTGCCAGATTATACGCAACTATTGCATGAGTGTGTTGGGATGTATGACGGAGGTGATGGGGCACGAACTCGCTCTAGAGGGCAGATATTGTAAAGCGCTCCGATACCTTCGGGTCTGGCCAGCGCTATATAAAACTCCTAAATAAAATAAAGAAGATGCCTACTAAATATATGGGGTCCAACAGATCTAAATAGCAAAGAGAAGCTGTGGGTGACTTTGGGACACATGATCGCTAAACAAAATATTGCTAGACTGCGGGGAGCGAAAGAGGCCCCAACGCTGGTCTTGTGGAAACAAGACATGGACTGGTGTATGTTCCGGGAAAAAACAGTCTATGTATCCAGGGGGTGTTCAAAGAAATGGTCTCAGATATGGGCGAGATGGAATGAATATCGTGGTACAATATGTGCTCCCCCGCTGCTCCCTACCCACCCCGCCCTTGATGCCGAGGTGTCACTTGATTAATGTACACTCCAACCGTGTGTGAATTTGCTTGTTTAATGTACCATTGCAATCTCCTGTCAGAAACATGTACGAACCTTGTTGAATCAATACCTTGCCATTGTATCGTTGATGGACTGCATTCAATAAAAAGAGTTATAAAAAGAAAACAAACGTATAGTCAATGTAAAGGAGGACATGGACTGAACGTCTCCCAACCTTGGGTAAATCTCTTCCTTTTTTGGCAAGCACTGAGCCAAGGGCATGATTGTAAAATTAAAATAAAAAGGGAGCTAAAATGCATCCCTGCCTTACCCCTCGGTTTAACTGGACAGGGTGGGTACAGTCTCCATTTTGAACATAATGAACTTTGTTAGTTGTATCCCAATGCAGCTGCTTAAGAAGGTCTATCAGGGAGACTTCAATTCCTGCCATCTGCATCTAGTCCCAGAGCTTCCCCCTGTTCACCAAGTCAAAAGCACAAGAGAGGTCCATAAAAGCCATATTCAAAGAACCTCTCCTGGCTTTGACGTATTAGCCCATTACCAAAAGTAAGCTAAGGAATTCTTCGAATGTGCCCAGGCCTGGCCGCAATCCCTTTTGCACATACGAAAAAAGGTATTTGACTCGGCCCAATCTTCCAACTTCTCAAGGATTACTGACTCTAGTATTTTAATAGATGCGTCCAATAAGGAAATAGCGTAGTAGCAGGCCAGGAGATTTCTATGAGACAAAAAGGTACGGAGTTCCTCAGGTGGGTTATTGCTCACCTTGTGTATACTCTAGGTAGTGAGGAGGTGGGGAATACCTCCTGTCGGAACTAGGACCCTCACACACCCAGCAAGCTAGGTGTCATGCTTCATCATATGGGTCTGCTCCTCGTCGGGCCAGCGCTGCAATGCTCGACTGGCACCCATAAAGGGGCTCTTTATCGGAGTTCTTTTGTTCCTCGCTGTATTGGTGCCGTGGGTGTGAGGGGCCTAGGTACGTGTAGATGTAAAATGTGAATATAAAACAGGTAAAGGATGCCTCTATGATAAATTTTATTCCGTTAGGGTCCCAACCTGATTAAAAGAGATGAAGGGAGGCGAATGTTTTGTTGTAATGTGACAAAATTTTTCGCTCAAACCCTAGATGGTCAACATGTTTCTCGCCTCAATAAGTCACGGGAGTGATCAGCTGGCGATTCTTCAGGACCGAGTGAATAAAAAACTATCTACAGTGGGTGGCAAGGTGCAACGCTACCTACCAAATGCTCTACCCGTGGGTCATTACCCCGGGAAAAGGCAGTCAACCTAGAGTACAAAAAGAGAAAATTAAAAAACCATAACATGGGAGTGGAAATTGGTCCCAGTTAAATTCAATCAATGTGGACCAATATAAATCGAACATATATTAAAAACACACAGTGCTATCATGCCATTCAAGCTCTGTGTATACTTCTGTACAATACCCCTGTGTATACATGCTAAAAAGATGTGACTTATTGGACAGTGGTGGTGAGTGGACAAAAGCTCACCTCTTCCAGGTATCTAATTCTGCCTCGTCAGTTATCAGCGAAGTATGAGGACACTCAATGTAGTGTCTCTGTATGAAATGAGACATAAATTACCAGAACATAATAGGCTATATGTACACTAGTTCGATGCTCACTTACTAATCCTGGTGCACTCGGTTGTAAGGAGCAGAAGGTCCGGGTCAGGGTGGTTGTAGCCTGCAGTTATGGCCCCAAACCAATGACACGATCAATTATTGGTGCTCACACTGGGCTGGTGTATCTGGTGGCGCCGCACGCCGTGCCCCAAACTGGATGCTCGCAGTGCTGCTCCTGTTATATAGCAGTTTTCATCCAAAGACCCTGAAAAATAACTTACCCTACAGCCAGTTTTTACGGATTAGGAGGAATTGTAGCTCAATAAATGACTACAAAACTGAAGCTGAGGCACTGTCAGAAAACTTACAACAAAACATTCGCCTCCCTTCATCTCTTTTAATCAGGTTGGGACCCTAACGGAATAAAATTTATCATAGAGGCATCCTTTACCTGTTTTATATTCACATTTTACATCTACACGTACCTAGGCCCCTCACACCCACGGCACCAATACAGCGAGGAACAAAAGAACTCCGATAAAGAGCCCCTTTATGGGTGCCCGTCTAGCATTGCAGCGCTGGCCCGACGAGGAGCAGACCCATATGATGAAGCATGACACCTAGCTTGCTGGGTGTGTGAGGGTCCTAGTTCCGACAGGAGGTATTCCCCACCTCCTCACTACCTAGAGTATACACAAGGTGAGCAATAACCCACCTGAGGAACTCCGTACCTTTTTGTCTCTTGGCTTAATTTAGGGCATATACGTTGGACCTTTATCAAGCCCTTTGTGTCCCTCCTTTTGTTGACAGGAGATTTCTATCCCCTTTTTAAAAAACTGATAACTGTTACTGACTCCCTCCACGATTTGATTGGGCCTCCCTTAATTCCAGCATGGAATATGTTCGTTAATAGGGGAGCCCAAAGGGTAGGGTTATGCCTGAATAGATTAAACGAAACTCCGTTAGGGCCGGGCGCTTTCCCAGCCGGACATCTTTGAATGGTTCTAATGATGTCAATTAGCTCAATGGAATCACTTCACTGGGTCGCTCTGGTCGAGTTGGAGAGTGGAGGATCTAAGATTTTTGAATGATCACGAGACGAGTTTTTTGGCTCAAAGATTTTCGAGAAATGAAGTATCCATTCTTTCGCTGGGATATGACATACCAGTCTCTATGGGGAGTGTTTGGGAAAAAAAGGGGTGAATTTCAATTCCCCAAAATGCTCTGTTGTCCCTAAATTGCGAGGCCATTTCCAAATCTTCCCAATCCTTTGTTCTAAGTTCTGCTCTTCTCCTTTCTAAAGCTATTTTATAGTCTTATCTAGCTGTTCTAATGGCTGCTATGTTGGGTGATGACATATTAGTGACCCGCTTTAGAATTTTTAGGGCAGCAGTACAGGCGGAATTAAACCATTTTTGGGCTGGTGGGTCTGTGGATGATTTCTTTATGGTCAAAATACATGATGCCGTATTATTTACCACCGCTAAACTATCCAACACTTTGCCTGGCTCAGCCTCTACAGACACACAATACATTACTTCCTCGTAATTTCCTACAATTAGATCTGTAAAGAACTGGTTTGGGTCAGTGCTGTCCAACCTCATGCGGACTCCCTTATTTGGATGGTGATGCAGGAGAGGCCTACTCCCAGGTGTATTTTTCAATGGGGAGGAAAATAAAAAGCCAACTGTCACGGGATTGTGACTACTAAAATTGGTTACACAAATTTTGGGATTTACAGTTTAGGCTGCAAGGGGATAATAAAATAAAATCTATAGTGCTTCCTTTGCCCCTCCCAACGAAGGTTGGTGGATTGACTACACCCTCTCTTTGAAGATCAATTGAAAAACGTAAATTGTGTGTCACAATAATCTAGTTTAAAGCTTCCCCATATGGAATGTGTAAGAAATGGGTAATATGGTCTCCCTGTCGGTCTGTTACCCCACACGGACATTCTCTGCTGAAGAGTCACCTGGCAATGTTATAATCTCCTAACCAAATGAGGGACGCATGATTACTTCTGCTTTGAGCAAGGTCTAAAATATAACAGCCCAACTCTTGTATTAGGTTAACAGGTTGTCCAGTAAAAAATTTGAAATAAAAATTGATTAGAACAACATTAGCAGAGTCGGGCAAAGACATTTTAAAAATGTGGTATTATGGGGTGGACAACAGTTCCTCAACATTCATATTACTACATTGAAGGGAAACTAAAACCGCCAACCCTCCTTTCACCCTGCCTGACAGGGAAGGGGTGGCTGGTACACAGAAAGATTGAAAACCATCAATATGAAATTTTTCCTAAGTCTCTTGGCAGCATACGATGTCAACGTTTTTAATAACTCGCAGCCATTCATTGTTTAGCAGCTCCTGTCGGACCCCCGCAATGTTCCAGGAAAGCACTTTTAGTTGGGCCATCCTCTCTTCTGTCTCCTGGACATGCCCCAAGCTAGATGATTCACCCTGATGATTAGTAGACTTGGATGCAGACGACAATAAATACAGTGTAGATTGGTGACAGTTTAACATGGGGGCCAGTCATTCAATATCTAACAATCCCGATAATGGCGTAAAGCACTTGCTTGTAGACTTTGGGACCACAAGGCCGGACCTGTACCTAGTAGAGTCAACTGCCCTTAAGGTAGATGGATGGTAAAGAAAGCCCAAGGGAAGGGCGCATATCCTACTCTACTTGTTTAAATGTTCTAAACTGTACAAAGGGGATCTCACTAAACGTGGGTCTTTGAAGTTGATCACGGCACAGCCTCTCTTGGTGGCTTTTGGCGAAGGACCCAGCCAGTCTACTCCACGGGCCATAATGATGTCATCTGTTGGCCATTCCGAGTTTTTTCTGCACCAACCGGCTACCTTGTATTTTAAGCTTTGTCAGTCTTCTGGATCACCTTCATCCTGGGAGGGGACTCCCTCCAAAATGATAACATATGGGGTACACTCTGGGGGAAGATGTTAATGTCCCAGTTGGTCTCCATATTGGGGAGCTTTGAACTGGGGGCGGTGACCAATTTCAAAAGATGGAAGGTTGGCAGGTCCTGCCATATAGACTGTACTGGCCGGAAGCTGGCCACCAGCCTGCTCACAGGGAATTGGCTCTGGCCTTGGGGGGTGGTGTGCTGATCCTTGCAGGATGAAGACACAATACTGGGCTCCATCGGTGGCACCACTGGGTGCTGCCTGGCTGGCTAGAGGGGAATTGATCTTGTGTATCTCTGCTTCTATGGCAACCACGTGATCATAGATTGGCTCAAATTTGCCGATCACAGCCTCTATGAGGCTGTTGCACATGTCCTTAACTGACTCGAGGAGTTTATCCTTGGTCCCTGCATCTGAGGCCCCACCCACAGCAGAAGCTGAAACTTCGATTTTTCCCCAATAAGCCTTGCAACCACTCTGCCTCACTGAGTGAGTGTGGATGCGGTTGGAGTTGAGCTGCCTCCAGCTCCACAGTAGTGGTATTATCTGATAGATCGGTGGCACGTACCCCCGGGCTCGGACAAGCGACAGTAGTTCTAGTAATGAGTGACGGTGGTTCCAAACTGGATCGAGATGCACAGGGGGTGGTAGCGAGGAGAGCGATAGGCGACATTCAGCCAGTTCAATTTTCTTGCTAATTACAGGACCTTTCCGTGCTTGTGATAGTGGCAGTCTTTTTGGGCACGTCCTGTGCTGTGGGAGTAGAGACCTCCCCTTTAAACACCCCAACCGGGGCAGGTCACAAGCCCCTCCTTCTGCCTCTCATGGCCTCTCAGATCTTGTGGTAGTGGCAGTCCATTTGGTCGTGTCCCGTGCCGTGGGAGAAGAGACCTCCCTCTGAAGCACCTGACCGGTGAAGGTCACGAGCCCCTCCTTCTACATCTCAGGGCTTGTGGTAGTGGCAGTTCTTTTGGGCCCATCAGTACTGGTATGAGCACAAAGAACCCTACACTAAAACATAAACACAAACCTAAAACCCAGAAAGAAATTCCCTTCACCCATATGCCCACGCAAGCTGCTCCATTACCTACATATGAAACATCATGGAACATCTGACCAATGCTAATTTCTTCATTCCTTTCCTCCGAATCAGACAGAAATAATCCAGTCTTACCAAGGTATTGCCATGCTCAGTAAAAACTGAGAACGTGCTCATTCACCTTAAGGAAAAAAAATGTTACCTGAAGCAAGATTTGGAGGTGCCAGCCAACCACATTTAGTGTGAACATCTTATACTACTGTGGCACAGCCACCGAGTCCCTTCTAGAGAAACATCATAGCTAAAAATACAAGTTGGATCCTGAGGATATCCATGTCCTGTCTTCTGAGCCTCCCAGCACTGTCAAGGCACACTGGACCTTATACTCGACTGCAACTCTAGGATTTTAACAACAATACATTTGTCATGAACATGCTGAGAGACAATGAGGACAACTAATTGCTGCATGAAGGAGTTTCCTGCAAAGGAGACAGAGAAAATTCATGGACCTCTTTGCAGATACGGTAAAACACTGAAAGGCCAAGGGATGTAGAAGGGCGGTAATAAGCAGCCGGAGCATCCGATTTAAAATATTCTTAATTGTAGACGTGCACACACTGAACTATAATTTATTGCATTAAAGGTTACCAGACCTGCCCTGTCATGTAATGGCACCTCAATCCATTTGATTGATGAGTTGCCCTCCCTACTTAACGTCATATGTGACACTGATCTATTGATTTTAAGTTTGTAATCCTTTAGGCCTCCCTACATTGAAAGCATACATCAACCAGTAGTATTTTTTTCTTCCTAAGGGGCAAGCGGACCATTAAGCAAAGTCACTGAAGAATGATTAACAAACATAAGGAAGGAATGCCTAAAGCGCCGAAAGGCGTCACCGCTACTGTGGTTGAGAAATATATTTCTTACAGGTATGCAAATTGAAAGTGGAAACTCTGAATCTAAGAATAAAATCAAATGGCCACTACAAGAAAAAAATCTAACGCTTAACTCCGGAGTCTTTCTTATTAATAACACTTTTGGAGCTGCATACAGTTAATCCCAGCCAGACGGGAAGGAATCTGGCTTTTGATATCAGCCTGCCCCTGCAATTATACTGACAGCATATGTCAATAGCACAACTTTCACCTTGATCAAAAAAATAATAATACTAATTATGCCAAGCGGGTGGGCTGAAAGGAATCACATATAGGAATGTCACCTGAATGTTAACCTAATTGTAACCGAGTATTTCCCAAAGGAAACAGAAATACTTCAATAGCTCCACACCTCAATGTTTTATTTTTTTATTTAAATATCTTTTTATTGGCATTTATATTTATTGTTAACACACAATCATTGCAGTTACTGAAGTATATCAGGAGCACTAACAGTATAAACTATATGTATTACACTTGATACAATCATCCAGGTGCTCCCTGCAAGACAACAGTTAGTCTTAAGCTCAAGATCGTTTACAAAAACAATCGAATGGAAAATAGTTAGTTCTGTTGGAGACAGCCAGCATTATAGTATTCCCTTGTTATTAAACTACCGATTCAGTGGGGAATCGTTGAGCAGCTATTCTGTGCTGTTGACCGTTAGCGTACTTATCAATATTATCTACATTTCCAGCTCTGCAATATAAACTCAATCATTTTTTAGCTAATGATACATGCCATTGAAAAAGATAAACCATGTAAAATAAACCTTCAACCACAACTAAGTCTAATCCACCAGAGGGCTGCCCATAGAGTGTGCTATGTTAATGTAAAGAGTGTCCTAAAATCTTCGAGGGGGGGCCAGGGGTGGGGGCGGTCCCAACATGCCCAGGGGGAAGTAAAAAAAAAAAAAAAGGGGGGGGTGGGGGGGGGGGGGAGGGTGGTCACGACGCCTAGGTGCAAATCTCTCTCTATCCTTCAGATTCAGTCGAGGTTGAAGTCTGAGTCTGAATCGGTGCACGACGTGCTTCCCATAGTTTCACCATATCTGCCCAAGGGGCTGCCAATGGTTTACGTCGTTTCGTGATCCTATCATCGCGAAGCAAAGCCTGTTCCTCTGCTCTAGCCCAGCGTGTAACATCTTCCTACCAAGCCACTACCAATGGTGTGTGCTTTGATTTCCAACCCAGAGCTATCCGTCTCCTGGCCAGGATAAGAGCCAGGTCAATAAACCTATGTCCCAGTTTTAGTGGCCGGGGTCTTGGGAATAAACCCAACAAGCAGACCTCAGGAGAACACGTCAAGGATCTGGAGAAGACGCTGCTAAGTAAATCAACAACCCTGCCCCAGAAGTCCACCAGCAGTCCACATGCCCAGATCATATGGTCAAAGTCTGCATCTAAATGCGAGCATCTAGCACAGGTCTGATCGTCCCTGGCATAAACCACATTTACCCGGTGAGGGGTGAGATAAGTACGATGAAGAATGTTAAATTGTACCATCTTAAAAGCCGTGTTCCGGGATACCTTTTTTGGACTACTCAAGACCTTTCCCCATTCCTTCTCAGTCAATGGTCTGGTTAAAGTGTGCTCCCATCGCTCCCGTAGTCTAGACAAGGTTTGAGGCGTCAGCTCCCTTAGTGCCAGGCACAACCATTTTACCAAATGTCCCGCCGAACCTAGAGTCAACAGTGCATGTAGTACTGGATGTGTATCCGGCTCATTTCCCGCTATGCCCCATAATTCTGACATCGCTCCTCGGAGTTTATGGTAATTTAAAAATTGCCCTGGTGGGAGTTTGTGATATTCTAGAAACTCTGGTACCGGTAGCAATTCACCATCTCTATAGCAATCGCCAAGTGTCTGCACTCCCGCCTCCTCCCAACCCACCAATTGTCAGCCAGTAAGGGGGGGACCTCTTCCCGCCTGGGGGATACCTGTCAATGGTATACTTGGTGCATAGAGCAGGGTTCCCTTGGAACGCGCTGTGCATCTGTCCCAAAAAGTCATCGCCACAGAGAGCAGCACCCCCATGTGCGTAATCTTTCGGCGACGATCAAGCAATCTAGGAAGCAAGGTCTTGTGTAAGGCGCTAGGCGGGAGCGAGAATACAGACAGGTCTCTACCCCCTAACCATCTTGCAAGCCATTGAAGTTGGGCCGCCAGATAGTACGCCTCAAAGTCAGGGGCCCCCAGCCCCCCGCCCGCCAATGAATGTCTCATGGTCTGTAAGGAGACCCTATTCCGACCACCATCCCACACCAGATCCCGTAGCATCCCGTCGAGCGTCCTAAACCAGCTTTTGGGCACCACAACCGGTAGGTTGACAAAATAATACAAAAGTCTCTGTAACATTACCATTTTAGATAATGCTACTCTGGCCATGACTGGGAGCTTGAGCGTGCGCCAAAATGCCACGTTCGCTCGAAGCTTTCTCAACGCACCTCCTAAATTACCATCGAATAAATCAGTTTGCGTGTGGTAAATCTGTATCCCCAAATATCTAAAGGAGACCGATGCCCATTCCAGGCTAGGTGGAAAAGCCGGGGGCCGCAGGAGAGCAGAGCCCAGCGGGAAAACACAGGTTTTTTGCCGATTCAAACGTAAACCAGAAAGTTTTGCAAATTCCTCAAATATTCGTATCACAGTATGGATCCCACCAAGACCCTCTCGCAAATATATCAACACGTCATCGGCGTATAACGAGATTATATGGTCGGTTCCGTCAAGCGGTATTCCCAATCTACTCCCTTCCTGTCGTAATCGTTCCGCCAGCGGTTCCATCGCCAGTGCGAAAATCAATGGCGACAGGGGGCACCCCTGCCTAATGCCTCTATGGATAAAGTACGGAGCCGATATTACGTGGCCAGTACGGACCCGGGCTTGCGGCTTCGCATACAAGAGGCGAACCCAGTTCTGCCACCCTTCCCCCATTTTCATTTTCCCCATTACTGCCATTAAAAAATCCCAGCGCAGAGAATCGAAAGCTTGTTCCAAGTCTATCGCTACCACTACTGCATTTGGGAAATTTCCTATATCTGGATGAAACAAGACATGATAGAGTCTCCGTAGGTTGGCTGACGTTGACCTGGTGGGGATAAAACCGTTCTGGTCCACATGAACCTAGTGTCTCATATGGGGCAAAAGCCTAGTTGCCAGAGCTTTGCTCAATATCTTCAAATCCAAGTTTAACATGGATAATGGGCGGAACTCAGTCAGTTGAGCATGAGTATTTTTAGTTTTTGGTAAAGGAATCACCAACGCCTCCCTAACTGATGGCGGTAATTGCTGGTCTTTGAGTGCAATAGCATACACCTGCTCTAATTTTGGTGCCAAGATATCTACGAAAGTAGCATAAAATTCGGCCGGGAGGCCGTCCGGCCCCGGCGTTTTCCCTCCAGCCATATCTTTAATAGCCGCTCTAATTTCCCCTGCTTTAAGCGGTAATGCCAACGAGGTTTCAGTATCACGGTCTAAGCTTGGCAAGCTCAATCTCACGAGATATGGGATTAGTTCTTCCTCTCGATTCCCTTCCGGTAACCCATAGAGTGACTCATAGTAAGTGCGAAAGGCAGCGTTAATAGCTAATGGAGACAAGAGTAGTTGGCCACTTGCATCCGTTACGCTGGGAATAGGTGTACCCCTGGACTCCGGCTTAATCAGCCAGGCTAATAATCGTCCAGCTTTACCTCCCTCCATATGTTGTTTTGCTTGATAGGCTTTAACGTCCAATGCCCTCAATCTATCCCAAGTAGAGTTATAGAAATTCAAACATGTGGGTGCCTCAATAACCATGGATGCAATTTCACTTATACCACAGAAGTCTTTTTAATTGACTCTGGACTCAAATTGTTTTTTCAATCCTTTTTGTTTACTTTTTATATTAAGGGTTCCTATCACCAAAATTTTTTCAACATACCCTCAGTGTTTTTTAGCAAAAGACAGTGTTAACAATATTTACATTACTTACATGTACTACAATGTTGACAACACAGACATTTTTTACAGAAACAAACATGTAAAATCAAACTCAATTGTAAAAGTGCATAACACTTCACATATGAAAAGTGCTTTTTCAAACAGATTGTTTTAGTCCTACTAATTAGTCTGTAGTCTTGGGACTTTTATTATTTCGTCCTCAATTTGATATGTTATCAAGGTCCTGTAGAGGTCAGAGACTATTTACAAGTTCCTAACTAGAGCCATAACTTTCTAGCTCAAGACGCATAACATTTGGCAATTTCTTATCCTTCTTTACTCTTGACCTCCTTTAACATAAGTGCCAACGCGTTTCGACCTTCGTAGATGTAGGACCGGGACGCTGTATTTATATGAAGGTCTTCGTCAGGGCAGAACTGTTTTCTGGTAGGACATCTATTGCCTATATCGGAAGAGAATAACTATATGTAAAACTGTGCTGTCTGCTGTAATCTCTAAAAATGTTCCTTACACTTGGCTCCTTACGTACCTTATCATATTTCTTTATTATGCGGGTGTTCACAGCCTGTGTAAATAAAAGTCATATGTCAAAAATGACTGAGCTTACTAATTTTACGGGTTTAAGGACTTTGTGGAGGTGACTAGCAACCTACCTAATCGTAATGCAGAGGGTACTTCCAATTGATTTGATCTCCTTATCTTTTCTTGTGCCTTCTATATGTAGGCGCTATGGGGGTAAGAAGTTGTTTAAAAGGGAAAGTAAATTCTAGGTCTTAGCTCCTATTTCTCTTGTTTAGCAAGTAACATGCATTGTGTGTTTACTTTAATGAAGCGTGATTTGATATTATAAATAGAATTTGCTACTACAAGGGGCGGGCTTAATTCTGTGCGTAAAGGATCATGCAGTCTCTGTTGTGCTTATTTTGCAGTTTCGGGTGTGTATAAAGGAAGAGCCTTGTGTTATTACTTCACTTTAAGCCGGCAGTCCAGCACCATCAGCTTTGTGCATGTTACCTCTACGGTGGTTTGTTGTTGTACATGCAGATAATTTATGTGCCCGTATGCATTCTCGTGATGACCCATGTTTACTCCCTTAAGCGTGTTAAATAACTTCGCAAGCCTGTGCACAAACAATGGCAAAGCTGAACAGGGACTCGAGCATCATTACTGCATACCTAATTTTCCCATCGTGACGGCCGCCGTGAGTTCTTTACTTCTTCAGACTTCAAATCTCTATTCCGTTGGTTTTGGCGTGATGGCTCGCAGCCGGTATTTGAACTTCCAGATCCTCTTTCTCACGTCTACGTGTGACGTGGTACTTGGGACGTGCAGAGTGTTTCCTGCTTTAATGTGCCTGACTTCCTGTTTGGCCATGACGTGCCGAGTATTTCGATTGTTATGGTACTTCCTGTTTTTTCTGCCTGACTTCCTGTTACTACATCACTTCTGGTGTTTTCAGTTGTCATGGTGATTCTTTTACCCGTGCCTCGTATCTTTGTAATTACAATATAAGGGAGCATGGTTTCACCCGTTCTATTTCGAAACGTTGTCATATACCCCCAGTTTTGTCACGTTGTTTCGGAGGGTTGAGTTTTTCTCTTTAAATGTCCCTCGCACCTATTTCTTGCTGGCCTGAATGTATAAATCCCAAATGTTGATCTTCAAATGCAATTGAGATAGCTGTGATGTCTGGGTGCTTCTCCGTATGTTACAATCATTTATTCATCCACAGTGTGTTATCTCGGTCATTTCATTTAAGCCATTTTCAATTGTGCCCAAATACATTATAGTTTTTGCTTCAATTCTAGATAGTGAACTGTCAATGTTATTTCCAGTCACGTGTCTCAACACTGTCCATTTGATATCGTTTGGGCTATGGCTTTTGTCGATACAGTGCGCTACCATTGGAGCGTTTGGTGTTTTGCATCTTATTCTTGATCGGTGCTGTGTTATCCGCTTTTTGATGGGCTGGGTGGTCTTCCCAATGTATGCCTTTGGGCACGGGCATAATACACAGTAAATTACATTGTGTGTGTTGCAATTTGTGAACTCTTCGTGTTTTATGAATTTGGTCCCGTATGTAAATACTGTGCCTTCAATCGTGCTTTCACATGAAATACAATTCCCACATCTCCTATGGCCTTTGATTGGAGGTAGAGACAGCATTGTTCGTAAAGACTGTACCTCCTTTTTTGCAGCAGTATTTGCACGCACTAGCTTATAATTAATACTTTTGTTCTTCTTCAAGGCGAAGATTGGTGCATTCCCAAACGGCTCTAGGCCTTTCACAGTACTCCAATTTTTGCGTACAATTTTTTTCACTTCGTTTGTGAGGCCCGAAAATGTGGTAACACAGACTAGTGGCATACTTTCTTTCTTTTGTCTTGGTGTGAGGAGAGAGTCTCTCGGTATGTACCAAGCCCTCTTCATTGCGTGTTTGAGCAATTTTCTTGGGTAATTTCTCTCCAATAGTTTATTTAGAAGGAGTCCAGCATTATTAAAATAGTCATCTTTTCTGGAGCAATTACGCCTTATTCTAAGAAATTGGCTGAATGGTAAATTTTCACGCAGATTTCGCTGGTGGAAACTTTGAAAGTGCAGTAGTGTGTTCCTATCTGTTTTCTTTGTGTATAGGGTGGTATATAGAGACCCTTCTTCATGTTTAATCAAAAGATCCAGAAAGTTAATCTCTTTTTTGCTAGAGTTTACGGTGAACTTGATGTTTGGATTTCTATTGTTCAACCATATTGTGAAATCTTTTAGATTGTCTGCTGTTCCTCTCCACACCATGAACACATCGTCGATATACCGACGCCAACTTTTTATATGTCCATCATAGGGATTGTTGCTATATATCCATTGGTCCTCATATATTGCCATAAACATTACGGCCATTTCTGGGGCGAAGGGACACCCCATCGCAGTCCCTTTCATTTGTAGAAACTGCTTATTGTTGAAGGTGAAGAAATTGTATTTCAGCAAGTTGTAATAAAAAAGATGTCGGCACGTTGTGGGGCCGTACACGTTTGTCTAAGAAAAATTCGAGAGCTTCTAATCCTGCTTCTTGAGGTATATTGGAATATAAGCTTACTATGTCAAGTGTTACTAGTAATTCATGTTCTTCCTCAAATGGTTGTTCTTCCAACAGGACAATAGCTTGCATTGTATCTCTTATGAAGCTCGTGGTCTCACTCACTAAGGGTTTGAGGAATGTATCGACATATTTTGCCGGTCTTTCTAAGATGGAATTCACTCCTGAAATAATCGGTCTACCGGGAGGATTGACCGGATCTTTGTGGATCTTGGGAAGCACATACATTATTGGTGTTCTTGGGTTATCATTTATCAGATATTGGGCTTCTTTTTTTGTAAGCCATCCTTCTCCTTCTCCTGTAGCTATTAAAGTGACCAATTTCGATTTGATGATTTTATTCCAGTCTTCATCGGTTCTCCGATAGTATCCCTCATCGGATACTTGGCGTAGGACTTCGGCCTCATATTTTTCACGATGCATGATCACAATTGCACCGCCTTTGTCCGCAGGCTTTATTATGATTTCTTGATTATTCATCAGTTGGTCCAAAGTAGAGTTATAGAGGCTCTTTACCTCCGCCAGCTTACTCTGCGAACTGGCCCCTCCTGCAATCTCTCTATCTAGTGCCAAAATACTCCCTTCTAAATCATCCAGTTCCTGGGTCACCATCCTACGGAGTCCCACCTTCTGTCCCATTCAGCGTCCGCGAACCACCACTTTAAATGCCTCCCACTCTATTAATGGGGAACTTGCAGTCCCCTGATGTTCAGCAAAACAATGTCCCAAAGCCGCTGAAAGGAGTTGACGAAAACCATCATCCTCTAATAACGCTGGGTCTAGCCTCCACAAGGGGATGGGGGTCCGCTCAGGGGTGGGTGTAAATCTCAAAAGCAGAGGACTATGGTCCGAAAGGGATCTACCCAGATATTCAGCTCCCGTCATTGTGGTGGACAATGCAGCAGTACAGAAAAACATATCTAGTCTTGTGTGCAAGTCCTATATGTGCGAGTAATAAGAGTATTCTCTGCACTGTGAGTTTTGTAACCGCCAGATATCCAACAGATCCCACCCCACCGCCCAGTCTCGAAGGCCCCTTGCCGTGGCAGCGGCTAGTGTACCCCGTAGGGGAGGAGTCGATCTATCCCAGCCCACATCATACACACAGTTAAAGTCTCCTCCTATTATCAGATTTCCATTGGATACGTCCGCCAGTTTACCAGACAAGCGTTCAAGAAAGGGGAGTTGCTCCCGATAAGGTGCATACACACTACCCACCGTTATCTCTTTCCCGTTTAACGATTACTACAAACCTCCCCTCTGTATCTATTACTTTTCGGTTAAGGGAAAATGGAACCCCCGGGCGGATCCATATTAACACTCCCCTCGCAAAGGCCGAATAAGTGGTTGCAAACAATTGCCCTCTCCACCTGCGTCTGAGTCTAGTGACCTCTAGCTCTGTGAGGTGTGTCTCCTGTAATAGGACAACGTGGGCCCCCCTACGTTTGATATAATTGAAAATGCTGTATCGTTTCGAGGATGACCCCATGCCCCTAATATTCCACGTTAAAAAGCTGTATTCCTCAACTCAACCCATGGTGTGCGCCATGAACATATGTATAACTCACCCTCCACCCCGCCCCAATCACCCACAAAAGCATGTTAGACCCACTGGTGTACAACAACAGTCCCAACCATGAAACTCCCCATCCCATGAGCGGTCTGACAACTGTCAGCTGCCCAAACGTACAGTAATACTGCATAACCGTTATCTACAACAGGTAGTTAAGGCCTCAGGCTACGAGCACTGGTGCCTACAGGGGAGCGTGGACTTCTCCCAAAGTATGCAACAATGAAAGAGCCAAGAATACCGCACAGCCCTATGTGCCGTTCCAACCCCACCCAGGGGCGCCCACCCCGAGGCCCTCCCACTCCTTCACCAACACAGCAGCGACCTACAGTATATGATAGTAAATATATCACTCATCACATGAGCTCATCCGCCGTTTGAGGAGTCACTTCAGGCATTATACCGCTACCAGTATTGGAGACATCAGTCTCAGAGTTCTCAGTCCCATATTTTGCTTCTGAGTCCCTGTCCAGGGAAGTCTCCCTGCTTCTCATTATGTCTGCCACAGCTTTCAGCGCGTCCGCTCTATCTCTGTCCTAGAAGGACTCGGTTTCGCTGCGGTCCTCCGTTTCTGCCGTTTACGCAGTCGCTTCCCCGGTGGTGCTGGGTTAGGTCTACGGACGTTATGTGGCTTGGGATTACCTTCCGTTTTGTAGGCCTCAACCCATTCCCAGGCCGTCTTAGGGTCCTCACAAAAATGAGTTTTTCCATCCAGCATTATTTTAAGCTTGGCCGGAAACATCAGGGCGTACTGAAGTCCTTCATCACGCAATGCACGTTTCACCTCCAGAAAGGAGGAGCGGCGTCTCTGGACCTCCAGGGTGTAATCCGGAAACAGGGACACTTTGTGGTTATCCACCATATAGGGCCCAGCTGTGCGTGCTCTTTGTAGCAGCATATCCCTGTCACGGAAATGGAGCAGTCTGGCCACCACAGCTCGTGGTGGCCTTCCTGGAGGCGGTGGCCTGGCAGGCACTCGGTGAGCACGCTCCAGAGTGTAAAATTGTGAGAGCCCCTCCAGCGCCACTACGTCTCGGAGCCATGTCTCCAGGTACTGGACCATGTCTGATCCTTCTATTCCTTCCGGCAGTCCCAGAATCCTCACATTATTTCGCCGGTTGCGCCCTTCCGCATCTTCTGCCCGTCGTTCTAGGGCCTGGACTCTGGTGGACAAGTCTACAACCTGTGTAGTTAAGGCCCGCTGTGCAGGAGTAAGTGCACCCAAGGATAATTCTGTTTGCTTCACTCTGTAGTTTAGTGTGTTCAGCTCGGAGTAGCCCCAAACCCACGGCAACCGTACTAATATCTTGATGTAAGGTTGCCTTTGTATCAGCGATAGCTTCTAATATCTTTGCAAATTGTTGGTGAATGGGTATTTCTGGGTGCTCACCCCCCTCATCGATTGTTACATTGCTAGTCGTAAGGCCATCTGGGTCCGGGGGGGGGGCCAGTCTGTTTCCCCCTAGGTTTCCCCATCTGCACCACGGATTGGGTTCTTGTGGAAAAGCGAAGACGCAGCTCTCCGGGAGGGCCCGCAGTACACGCCAGCGCCCCCGGATGCCACCACTCAGCCACCCGAACAGTATTCTCCAGGGCTCAATGTATCCCAAGCGGTAGTATTTAAGTTGTAGTGACACGTAGACAGGGGCAACTCTGGTGAGGGACCTTTATTTCCTTTCAGTGCCTGTTATAATAGGACAGTTGAATCGGAGCGATCTCCTGCGCTACATCAGCGGCCACCGAGCGTAGCGCCCTCCAGGTCTCAAGTGATAGTCTCTGCGAGAGCATCCCCCAAAAATGATTTCAGCTCCGTCTGATCCCCAGCAGGGCAGCACACAGCACTGACAAACAGCTGCCAACCAACCGCATACCACCATCAAACATCTAAGCCACGCACTTATATTTCCAAAGGTTACCACAGCGGTCTCACCATTACTCCCAGCCCAAGTGCGTCACCACAACGGGAGGCCAATGTCCTTGTGTCCCTGAAAATCAGCAGGCTAGTCCAAACAAAGTAGCAGTCGCACCTCAGATTATCGGGCAGTCAGTGCGCCCCTCGCTCAGTCAACAGCGCATGGCGAGCAGGCCAATGAGCAGTGGGGAGCGACGGGCGGTGGGGGAGCCCAATTCCTGCTAAAAAGTATCCCTTTAATGTCCACCGCTTGGGTTGTCCCAGGTCCCTCCGCCTGCCAATCCGCTGTCCAATCCAAGTATGGAGAGGCTCACCCGGTAGCGTAGCGCGTAGAGGCGGCACAGGCGACGGGACTGCCCACCGGCAGAACTTCACTGGTTGCGACCGGGAGAGAGGAACAGGCAGCAGTATAACTCAGTAGCGCCGAACCCCCACTATCACCATCTGAGGGGAGAGGGGACAGTATGGCCTGCTTCAGATAGGTCCAGATGGTACTGTTCCTCAGCCTCCACTCCGCCCACCTCGCATGGCTCTGGCGCCGTGAGCGTCTCGGAGAGCACTACCCCAGCTGACTTCTGGATCACACTTGCCGTGGTCGCCGTCCTACTATCGAAGTGAATCCATTCCGGTCATGCTGGTAGTAATCCAATCACGCAGACGGACATGCGACCTACGCTGCACCCCCAGGCCAGTATTCGTCACGGTGTCCGCCCATCACTCACCACACCCGCTTCAGTAGCTACCCCAGCACCGCTCTCCGCCGCCGATTCACGGCACCCGCACGCCGGCAGAGCGCACCCCAAGGGCCGTCTCTCGCAGGGTCCCAATCCCAGCCTCACCGTCTCGGCACCTCCAGGGTGAGTCCGGAGTCTTCTGACTAGGCTCCGGGCCAGCGTGTGAACCCTCCGGTCTTCGCAGGCGGCTGGCCGCGGCTTCCAACACAGTGCTTCGTTGCTCCGCAGGCCGCTAAAGTATGGGTGCGGCCTCCGCCTAAGCACAGCACCTCCGCATTACACAGAGGGGGGGGGGCTCGGGTCACAGCTCACGCCAGCGGCTCCTCCGGTATACCTCACGGATCAGGCCCCCAGCAGCGCGCCCCCGGGACCGGGCGGATTCACCGATATGCAGGATAAATGATTAGGCTGATGCGGAGCTCTCGGCTCACGCGTCCGCCAACATAGGCTTCGCACGCCCCCCTCCACACCTCAATGGTTAAATAGGAATTGTGAACACTTCTCCGTCCGTTCCTCCTCTCTCTTTTTCAGGAATCTATCGAATCGTCAGCATTGTTAAATAAAGAAATCTCTGTCTTTGAGTAGCTCTTTCAGCCTCAGGTTCAGAGAGCAGTGGGTCCCATGTTCTATTCCTCCAGCACATTTCTGAAATGTTGGGGCTCCTGCCAAATGCACGTCTTCTTCTCTGACCTATTCTGGCACAATTCTAATTATGTATATTCCCACATTATATTGCTGTTTACAATATTAAAGCATTTCATTTATCAAAGGACAGATTTCTACTTGACTTTGTTGTATTTATTATAGCAGCTGTTGGAGAATAGGCAGAGGCTTTGAGAAAGTTGGTGGCTGATGATATAGATTTCTCCAAACATATAACACAGTCTGATGATGACGTGACTATTGTGAGGTGGGGGGGCCACTTCCTTGGCTAGGAGTCTTTGCTTCTGACTTTAGGTTTCTTTATTGCGTCAGATGTCCACTCCAAGGTTTTGGCCATGCTGCTGCACGGGGAGTGGTTATTTGTTGACAGCTAAGTATTTGTTGAAGGAACCATGTCTGCACAGGCTGTCCATCAATATGCATATGTGCCTCTGACCCCCAAAAGGTCTCTCTTTGGCAGGGGTCTACATTTTATGAGGCAACCCCAGGATCAGAAAACTCCAAGGATCAGGACAAGAAGATGGCAGCCTTAGCTACAGGTATGTCTGTCACTGAATAGAAGCTACTTTGGCACTCTTCTAAAATCATAATACACATGTGAGGGTCAGGTTGATTGATTTTTCTTCTTGTAATGTAGGAATCTAACCTCGGATTGAACTCCTATGAAGATTTTAATAGGCTTTTAAATATATTCCCCCCTCCTGTGCTGAACTCGAGTACAGATCGAAGCAAAGAAAAGCTGTAAGAGGTGGTGATGTAAATGTGGACCAAGAATGATATGCCGGATGTACAGTACAATGTGGGATTTTACTTCAGGTTCCTCCTAATCCCTAAACGAGAAATAGGAATCAAGGCCCATTTTAATCTCAATTATGCTCAACAGGCACACAGAAGACGAACATTTTCAGATGTGTACTTTAACACAAATCTACGTATGGTGTACTTGGTTATGCAAGATGCATATTTCAGTGCTTAGGTCTACTACCGCTCAGAAAGTATTACTGTTTTGTAGTTGAAAGTAGACTTTTTTTTTTTTGCTAAGAGTGTTTTATTGACCATTTAACTGGGTAAATATCATACATACAATGTGTTACCATTTGAGGTAGAACATATCACCAAGGAGCCTTCATTTTGACCTCAGGTGTGGATGAAGGTTCGCAAGAAATGCGGGTTATTTCCAGGGCCACTGGAATTATGCAGCAGAAAGGGCCAAATTATGTGGCAGGGTTGAGTAAATTATGCAGCAAGAAAAGGCAAATTATGCTGTATAATGCAGCACATTTTGTAATAGTATTACTTCATTATTTTGTCATTTTTTAACTTGGTGAAAAATTGCACCTCATAAGTACCAATTTAACACCCAAATTTCGCAATAAGCAACAGAAAGGTGACCAGTCCAGCTTTGCAAAGGGCATTCCACCATGCATCAACACGTATCGCTGCATTTTTAGTAACTTTTGAAACGTTTGAGCTAGAAGCAAATGTTTTTATTGTTAAAATCTGCAGATTATGCGGCAGATGATTAATTAAGTGGCAAATCTATAATTATGTGAAAATCGGTGTGGCCACACAATCGCATTGGCCCTGGTTATTTCTTACTGGGTTGATTATCTGCTGAAGGGAGTCTCACAAGAGAGGTGGTGTTTGTGCTTCAGACAACAATAGAACTTCATCCCAAGTTGGCCTTTTCCCGTACCCACCAAAAGTCCCAACGCATGGCAACCAGAAGACTTCAGCTTATTTTAACAATGTATAACACTTTTCTGATGAAAATGGCTCTGTAGTTAGATTGTGGTTGTGCATCACATAAAAATATTTATTTACTCAACTGAATAATACATTCAGATTATTTACTTTCTGAGCTAGGTAGGGCTCGTAACATCTTGCTTTCTGGTGGCTCATCAGCCAAAATTGAGGATGAGGTCACTCACTACTTGGGGCCTAATTTAGAGTTTGGCGGATGGGTTACTCTGCCAAGTGATATTCCGTCTGCCTTAGTACAAGTGCCACAGGATATAATGCACTTCAGGCACTTAAGATAGACGGGATATCTGTCACGTTGTGACGGAATAACATGTCCTCGAAACTCTAAAACAGGCCCTTGGTGATTGCAGCATTCAGGGTGACGTATGAAATTTCTGTCATTGAGGCTAAATGCAGTGGCGTTGCCTCCGTAAGGGCGTTGGGGTGTTGCCCCACTCATTATTTTATCCCCCTGCCCCCCCCCCATATGTGTAATAAACATACAGAAATATTCTATCTTAAAGGGCTTCTAATCTGCAGGCATATGATGTAACTGCTCGATTGCAGAGCTCCCCTGGCTAAAGCAGGACCTGGAGAAGCGAAGCCAGTGGGGGTGGAGCTGGAAACTGTAACAATATTGCCAGTCAGACACCCGTAGCAGTAGCCAGCACACCGAAGTACGCATGTCGGGTTGGTCGGCTGCCTTTCTCCGACCAGCCCTACATGCGCACTAGGTCTCTCTCTGTCTCTGCAACAGCGCACATTAGTGAGCTGGGGGCTGACTCAAAGGCGCAGCCCCCATCTCAGTAATGGGTGGTGAGGTTCCCTGCCCCAGCCAATCCTGGTGCAGCTGCAACAGCAGGAGAAGCATCAGAATTGGCTTAGACTGAGAAGCAGGCAATCGGCGGTGTTACCAGGAGCCTCTGACGTGAGGCAGCGCAGGGGTCAAAACTCAAAAGGCTGCCCAGGCGGTGCATTTCTTGTGCACTTTGTGGCTGCTTGGGCGCCGCATTTCAGTTTGTGACACAGCTCATGTCCGGCATCATGGCACCAGAGAAACCCTTGGGGGAACCTGCCGCCAAATCAAAGGCGGAAGAACCAGCACCGGCTGCAAAGCTCCAGAATCGGCTCTTGCGTGAGAAAAACCCAAGGATCCCAAGATCGACCTTTCAACGGTAGTGGTAAGTGAGACTGGCCTCCGTCAGCCACTGGGCGGGAGCAGTGTAAGAGCACTGTTGAAGAAAGGGTAACTGCAAAAGGTTCGGATGTTATGCAGACTTTATTCAGTATGATAAAAATACATAATCTGTCCTCCTACGTAGAATATATAGTCAAACAAAAAGAGGCCACGAATGACCACATTCCCCAGTAAAAAGCCCCCCTCGTTCTGCAAACTTTCTTCTAAAGAATTCTGCACGTTTCTGTAAAGATTCATTCCTACCCACGTTTCCAAAATCATCTGCACACCAATAGCGGCTTTCAGGGAATGCCGGGGGGGGGGGGAGGAGGAGGTTGGAAGTTGGAGAGATGGGCGGCGGGGGGACAAAATAAAATAAAAATACCACTTATCTCTTCTGCCGGCCACGTCCCTCCTCCGCTTCTCCGGCGAGTCCTAGAACCAGAAAGCACCCAGGCTCCCCATAGCCAATCACAACGTTGCAATGCAGTGTTGTGATTTGTCTGAGCACTGTGGATAGGCGCTCAGATGGGGATTGGGGGCCTGGGCATGTTCCCCACCAGGCTGTGCAATGCAGCCTGGTGCGGAATATGCAAAGTGCGCATGAATGTTTAGCCGGCCCAAGACGGCCAGCCAAGCAGTCATGCGCACTTGGAGCGTGCAAACCACTCCTGCCCCTGTGCCTCCAGCCCTGCTCCGCCATAACCAAGCCCCAAACCTGCGAAAAATAAAATGATGATAATTATGTTATTTTATTTTTCCTGCTCAAAGATCAGTGGGGCGACGCTCCATTGCCTTAGCGGAGGAGCTGCCCCTGTACACATTCTGACGCCGCGTATGTATAGGTTGAAGGCGGCCCGAGCACCACATGTTCCTTGATGAGTGCACTTGTTGCAGATAGTTTGTTTTTTTCCTTTTTTTTAAAACTTTTATTTATAATATTTTGAAGAGACAGCAAAATAACTTGTTGCAGATAGTTAGCACAGGCGCTGGGGTGCCTTAGTGCCGTATACTTCATAGCTGCCAAGGTTTCAGATAGCTTATGTGTGACATTTTCATAATTTCAGTGTAGTTATGAGTGACATTCAATGACAATGAGTGACACTTTCTCGCGAGCAAAATCAAGGAATGAAGACGATGGAAACATATAAATATCAAAAATTACACCCATTTGAGCAATGAGAAACTCTAAGAAGATCTTAAAACTGCTGCAAATCAGCAGAAATGGAAGGGCACTAACCTAGCGCCCTGCTGCAATTTTTAAAAAGACTTAACTTATGCTCATGATGACGTGCTCTAAGTTAGTAAATTAAATTAGGATTCATTGGAGAAGAGTGACTGCTTTAATGTCACACGTGGTTGAAAGGGCTGGTGATGCATCACCCCATGAGTTTTGTGATGTACCGCCTGTGTTAAACCCTGCTCGTAGCCTTATTCAGTAGTGTAAACAGAACCCTCTGGCATGTTGGTTAAAGAGGAAAAATGCATGCTTCTTTATTAAGTGCAAGCAGAGTTAATGAAGAAGAACCATTTATTATTTTCAGGGCAGGGGTCGCAGTGTATCCCAGGAGCCGGAGGTGGTGCAGGGCGAGGCGCCCTTGCAATGAGTTACTGCACTGATAGCAGGCTCTGGTCTTTGCCATCTCCATGCTGGGCTCGCTGGGTGGCTAGGCTGTGTCAGATGACGCCTGCTCACATGACACCGTTACAGAGTGTGTGGCCTGCCAGTGACATCTTAAGGATTTTAGGGGCCCTGGGCCAAACGTATTTTGGGGACCCCTGTTTGGATTAGATTTGAATTTATGAACCAATTTCAGCCCTTTCGTGCCCTCTCTGGCCAGATCACAGACAGTGTGCAGTTGCACTCGTCCAAATTTTAAATGTCTTTATATATGATATTCAGGGATAGTGATGTGTGTTTTCAATATTGTAACACAGCAGCAGCTCAGTAATATTACTGCGAATAATTTCTGTGAAACAAAATGTGACTTCCTCCCATTTCTCATATGTGAGGTCCTGTTTTGATCTCAAAGAAACTTGTTTTATGGATGCTGTATGAAACATAAATACATTTCTCTGCAAACTGTCCGCAGCAGCCTCTCACACATCACTCACATTAAAAATAAATGAAATTAAAACGGTCTTTAAAACAGTCTAAGAGTTATTAAAGGTCATCCGGGTAAGACACTCTGCAGGACCGAGCTGGCTCTAACAGGGGCCCCCTAAAAGCTTGTGCCCATGCCTTAAAACGTCTCTGTGGCCTCCATTTGAGCACCCTTGCAGCCGGGTGCATGGCAGCTCCGAACGTACAGGATAAACCTAGCACAGCAGGTCTTGTGACAGAGGAACTGCCTTCTGTATAATCCCACCCGGGGTGACACTGCTATCTGAAGGTTCTGTGGCTGTCGGCTGCTGCCCTGGCCGAGATGATAACAGTGCATGCATGCTGGTTGAAGTTTTTTTTACAGTTCTAGTGTACGTTTTTGGAATTATATGGGTTTTTCTCTGATGCAGACATACCTGCACGTAGTAAACTTCAACTTGCTAAATGCCTCTTTCTTTTCAAGCATGGGATCTCAGTGGCTCTGTAGAAACTCACTTGAAGAGATAAGCACACACGCGGGATAAACTCCCATGGACCTGGAGTGAGAGGCGCCTTGCGCAATGTGTGGGGTGGCCACTCAGACCCACGCAGGTTGGCAGCTGGAGGGCCCTGGGTACGGCCATGCTGCTGCGCTGTGAAAGCTATGCACCGAGAATCAAAGGATTTAAGGGCAGGTGCACATTGAGTCACGTGGGGCCTGCCTGATTATAAGGGGTTGTTCCTGGAGTAAGACCATTTTAAAACTCTTAACGCAGAAGACAAGTTTGACTAACTTCTATTTTGAACCGGTAATAAAACTTACAGCAGCGCCATGATGGTATGGGCCAGCAGCAGGGTGCGACGATTCCTCCCTTCACGGCACGGGCTGCGGCTGGGCAGCGGTCTAGGACTCCACGAGTCGTGCAGGCTGCAGCCTGTTGAACTTGAAGCACCACTGAGACCACTCCGGGCGCGGCGGCGGGTCATCAAATTACGGCTGTGTGGTGTAAACGGCGCCGGGATCATGCCACTGCTAAATTTAAGCTGACTGCAAGCCTACTATAGGTGTGCGTAGTAGTCAGTTTGTCGGAAATAGCCATTGGGCATGGCAAATCATGCAGACACACACTGACTTGCTCGAGTCCTGTGACGTGACGTCAGTGAATCTGAAAATGCGGCATCGCGGGAGATGTTACATTGTAGCCGAAGCCCCTAAATCCAGCCGAGAGTGAGCTGAGCCATCCCCCCAAAACTGCTGCAAGCAGCGCAATTCGCAAACACACGCTGCAAGCTTTCTGTCAGTGGTGCAGATCAGTGGTGCTAATTAGCAGCCAGCGCTCCAGCTTGACAGCTGACGTGCTATAAATGCGTGACTTCGCATTTCAGTGCGGTGATGTGGACCATCACACTGAAATGCGTTAGTCTAACGCCTGATGCATGGTACTTGGCAGGGCTGATACTTGAGCAGCGGCCGCTTTAGTGCCACGTGGAATTTGATTGACAGCTCTTCAGGTGCCACTGCCCCATGTTAGTCTGTTCATGCGGCTGCCCGGGCACGGGAACTCACTGTATTGTATCACACAATATCAGATAATACGGTAGCCTGTTTGTAACAGTCTGTCTGCTCTCTGCTGGTGTGTTTTGTCCACACGTTGATAGCGTGTGAATCGTGGTAGTTTAGTGTAGTTTTGTATTTTGAAACACAGACTGCCTGTGGTGCCTTTAGGACCTTGAAGTGGAGCATGAAATACTTTCACTCTTTTAATTAACAATCCAAGGACCCCCCTTTCTCGGATTTCCTGTCAGTATGACAGTAATGAAGTCATCAAAACATTGTTGAACGTAGCACGTGCCTAATCCATAAACCATGCACTCTTCTGTGTCTGGATGAGTGACACATTCCCATCCCTCTAACTCCATTTTCAAAGAATTAAGCAGAGTCTGAAATAGGCTGTGAAGGTTGGGCTACGCTTTGTCTGACATTTAGCGTACGCGGTGGGATTTGCATCAGATGAACACGTTCAGATTTTAGGGCTGGACGAGTCTGTCTAACCAAATGTGATGACCGGCAGAATTTATAATTTACCTATGGTAATAACAGTGCAGGAGAAAGGGGTAGAGAGAAATGTGCACATAGCATCAATCAATGCCATTATGGTGTGTAAATAGGGGTTGGCAGGAGCAATTTTCATGGGTTTTATATGAGCTATGGGAGGGTCTGGTGACACCTTGTTGCCCGATTGCTCGCCCGTGACGAACTGAGCTTGACCGGCTTTGCCAGCCTTTCTCCTGCCTGTTTCTTGTGGCGACATGGGGTCGTTTCCCTTGGTGACTTCTCCGAACTGATGTTTGCCCATCTGCAACTCCGCCATTTTACTGTGATATTCCTGGGTCTTTAATCATATCCTACATCATGGCGGCCTCAAGGGTTTTTCTGGCTCCGATGGTTTTTCTGTCTGATGCGTTCCCCTTGACTGCGCTTTTGTGCCCCCCCCCCAACCCGTTTTTGCCATGTACTAGAACATCTGATGCAATTGAGTGAACCTGACTCTGGACGTTCCGATTCACTGGTCCTCAGCCGGTTTGTGGATTCTCACTCTGACTTTTTGGTTTAAGTTCTTTCACCCTTGCCGGTCCCCCGGATCCATACCCATTCCAATCCCTCCTTACCTTACCCCTCTTCCTCCCTTGCCCCATTCGTCCTGTACCTATGTAACATTGTTGATTTTTGTGTTTGTATTGCTATGCTCCAGTAACTGTTTGTAACCATGTAACTCGCAAATCCTTATGTAAAGCGCTCTGATACCTCCGGGTCTAGCCAGCGCTATATAAAACTTCTCAAATAAAAATAAATAAAATAAACCTTGCTGTCTAATTAAGGGTCGGCAGCAGGCTTGCAGCCGTGCCCCTCCACCCTTCAGAAATATTCACAAAGGCAGAGACTGTGGGGCATGCTAGGTTTATCACTGTGAGTTTGGCGCGAACGTGTGCGTCAGTGTATGTTTGCCTGTCTCTATTGCTCCGAGCAATACACCACCAAATGTTTTCGTTTTTTATGCACGCACTCTCCGAGTCCAATGGGCCTCCATTTTTCGGTTCTTGCCTAAACTACACTGTGATTTCTTGTTGTTTTTAGTCCTCTGAGCCTCTGCTGCTCACACATGATTTTAATGAAATAAACAGCAAATAGAAAAAAAACCACGTTATTTTTGTACCACAGGAATGGCCAGCAGTGATGTGTTAAATAATAGTTGCAGCGATATATAAAGCCTTGAGTTTTAAATATTACAGTAACACATGGTGCCACTGCTGTTCATTCCTGTGCTGGTAACTAGCAATGAACATTCCATGACCCGTATCAGCATTAATATTTCAAAGTTTGTTATGAAGTACTGTGGTTATACTGAATAAGCAGCTACCTACATCATTATCATATGAAATCTCTTTATTGATGCGATGACTCATAACTACACTTTCACAATTGCTTTATTAACCTTGCTTTCTCAGATTTGCTTGTAAATGTACCATTTGCGGAGTCTTTTTTCAACATTTTATCGGGGGAGAACCCCCCCACCCGCCGTTATTATATTCAGGCTTGCTCGCTATGCTCGCCACAGGGCACTCATCCTGAACTTTTACGCCTCACCACTTTTAAATGTCACCAGTCGCCACTGGCTAACTCTTTGTTGTACACAGCTCTACAACCAATTAAGAGATCAGAATATTATTTCTCTCTAAGAGTGTCTGATTCATGTAGCAACCAACATATGTTTTAACTTAGCGGGTAGCTGATTTGATGATTCTAAAGGTAAGTAGCCTTTAGATAGAAACTTGGAGACTTTTCTGCATAAACGTGTGGGAGATTGTGGCATTCAGGTTGGTTCTGATTGCTTTTCTTTCCCGAATGCTATGCCTGCAAGTTCTGATTTTGACAGACTGACACCACCATCATTGTATGCCCCTTGACGTTGTTGAGGGAAAACAGTGACAATTTGGCTTTGGGCAATTCCAGTGTTCATTTGGTTTATACTACTGATCTGGTAGGAGAAATCAATGGTCCTGTATTAGATCTCAATAAGTTTTAGGTATCTTTATTGGAGTTAAAATTCATCAGGACCTGGGGTCTTCACAGGAGGGTTCTTTGTCATTTCTCTGGAACAAGTAGTGCCTATTGTTTTGGTCTGAGGTTTCGTGAAAGAGCGCTCTAAACGATGCAGTGCTGGTTCCTACTCATAAAATATGGTGTATGCTTTCCTTCCTTTTTGGCAGTGGCTTAACGAAACTTGAGGGCCCCCCACCTGCAAAGTACACAGAGGGCCCCCCCTACCTGGCCCACCACCTAGCACTTTTGCTGAGGAGGCCCCCTGGGGCTAGGGCCCCCTCCGCACCGCAGGTGTTGCGGGGCTTATGTTAAGCCGCTGCTTTTCGGATCATGAATATGTTCTGAAACAGGTTTAGAAGGTTTCACATAAATGTGATTTCCCTGGTTCTGAACTGGTCCAGTAGTGTCTTCTACCTAGATCTTTTGTCTCGGCAAGGAAAGATCAGTGTGATTGCTGGAGTTTACTGAGCTTCTGATGCAGAATGGAATATTATTATATTAAGCAGCCTGCACATTCACCTTTGGCTCTTGAAACATCGAGATTTTCTGGGAAAGATCTGATTTACGAGATGCTTGTTGTTATGACTTGCTGTCATGCATGGCGTGTGCCATTCAGAGAAGCATTCTGCACCTTTAGAAGTTCGGATAGTTGAGGTGCAGCAGGTATTGTTGTCAGAAGCATCTTTACTCTCCTGTGGCATGTGTAGCTGAGGAGGACCAGATTTTGAGGAAACCCATATTTTTATGTAACTTCTCTTCCTTTTCTGAATGATCAGAGGCCCCTCCAACCAGTGTTGCGAGGGAGGCTTTCAAAGCTAACAAATCTGTATAAGGAATAGCTTCGTTCAGATTAATAAGGAATACATTAGAGTTTATCGTATATTGGGGTGTTTGAAGTCCATTCCCTCCAAACTGGACGGCAGGACATCTGCTGCTTTTGGCGGATGTCCCGCATATTCCAAACTGTAAATCAAGCCCTACGTTATGTTCCTTCTATGATGTTGGTTCGGATGTCTGCTGGGACCCCTCTGCAGATCGTTTAATGCCCGGTCGCCCATCCATCCTCAAAGACCTTGATCTCCAGATGCCCACCAGGCAGAACAGTTTTTGGAGCCGAAGGAGAAGAACGAAGTGGTGGTCTCGGGTACTTGGGTGGCATTGTGTCTCTTTGGCGCTGTGTGATGCCAGTGAGACTCCCCATGACATATTCTACCTCTTCACCTCGACTGAATGTCAAAAATGTTTTGTGGTCCCATCTTCTGACTTTAGTTTTTCAAAGATCATGAAAGTGCGGAGGAAATACAGAATTCGTCAAAACCAATATTTCAAAGGCACATAACTTTTTCTTCTCTATGAATCCGTGTTAACATTGGACGAGTCCATGAGTGGATTTGTCCAAGGCTAATTTATTTATCCAATTAGTGCATTGGTTGGACATAAAATATGAGCTCGATTTCTCAGAAAATACATTATGAATGTTTAGAGCGTTTTTGTTTTTTTAATCAATAAAATCCTCTGGCTTACGTGATAGCTGAAGGAACCCTACATTTAACAGGGGAATCTACGTGTTGCACCCTTGCATGGTCCTAATGCTTTATCCCCTGTTTAGTACCTCCTTGTCATTGTGTCCCTACACTTTGCCTGGTCGATTTGCCTCTTGTTTTCTCTGCAACAAAATGCCACAGTTCTATTTAACTCGCATCGTACTGTATTTATTGTGCAATATTATGCAGGGGCTTACAAAAGTCTGCATTTATTGTCCAAAAGGCTTCAATTATTGCCCGGAAGAAAGAAGCAAAGGCTGAAGAACTGCAAGAGGCCAAGGAAGAGCTTGCGAACGTGGAGAAGGAAATAGTCCACAAGGCAAACGAGGCCCGGGATTTCGATGGCTCTGAGGTTCTAAAAGGCGACGAGGTAAGTTTTTGTAGTGCTAAAATAAAAACCTATACATTTAACAGGTAAACTCTTCCCCTGCCGTGTTTTACACATTTATATATGCCACTGTTAATGCAAATAAAAGAGGTCATGAATAAGAGGATAGAAACAAGCATTGGCATAGCCAATAGGTCTCGCCTTTGGGACCTTATAAGTGTTTAGTTATCCAGCACAATATCCTTGGTGCAACAACATCAACTGTTGCATGGCTAAACACTTATAAGGTCCCAAGGCGAGACCTATTGGCTATGCCAATGCTTGTTAAATGGGGGTTCTACATGAAAGGGCGGGACATGTGGCGCTCAGATTAGGAAAGCGCTGAGGCCCTGGCAGTAAGCGCCATACAAAAGGCAGCCTCACAACAATAACAATATGTACTGGATGTGTACATGTCATTGTGGCGATTCCCCAAAATGGGCCAACGGTATAGAAATCAAATTAGACTATGTTCTAGATATTATCCCTGAAAAGCAAATTTAAGTTGCAAAAGGGGTTCCGTAGTTTATGCTTTTAGTTGGACCTGCGCATCCATCCGATAGTCTGCATTCCTAGATGCAAAAATCTTCAGGGCATGCGTGTGTTTATTTACAGAGCAGTCTACAAATATGATGTGGACTTTTGTGAAATATACATTTCCAGCCAAGACGAAGAGCAAGAGTGCATACACAAAAACGTGCATTACTTTGACGTCCTTACGTTTTCAAGCTACAATGACGTTTAAGAGGGCTCGTGCGCAGCGCCCATTGGGTGACACGGACTGTAGACAAACAAGTAGACTCCTTGTAGTTACTTTAGGTCCTTACTGCTATTGTTTCATTGGCTTTCATGAATTCAGACAGTCCCGTTAACCTTAGCTTCAGGCAGAAAATGGGGAGAAGAAAGTGAAAATTGGAAAGAGGGAAAGTCTGGCTAAAACGAGTGGGAGAAAAAAGAGATAAAGAGGGAGAGAAACGAGAGATAAGGAGGGACGGTGTGTAAAATATGGGGCGGAATGAAAGGAAGAACTGAAGACAAGAGAGAACAAAAAAAGATGAGAGCGGCAGGAGTGAAAGTACAGCAAGAGGAGGAGAATGGAAAAGCAAAAATGAAGATAGGGAAGAGGGAAAGATGGAAAGTGAGAAGGGTAGAGAAGGGACAGTGGAGGGAAAAAACGTGTGAGCTCAAGGGTGGAGAAAGGGGAGAACAAGAAATAGGGACACGAATAATAATAAAGAGGAAGGGCGAACATGAAGCTTGCAAGAAATATGGTAGTGGAGATGAAGAATGGGAGAGAAGAAAGCGAGCAAAGTGATTTGATACAATGGGAAGAGCGGCTCAAGATTGTAATTGTATTTACAAAGCGCGTACTACCACTGACGAAGCGATGTGCGAGAGGGGAACGTAAAAGAGAGTCAGAGAGATATGCGAGGAAAGAGAAGAGTGGGACGAGGTGGGCAAGAAGAAAGAATGAAACCTGGAAGGGTGGGGGAGACGGGGAGAACGAAAAGAGGTGGGCGAGTGAGAGCTATGAAAGAGAATAAAACGAGGAGTGACGAGAAAGCTGCGAAAGGAAAGTGAATGAAAAGTGCGCTTTAGCTATGGCGAAGAGAAAGAGGAGGGAGTGGGAGATACAACGAAAGGAAAGAAGAAACATTGTGATGTGTGAAGGGATGTAGAAGGGCCAGAGAATGATCCGAGGAAGGAAAATTATAGAGGGAGAGAAAGGGAGACTGACAGAGACTAAGATACAGAGAAGAGGGAGAAAATGAGGTGAGTGGAGAACAGGAAGGATGAAAGGAGAAAAAAAGGAGTGACGAATGAAACAAGAGAGGTAAAGTGAAAGAAAGTTTATTTTAAAACGCTGCAATCGCTGCAATACATTTGAGAGAGTTTATTTAAGAACTCTGCAATAGAATAAGTAAACAAGTGGGAGGGGTGGGGGGAGTGCACGCGCGCACACACAGGAGACAACTCTTGCAGCTGGGCGGGCTTGAGGCTTGAAGTAAACAAGTGGGAGGGGTGGGGGAGTGCGCGCGCGCGCGCTAAGCAGCAGCTGTTTGCTCTTTTTCAAAGCACACACTCGTGCTTGTGGCGCGCCGCTGCGCACTCCCGCAAGCTGTATGCCGCCACAAGCACGAGTATGTGCTTGGAAAAAGAGCTGTACGACGGCTAAAGGTCTCCTATGCAGCGCATGCGCGCTGCGTAGGCGAGACCTAAAAAGTGTATGTGCCCTCTTGGTTCGCATCAAATGCCACCACCGTGACATTGTGCACTGCTTTGCGTCTGCTTCGGTGTGTTCTTTTGCAATTCTGAATAGCTGCCCTTGGAAGTCATGATAAAGCAGAGCCTGGTCAGTCGTGTAGTTTGGGCTTTTGTGTAATGAGACTTTTTTTCTGAAGTGCAACTAGGACGCACACAGCAGATATTACATGAGCACCCGTTGATGCAACTACCTCCCCCCACCCCAGAGGCGCAACTAGAGTGAAATTTCGAGGGGGGGGCTAATAAAAATTTCGGGGGGGGGGGGGCTAATTCTTAAAGCAATCGGCAGAGTGAAGATGCAGTGGCTCTAAGAAGGGGTGAAAGAACAACAAAGCCTCGTTAACAAGTAAATGGTCTTTTAAAGACCTGTGAAGTACTCGGGTGCGGCCAGGGCCGGCTTTAGTGCTAGTGGCGCCCTGTGCGACAATGTCTGTTAGCGCCCCCCCACAATGACCACCTCTGCCACAGATTCCCTCACTAGCATCCTTTAACAGTGCCTCTCAAGTCTCCATAACCACTGTCTCTCGGATTCATTTAGTTTTATAGCACAGCTCATACCAGTGTAAGGTGTCAGAGCACTTTACATCACACACACATTGCACAGACAATCAATTATGCGTGTGTAAATCAGTGTATAGGAAATGTTACATCAGACAGGACTACAAGGTGTAGTGTAGGAGTGACATGTCTTCGATACTGGTAGGCAATATAGTTTGAGTCCTTATTCTGGAAAGCACATTCAGAACTTAAAACGTAACACCATTGTTAGGGGTTCTCTTTATTATTAAGAATTGTTTTCTACCCAAATGAACCCTTTTCACAAGATTAGGATGATGAAAGACTGGGCAAAAAAACATATAGCTCTAACATATACCTTGCAGTTTGCATGCAGCTCTAGGATGACAGTTAATAGCTCAATGTTCTATGTTAGGATTTTGACTTGTAAACGACAAGTAACAAAAGGAGCTAATTTACAGAAGCAGTAAACCACTGACCTATTTACATTATATGCATTTCGTTATCCGCATGGTACACGTTCTTAGCTGCAGGCATTTTAACCCTCTGCTCTACCTTAGGAGTCAAAACTTCCACTAGACAAACCTCCGGTCTCTTTCCAGGAAGACGATTAATCACCAGAGTTATCTTGACATTTGATGCCTGAAATTGCTGGAGGCCAGGAACGCGGCAGCAGGTGCTTTTAAAATGATAAGATACTTGCAAAAATGACGCCCCCACCCCCCAAGTCAGCGCCCGGTGCGGTGGCACCGATCGCACCGCCCTAGAGCCGGCCCTGGGTGCAGCTGCAATAAGACGGTCGCCAGCCCGGGAAGCTGTCTCAGCCCGGGCTGACGCTCATGACGAGCCCAATGGGCGTTGCGCGCCTGCCCCACCCCCTCCATGAAGAGCAGCCACAGTGCAAAGTCTGCATTCAGAGAGTAGGACCAGCCTGGACAGCAGCTCCACTAACACACAAGAGATAAAGCACAAAGCACGACAAGCTCACTACGCACATAAAGCAGATACAACCAGAGACGGCGCGGTGCATGCAACAGAATGGGCAGCAGCGGTGTACACAGAGAACATCGAAAGCGCAGCATCAGCAAGGCAAGATTCCCTACACCCAGAGCATGTTTAATAACAGCAGTGCAGTCATTCCTCCCCATCACCCAGCCAGGCACAGAACTGAGAAAACTAAAGTACTAGGGGCAGGATCGTTGAAAGCCGCATAACCACATGTAGGCCGGGCCGCATTATTGCAAGATTCTCTCACATTCAGAACATGTACAACGCGTGTAGATGCAAGGTACCAAACACACACACACGCACAACAATTACAGTATGGCCAGCAGCAGTGTAAGCAGTCAAATATAAATATATATTTTTAATGTGTAGTTTTTCTTACATAGATTCTGTCTCCATGTTCCTTGTGAATGAGAGCATTTGAAACTCACTAACTATAATGTTAGTGGTCATTCGAGGTACTTTGACCATGTAGCAAATTCACTGAAAAAAGATTTGCCTCAGGGTACTAAAATGTATTGTTTTGTACTTCATTCTGTAGCAGTGAAGACCCATTCATCCTCATAAATATGAACAATGAATAATCCAGCATTTGTTCGTCTTGGCTGCTGTATGTCAAGGTAGCCTCCATCCTCACAGCCTCTCGGGTCCACCTGTCACACTGCACCCCAGATTTAATCAGTTACTGTCACGTTTACAACCTATGCAATATTCAGATGAGCAACGTGCGATAAACAATGCAGTTTCTGAAGTGAAATACATCTGCATAAAAATACAACTAAAACTCACCAACCTTTTTTCACTGTGAGCTTTTCAGCCTAACACACATTGGATGCTTGTGAAAACCCAACTGCGGGACAGTATCCCTTTGGACCTCATCCAGCAGAAGCTCAGGCAACAGCCTTCCGCTCTCCATAGCGGGGTACAGGACACCAGCGCAACCCTATCCAGCAAACTGGTGGCCTTCTGGAGCGAGGCCTTCACTCCAGGTCTCTGTCGGAAGCTTTTGGAGCGAGGCTGGTAAGGAGGGACAAATGGGGCCGTAGAAAGAGCAGTCAGGGCTGAGCCACAACTCCATATCTGCGCATTGGAAAGCAGGGGTGCCCACGCACACTGAACTTGTGCTGCACACCAGATGTTGTTGGCTTCCTCTACTCTTCCTCCTACCTGGGTGCCACCACTCCACATGTACACTTCTCCTACACCTGGCTGCTCTCCCATCCTCTCTCCTGCAGGCTCTTTCCCTACCTGCTGGTGGCTGTGGTTGACCATGGTAGCACTCTGGGATCGGTGCAGCTCCCACATGGAGCCCAATACCTGATGCTCAGCGGCATTGTCACTATCACGAAGCTCTAGTGTTACAAGATGAAGCATTCATTTGTATAATGTAAATTCAGTGCACCATATTTATACCAATGGATAAAGCGACATGAGATATAGCGACGCAGTGATAGTGCTTTTTTCAGGAAGCGAAGGAAGAAGGTTACATTAAGAGATGTGTTTAAAGCTCCCTCGCCTTCACACATGGTTAACACGCTGATGCACATTAACTCCTACATGCCTTGTTGTGTTAGCCGATACAAAGACAATACTCTTTACATGTCATGCATATCTGATAGAGACTACTAGCCGCAGATTCCTTAACGTAGAATTATCCCCAGGCGTGAGACTGGATCCGGAAAATTTTGCCACAGCATCCCTGCGCGCCGGGGGGCGTGGCACCACACAACTCCGCCCTGACGCTGACCGCGGACGTGACGTCAGCGAGGTCACATAAGTCCCACCCTGGCGCGCTGACATCAGTTTCCTTCTTTTCCGCGTGCAACGCGGATCCGGAGTGAGTTCCCTTGGCCTGTTTTCAGGCCTCTTTTAACGCTTTGCGTTGGGAACAGTGTGCAATGCCTTCGGGTTTCAAAACGTGTGCTTCTTGTACGCGTCAGATGTCTGCGACGGACCCTCACCCTATTTGTATGTGGTGTTTGGGCGAGCACCATGACTCTACGGACTGCGACGCCTGTCAGCATCTCAAGCCGAAGTCCCGGCGGGAGCGCCGGATGAAGTTGCTTTCGGCCCGCTTGTCCAGATCGGTCTCGTCACCGCGTCCGTCCCCTGCCTCGGAAGGGTCCAGGAGCCGCCGATTCCGGTTGCGGCATCGTCCTTCACCGAGACCCCACAGGCGTCGCTCGCCCGCCGGTAAGTCTTGCAGTTTGTCCCCGAGGCCCTGTCCTCGTTCTGATGAGGGCGCGGGTTCCTCTCGGGACGTGCGCCCTCGCCCGTCGCCAACCTATCCGCCGTTCCCTGGCGTTGGGGCAACAAGGTCCCAAATGAAGGCCTACGCTTCGGCTCTGCGGGCTTCTTTGGGCCCCCCTCCTCTTCCTGAGACGTCTGCGGATCCCTCGCCCTGCGCGGGGCCTTCCGCGGACTCGCCGGCGGATTCGCCCCCGGCGCCGACGTGTTCGGCTTCAGGTTTTGGAGGTGTGGTGTCGACGAGGTGCGGCCCTCCGGGGTTCCCATCTTCGGCCCACGGCGTCCCTGCCTCGCCGCAAAGCCCCGCGGGGTTCCCTGTGGTGTCGCAGGTGGTCGCCGGGACTCACGGCTCGTCCCCGAGTCCCCCTCGGTCCTCTGGGCAGACGGCTGTCTTACCGGAGGCCTTTCCGGCGCTTTTCCGGCGCCGACTGCTTTCTTCCCCGGCCCTGGCGGCGCCACGGGTGGAGGCCGGGACCCGGGGTGCCTCCCCGAGTCCCTCTCGGACCCCTGCACAGGCGGCTGCCTCGTCGGGGGTCGAGCCGGCGCCTTTTCGGTGCCGTTCATTGGCCGCTTTGGCTCCAACCCTGCCCCTTTCTCCTAGACTGCGTGTGGTGGTGGAGGTCAACTCGGCGCCCCTGGTGAACACTTCGGCGCCGTGCGAGGACACACCGGTGCCGATGGCAGACTCTCCGGCGCCGTCCCGGCGTCGGAGCGTCGACTCCTCCTCTCCGGAGGGTTGTCATCTCCTTGTCTCCTCTTCACCGGAGACTGGACGCCACATCGTTGCTTTTTCCCCGGCGGCTTCCGGGGCTGGTTCTATGCCGTCTCCGCGTCCACAGTCCCCGGACCCGCTCTTCCGCACCTTGCAGTTGGTGGCCCCGCAGGCTTCTCCGCCTTCTTCGGAGACCCCTCAGGCCCCCCCAGTCGTCCGTGGGTCCTCCATCCTACAGGGGCTGGCCGTTTCTTCCTCCGGCAGGGCATGGGGACGGGCGGCTTAGTTTGCAGCCTTCGCCCACGGAAGAGTTGCTCTCTCCCCCACGTCGCCCTACAGAGGCGAATGTAGCCTTTGTCCGGGCCATCTCCACGGCCACTGGCATTTTGCAGATGGGCAATCCGATCGCTCCGCTCCCAACGGATCACTTGTTGGAGGTTCTCCACCAGGGCTCTGGTGGAGGGGATCCGCTTCTTCCGTTTGAAGCTTTGCTCCACAACTCTCTTCTGGGGGCCTGGGGGCATCCTGCTACGGGGGATCCGGTGCCTCAGCCGCTCCTCCACCGCCACCGTCCTGCCCCGCTCGATCCAGTCTGCCTTTTTTCCCACCCATCTGCCCAGGGCCCTGTCCTGCAGACTGCTTTCCCCTCCTTGCCTTCGGTGTTGCTCCCTCCGTCACGGGAGGCCCGGTGGTTGGACTCCTGGGGGCGTAACATCTTCGCTTCCACTAGTGCTGCTCTGCGCGCGCTCAACACCCTTTGTGTGTTGGCCAGGGCTACCTCTGACCTATGGGATTCCGCGGAGTCCCTTCTGTCTCGTGCCTCCCACGACGATGTCCGTGCTGATCTGCGGCACCATGTGCAGGATGGTCGGGAGTTAGCTGCTTTTATTCTCAATTCGGCCTTGGATGTCTCTGATTCTCTCACCCACGCTATGGCGAGTTCCGTGGCCCTCCGCCGCCATGCTTGGTTGCAAGATAGCGTCTTTCCCGAGAATATTCGGGAGCGTCTTGTTGACCTGCCCTTTGATGGGATTCTGTTATTTAACACCCACGCGGACTCCGCTATTCAACAACTCCTTGCGAGGCTCCGTCCTCCTCCCCCTCCGTAACCTTTGGGTTGTCGGTCCTCGGGTGTCTTCTGGGAGGCGTTTGTCCCGCCTTTCTCCTTGGGCCTAGTGTTTCGGTTGGCCCCTCTGTGTGCTGTGTGGGGCTGGGACTGCCTTTCGGGTCCTTCAGTTGGCCCCTCTGTCCTTTTGGCTGCGGGTACGGCCTTTTCGCTTGTGGTGTGTGTTTTTTGGCGGTTAGTGACGCCGTGTGGGTCCTCAGGTTGGACCATTTGTGTTCCCTTTTTGGCTGATTGGTAAGCCGTCTGTGGTGATACCCACAGGTCTTTCTGTTCTTTGCCTCTGCTGCGGGTTTCTCCATAAGAGGTGTTCCCCTGTTTTGTTTTGGGCCGTGTCATACCCTAGGTGGGGTACTTGTTGGCTATTGTATAGCTATGTCCTCAGCTGGGCGGGCGTGGATCCCTTCTCGGGTTCCTCGCGCTTCCTGGCGTCACTGTATTCCGCTTGGTGCGGTTCTTTTTCTTCAAGCCTTCCCGCAGCTTCCGCTGCTCCAGGTTCGGTCCTGCTCAGTATCCGATGGTGTTTCGATCCTTCTTCTACAGGGCTTGCCTGTCGTACGTTTTGCCTTTTGTTCCTGCGGAATATCTGCCTCTGTGCGTTTTGCCTTCCTTCTTCAGCCTCTGGATCGCCAGACCGACTTTGTCATGCCGTCTACGGCGTCGTGTCTTGGTGTTTCCACCTTCTATCCGACGTTCGGCCTGGTCCTCTTCCTTGTGCTCCAGGGGGGCCAGGATATTTCTGGTGTTCTCCTGTGTTCGGGTTGACGGCTTTAGGTCTGTGCTACATCTTACTTCTCTTTTTCTTTTGGCCGGTCCCACTTCTCTTCGTGGGCCGGGTTGTGCCACTGGGACGGTCCTTCTCTGGGGCTTGTTCTGGGGTTCCCTTGCCTCGGTCCTGGTCTTGCGCTCGGCTTGTTCTGGGCGCACTACTTCATAGTCTGTACCGGCTGCCTGCTGCGCACGCATGGACGTGATGGTCCACCCCTGTGGGCCTCGGCGTGTACCCGTGTGCTCCTGTCCGTCGCTCTGCTGGGGCTTTGCACGACTGTGTCTTCCTTCTCACATCTGCGCTTCTCGGCTGTGGGGCCGTTCCTGAAGCAGGCTTTCCCTCCGTTTCCGCCTCTTCTCTTTGGATTGCGGGTGGTTCTTTTCTTCTTTTGGTACTCCCTTGGTGCCGTCTGTCCCTTCGGGTTCTCTGGCGGACGCCCTTGGCCCCTCGGGTAGGCTTGTGGTATCCTGGCCTTCCCTTCTCCTTGTTCTTCTTACTTCTGCTTGGTGGGGGCTGGGCCGTCCTTCCTGTCCCCATGCCACATCCCCTGTTGGGGCCCTGTGTTTTTTCCAAGCTGGTGAGATTCTCTCGCAGAGCCTCCTCCCCTCTGGGTATGGCTAGGGTATCTATTCTACGTTAAGGAATCTGCGGCTAGTAGTCTCTATCAGATGTACAAGTTACTTACCTTCGGTAACGATGTATCTGGTAGAGACGATTCTAGCCACAGATTCCTTCACGGCCCGCCCTTCCTCCCCGTTCTGCGAGGACCTTCAGTTTGGTCTTCTGCAATCGTCTCCCTCAGGGTGGCTTGTCTTTTGCGAGTCTCCTCTTTCACTTCCTCCCTGGCGGGATGCTTCGTTCTGTTTCTTGTTCCACCCTTTCCTTTCTGGTACTTGGACGGTGGGTTTACATGTCTTTCTGCGTCCCTCCACCCTGGTTATTCCAGTGTGTGGTCTGCTCATGCTCTTCTCCCTTTCTCATTGCTTGGGGTTTTCTGACCCCTCTGCAGTCCTCTGGGTTAGGGTCTCTTGGCTGTGCCTCAGCCCTTGGCTCTTTACAGGGGATGCGATGCTCCTTGGTGGTGTTGTCTTGGAGTCATTTGTCGTTCCTCCTCTGTTCCGGCTTGTTGCCCTTCACTGTTATAGCTTGTGGTTGCAGACTTTCTGTCGTCTGTTATGGCGTTTTTCACCTGTTTTTTCTGTCTCCAGGGTGGATATCGCTTTGGCTTTGCAGGGTTGCTTCTCAGAGGCGGTACTCTGCTCTTTCCCTTCCATGCCTTTCAGTGACACAGTGCCTGGCACTGTCCCTCATGGTGCTGTCCTTCACCATTCGCTTCTTCCCTTTCTGTTTCACTGCTTTTCGCACACTGTTCCCATGCTTTCCCAGTTTTGTTTGTGATGGCTCCGCGTTGTGGCGCGGAAAAATTCTCCGAGGAAAACTGATGTCAGCGTGCCGGGGTGGGACTTATGTGACCTCGCTGACGTCACGTCCGCGGACAGCGCCAGGGTGGAGTCGTGTGGTGCCACGCCCCCCCACCCCCTCCCCCCCGGCGCCCAGGGATGCTGTGGCAAAATTTTCCAGATCCAGTCTCATGCCTGGGGATAATTCTACGTTAAGGAATCTGTGGCTAGAATCGTCTCTACCAGATACATCGTTACCAAAGGTAAGTAACTTGTACGATACTCGCATATCTCTCTCGATTCCGTTTCAAAGCGTGCAGTTGTACATAGCACACCCAGTCCCTCATTTGTATACTTCCAAAGTGTCTGAAGTATTGCTCTCTTCCCTTCATAAAGTGGAAAGTATCATCCACCAGAAACAGTCTCATCTTGTTCCATCCCAGAAAGCATCTTTCCTAGGGGATGTGATAGGTTCATCTTTGGGTGTGGCAGAATTTCCACCGAAGAGAGTCTGGTCTGAATAAAATGATTCAGCACTTCTCCACTTCACTTGCAACATCGGCATGATGGTTCCATGACTTCTGGAGCTCATTGCCTTGTCTATTTATGTTGTCTATCTGGCAAGGTTTTTTTTTTTCTTTCAGTTTCAAAGACCTTTATTGCAGGCAAATATTGGTGAACACGGCATAGTGCCTACAACCCTGTTCGGGCCGGCAGCGTTACGAAATAGCAAGCATAGCAATATACAAGTACACAACAAGTCGCCTACAACCACTTCGGGCCGGCCGCGTCAAATAAAACAGTGCAACAAGGATTCATGGAGGTGTGGAAAAGCCCAAAAGTCATAAGAGACCGAGAACCAACTAGGGGCAATATGTGCTGATTAGGTCGAGGGTCCGAGGCCCCAGACCGAGACGACTATTGTGTGGTAGCAGTAAGTATGAATATTGCCCCACATGGCCAGCCAACGACGGGCAATCCATAAAGGCCCCAAACTTTCGCTATGCCCGGTAGGCGAAGTGTAGAGGTATGCTGGGGAGAATTCTACCATGGCAGCTGTAGTAGAAAAAGAATAACAATAAGAGGAAAGTGACAATAACCGCACAGGTCATGACATGTCAAGTGGTGCTTGAGCGCCGCAGACTACGCAGGGGGAGGGAGGGGGGAGGGCCGGGCCGATGACAGCGGGGAGATTAACTAGCAATCCCAGTACGACCGGGCTACCATCAAACTGGGGTTCATGCACCTTTCAATCGCTTGGGAAGAGTTGCAAGGCTCTGAGCTTCGGGGGACTAAAGCAAGTGAATTCGATGCGCATGAGATAAGAGAGCAAAGGCTGCCAGACGCGCTGAAATTTCTTTTCAGTATTTGCTATATTGTGTGAGAGCCTCTCCATAGCCAGTGCATGCCACACCCGAACGAACCACTGAGCTATGGAAGGGGCCGAGGTCTGCTTCCATACGCACGCTATAAGTTGTCGCGCTGCCAAGAGTAGATGGCTTATGAGAGCCCAATCCGCCCTAGTCATCGCCGCCAGGTTAGGGGGACGGATGCCCAGGATCACCACATGTTGCAGTGGGGGGGGATCGGGTAGCCCACCACCCCTTTGATGTGGCCCAGAACCTCCTTCCAGAAGGTAGTTATCACACGACAGGACCACCAGATATGATGGAGAGTGTGCCTTCCTCCAGCCCGCATCTCCAGCATAGATTGGAGGCGGAACGATACATGGTGGCCAGCCGGGAGGGCGTATAATACCATTGGAGCATCAGCTTATAGGCGGTTTCACGCGAGGCAAGGCTGCAGTAAGTTTGAGGGATATCTTGCCACAGCTTATCCCACTGTTTGGGAGTGAGTCCTTCCGGAGTAGTGGCCTGCCATGCAGTCTGATAACGGTGATGGCGCGGTGGTGTCGAATGTTGCAACACCCAGTACGTTTTGGATATGAGGCCTTTGGAGTACTCAAAAGCTCTCACCAATTTTTCGAACGGGGTGAAGGGACGCGTCGCCGCCGCATGCACCTCGGGGACGGAAAGCCAATGACGCAGTTGCATATAAAGATAATGGGCCGTGTGCGGTAGCGCAAAGTCAGACTGGCATTCGTCAAAGGACTTGGGGACGCCCCCCGCGAATAAGGCACCAATCGTTCGGCACTCTCCTTCGTTCCACGCGCGGAGCGCCTGCTTAGGCAAGCCTGGGCGGAACTCAGGGTTGCGTGCGATAGAAGTATGTGGGGACGGGAACGTGGTCAGGCCCCTTTTGACCGCTATTTTGTCCCATATATCGAGGACTGTCTTGGTCGGCGCCGCGACATATGCACTCCGGGGGCAGGCGTGCTTAGGCAGCCAAGCAAGGTCCCACAATGGCCGGCATGCCACCGCCCGGTCCATGTGGAACCAATGCTTTTCACTCTCCCGTGCAACCCACTCTGAGATGTACCTCAGATGCGTCGCCCAATAGTAGTCCTGAAGATTTGGACAAGCCAGGCCTCCCCTGTCACGCGGACGCATCAGAAGAGAATGCGCCACCCGCGGGCGTCTTCCATTCCATACAAAAGCACGCAGATCAGCTTGTAGGCGCTGACTGTCCGCTTGCGGGATCGTGGTCAGGAGCGTTTGGAATAGGTAGAGAACCCGGGGTAAGATATTCATCTTAAGGACATTGATGCGCACCAGCCACGAAATATGCAGGGGCTTCCATCGCTGTAGGTCAGCTAGTACGGAGCGGCGCAAGATCGCCCAGTTGACACGCGACCAAGTAGAGAGTGTGGGGGTAAGCTGGAGTCCTAAGTAAGTAATGGAGGTCTCCGTCCACTGGAAGGGAGTCAGCCCTCGCAGTAGGCTAGCTGCCGGGGCCAGGATATTAATGTTAAAGGCGTACGATTTGGAGAGATTGATTTTAAAGCCAGAGACCGCCTCAAATGTCCGCAGGGTGTCCACCACACACGGAAGCGACGACTGGGGTTCGGTCAGTGTGAGTAAAAGATCATCAGCAAAAAGGTTGATCTTATGTTCTTGGCCTCCAAAAGTCACTCCCTTAATGCCCTCCAGTTCTCTCATCCGTATAGCCAGGGGCTCTACTGCCAGCGCAAAGAGGAGGGGTGAGAGTGGACACCCCTGCCTCGTGCCTCGGTGCAGCGAAATTGGCCTTGTGACCCGTCCATTAAGTCGAATGCTAGCGGCAGGGGCCACATACGACGCCATGATCTTCGAGATAAACTCCTGTCCCAGACCTATTTTGTACAGCACAGTGCGGAGATAGGACCAGTCGACGCGGTCGAACGCCTTCTCCGCGTCAAGCGAGAGAAGGCACGTAGGGATGTTGAGGTGTCGAACCTTTTCAACGAAGTGCGCTACCTGGCGGACGTTATCCGCACCCTGACGATGGTGGATGAGCCCTACCTGATCCGGGTCGATGAGACCCGGCAGATGAGGCTCAAGACGCGACGCCAAGATTTTGGTGAAAATCTTAGCATCTGTGTTGAGCAAAGCTATGGGGCGGTAAGAGGAACACAACTCTGGGTCCTTACCTGCTTTGGGTATAAGGGAGATCTCCGCCATGGTGGGGGTGAGACCCGTGGTATCTGTGCAAGAGTTAAAAACCTTCAGGAGGTGGTCCTGAAGCTGCGGGAGGAAGACACGGTAAAAATGCACAGGCAGCCCGTCCGGCCCTGGGGCCTTGCCAAGGGGAAGACGCTTAAGAGCTGTGCCTAGTTCCTCCTGGGTGATGGGACTATCAAGGAGGGTGGCGTGATGCTTGGGCAAGGGGTCCCAGTGACAAGCAGCTAAGTAGGAGTGTAAGCGCTTGGGAGAAGGATCTTCCCGAGAGTAGAGTTGCTGATAATAGGCCCGGAAAGCTTCCGCCTTATCCTTTTCAGCAGTCGCCCATGTGGAAGTACCCGTCTGGATCTTAGCAATATGGGCCTTCGCCTGACGCTGCCGCAGTTTACCAGCAAGGAGCCAGCCCACCTTGTCCCCCCCATCATAGTACTTTTGCCGCAGGGACAGCAGAGCACGTTCGGCCTTGCCCACGCGGTGTGCGCGCAGTTGGCCCCACAGCAGCGCAAGTTGCCGTTTAGAACGACGGGTGGGGGCCTCCTTGTCTGTGCGCTCCAAGAGTTTAATCTCCGCAGTGAGTTTAGATTCTACTAGCTTCGCCTCGCACCCTCTAGCTATGGCGAGAGAGGTGATGATGCCCCGGATTGTAGCTTTGAACCCATCCCACAGGGTGTGTAGGGAAATCGCAGGGGATGCGTTGAGCTGAAAATACTCTATAATACCCTTCCGGATCTCCTCCACATCCACCGGGTCGCGCAGCAGTTGGGGCGGCAAGTGCCAGCGGGGTGGGTCTGCCGCGCGCGCGGGTCGATCCTCCCAAGTGAGTTCTAAATGCGCATGGTCGGAGATGGAAATGTCAGAGAGCTCCGCGGTGTGCAAGCAAGTGAGGAGGGAAGGCGTAACTAAAGCATAGTCAATGCGGGAGTAGGATGTGTGCACATGTGAGTAATGGGAATAATCCCGAACGTCGGTGTGTTTGTACCGTCAGGCGTCCACAAGGCCCCAGCCCTCGATATCCCTTTTAAGGTGCGCCGACATCGTCCCCACACTCTGGTAAGTTGCATTACTCCGGTCCAGGACAGGGTCCCAAGCCAGATTAAAGTCTCCACACACTGCCACATCCCCTTCTACGCCCTTAAGCTGGTCCGAGAGTATGCGCCGGAGATAGGTGTTTTGGGAAGTATTAGGGGCGTACACATTAAGGAGCGTCAACTGTCTGCGCCCCCACATGAGCTGCAGTCGCAAGTAGCGGCCCTCCCCATCCCGGGTGACATTTGAGACAGATGTGCAGTACCCGGTTTTGCAAAGAATCCCCACCCCTAAAGTCTTGGAGTCTGTGTATGCTCAGTATCGCAGGGGATATTTCGGATGCGCCATACGATGCACATCCGCCTTCATCAAGTGGGTCTCCTGTAGGAGCGCACTACGTCAGGGTCGTGATGTAGGATGTATCGCCAGATTTGCCTACGCTTGTTAGGGGAGCTCAAGCTGCGGACATTTAGTGAGAGCAATTTGGTGCCTGCGCGAGGAGGGGGGGGATCTTCAGGGGTAACCCCGTCAGTCATGCAGGGAAGCACGGCGCTAAGGCGTTAGGTGGAGTCGTGTAAACAAGAGACCACATCTCCTCCCCATGTGTCCGCCCCCACCCCTCCCTGGGGTCAAGTAAGGCATCTCCCTCCATATGATCTCCAGGATGCGTCGTCCCCCTTGAGAAGGGAGAGCGCCGGCACCTCCCAAGGTTTCCCCTCCCAGTTATACCTGTGTGTGTCTCAGGAGCAGAAATAGAAGAAGCGTCCCGGATGACCTGTATAGGTAACAAAAAGAACAGAACAGTCAATAACGGGCCAACAGAGCCCAACAAGTCCCGTTCCTGGGCCGGAAACCGGCACCGAGGTGCTCTGGTCCCGCTAGAGGAGTCACCCTCCATAGGAGCAGGGTTGGAGAGGCGGACCATCCAGGTCACAAGTAGAGGAGCGCAACACCGTCAGATTAGGACCCGCACGTCCCCGGGGCCCATCAGAGAGCCGTCCGGCAGGGGCGGGCAGAGAGATCATCAGTATGCATCCCTCCCGAAGTCCAGTGGAGCGTACACGCAGCAACAGGATTGTGGGAGGGTGCTGCTGGCAAACAGCATGAAGCGCTGGTGGCCACTTCAGAGAGTCACAGCGGTACAACATTATGGAGAGAGCCAGTGGTGGAGCGTGCTGGGGAGAGGCCCCCACTGAGGCCACGCAAGTGTTCAATGACGTCTTTCCGTGCCTCCTGAGACGAGAGGCCAGAGCGTTGCTTGTTGGAGCATCACAGCGGAACCGTGGTCCACCGGGGTTTGAGATCATGGGTGGTAGGAGAGGGGCCGTCACTTGCCTGTTGCTCATCCGGTATGTCCAATAGAGCCTTGGCCTCAGCTAATGAGTGCAGCGATCGACGCCTGCCCTCCCACTGGAATATAAGCGCGAAGGGGTGGCCCCACTGGTAGCGGATGCCCTGTGTTCGAAGTTTGTCTGTGACAGGCTTGAAGTCATGCTGCTTATGGAGTGTGACAGCGGAGAGGTCCTGAAAAAGCTGAATGGCGTGCCCCTGGAATTTAATCTCTGCCTTGCTGCGCGCCGCCTGTATGATCGCCTCCTTCTCAGTGTAGAAGTGTACCATGGTGAGAATGTCCGGACCACTACCCCCGCGGGGAGTCCCCCCTCGGACTCTATGGGCCCGGTCTAGGGCAGGTGGAGAGGCATAGTCGTCCCCGCGCGCCGTCTGCAGAAGCTCCGCCGTGAACGCCATGATGTCCGCGCCTTCAGCGCCAGTCGGCACTCCCCGTATGCGGATGTTGTTGCGGCGGCTCCTAGTTTCCAGGTCCTCCTGCTTAGTCTGTAGTTCGATATGCTGGTCTTCCAGGGCACTAATGCGCCACATCAGCATCTCTTGGTCCTCAGACCGAGCATCCACCGTCCGCTCCAGGTCGTCGACCCGATCACCCACCTCAGTCACTTCCTTGCCGACATCGCGGAGACTGGATCTAAATTCTTCTTTGAGGGAAGAGAGATCAGTGCGTATCTCCTGGAGGAACCGGTCCATATAACCTTGCGTGACCGGTGCTGAGGGCCCTTCATCCACCTGAGTCGGCGGGGGGGGCCGTGGACTGCATCGCCGTGTCAGGCTGAGCGACCTTGCTCCACAGAGTCGTCACCGGTATCTCCTTGCGGGCCTGGGAGCGTGGCATAGCTGGCGCCCAGAGGCAGAAACCCGCTCAGACTCGTTCAGGGATCTGCTGCCGGTATGTAGTGCCGTCCTTCAACGTGTTGTCTATGGGTGGGAAGGCCAGCGCGTCCGCCCAGCCACAGAGAGAGGGGGTGCACCACAACAGGAGCAGGGAGGTCGTGCCACTGCCTAGAGAGCCCCAAGAGCGTCCACCACCAGGCGGCCCTGCGACCGTGCCAGGCGCTATAGTGAGGGGGGGGTCCGGCCGCACGTGCGAGTCGATGTGCGGGGGTTGGCGGAGGACAGCGTAGTGCAACCCACAACTTGAGGTCCCAGGGGGAGGGGGGAGCTCACTTCCGGCCTCAGCCCCCGTTCCGCTCCCACCGCCACGCCGGCACTGGCAGGGAGAGATCCCAATACTCTGGCGGGGGACGTCAGCACCCCCGAGGGGCAGTCCCGTGGCTATCCGCAACAGCGTTCAGGGCAAGGGTCCGCAGAAGCGTGGCGCTGGGGAGGCGAGCCCAGCATGGGTGCCCACCGAAGATCCGCTGCAACGCAGGCCAGTCCCGGGGGGGCAGAAGGGAGCGCAGTAGGGCCGCAGAGCGCTCCGCGCCTCTGATGCCCACCCGCCCAATCGCCGGACTTCTCAGTTCGAGTAGAGCGCCGGGGCCGCAGTCCTCCACAGGCCACGGGCTCAATCTGCAAGGTGGCGGCCGCAGCAGGCCCCAGGAGCCTCTGATGTGGTCAAGCTTCACCCTCCACGCAGCAGCATCCCATTCCAGGCCCTGCTCCCACCACCCTCAGCGCGCCAGTCAGAGGCTTGCGAGTGCGGAGCGCTAGAGAGGTGGGCCCAGCAGCGGTGCTCGACGTAGTGCGGCAGAGTCCGGGGCACCGGGGGCAGTCCACTTCCCCAGTGTTGATGTCAGCCAGCCATGAGGGGGGGGAGGAGTGAGCGTAGCAGGAGGGCCTCAGAGTGCGCCGCGTTGCCGTCGCTTACCCTCACAGCTGCCGCAGATCACCAGCAGAGCGGAGCGCCGGGGGTCGCAGGCTCACATAGGCCCCCGGAGTAGTCGACAAGATGGCGGCCGCCGCAGCCCTCCGTGAGGTCCTCGCAGCGAACAGCCTGGAATGCGCGGGGGCGCAGGGCCACTCACCGCCAGCCGAAATGTCGCAGCAGCGATCCGGTTGTCTCCCCTGTGGCCAAAGCGCAGCAGCCGCCCGCCAGGACCGCCCTCCGGGCGCACCAGGAATCCACAAAATGGCGGCCGCCACTCGCCGATCCCCGCCAGGGTATGCCTCGCCCGCTGCGTCTGCAAGACGGGGCAGATCAAGACACCAGGTTGCAGCAGGCAGAGCCCCTCCCGCTCCGGATACCAGGGCAGGCCTCTCCATCCGCCGCCGCTTTACGTAGGCTGAGAAGCGGTAAAATGGGCACCTGGGAGACGGAGCTCCTCGGAGATGCGGCTCACTCCATCGAGCCCGGGGCCACGCCCCCTATCTGGCAAGGTTTTAAATGAGGACTCTTCAGGACCCGTAAATCAGAATCAGTCACTGAATCCTCAGATTAAGAGGATTATGATCTCCAGCAGCGAGCTGGAATCACCAGATTGATGGACTTTAAAGGCAAAACTCTTAGACGTTTCTTCAATGTTCAGTCCCTCATATCATTGTGAATGCATCACAGGGCTGTGGACAATCGAATGAACATTATCTGAAAGTGCCTCATGACTATGACATTCACATCAGACGTGTTTTAACTTTCATCGTCTGAGGTCTAATATCATTCCTTCCTCTTCAGTTGGGAAAAGTTGTTTGATTCCTGACGGACAACACAACTGAAGTGTTTCATCTAAACACACAGGGTGACTAGAAACTGAGGCTTTTCAGAATGAATTATTTTATTCACAGAGAAGATCTGTTTGTCCACCCTTTGCCGCTCAGCTGGAAGATGGAAAGAAGTTCTTAAGAGATGATCGTCTGGATTACTAGATGATGTTTTCTTGGACCGGACTGGAAACATTATTGATACCTTCCTTCTATTCTCCCTCATACCTTCAACGTCAGAAATCCAAGGGCTCCGTCAACCGGAACACAGTACTCGTTGACCCATTTGGTCCTCATTAATTTTGGATCTTTTAACTCATGTCTGTGCCATAAAACAATTCCAAAATTCTTCGAAGGTTCAGATCTGTAATCCTGCCAGGGACCTTCTTCTCTCTTCCCAACCTTTGCTTTACTGCCAAGCCCGATCGCAGATAATCTAGCTGTTCATTGGAACATCGCATACAAAAAGATTGCTATAATGTCTGCTGCTAGGTAAGACTCCATTAGGAAGCTCTATCGAAGTAAGTAGTTTACATTCTCATCCTGTGTGGGAAAGTAAAGCCCATCAAAGTTCATTTCAGTGGCGTTGCTTCTTTCATTACTTATTGGACTGGAAGCGGGATTCATGCCAATGCTAAATGTCACTTCTATGAGGCTTTGAAAAAGGGCATGTACGTTTAGCACACTGTTTGGCTGTTCGTCTGTAGTCTTTTTTTTAAATAAACCAAACCATCATGTTTAATCGATAAATATAAACACTGCTAAAAATACATCATTATTTTCCCCATATAAGAAAATAATTTTCTGCAGGAAATTATTTTTACTGAGTCAATTTCTTAAATTGTATTTCAGTAAATCGGAATGACTTCGTATAACTACTAGACAGAGCTAATGAAATACATTTAAGGAATACTAGTGGCTACCAAAGCATTACATTGTAAAAACAATTAGTGTAGATTTGGTTTATTTGAGAGAAATGTAGGACTTGTAAAACAGACTCAAGCCTGTGAAAGCTCTTGACAGAGACTTGCAAGCTATTATTCACCATATGTAGCAGGATGTGCATGTAGGTATTTGTATCATGCAGACCTATGTAGAAAGCAGCGGAGGACTGAACAATAGGTTAGAACGGGGGGGAGTATGATTCAAGGTCATTTATAGAGAGGCAGGTACGTATTTGTAAGGGCATAATTCAATATGGACTGGCATGTGCTTCCAGCAGGGTGAGTGGGTCATGCCACCTCAGACTGGTGATGGAAAGGGATGGGGATAAGCTTCATAGACTGCAGCAGAGCGCTGCTAGCAGCCCATGCAGGAAACACGGGACCCTCCCCTCTTCACAGAGCGTGATGCCATGCCTGTGCCCTTTCTCCTCTCTGCCCACTCTGTGGGCTCTTATCCAAGTATGGAGATTGGCTCTATTACAAGCAAGGAAACTTCCCGCTGTCATTCATGTTGGCAGTAAAAGACAGCCATAACCGGGCACATGGACCACTCATTTCTCTCTGCCATGGTGCCACTACACCTCATGCACTAATGATAGCTGTTCCTGCTTTAAACTGGCGCTGCTTTACCCTCCCCATGTCAAGTGTTGGACCTCCAGCTCCAGTTACATCATTTTGTAACAATGAAATAAGCCCCCATGGAGCTTAAGGCCGCATCGGAATCCGAACTGGCTGCACTTTAGGAATCTACAGGCATGAAATCCCTCAGTGAAAATAGATTTTATGAGCTCTGTGTCCAAGGTCAACACAAATCATTAACATTCCACATAATCATTGAAAGCAACCATGTGTGCCATTACAAGCTGGGAAGTGGCAATCCCCAGGATTCATGGTGGCCATTGTCCTAAAATAGCAGAAGTACCCGAACATATCCTCTCCACACACTGGGACGCTACGCGCGGAATATGAAAACCTCTCAGGGAGGTTAGGAACAGGATGTGGTGACATGGCTGGAGAAACTGGCACCAAGTCTGAAAAGCAAATGAAACGTTCTTTTCATGTCCCAGTTTTTCACAAATGATTTATTTTGCCATTACAAAATGTGCTTCCTCTCCCCATTGTTTCAAATGTTCTCCAATGTCCTACGATAGTTACATCCCAGTAGGTGGCCTGTGCATGCGCTTTTGAGAGCAACATATCTGGAGAACCTGTAAAAAATTCCGTATCACATATGCTACTGCTGTAATGTACCCTCGTGTTACCTCTTCTCTTGGTAACGTGAATGCTTATAGGAATGTATTGTTCTGCTGCTTGTACTGCGAATTGAAGTGGACTTCCTTTCAAGGATTACGAGTCCCTTTCACTGTCTATTTTTACTGCTTGGCTCACACCGCCCCATATAATGTTTTCGTTTCATTATTTTAAATGGTCGTCTCATCGCTTTCTTGTGGGGATGCTGTTGTACATCTGTACATCATTCTGAAGGACAGAAGGATACATAGGTTTTTACAATTACACTGTTTCTCGGTTTGTTTAATTTAAAGAGGAATACATTCGTTTCCATCCTAGCTTTCAAACATTTCTACTTCTTTACCTGCCATAACATATTCTGCTGTCAAGTTGTAAAAAAAAAGTTAAATTTGTGTCACACCCACTCTGTCAAACTTTAGGGCCAGCTGTCCATACAGAGCGGTCACAAATAGTCCTGTGACAAGTTTGTAATGCAGCCTGTATACTAAAAGGCGCACCACAAAATTCCCATTTGCAGTGGTCGCAACCGGACCTGCTTAATGAATAGTAAATAGGTAGGGCGCTATTTGCAACCCCCTGCGAATGCCTACCAGCACAAGAATGGAGGCTTGCATGGATTACAGACTTCCATTCCAGCATTTCTATTCCTAGGAGGACACTTTTTTTAAGCAATGCGTGTTCTTTTAAGGAACAGGTGCTCGTTTAAAGAAAGTATTTTTAATTTGGGAAGTCATTGGAGAGAGCAGGCAGTGGCCCTGAGATCACTGCCTACTCCGCAGAAACTGACACAGTTCCCAAGGTTGAGGCAGCCCACCAGGGACAGCTTCCTCCTTGCAGATGAGATACCATCTCCTTTGAGGTGTTGGTAACAGACCAGTAGGTGTCACGAACCATTGGTACATCTCATTGTGAATCGCAAATGGAAGGGGATGCCCCTTTCATGCACCCTGGCAGTTGCGTTTCAAAACGAGTCATAAACTTCTTTTGTGATTTGGAAATGCAAATTCAAAATCTTTATTCGGTTTGTATCAAACTATAAAGGCCGAGGAATAAAATACAGGCGAAAGCCGAAGATAAAATCTTTAAAAATATGAAACATTAAAAGATAGTGACCCAGTGCATAAAAACACAATCTGTACAGATTTGTTCCTCACCCATATAACAGTTGGAATACAATTTTTTCATAGGAATCTAAAAAATATAAAACAATTCATTTCCCCACCCTTTTCCTTTGATTAATTGCAGAAATCAAGAATTCGAAATTAATTAAACAGACAGCATCAGTTTGTAACAGTTGCAGATGCTCCTTGGCCTCCTTGCATTTCCGAAGCTGCAATTTTCTTAAAAACTGTATTAAAATATGTTTGCGTTGGACAATATACAACTCGCAAAAAAACAATAAATGTAATTGCGATTGGAGGACTAGGGAGTTGCACGGGCAAGGGACCACATCTTTGCTACTTCATGCATTTGAGGAATTGGACACCAAATAATGGGACATTCCAAGCCCAAATCTAGTTAGGTAAAACCTTTGGCTGTGAGGTGTCCTAATTTGATATGGCTCAATGAGGGGGTGGTGTGCAGAGGAAAGTATAGTTGTACAGATTTCTTCCTCAGACCAGCCTCCCATCTCTTCTCTGTTAGGAGTTTTAATAGTTCTCCTTTCACTACTGGTTTGTCTTTGCGGGATATGGACTGTGGAGAATCAAACCGATCCATCCTGCTAATTGCTTGCTGATCCGGTCTAATGTGTGTAAGCCATCTAATTTTATGGGACCCTGTCAAGTTGATGCAGTCGGTACTCACGGTGCGAGTTAAGGGTGCCTCGGGCTTGGACTAGATAGATAACCTTAACATAGTGGGCGTCAACCTCAGTCGGTACCACAAAAATTGCAAACCTAGTTCTTCATGTGCAGTGATAGCAGGGACACTAGCAGGAAGTGACAGCAATCTGCAAAGGGATCTATTTTTGCAGATCTGCAATTGGGAGTGATCAGCTTAGCCCCAAATTCATGCACCATATGAAACAATTGGGACAGGTCTGGATTTATAAATAGTCAAAGTAGCAGCCACTGGCATAGACCCTAACTTGGAGGTGAATTTGAACAGAGAGGCAGTGGCTGCTTCGAATTTGGTTGTTGTGACTATCCTTAAGTGCCTCTAAGTGGACCTCCTGCCAAACTGTACCCCCAGATAGGTAAAAGTAGAGACGCATCTGAGGATCGTGCCACCAATATGTAAAGAAGTAATCCTACTCTGGGGCAAGCCAGAAACCATAGTAAAAGACTTGGTTATTTTTGTGCGGAGGCCCAAGTCAGACATAAAGGATACAATGCTGTCTAACAGTTTCTGAAGGCCCCGGCCTGTCCTGGCCATGAGGACAAAGCCATCTGCGAAAATCAAGACCAGTAGCAGATGGCTCCCAGCCCTCGGGGGATTAGCTGTGGCAGCAATATGTTTATCATCCAGGTCATTAATATAGAAACTGAATTAAAAAGGAGCCAGCACACAGCCCTGCCTATCACCTTTTCTGATCTTTATTAAAGAGGTGCATTCCCCACTAGGGCCAAATCTGATACTTCCCTCAACATCATCATGCAACTGAGGAAGACGATTGAGGATTTGTGGGGTAGTCCCCTTAGTTAAGAGCATGTTCCACAATTTTGACCTGAATATGTTGTCGATTGCTGCGCTAAGATCCATAAAGGCCAAGTAAATCAACTTTCATTGACGAGGACATATTTGTTCATAATTAGGTGGAGGTTCAGGCACTGGTCGGCAGTACTCAGTCCAGGCCTGAAACTGAATTGAACTGGAGTTAAGATGTTCTTCTCGAGATCCCAACGTTCAAGCTTGTCCAGCAATACCCTGCCCAAAAATCTTAGCCGTGGCATCTATTAAAGATATGGGCCGGTAACAATGAGGATCACTCACGATAATCTCCCTGGACCAGGATTTAGGAGGGACGGCCAGAGACCCATTCGTGAATAATCTCGTCAGTTAGGGGGCCCAGAATGTCAGATTGCCCTTGAACAGATCGACGGGGACACCGTCTGCCCCATGCACCTTGTTACACGGGCCCCTGTTTATCGCCACTGTTACATCCTTGACAGTAAAAGTGAAATCCTCTGTACTGCCCAAACCGGTTGTTACAACCGCACTAACACTCTTGAGAGATGTTGGATCATGAAAGTCATATAGCTTGGTGGAATGACTAACCCAGATTTGATTGGGCATGTTTGTATCAATACTCAAAGAAGGACTAGCGGAAAAAAATGGTGCGTTGACTGTCCTCCAGAAAAGAGCAGTCATTGCTAGCAGATGCAGCAGTCAGTTGCTCCCAGGCCTCCCTCCTAATCACATTTTTCCTTTCCTTTATTACCTTGTTATAAAGTTTTCTACACCTTCTGATTTCGCCCTAGTCTCTCGGGAGGTTTTTAATGCTTTTCCGAATCGCAAATGGATTTAGTAGATTCTAAAAACACATTTTGCGGTCGCAAGCACTGTAATTTGGCTAATCGCAGAGTTTGCGACTGCAAAATGCATCAGGCCACGAGTTACTAGCATTGCTGTCATGTTTCATTTTGTGTAAACATTCCCCAATCCTAAAATATTTTTCTTTGTTTTATAACAAACATCAGCAAGATCTTGCATGAGTACATAACATCTAATATATCCAATGGACTGAACATAGTTTCACAATAGCCTGGACACCCATCTCCCAACCAGAAATAAGAGAAGGTATTAATCCATTCGATCATCCTACTATACCAAACAATATTCTTTATTCCATCGAGATCTTCCTCTGTTTAGTACATAGCCTTTAATATCCATTCCTGCAGAATAAAGGTCCTATCATATTGCCAATGTACAGAATGTCCTTGTACCTTACAGTGACTGTGCCACCAGTTATAAGTAGCATAGCAAAGGCTTCCAAGCAAGAGTAAATCTATCACGCTTGTTGTATACATCGTAGGCCAACATCTTCACCACCACTGTATTCCATAGTCTCCTTGACCAATAGGTCAAAATGGGGAGCAATCTTTTTCCAGTTATCTGCAATGGCTTCCTTTGCTGTTTGTAACATATATACAACCAGTGCTCAGTCCTCTCTCATAATGCTCTTCCAACCAGTAGGCTGTAATATCAGTAAAATAATTGCTTGATCATATGGTAGTGAGTAGCTCAGGATAGCTTTTATGTAGCTCATTATCTCCTTCCAGAATATTTCAGTTAGTGGGCAGGATCACCATCTATACAGATCATCCTGTCTCCAGCATGCATCATCAATATCAGAGTACATTGTTTTTAATGTTCTCTGAGTTGTTTGCCAATTATGTTATTTTATATTGTGTCTCTCCATTTTGAACGCAATGCATGATTTTAGGACAGTTTCGTCATAGGTGTAGGAAAGTAGAATCTTCTGGCATAGATACTCCCCCCCCCACACTTTTTGCCTGGTGTTAGTGTGTTTTGAGTGTAGTTCACTGGGATCCTGCTAATCAGGACCCCAGTGGCAGTGCTCTCTCCTCCAAATTCTCTGGTAAGTGCTTTGTACACCCCACAATTGGCATACTGGGGTACCATTATAAGTCCCTAATATATGGTACTGAGGTACCCAGGGCATTTGTACACCTGGGGTCTCCTACGGGCTTCAACATGTTTTATGCCACCCATGGGAGCCCATGCAAACTGTGTCTGCAGAGCTGCCATTGCAGAGTGCGTGAAATGGTGCTTGCACCTTTCACTTTGGATATAAGGTTTTCCTTATATCCCAGTCACTGCACTTTTAACCTATAAGTCACCCCTAAGGTAGGCCCTTCAGTCCAAGGGCAGGGTGCATGGTTTTAAGTGTGTGGGTACCCCTGCACGAGCAGAGGTACCCCTACAAAACCCCGGACTTCATTCTCTGAGCTTTGTAAGTGTGGGACAGCCAACTACATAATTGCTGCCCCGAACCTAGTTATGTCTGGTATCAAACATGTTAGAATCATGAAACCACACTGATTCCAGTGTTAATTTCATGATACCATGTACTGGGGGGCTCCTTAGAGGAACCCCCAATACCTACCTGTGTAGCCTTACACAGTCTGCCTTCCAGCCCACGCTGCTGCCGACCCTAGACCGTGTTCTGCCCTCCTGCTGATGAGCTTACCTTGGACAGGGGAAGCTGAACAAAGGATTTCTTGCGAAGGATAGGTGTGACCAACTCTCCTTTAGAATTGGGTATGGTGGGGGCGCTTCTGAGCGCCACCAGACTGCATTGAACGGCACATTTGATGCCCTCCATGCATAAACCAGTTTTGCCCAGTTCAGGAGCCTTGATTCCCGCTCTGGCATGAAACCACACAATGGACAGGGCCGTGTCAATGCCCCAGTCCAGCTCCTCCCTAGGGAGGTGCCCAGAGCACCTCCAAGTGGCCACTTGATTCTGCCATGTTGAATCTTGGCCCTTGGGAGTATCTGACTGGCTAGGACAGCTGAGTAGCGTCTCTGACCCCCTCTGATCGGCTGGTCACCAGCGAAGAGGTCCTGCCCCTTTTTAGCATTACTTGAGGGATCCCCTGAGGGTTGGTCCTTAGATTCGTCCTGACAACAACTTCTAGATCTGACTGCTTGTCGTCTGAAGACTGTCCATAGACTTCTGTTGGGGGACACTGGAACTCTGCTGTTCTTCAAGCCAGGACCTATGACAAGATTGCTCCGGTGGGAAGAGCCCTGCTGCATTTTCGTCCCCGAGGTTTTCCAAGTTCTGCAACTCCGTGCATCCTCCGAGTCACCAAGGACTCAGCCTGCATCCCAGCCAGACGGAATCTCCCTTGGAGTGAAGGAGTCATTTCCTTGCGTCCTCAGGCAACACTACATCAACAACCGGTTTGTTGATCCTGTTGTCCCACGGACATCACCTAGCTCTGCAACACAGGGGGTGGTTTGTTGGTTCTCCAGAGGCCTTACCAGTCTTCCCTGCAACTTGGGTGACTGTAATCCCTCTCCAGCCGACGTGAACCGTCTCCTTGTGCACCGCGTCTGTTTGTCATTACCAAGGCTTGTTGACTCTCTTCACAAGGATGTTCAAGCTCCAAGAAGCCCAAGCCTCCAGCACTGCACAGCTCCAAGAACGATGTCCAGCCTGCATCCTCTGCATCGTGGGCCTTCATCTCCTGTCTGCTGTTGAGACTTCCTTGCGACGCCCGGTGCCTGCTGCCAGAGGGTCCTTGAGGGGGCTCCATCGATTCCTGCTGGCTCTCCTGTGTGCTGAGGGCTGGCCCTGACTGACCCTTGCTGGGTTAGTCCCACAGACCTTGATGGTCTGAAACACAGCATCTTATCCAGTATTAGGGTATCTTTCATAGATTCACATGCCTGAATCATTCCCCGTCGTCGAGACGGGAGTCCCCGGTATATAATAAAAGTAATGTCCTATTAGACATACCAAACCATAGGCCTAAGGCCTCTCATTAGTAACATATCCAGGTCCTTTTGTGAAAAGGACCAAACTCTCTGCAGCAGCCAATCAGCTGCCACCACCCTCTGGAACCTTCCTGTCAGGAGCTCTGGTCCCTCAGATTTTCTACCGCACGTTGTGCTAAGGGAGTCTCCAACTGAGCTCTGCTCAGGTTTTTCTATTATTACAGCGTTTATACTGCTAGAAAGGTATTTCATTATCATTATTTCTGTCTGACTGAAGTCATAGTCGTCTTCATGTCAGACACCTCGAGAAAGGCCTTTTCAGGCCATGCTACAACCTGCAGGAAGAAGAGGTTGCATGTGGACGATCCTCACAAGGACTGCCTGTACTGTCTTTACCCAGACCATTCAGCTAAAGACTGCAAGGTATGTCGTACTTTCTCTGCAAAAACCCTAAAAGACCGGGAAGGACGTCTTTTGATTTGGCTGCAGAGGTTAAAGGACAAACAAGATCCCTTGTCCTCTGAGGAGAGTGAAACTTCATCAAGATCCTCCTCAAAAACTCCACAGAAAAGGTCGAGAAATGCTTCTCCAAGCCCTTCATCACAGCAACCTGCAAAGAAGACGCAGAAAAAGTCTTCAGAGGTTCCCACGGGCAAAAAATTGCCATCTCCAGACCCTGCGACTCCTTCAGTCAGAGTCCAGCATTCTTTTAAAAAACCCTCCTCAGGCTCAGTCGACGACGGCATCGTCGACGATTTCAACGACGACGGCTCCTGTCACTGCCAGGGTTACCACGTCGACGGCGACAGTCTCCACTATGTCTGCTTCGACGGCACAAGTAATCATGTCGTCGACGATAAAAATAAGGAAGTCGTCATCGAAGATTCCGACGACGATCCAGTCGTCGACGACGCCGACGACGACCTTCCGTCGGCGACAACCACATCGGCGGTGCTCCCGTCGGCGATACCGCCGGCCGGCGTCTCTATCGACGGTAGGCTTACCGTCGGCGACGCCATTTCCATCGGCGGCGCCGTCGGCGAAGATTTCAACAAAGCTTTCAACGAAGCTCAAAGCTTTACCAGTCGACGCGCCACCGTCGGCGACGAGTGTTCCGTCGACGATCTTGATGTCTACTCCAAAAATGAAGGCTAAACGACTCAGCAGATTGTCACCGTCTGTAACGTCACCCAGTAGAGTCCAATCCTTAGTACCCTCTCATCTATTGGATGTGGATGACGATTCGGAGGACGAGGGTCCTTTTAGGGCCGCAACAAGTCCGTCGGAACTTAATGTCAAATACCAGGAGTTCTCAGATGAGGATGATCAGGACATTGATGATCAGTCTTATTATCAGGAAGATCAAGTACCTCAACAACCTCAGATGGTATGTCTTCCGGTGGCTTTGGTGTCGGACCTCCAATTTCTGATTACAGATTATAAGAAAAGGTTTCCTACTGCTGCTCCGGCTTCTGCTCCGTAACGAGCTCCACCACCGGCCGTACAACTTCCACCTCAGCCGTCCGCATCGACAGTGATTTGTCCATCTCTCCATTCTACTGACGATGAAGAGGACTGTCGTCAAGAAGAAGGAAATCCTGGATGATGGATCACAGCATGAGGAATGGGGCGACTACGTCATACCACTTCCAGCGTCTCCTTCCCCTCCTCCAGTAGACTCGCCTCCGGAGGACTATAGGAGGTTTTCATAATCTTCTAGAAAGAGCGGCAAAGCGCTTTCAGTTGCCAATGCCTTCCCAGCAACAAGAGTGTTTCTTATATGACTTTAAGGAACCCTTTAAAAAGTCGGTGAGATCCATGCCAATAATAGACTATATCTGGGAACAAGGGGTCAAGATCATGAAGAATCCTTCTTCAATGCCTCCAATCCTAACACGACTGGATAAAAAGTATAGGGCACCGGATGACGCCCCAGCCTGTCTAACTGGCCATCCCAAGCCAGATTCGGTGGTGACACAAGCAGCCCAGCGCCACTCAAAGAATCCGTCTACTCCACTGTCAGCGCCACCGGATAAAGAGGGTAGGCGTTTGGACAACATTGGAAGCGTTTCTCTTCCATGTCGGCACTAACAGTGAGGGCTGCTAACTCACTAACCTTATTGGGAAGATACAACAGGCAAATCTGGTCAGACATTGCACCTTTCTTGGATAGTTTACCAGAGGACACCAAACAGGAAGCGAAGAAGCTACTGCAAGAAGGCGAAAGGTCAGCTTCGGAGATTATAGATTGTGCGATGGACATCGCATCTACTGGTTTCCGTCAGTTGGCAGGAGCGGCAGTCTTAAGGCGCCAAGGCTGGCTTAAAGCAACCACATTCCGACCGGAGGTCAGACAAAGATCCTAGATATGCCCTATGATGGGCAGTGCCTGTTTGGATCTCATATCGATGAGGCCCTACAAGGGATTAAGAAAGACACAGAGACAGCAAGATCTTTGGAAACCCTCCAATATAAAACGTCTTCCTTTCGTGGCTCACGAGGTAGAGGTCAATCGTCCTATAGAGGAGGATATCAACAAAATAGATATTCTAATTACTCCTCGTCCGGCCAGCAATACAGGCCGCAATTTCAGCAAAGGCAGCAACCTCAACAAACTGCCTATAACAAATCCTCTTTTCGAGGAAGAGCTGGTCGCCAGAGGATGCTGCCCGAGCGTCAATGACTTTCCTTGCCACCAACTCCAACCTCGCCTCGCCACTCAAAATAGGAGGGAAGATATCGAATTTTTCCACAACTGGGAACAAATTACTACGGATCAGTGGGTCCTTCAAATAGTACAATTCGGTCATTCCTTGGAATTTCTTCAAACCCCTCCACCAACTCCACCTCAACCTATGGTTCACAAGCATTTGAACCTCTTGCAGAACGAAATATCATCCATGATTCGCAAAGGGGCCATAGAGCGAGTTCCTGTTCATCAACGAGGAAAAGGTTTTTATTCCCGATTCTTTTTGGTGCGCAAGAGAGACAACAAGTGGAGGCCGGTTCTAGACCTAAGAAATTTGAACAAATTCCTAAGGAAGCAATCATTTCGCATGATTACCATACAGGAAGTCCTACAACTTCTCAACCCGAGCGACTACATGGTATCATTGGATCTACAGAATGCCTATTTCCATGTGCCAATCCACAGAAAACACAAACAATTTCTGAGATTTGCAGTCGCTGAGCAAGCATTACCAATTTCGAGTGCTGCCGTTTGGGCTCAAATCGGCTCCTTGTATATTCACGAAATGCCTGGCTCCGGTCGCTGCGTACCTCAGACAGCAGCATCATCAAGTATTTCCATATCTCGACGACTGGCTCATCAAGGCACCATCTTTTCAAGGCGCAACGCAATCTTCCAGCGCTTGTCTAGAACTTTTCAAGCAGTTAGGTCTCACCCTCAATGTAGAAAAGTCAATGCTTCAACCTTCTCAAAGGATCACATTCTTAGGAGCCGTGTTGGATACGGTCCACACGCATGCTTGCCCAACGCAAGAACGACAACGCAGGCTCACACAGCTGGCAAACAGAATAAAGCTAAGAAAGTCTCTTTCGGTTCGGCTCTTCAAATCCCTCCTAGGAATGATGTCTTCTTGCATACTACTCATTCCGCATTGTCGATCTCCATATGCGTCCTCTCCAGGAGGCTCTTGCCGCTCAGTGGATTCAGGTGGAAGGATCTTTCGACGACATCATTCAGATCACTCCTCAAGTAATTACAGCATTACATTGGTGGACTCGTCCACAGAATCTGGCACGAGGCCTGTCTTTTCTGCCTCCAGTGTCTCCTCAAGTAATAACTACAGACGCATCCCTGGAAGGTTGGGGAGCTTTTCTCCAGGAGCTTCAAATCAGCGGAAAATGGTCAATAACAGAAAGGACCTTGCACATCAACCTCCTAGAACTCAGAGCTGTGTATCTAGCCCTGCGGGTCTTTTCTTCCCAGAATAGCAGCTTCGCTAGTGCTGGTCAAGACGGACAACACCACAACAATGCACTATGTGAACAAACAGGGGGCACTCGTTCTCTCTTGTTATCTCAAGAATCGCAGAAAATTTGGAACTGGGCACTTCAGCACAAAATATCTCTGAAGGCCGAATATGTGCCGGGAAGGGAAAATATATTGGCAGATTCACTGAGCAGACTACAAACATCCTGCCACGAGTGGGAATTACACCAGGGTATTCTCAACCGCATTTTCAACCAATGGGGCGAACCAAATCTAGACCTGTTCGCGTCACAGATCAACGCCAAATGCCAACGCTTCGCAAGTTGGCATCCCCAGCAGGGATCTCTGGGGAATGCATTTTCAATAGCCTGGTGCGGCGTCTTTGCGTACGCTTTTCCGCCGATTCCGCTGCTCCCCAGGGTACTCAAGAAGATGAAGGCAGAGCCCTGCACGCTGATTTTAATAGCACCAGCATGACCTCGCCAACATTGGTTTACGGAACTACATCTCCTATCCCAGGCACCTCCAATTCCATTGAAGCCGTTCCCATCTCTCCTCACAATGGATCAGGGACAGATACAACATCCGGACCCGGCCTCACTCAAATTATCGGCCTGGCTCCTGAATACAATGAATTCCAGGCTATGAATATCCCTCCGGACTGTAGAGCGGTTCTGTCTCGAGCAGTGGCGGACAGTACAACCAAGACATATTCTCTCAAATGGAAAAGGTTCTGTATATGGTGTGCATCTGCCAAAGTACATCCCTTTAAGTCCTCTCCTGAGGAAGATTTTGCCATACCTTCTTCATCTCGCAAATGCAGGCCTCGCTCACGCTTCCATCAGGGTTCACCTAGCAGCGATATCCCGCTACAGAAGATCTTCCACAGGTCCTTCGCTTTGGTCCAATAGACTCATAAAACAATTCCTCAAAGGTCTTTTCCGGACTTTCCCTCCACTAAAGCTTCCTCCTCCAACATGGCAGCTTAATACAGTTCTAGCTCAGCTTATGAGGCATCCTTTTGAACCAATACACAAGGTGGACCTTAAATTCCTCTCCTGGAAAACTGCACTTCTACTCGCCCTTGCTTCGGCAAGACGAGGTCAGCGAACTTCATGCTTTTACAATACAGCATCCATTTCTGCAATTCAGGGATGATAGGGTAATTCTTCGAACTAACCGAAGTTTATCCCTAAAGTGCCATCGTACTTCCATCTTAACGAACCCATTGTGTTAAAGACATTCTTCCCGAATCCTCAAACACCAGCGGAAAAAGCTCTTCATTCCTTGGACCTGAAGCGATGCATTAAATTCTACCTTCATAGGACAAGACCATTCCGAAAGTCCAACCAACTTTTCGTGGCCTACAGTGTGCCTAGGAAGGGTTTCCCCTTACCAAGCAGAGTATCGCTAGGTGGATCTCTAGCGCTATCGCTCTATGTCACCAGCAGGCTGGTCAGCCTTTGCAAACTACAATTCGTGCCCATTCTACCAGGGCGGTCTCTACGTCCATGGCTCTGTTTGCCGGCGTACCGCTGATGGACATTTGCAGAGCGGCAACATGGAAAACGCTGCACACATTTACCAAGCATTACTGCTTGGATTCAGAACTGGCGAAGGACGCTGCAGTTGGACAGGCAGTACTACGTCATCTGTTTCAATAGAGGTGAGCCTTTCCTCCTTCCCACCAACCTTTGTTTACCACACATTTCTATGATTATTATTGTTATTATTATGATGCACTATATCAATGATATAATGGAATGTATCAATATGGGTTTTTGGTTTTTAACCAATGAGTGTATATCACTTATGGGGAACAAAGGAAATGTGCTCACTATTGCTTGCTACTCTGATTCAGGCATGTGAATCTATGAAAGATACCCTAATACTGGATAAGAAATGCGTTACTTACCTGTAACAGCAGTTATCCAGTATTGGTATCTTTCATAGATTCACATGCAACTCACCACCTCCCTTGGAAAGGCTCTCTTGGTTCTCTCAGAGATACTATTACTTAGCACTACGCTTACGAAAATCTGAGGGACCAGAGCTCCTGACAGGAAGGTTCCAGAGGGTGGTGGCAGCTGATTGGCTGCTGCAGAGAGTTTGGTCCTTTTCACAAAGGACCTGGATATGTTACTAATGAGAGGCCTTAGGCCTATGGTTTGGTATGTCTAATAGGACATTACTTTTATTATATACCGGGGACTCCCGTCTTGACGACGAGGGAATGATTCAGGCATGTGAATCTATGAAAGATACCAATACTGGATAACTGCTGTTACAGGTAAGTAACGCATTTCTTCTCCCTCAAACCGTTGTTTGCGTTTGGCAAGGCTTGTTGGTGGTCCTGCCGGCCACTGACCTTCCTGCACTCGACAACCGGCATGGGACAGCTTGTGGACGGCTCCTGTGCTCCTGCATCGTCGCCTGAGCTCTACAGCTGCTGCTTCATCCTCCCTGTGCTTCAGCAAGAACCTCCAACCAGGGTTGGTATTGTGTTCCTGTGACTCCTGGTCACCTCCGGGTGGTTTGAACTCTGTCCTCTCTGCTTTCAGGTTCTTCTCATCTGGATTCCTTGTCCTGGTTCCACTGGCCTGGTCCACAAGACGCTGTAGCTGCTGATCTTCCACGAACCTCCATTAGCGTCTACCGGAATTTCTGACTTCACTTCACTCCTATACACCTGGACTCCCTGGTGTAGGTATCCTGGTTCCTGGGGTATCCACGGGTGGGGTGGCTCTTCAACCTTCCTTGATCCAAGTGGTTCTTTCCGGGTCCTTTGGGAAGGGTCCTAGAACTGTAAAATTCCAACCGCGACTTATGTTACCCTATGGACGTTTGACCTGGTATAACCAAAATGCACCAGGGGCGCCTTGGGGTCCATGTTTCCCCTGGGGTACTCTATCCTTGGGTACTAGTCCCGTTTTGGTACTTACCTCACAATCCACTATTTTAGTATATGGTTTGGCCCTATGTGTTTTCCTATGCTACTTAACTCTTTCTAAAGTATTCCTTGTGTGTAATTGATATCTCTGGGCAGGAGCTATACCAAGTTAGTGTCTAGTGTGTACTAATAAATACAAAGTATTTTTATACTCACCTGGTCTGGTTCTTTCTTGTATGAAAAGCTTACTGACTGACTATAGTGGTACATGCACTTGATTTACACTCCTCCTGAATAAGCCTTAGCTGCTCTCCACAGCTACCCCTTGAGAGCTCTGTTTTTCAGGGACCTAAACACTATCACCAAGGGTTGCCTGGACTCGGTGCACAGTGCCTCACCATAGGTGGACACTATATACTGAGCCAGCCTCCTACAATAGGGTCTGCCATTGTGACTGTATCAAAGTGTCATCCAATCTCTTCTCCCATTTAGTCATGTACAGCCATCTCATTTGGCTTTCTGTAAAAGAATGTAAAATTTCCTAGCTAACGTGAACGTAAGTTTCAATTTTGTTAAAGACATGGAGGTGAGGATTATGCATGTCTCTTTCCATTTATTTAGCTCAGTAGCCAACAGCACAGCTATAACCAATAACCGAAAGATTACATTTCGATGAGTCTTCTCAAACTTGAACATTAATGTCCACCAATAGTATTGCTCCTGGTCCTATACAGTAATTGTCAAGGAAAAGCACTTATCCAGTATTGGGGTATCTTTCATAGATTTGCATGCCTGAATCATTCCCCATCGTCGAGATGGGAGTCCTATGGTAACATAATCAAGCAGTATCTAAATAATGCCATAGGCTATAATGGCCCTGAGCAATTTTTCAAATAGCCTATCTATGTCCTTTTTAATAAAGGACCAAATGTTGAATGCAGCCAATCAGCTGCTAGCGCTCTCTAGAACTCTCCTAACAGAGGCAGTTTCCCTCAGATTTTCACCCCACGTCGTGTGTGAAGGGAGTCTGTTTTCTTCATTCAAGCTTCTGGAATTTTTCCTGAAAATTGATGTACACCAACATGGTAGATAAAAAAAGGCCTTTTCCGCCCATGTAAGACTTGTGGCAGGAAAAGAGTTCATGTGGACAATCCATACAAAGACTGTATTTATTGCCTCCACCCTACTCATGAAGTAAGACAGTGCAAATTCTGTTGTACTTTTTCATCTAAAACTCTGAGGGATAGAGAGGGGAGGCTGCTTTTGTGGCTCCAATCCACTAAGCAACAAAAGTCTTCTGAGGAGGACAGTGATGGCTCATCAAGGCCTCGCAAGAGATCCAGATCTCAGGACGACACCCCTTGAGAGGGCAGGAAACACCTCAAACCCTCCCAGGAGAGTAAGAGCTCTAAAAAAGGAGAAGCACCATAAAGTCTCCTCAGAGCCTGCGACATCCGTTCCCACCACTCCTGTGAGAAAGGAGAAAGAACATCATAGAGCCTCCTCCACGGATTCTGTGAGCCACAAGGACTGAAAATCATCATCATCGACGACGACAACTCCTGGATCGTCGATGACGACCAGTATTACAGTCACGCCATCAGCACTCTCGACAGTAGGAACGACTACAACGACGTCCATTTCGGGGCCCATACCGTAGACGAGAATCTCACCGTCGACGACCATCCTGTTGGGGAGCCTGTCGACGACCAATCAACCAAGGACGATACTGTCGACGATGACATCGTCAATGGTAACACTGGCGATGGCAGTACTTTCGACAACGGATATTCCTTCTTCAGTGTTGATGGTACCGTCGACGCCCCCGTCGACGACGATGAATATTTCTAGGGTGACAAAGACCTTTCTCCAGCCGGATGTCTTATCCTTCGCTAAGATCTCCCTGTTGTCTTCTTCGCACCTATTGGACTTCCAACAGTCTGAGAATGAGGATGAGGACGGAGTATATGGGGTGGCACATAGCCCGTCCGAATTGCAACTGAAATGCCAGGACGAAGAGGTTGATTATGAGGACGAACAACAATATTATCAGCCATATCTAGTTCCACTACGCCATTACCAACCTTACGGCTAACCTCCTGAGCCTCGTCCTAGAGAAATGGCGCAATTACCATCATCTCTAATCCAAGACCTTCAAGCCATGTTAGCGGACTATCGGCAGAGAGTTCCACCCCAAGATGTCCAGATTGAGCCACCACCACATCAGCCGCAGCCCTCAGGAACACCAGCTTTACCTCGACCAACAACGCCTACAATATCACGCCCTCCAATACAGGTGCCTGACCAGGAAAACCCCTCTTTTTCAGAGGAAGAGAGAGAGGAAGGAGAGATCCCGGATCCTCGCCCACCTGCAGATCCTTGGGACGATTATATCATTCCTACTCCCTCTCCTGTGCCGCATCACTCTGCAGACTCACCTCCAGAAGCCATCGGGGGGTTCCAGAACTTTAATGGAGAGTGCATCCTACAGATTCCATCTTCCCATGGCTGTGAAACATACAGATTGCTTTCTGTATGATTTCAAAGAGGAGGCCAGGAAATCTATTCATACAATCCCCATAATAGATAATGTTTGGCAGGAGGGAGTAAAAATAATGAAGACGCCGACCACGATATCGCCAGTGTTCCCTCAAATAGATAAAAAGTACAGGGCCCCTGAGGAGTCCCCTTCTTGCCTGACGGGTCACCTGAAGCCGGATTCCATCATTTCACAGGTGGCGCAGAGAAGATCAAAAAATCCGGCTACCCCGATCTCGACTCCCCCTGATAAAGAGGGGCGTAGACTGGATATCATGAGTAAGTGCTTTTCCACCATGGCGGCAGTTACCATCCGGGCATGCAACGCTTTGGCTGTCATTGGCCGTTACGATCGGCAGATGTGGTTGGATTTGGCATCTTTGTTAGACCTCATCCCGGAAGATAAAAAACAAGAGTCGAGGAAGATCCTTCTAGAGGGTGAACTAGCAGCCTCTGAAACCATTGACGGCGCTATGGATATAGCTAACACAGGTTTCTGACAACTGGCAAGCGCAGCAGTGTTGAGGCGCCAGGGATGGTTGAAGGCCACCACCTTCAGACCTGCAGTCCAAACAAAGATCTTGGATATGGCGTACAACGGAGATTCCTTATTCTGCAAGCACATCGATGAGGTGCTGCTCTCCATATAAACTGACACTGACACAGCAAAGTCATTAGGCACCCTCCAGTATAGAAAGATGCATTTCAGAGGAGCAAAAGGATGTTGGTTTCCCGCATGCAGAGGCGGTTTTCAGAGGGCACAGCAATACCAGCCCTTTCAGGCGCAATATAGGCAGACATATCAGCCTTCCACCTACCATCAGTCTTCCACGGCTGCTTTCTCTCGTCAAAGGGGCCGCAAGAGAACACCGTCCAAAGGGCGAGACAACGGAATGAAACAATGATCAACACCGGGTGCCAGCTCCGCCCCCCCCCCCCTTTACCCCTCCCATGAGTGCGAAGATTTGCAATTTCTACCAGCAATGGGAGAGCATAACATCAGACCAATGGGTATTGGATCTAATTGCCTTTGGTCATACTCTGGAATTCATGAACAAACCTCCAACTATTCCACCCAGGGGAACCTCTTCACCTCATCTTCACTTATTGCTCAAGGAAGTAAAGATAATGCTCTCAAAAGGGCAATCGAGGAAGTTCCAACTCTACAAAGGGGTCAGGGTTTCTACTCCCGTTTTTCTTAATAACGAAGAAATCAGGGGAGTGGAGACCAATACTGGATCTCATAAAGCTCAACAAGTACCCGAGAAAGCAAACTTTCAGGATGGTGACTTTAGCTGAGATTCTGCCTCGCCTCAATAAAGGAGACTTTATGACCTCACTCGATCTGGAAAACGCATATTTCCACATCAATTTGAAAAAAAGAAGGGGTCCCCTGCAACAAGGTAGCAGGGATAATAACAATGCATTTCAAAGGGTATCTTAGGCAAGTAAATATGAAATCTAATTGAGGGCACAAAAAATTACACAGCTAGATTATCTTATTGTAGCAAAAATAGGGAAATCTATTTAATCAATAATAAACAGTTTCATTGTGTATTTGAACTCAGTAATTAACAATAAAATTCACATGTTACATTCATCAGACATACTCATACATACATGCATCCATTCCTCATCATTCTCATTATCAATATATTATAGAAATACAAAAAATGTTTAATCATCGCTAGTACAAAATTGAACAAAATATTTCACTTGTTTAATTATGCCAAATAATATGCATGTTTGTGACCATAAGACAAAATTCTAAAGGGCTATGATATTCTACGCACGTTTCGGCAAGTGGCCTTCATCAGCAAGCCATCCGGATAATGTCTGTGAACAACAATAGTATATATACCCTTAATATTGATATGCCCTCAATAAACTTAATTTATAAATTCTAAAGAAGTAGGACTGAAAGGAATTAAAAAGTGGATTAAAAACGGTTTGTGTACAGTATGGTACATGCGCCCAGCGAATTGATTCAAATTACACTTATATCAGTGTCGGTTAGTATAGCTAGAGTGCTCATTCCAATAGATAGAGTGCAGCTTGTCTCAGGGTGTCTGTATTTCTTTTTTGTGTGCATACGCATGCAATGGTGCCTTAAGAAGGCCCATGTTAGAGTTGACAGATCGTGAACAAGCGTATTGCTCCGTGAGGTTAGTATCGGAAGTACCAAAGTGTAACAAAGCTTGCACCTGTATTATCAAAAGGTACTCCAAGGTACAGACGTTCACTATTTGGGCACTATTTCAGTCCTTCCTCTTTAGAATTTATAAATTAAGTTTATTGAGGGCACATGTCAATATTAAGGGTATAAATACTCTTGTTGTTCAGACATTATCCGGATGGCTTCCTGATGAAGGCAACTTGCCGAAAAGTGCGTAAAATATCATAGCCCTTCAGAATTTTGTCTTATGGCCACAAACCTGCATATTATTTGGCATAATTAATACATTGAAATATTTTGTTCAATTTTGTACTATCGATGATTAAAACATTTTTGGTATGTATATAATATATAGATAATGAGAATGATGAGGAATGGATGCATGTATGTATGAGTATGCCTTACGCTCTCAAGGTCACAAAGTATTCCCCTACTTGGACGACTGGCTACTGAAGGCACCAACAGCAAATCAAGCGGCCAGAACCACGAATGCTTGTCTCCAGCTATTCAACAAACTAGGGCTGACAGTGAACATCAAAAAGTCTTAATTTCTTCCCAGTCACATAACACCATTTCTGGGAGCCAGGTTGGATACGATCCAATGCAAAGCCTTCCCATCGGACGAACGACAGGCACGTCTAAGACAGCTGGCTATGACCATCTCAAGAAGAAAGTCCATTTCAGTGAGAAGATACAAGTCGCTCCTAGGAATGTGCTCATCAGCAATCGACCTACCCTTAGCCAGGCTCAAGATGAGACCTCTGCAGAAAGAGCTTCAGAAACAATGGCTGCAAACGTTGGGATCCTTTGAAAATACCATTCAAATAACTCCGGCTATGAAAACAGCAATGCAATGGTGGTATCACGGACCAAATCTTTCAAAAGGCCTCACTTTCCTGCAAGAGATTCCAGACTACATCCTAACAACGGATGCCTCCATGGAAGGCTGGGTAGGTCACTTGCAGGACCTCCAAATCCAAGGCAAATGGTCTGATTCTCAAAAGCAAAGTCATATCAACAGCCTGGAGTGATGGCTATATTCCTCTCTTTACAGGCCTTTCTACCAAGAATAGCAGGTACCTCCGTACGGACAATACGACCAGTATGTTCTACATAAACAAACAAGGGGGAACCAAATCTCTCACGCTTTCGCAGGAAGCGCAAGAACTATGGAACTGGATAACAGAGTATGGGATCTCTCTCAGGGTCAAGCATGTTCCAGGCGTGCAAAAAATGCTAGCAGATGCTCTCAGCAGAGCAACAGACAATTGCCATGAATGGGAACTCAAACAATCCTAGCTGGACGGAGTATTTACACTATGGGGGAAACCAACGCTGGCCCTTTTTGCTACAGACCTCAATGCCAAATTCCAGTCTATGCCAGCAGGTTCCCCTCACGGGGTCTCAGGGCAATGCCCTTTTGATGCAATGGTCGGGGATATATGCCTACGCCTTTCCCCCATCCCATTGATCCCCATAGTGTTGACCAAACTGAAGCTGGAGAGTTGCCACCTAACACACATTGCGCCCAGGTGGCCTAGGCAACACTGGTTCCCGGAACTTCTTCATCTCTCAGAAGCCAGACCCATACGTCTGCAGATGTCCCCCTCTCTTCTGACCAGGGACAATGGACAGGTGTGCCATCCGAATCCGGAGTCTCTGCACTTGGATGCCTGACTCCTGAGTTCCTGGAATTTAGGGACATGAACATTTCGCAGGAATGTAGAGACATCCTCTCAAAACCTAGCGGGAAGTAACAACAAAACGTACAAGCTGAAATGGAAAAGGTTCTGTTTTTGGTGCCAACGAAATGGTCTGCATCTATTTCAAGCATCCCTGCAACAGAGTTTACCATATTTACTCTCCTTGGCAAAATCTGGTCTAACTTTCGCCTCAGTTAAAGTGTATCTAGCCTCCATCTCTCGTTGGAGAAGAGCTTCCAGCTATTTCTTTTTGTGCCTCAAGCCTGGTTAAGCAATTTATGAAGGGGCTTTCCCGCACTTTTCCCCCGGTGCGAGCACCTCCCGCGGAATGGAATCTCAACATGGTCCTTGCACAACTCTTGAAATGACTGTTCGAACCAATTCATAAAGCTGAGTTGACATTCCTGACATGGAAAGTCGCTCTTCTGCTGGCCCTCACCTCAGCCAGAATGGTGAGTGAAATTCAAGGGTTCACCATCAAGAAGCTCTTTCTACTGTTCAAGGCGCTGTGATTTTGATGACTAATCCTATATTTATTCCTAAAGTACCATCTCAATTCCACCTTAATGAGCCGGTCATACTCCGGTCCTTCTTCCCGCAACCATCAACACCTGCAGAGCAAGCACTACATACGCTTGATGTTAAACGTTGCCTTAAGTTCTACCTTCAGAGAATAAAGGACATTTGGAAAACTGATCAATTATAGTAGCCTATAGCCAAGGCAGAGAAGAGACTTCAATAACGAAGGCCACTATTGCAAAATGGATATTGGCGGCGATACAGTTCTGTCACATCAAAGCTAGCAAACCTTTGGAAAGAAGAACAAAAGCTCACTCCACCAGAGCAGTTGCCACATCAGCTGCCCTCTTCGCAGGAGTGACTCTGGAAATAATTTGTCGTGCTGCAACCTGGAGAACCACTCATACCTTCACGCAGCACTACTGCCTGGAGTCTGCACAAGATGCAGACGCAGCTGTGGGCCAGACAGTGCTTTGTCACCTCTTCCATTAAAGTAAGCCTCTTTCTAGCTCTTAGAAAGAGTCTTTTGTACTCATAGTGATTTCATATGCTTACATGTTCATGATTATGTAAAATATAACTGAGTAAGGTGTATTATAAGTTACACAGTTTTTTCTTGTCTCTTGTTGCTACTCTGTACATAAAAATGCGAGTACATGAGAAATAAGTTAACTTTTTCTTACGAATATTGTACATTTGTTCTCTTTCATCCTTTTATTCACCAGTAAAAAAAAAGGGGGAAAAGGGAGACACAGGCACATCTTTAAATGAATCTATTGTATAACTTCGAGTTTTTGGGGTTCAGTATACTTTAGAGGTCTCCCACCATCCACAATAGACAAGATGATATTGGATGTTACTGCTTGCTATTCTGATTCAGGCATGTGAATCTATTATCCCGTATTGGTATCTTTCATAGATTCACATGCACCCACCCTCCTCCCCGTAGAGGCTGTTTCTATATTGTTTCATGTGATACTCACTTCTCACTTGTGCTGGGAAAATCTGAGGGAAGCTGCCCCTGCTAGGAGAGTTCTAGAAGGTGCTAGCAGCTGATTGGCTGCATTCAACATGTGGTCCTTTTTTTAAAAAGGAGATAGGCTATTTGAAACATGGCTCAGGGCCATTATAGCCTATGGCATTATTTAGATACTGATTGATTATGTTACCGTGGCACTCCCATCTCGACGACTGGGAATGATTCAGGCATGTGAATCTATGAAAGATACCAATACTGGATAACCGTAGTTACAGGTAAGTAACTTATTTTCTTCCTTGTTCTTCGTGCGTACTGTTATGCCAACAACCGCTGGTCAAAAATCTTGTTTCTGCTCCGATCCTAGTGAGAAAATGAAGATGTAAGTTTGTATTTGATCATATGCAACAAGGTACATTACTTAAACAGTGATCTAATCGAGGTTAGCATTCTTTCACAGACAGAATCTATGTAATAGTGGTAATGAAAACACATCTCTACAGTCGTAGTCCATCTGTATAAAAAACCTGGGGGGCATAGTGAATACCAAAATATGAATGGATGGGGTAATCCTCGCCTCTGTGTCGTTAATGCAGTTTCTTTCCTTCACGTTACCTAGAAAAGATTACATTCTATGTCAGGACCGGAAGCTTCAGATTCTCCAGTATTGTATCTTTCATACATTCACATGCTTGAATCTTCCCCGTTGTCATGGTAGGAGTCCCACGGAAACAGTAATGATAAAGCAGTGCTAATGCATAAGCATTAGGAATCACATTGATAACAATAGACATTGCTAGCCAATTCACATTGTTGTAATGCATCCAAACTTCAACCTATCAGAGTAGAGACCCTGAAGCAATCATCCTGCAGAGTCACCATACCTCAGATTTCTTACCACACGTCGTGTGTTTCTAGAGTCTCCCTGAGCTCTGCTCAGTCAGTGTTATTCTTTTCAACTTTTGACTTGTCAACTCTTCAAACTATTCATTGACCTTCAAGCAAAATCTGAGGTACGGCCTTGGGGATTATGTCCCTGTTTTTTCACCATATCAGAGGGATCTGAAAAAAGGCTGTTTAGACCTTGTAAATCCTGTGGGAAGCCAAGACTCTTTTCTGAGGACCCACTCAAGGAATGTCTGTATTGCCTTTACCTTCACCACAAACCTAAGGAGCGCAAGCATTGTCGCACTTTCTTGGCCAGAACCCTTAAAGACCATGAGGCCAGGCTCCTCCGGCTACAGAAGAAGAAGGCTCAATCTGACTCAGACTTTGAAGTTGAGGAACGGGGGCACTGTTCCGCAAGGAATCGCAAAAATGAGGGCTCATCCTCATCTGATAAAGACTCTAAAAGGCCAAAATCCCATAACAGGGGTACCAGTTCGGAGAGATCTGGCAGTAAGGAACCTGGTGAGCCTTCAACTTCTCACAGAAAAACTCCTTTACCTTGAACAGCTCCTGTAACACCTTTCAAGGAACCTTCTGTGAAGAAACTCCGTCCGTCAATTGATCCATCCTTGAAACTCATCCCGCCGAAAGGTCGCATCGGCGATGGGGAAAGCGTCGGTGCACGCATCTCCATCCCTACCAGAGACGACAGTGGTGTCAACGACTCTGACGTACAGGACAGCGGCGAAGACATATTCGTCATCGACAAAGACACTGATGAAGACTACAGCGTTGTCCACGAGACTGTCGTTGACTGCATGAATTTTAACAGCTTCGTCGACATCCTCCGCCCCAACTCAGATGGGTGCAAAAAGAACAATTGATGGACAGAATGCAGAACAATGTCATACATTCACCCCAGTACAGAGATCTGGGCCTAAATCCATCGTTTTTTTGCTCACCATGCCATTCCAGTTTGGACCCAGCCATATGCAAATCAGTCTTGACCCTGCGCCCAATGGGAACAGTACAGCCCGAACTGCCAGGCCAGGTCCTCCCTGGACTGGAAGCAAGCATCCTAGGACCGGTTTCGGGCTTTCCAGCCCTCATCAGCCAGGATAGCTTGACTCCAGTGGCATGGAGACCACGGGACCCACGTCTGGGCATACCCGTCCCACTCGGGGTGACAAATGCAAAAAGAACAATTGATGGACAGAATGCAGAACAATGTCCTACATTCACCCCAGTACAGAGATCTGGGCCTAAATCCATCGTTTTTTTGCTCACCATGCCATTCCAGTTTGGACCCAGCCATGCAAATCAGTCTTCACCCTGCGCCCAATGGGAACAGTCCAGCCCGAACTGCCAGGCCAGGTCCTCCCTGGACTGGAAACAAGCATCCTAGGACCGGTTTCGGGCTTTCAGCCCTCATCAGCCAGGATAGCTTGACTCCAGTGGCATGGAGAGCACGGGACCCACGTCTGGGCATACCCGTCTCACTCGGGGTGACAAATGCAAAAAGAACAATTGATAGACAGAATGCAGAACAATGTCATACATTCACCCCAGTACAGAGATCTGGGCCTAAATCCATCGTTTTTTTGCTCACCATGCCATTACAGTTTGGACCCAGGCATATGCAAATCAGTCTTGACCCTGCGCCCAATGGGAACAGTCCATCCCGAACTGCCAGGCCAGGTATCGCCCCCCAACTCAGATGGGGGCAATGTCGATGGCCATAAAAGATACTGTGTTCGTCTCAGATGATGGCAATCTGACACCCAGTCTGACCAAAGTGTCTCCTCTACCTCCATTGTGCGCCTGCTGGAAATGCAGGAGTCAGGTGATGAGGGTCTCTTTGGCCCAGCCTACAGCCCTACACAACTCAACGTAAAATGCCAGGACAATGATGATGAGGAAGCAGATCAGGACACTTCTAGATACCTAGAAGGTGATTTCTCTTTTCATGGAAAACATAAACAGTCCATTCAGAGTTATACACATTTCAAAAGCATTACCCATACAATGACCCCAATGAAGGACAACATTATGGTCGGGGGACACTGTTACGGTCCCTATATCATTGGCCACTGATTTGCGCCTTATGTTAAATGACTTATAAAAGATTTCCAGAGGCGAATGCCCCAGTTCAACATACTCCGGCTCTTTCGGAACCTTCAGAGGTAGTACCCCTGCCAAAAAGTCCTGTGTGTCCACAACAGAAGGAAGGCCGTGCATTACCTTCCATTACTATTAGGGATACTTTTGCAGATAGCGATGGGGATCAACAACCAGAAGAATGTGAGATTTCTTCTGGGTCACCAGGTGATCACCCGGAATGGGATGGTTATGTGGCGCTATTGTCTGCTACGCCTTCTCCAACCACGGTGGATTCACCTCCAGCGGATATTGGGGGGTTTTCACAAGCTCCTCGAAAGAGCATCCCGGCGCTTTTACTTACCTCTCCTAGTCAAACAAACTAAGTGCTTTCTTCACAACTTTCAGGACTCAGCTCAACGTTCAGTGCACTCCATTCCCATAGTGGAGTATATATGGCAGGAGGGGTTGAAGCTCATGAAGACTCCAGCTTCAGTGGCAGCTGTTGTCCCCAAGTGGGACAAGAAATATAAGGCACCAGACAATTCACCGACGTGTCTTATCGGTCAGCCTCGCCCTGGCTCTGTCATCATACAGGCAGCCCAACAGCGAAATACAAATCCTTCTACGCCTTGCTCCACTCCTCGAGATAAGGAAAGATGAAGATTGGACAATATTGGCAAACACTTCTCCGCTATGGTGGGAACATCTATAAGAGCATTAAATGCACTGGCCATATTGGGGAGATATGACCGTCAGATGTAGTTGCATATGTCAGCATTTCTGGAATACCTCCCAGAGGATAAAAAGAAAGAAGCAAAGGAGATTCTTCTGGAGGGTGAGAGGGCCTCCTCGGAAATTATCCTTGCGGCCATGGATATTTCCTCTACAGCATTCCGTCAGATGGCAGGGGCTGCTGTCCTGCGACGCCAAGGTTTGCTGAAGGCCACTTCGCTCTGCTCAGAAATTCAAGCAAAAATTCTTGACATGCCATTTGATGGAAAAAATCTTTTCGGGAAGCATGTAGATGATGCCTTACAGTCTGTAAAATCAGACACAGAGACTGTACGATCGCTGGGCACTTTGCAGCAGCAACTCTTCCAGTCCTTTTGAGGAGGCAGAGGTAGAGGGCAGTTTATGTCCAGGGTACCTTACCAACAACAGAGGTACCAACCATATTGACATCAAGGGTATTGCTTGCAAAACTCCACTCACCAATCGTATAGAACGACAGCAACGTCATCATACGCACGACAACCATCACAAAGACGTCTTCCGGCTGGAGGAAAATCACAGGACACCTCTAGATGCCAGTGATGCTTCTCAAGCACCTGTCACCCAATCCCACTTCACCACCCATTCGGAAATCACCTTTTCAAATTTTACAGTCAATGGAACAGCATCTCTTCTGACAAATGGGTGTTAGACATAATCCAGCACCGTCACACCCTGGAATTTGTTCAAAAGCCTCTCAGTTTTCCACCTCGCAGAACATCCCACCGTCATCTGCTCCTGCTCACGCAGGAAATTTGTTTGTTCCTCTCCAAGGATGCGATAGAAGAAGCTCCGTTGTTTCAACGCAACTCAGGTTTCTACTCCAACTTCTTCCTCATCAAAAAGAAATCAGGCAAATGGAGACAGGTGATGGACTTGAGGCTCTTAAACAAATGCATCAAAAAGCAACCTTTCAGGATGCTATCTTTACATGAAATCCTTCATCTCGCGAACACGGGATTACATGGCATCACTAGGTGTGTACTTCCAAATCCCCATTCATGTAAAGCACCGAAAATGCCTACGATTCGAGGTGGCAGGGTACCATTGTCAATTCAAAGTGCTTCCTTTTGGGCTCCGCTCCACTCCCAGGGTCTTAACAAAATGCATGACCACGGTAGCAGCTTTCTTGAGGAAAACCAGGCACCAGGTTTTCCTGTACCTGGACGACTGGCTTATAAAGGGACCCACTTTAACCTCTGCAAGAACCTCGACTCGGGCCTGTCTGAGGCTGTTCAGAACTCTGAGCCTCAAGCTGAACAAAGACAAATCGTCTCTGACCCTGTCGAGATCAGCAGTCTTTCTGGGGGCAATACTGGATACGAATGTTTCCAAGACTTTCCCAAGTGTGGAAAGGATTCATCGCATCAAGACCATACTGCTTCCTTCTCGGAAAAAAGGTTCACTTCTGTCCGGAAATGCAAGTCAGTGTTGGGAATGATGTCATCTTACGTTCTGTTGATACCAAACTGTCGTCTTCGCATGTGACCATTGCAAAAACAACTAGACGGTCAATGAATCCAATGCTAAGGCACCTTCGAGGACACAATCCCAATTACTTCAGCCATGAAGTCAGCGATGGCTTGGTGGACAGACACAGCAAACATCTCTCAGGGCCTATCGTTCATTCCTGTACAGCCCCATATTGTTATGACCTCAGACGTTTTCCTGGTAGGCTGGGGAGCTCATTTGCAGGACTTGGAGATTCATGGGAAATGGCCTTCACAGGAGACATTGTCGCATATAAATCTTCTGGAATTGAAAGCAGTCTTCCTGGACCTCCAATCTTTTCTTCCCAGTCCCCACAACTCCTTGGTGTTCGTAAGAACAGACAACACCACAACAATGTTCTACCTAATCAGACAGGGAGGAACAAGATGTCAGATCTTGTCAGCTCAAACTCAGCAAATCTGGGAAGGGCTGCGTATTCACAACATCACTTTGAAAGTGGAACATGTCCAAGAGTAGAGAACGAATGGGCGAATTCATTAGGCAGGACAGACAAACGGTGCCACGAGTGGGAACTGAATCAGCAGCAGTTACTGCAGGTGTTTCAGTCAGTCAGGTGTTTCATCAATGGGGTACCCCAAACCTGGATCTCTTCGCCACTTTTCAGAATAAAAAAACACAAAATGTACGCCAGCAGGTTCTCACAGACAGGGTCTTGAGGAAATGCATTCCAGCTGGCTTGGATAGGAATGTTTGCCTATGCTTTTCCTCCATTCCCCCTAATTCGAAGGGTCATTCCCAAAATGAAACAGGAACTGTGCCGCCTCATTCTGATAGCTCCAGTGTGGCCAAAGCACTACTGGTTCACCGATCTTCTCCTATCAGTGTCCACATATTCCATTCCAGCCAACAGAAGATCTCCTCTCTATGAACGAGGGTCAGGTTGTCCATCTACAGATACGTTTGCTCACCTTGTCAGCTTGGCTCCTCATTACAATTAGTTTGGAACACTAAACTTGCCATAGGACTGCAAGTCAATATTCTCCAGCATTCTCGGGCGGACACCACAAGTAAACGTTATGCTGCGATATGGATAAGATATTGTTCATGGTGTAAATCCAATAAGCTGCATCTGCTTTCTTCTGCTCCAGAGCAGATACACCCTTATCTGCTACATCTTGCGAAATCAGGACTGGCACATTCTTCCATAAAGGTCCATCTGGTGGCTGTTTCCAGATTTAGGAGGCGAACAGGGGATCTTTAGTTATGGTCAAACAGACTTACTAAAGCGTTCATGAAAGGCTTGTTTAGAGTCTACTCTAAATTAAAAAGAGTCAACCTTTATGGCCAAAAGGGACAGGGTAGGTAAAACCAGTCCAAGACAATTTCCCTTTTGTGCTCCCTCCTAATCTCCAAAATATCTCAAATCAATTAGAGTGCACTGAATAAAATACTCACAATATCTTATTGGTCTCTATCATAAATGTTGACTGTCTCCTTATATCATTTTTTTTTGTATATTTATTAGTTATTCACATAAATTATGTCCACAATGTGTAAATCAAAATTAGAAATGTAAGTATAAACTCTAAGCCCATCAAGCATGTTGGTAGACATCAAACATCTATACATAATCACAACAATATTGCATAAAACAGATTATCCGTATCTAAGGTACACCTATTATAATCCATACATTCACAAACATATAAAAGTTACTCTGTGCCCAAATGTTCCTTTACAAGTCCTTTATAGAAATACTGGCGACGAGGCGTTTTGGCGGTTCTCGGAGTCAATCCCCGCCTTCCTTGGGACAAATTTATAAACGTTAAAAAAAAGTTTTTACATAAAAACAGATGTTCACTAAAGGAGACAGAAAAACAAATAAGATCCAATAAGTTCAAATTTCTAAATTACTTTCCAAGCATGTCATCATTTAATTCAGTGCAGAATAATGACTCATCAAAGAGCCCAAATGTATATGTTGTTGTAAACCATTGTTTAATGAGATAAACCAATGTCTTATTTAATTAATTAATAGATCATTGGGGACAATTTGCAAAGAGAAAAAACTCTTTACTATGTTATCATGTTTTATTAACATGGTCCCCTTATGTTGGTGTTTAAATCCGTATTCCAGATAGTCCAATAAATACCTTTATTACAAATCAATTCCCTCTTTCCTTTGGAACTTATTTCACAGTTGCGGTTATAATCCCCTCCAGTCAAAAAGGCATATCCCACAAAATATGTATATTTAAATAAGACATTGTTACTTATTACAGGTCTTGTGTACTATTTGACCAATAAGGTGGTCTTCTTATAATTAGAAGACAAATCTATTCTGTTAAAACGATCTTTTCATATCCAGATGTTACTTTCTGTATCCTCCCTATTAATATCATACGTAAAAATATTATTACTGTTGGTCAGATAACCCCTTTATTTTTCCTAATATCTACAATACTATAGTCCATTGCTTACCCCACACTGTGCCAATGTTGCTCCTTTTTAAAAATAATTAGGGTTCTTCAACGTCATTAAAATTTCCAAATAGACTGTATTTTTCTGTTAGTTGTATTTTCTACGATCATTTAGACCCTGGTCATCTGTGATACAGAGTTAACTAAAAGAGAAATGAAACTAAATAGGTTTAGAAAACGGATTTAAACTTTTTATGCACAAATTTTAACCTTAATCCAAAAAAATATTATTTCTATTTCCTTTATTGCACATGACCAATCTTCTTACTATATTTTTTAAAAAGTGCTATAATAATACAGGTTATGCTTATTTAAAATTATTTGTCCCCATATATTAGAACATATATGTTCCTGAGATCTCTCAACTAGCATAAATGTTCATGCCTGACCTCGTTCAACCATCTGATATACGTTAAAAAAACGCAGCCAGTTATTTAAAACGGCTGTTATTAGCGGTGAATGAAAGAGTGCATTGATCAATATTTTTTCACTCGCATTTCCCTTGTTCATGTGGAGTTGTATGTACACTTTCCCTGACGTTTTTAATTCCTACCACAACTTCAAAAATCAAAAACTTTCACAGGATGCCAAATAGCTTAAGACCATGTTAGTATATCGTGAACGAACCCCCTTGTTTACCTAGAATCCACTCCCCAATCTTACTACAATCATAAGGGGTACCGTCACAATGTGATTCATACTACTCACCCCGTCCAAACTGGTGAAATTCAACATTAACACTAATCGCCCCCTAGTCAAAACTATATCAATTTAAGGAGTGATCCCCCTGCTCACCTCGGTCTGCCGTGTGTCCGTCCTCTTTACTTCCGCACAGGTCGCCATATTGGTGCTTGACCTCGGTATTTATTCACTGCCGGCACATAAATATCTCGCTCATGCGCGCTAGCAGAACGTCCTTCACTGACAGCCATTTTGAGACCAGGCATGTGATGAATACTCACGTTTTGTCGTACTCTATTACATAATTTGTATTTTTCCTTTACATTTATTCCTGTCGGCACATATTGCCCTAATACAGTGTTTAGACCAAATTAAGTATACAGAAACTCACTATTCGTAACAGTCAATTTATACATTGTACTACTACTATGTCGATGGTTGGCCTCTTATATCCTGCATATCCATCACTAAATGTCGGCCATCTTATCCTGTTCAACTGGTCTTGCTATATATTCATGGGGGCAAATTTCTCACAAGACCCAGTTCTATCCATGTATTAATGGGAGTTGTTAAAAAACGATGCTAGTGTAGGTCCCCCAAACGGACTAACCTATTATTCTTTCCCATTCTTCCAATTATTTAATCTATGATTATAAGTTCTGAATTTTGACATGAAGTATTGTTCTCTTAATTTCCTCTTTTATCTAAATTACCTCCCTGTGCTGTGCCCTGTATCTTTTCCAAGATAAACCATTGGAGATCTTCCTCTTTATGTTTACATTCGAGCCAATGTTCAACTAATGGGGCATTCTTCCTTCCTGTCCTTATTGTAGATCTGTGTTCGTTTAATCTGATTCTCACCTCTCTCCCTGTTTCTCCTATATACCTTTTCTTACATGGGCAACTCACAAGGTAAACCACAAGGTAAATGGGCAGAGTCTACCCTCCTGCGAAGTCTCCTCCCGTGCTATGGCCGCTCAACATAGTCTTGTCTCAGCTCGTGAGAACTCCTTTCGAACCAATTCATAAAGCAGATATGAAATATGTCTAATGGAAAGTGGCTTTTCTATTGGCACTTAGCACATATTACAAACTAACCTGAAGTTCATTCCGAAAGTGCTGACATCGTTTCATCTAAACAAACCTATTGTTTTACCAATATTCTTCAGTAAACCATCAGCAACAGCATTCTCTTGATATCAGACGTTGTCTTATGTTTTACCTGGATAAAACCAAGACGTTAACGAAATCTGATCAACTCGCGATTTCTTTTGCTCCACCAAGAAAGGGCCAGGCTTTATCACAGGCAGGTATTGCTCATTGGGTTTCTGCAACCATCACCTTTTATCATGAGAAAGCAGGAAGACAATGAACTTCAAAGGTGAAAGCACATTCTATGAGAAAGGATGCTGCTTTTTCAGCCCTGTTTGCTGCATCATTGACAGACATCTGCAGGGCGGCGACGTGGATTAATACCCACATCTTCACGAAGCATTATTGCCCAGATTCCGTAAAAATGGCAGATGTCGCAGTAGGGCAGGCAGTGTTACGTCGCCTGTTTCATTAAGGTACATAGATTTTGGTTATGTTCAAATACCGTATTTTAAGATGGATTTGTAGCATACTTTTATCACAATTCTGTTATACAATGTTTTTCACAGCTTTATGGTTTCTTTATGCTGGTGGTATTAATCTTAAATTCCCTTTTTTCCTTCATGATGGGATGGTTTTTGCCTTACCCACTGCCATTTCTGTTCGGTACTGATTACTAGTCTGATTCAAGCATGTGATAAAAGATACAATACTGGAGAAAAACAAGTTACTTACCTGTACACTGTGGTTCTCCAGTATTGATAGTTTTCATAGATTCACACTCAACCCTCCTGCCTCCCTGTTAAGGCTCGCCATTTTTAATACCTCTTATTTTCCTTATTTTACACTCATGCTTGAAATCTGAGATATGGTGGCTCTGCAGAGGATGAGTGCTTTAGGGTCTCTACTCTGATTGGTTGAAGTTTTAATGCATTACAGCAGTGAATTGGCTAGCAATGTCTATTGTTCTCAATGTGATTCCTAATGCTTATGTATTAGCACTGCTTGTTTATTAGTTACCATGGGACTACCACCATGATGATGGGTAAGATTTAAGCATGTGAATTTAGGAAAGATATCAATACTGGAGAACCACAGTGTACAGGTACCTATCTTTTTTTTTATGCAGGTCCAAAGTTGACTCGCCATTACTGAGGCAACTCCCACCATTTGCTTAAAGTAGAACGTGTTTAAGGTAGAGTGCGAGGACAAGTAAACCTCATTAAGAATATCCTCCAGGTGCTCCTCTAGAGAAAAAGCTTTTGATGCCATCGCCGCCCTGGTGAAGTGTCCTGAGCTTGGTTGTGTTAATGCCTCCCTCTTGCATGACCCACGTCTTTAGATTGATAAGTAATTGAGTCATACCTGGAGATCGTAATTTCTCCATCATGAATTCGTAAACCCTGAGACATCGTCCAATACACAATTTATGGTGTTGGGGAAATGCCAGATATTGCACTATCCCCATGTTAGATTTTATTTATCTGGAAATGGAGAAAGACACTCCCCTTTCGGAGTAAGCATTCTGGCAGTGAAGTCCAATGCATTCACACCCGGGACATGCTTGTATGAGATAAGGTATAGCAAAATAGCCAACTTACCTGTTAGTTCTTTGCGAGCTAGGAATTCATTGCCCTGCCATGACTATAACAATTGAAGGACCACATTTACATCCCAGAGTGCGGAGTATCTTGGTTCTGGGGGGCACGACAATCTGAACCCCCTGCAACAGTCTGCACACTAAGGGGTGTTCTCAAGCCGGTATGTCCTGAAAAGGCAAGATACCCACTGAGATGGCTGACTGCCATGCGTTAATCGTCTTGTAAGCCAAGCCAGATTCTGCTAAATCAGATAAGAAGTTGACTATACACACTACATCTGACCCAACGGGATCAAAATCCCTTTGCAGACACCAGCATGACCTTCCCCTTGCCGACCTGTATCACTTGACCGTAGAGTCTGCCTACACTCTCTTGATGAAGCTAGCAGCCTGTTTTGATAATTCCAGGATTTCCAGCGTGCCCTATAATCCATCATCCATGAGAAGGAGAGCCCGTTCCTGTACCAAGTGGTGTAAGTTGCTGTGAGCACCCCTCAGAAGTATCTGGGTTTGCCTAAACGGTTTATGTATTGGACTGCCAATAAGTTGTTCATTTTGAGAAGGATAGAGCAAGATATTTTGTTCACTGGAATGCTCCTTACTGCAGAGGAGCCAGCCATAATTTCCAGGCAGTTGATATAGAGTGTTTCTTTGTGATCTGACCACGGACCTCCTGTGGCAGTATCCTCACAATGGGCTCCCTACCCTAGCTGGCTTGCATCCGATTCGATGATGAGGTCTTGAGCTATACTGAATATGGCTCTGCCATTCTAAGAATGTATGTGGTGCAGCCACCACTGGATTTTTGTCCGAGCTTCCTGGTTGAGGGGCACCTCTTTGGCATACGTCAACTCCCGCCTGAGGTGCATCACTTTCAGCTTTTGGAGTGCCCGGTAGTGCAATAACCTGGGAAAGGTTACCGGTATGGAGGATGCCAGTAGTCCCACAATATTAGCTAGGTGTCTGAGAGGTACATTTTCTTTTTCCAATGTTTTGCACAGTTCTCTGTGTATCAGAGACATCTTCTTCTGCAGTAATCTTATGGATTGTTTGACCGAATTTAAAAAAATACTATCTTCTGAGTGGGAATGACTTTGGATTCCTGCAAAAGGCCCTACAAAAAGGATTTAGCTAGTTTTAGTTGCTCTCGTAGCCTTCCCGGATCATGGTGCATTAGGAGTATGTTGTCGAGGTAGACAATAAGTCTTACCCCTCTCGCTCAAAGCCATTCCATGGCTGGTCGAAGTACTTTGGTGAAGCACCACCGAACGGAGGATAGGCCGAACTGGAGGTATGTGAACTCGTAGATCCGACATTTCCACTCTAACTGAAGAAAAGGCTGATGAGGAGAAAAAAATGGGATGGTGAGATGTGCATCCCTCATATCGAGCCTTACTAACCCATCATTTGGACGGAGGATGTCTCTGAGAAGATGCATGCCCTCCATTTTGGAGTGGCAATATACTACCCATTTGTTGAAGTTCTTCAAGTTGATTACTGGTCAGTGACCTTTGTCCTTCTCCAGCAGGAATAAATTGCTGAGAAACCCTGTGGGGTGAAGAGAAGTAGTTGCTATTGCCTTCTTTCTAAAAGAGTGCATACCTCTTAATCCACAGTCCTAGGGTCCTCCTGGGAAAAGGAAAGGAGTCACAGACAGGATCGCTGGCGTAGGGTTCCGTAAAACTCTATATGAAAGTCCATGATGATTTGAATTACCCACGCTTCTGAGTGGGGAAGAAAGGGTATTGCTTATTGTTTGTTCCTTCTGGTGTGTTGCTAGCACCAGCACCCTTGAAGGCTCTTCTGCTGCCTCAGCCTCAGCCTTTGCCACTGCCACGGATGGGGAAGAACCCTCCACATTTCCTCTAATCCTGCCACTGCATGGAGTGTCTTGTTTGGAGCTTGGGGGGGGCTGGAGTGTAGGAATGGCCGGACAAGTGCCCCCTGCCTCTACGGCCAAAGACCTTGCACATAGATTGATGCACCTTATCAAGGGAAGAAAAGGTTGTCACAAATTGTGTGAGCTATTTAATAAAAGAAACTCCAAAAAATCCTCCTTCCGCCACCAGGCCTGCTTCTGTGGTGCTAAATTCCCCAATTTTGGATCTGTTTAGTATCAAGAGCAACTTTCTGCCTTCTGTGGATAAAGTGCAGTTCACGTTACCTAGAAAGCATAACGCGCGTTGGGTCCATCCTAATAGGATATCTGGGTCGATCAGGTTGCCAGTCTCTCAGGCCTCCTCAGCCATGTCTAATTTCTTTGTAAATGGCCCCAGCACTTCTAGTAATGTTTCATGACTGGACTTCCAAAAACGATCAAGAACTTTTTTGGGATCCTTGATGAATTTTGTTACAAAGATGGCAATTTTAAGATCAATTGTTGGGGTTCAGGTCACTTTGCCTGCCAGAGATGGTTGTGGGCATTCCGCCTTTAGTCTTCCCCAAACTTCTTTAACCATGGGTTTTCTGATGTGGCTGCTCGCGTATTGAGCTACCATTGCCACTGGGACCCAATCTGCAGAACAATCTATATCATTGGGGTTTAACATTTCTGAGGGTCCTGCCAACCCTAGTGGGGTGACATCCTTGTTGTCATCCATCATGGGATGTTTAGAGCTGCTTTCCAGCTGCCACAATCTACTGGGTCCTGGTTCTTCTCCTGAATCCTGATTGTCAGAATTGTCCCCAGTATTTGGATCGTCTCCCAAAGGGGCGTAAGTATCCTCATCGGGGGTTTTCCCAGGATGTTCATCCTCCCAACTACCTTGGGTGCCCACGTGGCTTTTTAATAAGTCTTTATGAAGCCTTACAAAGGCATCTGAAGCTGGAGAGATGACCCGTGCCTTAGGTGTGGCTTTAGTGCCGCCTTGTCCGAAAGGGTCCCCTGAGTGTCCCTAGGGAGCAAAGGCCCCCGATCTTCCCTACCTGGGGGGGTTGAATGCTGCACCTGGCAGTCAGCATAATAATCTGCCTACTCAGGGAAAGATATGCCTCGTAAATATCTATGGCTTCTATCAGCTTTTCATTAATGGGTAGGAACCCCTGTTCCTCCTCAACCATCTCAACAGAATGTTCATTTGAATCTGCCATGGAGCTAAAGGTCTTTAGGTTATACTGGCTACCAGACATGTGTAGACAGTTGTAGGTCCTACCTGGGGCTATTGGTGCTACCAATACTTGTTTGAGAAGGGTAAGGTTTCTGGGTAATAGTGCCCTCTGTTTGAAAACAGGCAAAGGTCAATAGAAGAACTCTGCCGTCGCTACATTTCTGAACCTGCAGTGTTGTGACTCACACCATGCCACCGCATGTTCATTTAAAAAATCAAAGCCTTCCTTCCTGCAGCGAAAGGGAAGGCAAACGAAATGCGCGTAGGCCTATCCTGTAGTCAAACGCCCTCTAGTGGCATCCTGCAGTCACCATGTCTATTGTTGCTCGTGACTCTCTCAGCCCCCGTGGCTGTTCTGAAAGTGTTCCTCACTCTGTAGCCACTTCGGGCAGAGAGATGCTGCGCACTCTGCAGCCCTGCGGGCTGTCCTGGAAGAGTGGTCTTCACTCTGTGGTGGCTCTGTGTTTCAATTCTTTATTAAGTTTGTTGTGAAGAAAAAGACGCCATGGGTGAGGGGAATGCGCAGAGGGGAGCGCGGCCCCTCACCAGCTAACGCCTCCAAAGTAAGGTAAATAGAACAAAGCCTAAACACTATCAAATTTACTATTGCAATGTCATCAAAGAATGGAAAAACGCTGCCCATTACAAAGCCAATATTTTATATTCAATCATAAAGAAAAGCACTTATCTGGATGCTGAGTAGCGAAGAAAGAGGGAGTGCTTATGCTTGATGATGCTGAATTGGGTGACTCTCCTCTCCCCTCATTGCCCGACCACTCCTTTGTGATTGCACAGCACGAATCTACCACTGCTGTCTACAAAAAACACAATTGTCCTGGTTACATGTGTCTGTTGTGAGTTATAATTACTTTATAATGCTGACCAATTTACTTGCTTGACTTGCTTTACTAGCAAGAGTTTGGTACACCAAAATGTATTACCAATTCACTCTCCAGATGACCCAAACTGTGATTAAATACAGTGATTGCTGGAAGGGGACAAACCAACACTTTAACATTCTCTCTAACTACAAGGAGTTTCTGGGCGTGGGCTGAAACAGGCAGCCTACATCCTGCATGCCTTCAGTACTGCTATGAAGATCACCAATGCAGCAGATTCAAAATTGTCCAAGGCCAAAGAATTCCAAAAACAAGGACCCTTGAAGGAGAAAAAGCTTCCCCGGCTTACGAGGTATGTTTTAAGGTGATGGGAAGTTATACATATGTTTAGATTTAGCTCTAGATTGAGGGAATCAAGGTTATTAAAATACTAAAACATCTGAGCTGGGCTAACCAATTTGTTGGTGAGGCCCACCAACTGGTCTCATGGGCAGCTCTATAGAGGCCATTCTCCCAGCATAGCCTGAGGCCAGCCACATGCACTAGACTCCAGAACCACGGAAACAAACAGGGCATTATTACTTAATTTTGTACAGTGCTAACTAGCCAATGCTGGACACAGAAGCAGCCCTCCCTTGAATTCAGAGTGCATGGCTGGCATTAGCCCTAAGAAAAAAGAATTGTTTGGGGATTAGTTACTAATTAATACACCCTCAGTCATAGGAATGGCTGTCACAGGAAAATATGGAGACAACAGTTAAAAGTGATTTTTCCTAATTTGAGTCAGCCTGCATCTTTTCTACAAACTAATGAGTAATTAACCTTATATATCAGCAACTTTATTTTAAATAAAGACGTGTCTGGTTTGGTTGGGGCATTTGAATACGGTTCATGGTGCCAGCTTTCTGCAATTGCATCTGTCCGTTCACATGGCTCCTGCCACCTACTTAACACTTCTGGATGGTCTTTCAGAAATCTGGCACCTGACAATATGACAAGGTGCAAATGAAAACGTTTCCTAACCTCTTAGTCACCTGTACTCTCCCCTTCTGCTTCTATCACAGTACCGTGGTCGCGGGTCCAGGATAAACAATGTGATAGGTCTTCATGAGAGCCTTGGTCTTCCCACTAGAATTATTGATGCAACCTGGTGCCTAAAAATAATACATTTATTTTAAAACTGGATTCTATCCACGATTGAGGGCCTAAGTCAGTGATTCCCAAACTGTGTGCCGTGGCTCCCTGGGGAGCCATGAAACCTAGCCAGGGGAGCCGCGCACCAAGCACTTTAATGCATTTAATGTTGAATGGTATGTTGGCTTCAGTTAAACTAATTATACTTAAACGCATGATGTTGATAATTTGTAAGTGACATCCCTAAAGCTGTAAACGTAGTGCTTAATTGATGGCATGTCGAGGGAGATGACCTCCATATTTCACTGGATCCCCAGGATCCAACACTCCCAAAGTAAGCGGAAGATGCCTGATTTATTTTGCTACACTCGTTAATAGTTTCGTTTTTTTCAAATGCATTTTACAACAATGCAAGTTATCAGGACAGTACAGTTGTCCTGTCTATTAAACGCACTAAGTATTGACATTTATACTTGAATCATAGGTACTTCCAGTACACATTTCTTTCAGTACACACACATTTCCAGACAGGCCTGCTCTCTCCTTGAGCACAGGGAAGTAAAACACCACATACGGCATAATGACAACATTTAAAAGCAAGAAAGAGGGACTTTATATAAAAAAAAAAAATCAGAGGAATTTATTTTACTCGTATTGATTTGGAGGCAATTATAGGGAGGAGACAGTAAAAATAAAGCTGTATGTGTTTAAAAAACCGTGAGTCACCCTGCTGAAACAGGTGTGTTGGCACGTATGACATGGGTAGAAATGGAAGTGCATGAAAATATTCTTCAAGCGCACAAACACTTTGGCAATGGGGCCTACATGCATAGGGGTGCAATCAAGCACTGTAAGTGAGATAAAACAAGTTTGAGAGGGTATTCTAAAAAAGGGATGGGAAAAGGAGTGTAACTAGAAACATTTTATTAGAGGTGCCACCTTAGTAATGCGAAACACCCTGTGTATATAATTATAATACCTTCATCCCAATTATTTTCAGGGAGAAAAATGCAACTACTCCTGAGGCCAGGCTTACATCCACCCCACCCTTCAAAAAAAGTAACAGTGGGGAGCCACAGGCAGTGGCCAATGGGTCAAGGGAGCCGCGGGTCGAAAAAGTTTGGGAACCACTGGCCTAAGTAGAGTCTTTCTGGTTAAGATGATATGTTCTTTCTTTACAAGGACAGGGAGAAAAGGAAAGCAACATCTGGACCCATTTTCAGCCTATATATATAAGAAAAGATTGTAAGTGTACAGTCAAGGCATTACAGTTGTCAATGCACAAGTTGATGCCTCTCCTCACTCCCCAAGTCTCATAGACAACAGAGATAGAATGTATCTATGTTTCTTTATTTGGTGCAAGTCACGAACCAAGTTGGGTACTGCGAGAGAGAGCTCCTTCTCAAAAAATTCGACATTTTTATATTTTCTCAGGCTCTAGATAGTCGTGGTTGATTAATTCTGTGAAAAGAACTGATCTCACAAATACACCAAATATCGTTAGCTATGCTTTTGAGGGGGTGAGGTGTAAGTAGTTTTCAGATATCAGAATTGCTATTTGTCTAGAAAATTCTTATCTTGTAAAAGTAGAACAGCGGAAATGATCAACAGGCTTGAGACCTAAACTCTTGAGAAGCATTGTTCTGGGTTTTCTTTTAACTTTTTGCATGGTTTCTATATTCGAACTTTATCTATCAGCTAATTAAAGTGCTTGGTTAGGACCAAACATGACCGATGGGTCACTTGTGCAGAGCTGTCTTCCTTGCTGGGAAAACGCACACTTTCAAGGTATGTTTATCTGCAAACTGTTTTAATAAGGGATTGTATGCTTTTATTAAACGGACTAAACTACAAAAAAAGATTGTTCTACACGACAGAATTATCTCTTGGGAACCAGAGATATTTTAGTGTATCATCAGCATGTGCAAGTGGCAATTAAGTTTCATCAAAAAGAGGAGCCAATTAAACCTTGAACATAGTAGGCAATAAGACGGGAGCCTCGAGAGAACTCTGGTGCTGGAGTTACTAACTTAGACTAAAATATACCCAGTTTCCTTTTTGGAAACACTTGCTTAATCTGTCTTTTGCCTCACTCGTTTCAATGTAAGGGTCCCCTGCATATGAATATGGAGGGGCTCTGACAGGGTTGTGATTTCGGAGTTTGTTCAGTTTGACACAAATCCCTCATTATGTATAAAGCTCCTAATTGCAACAATTAATAAGACAACAAAGAAGGTGAGTATTGAAACTAAATCTGCTGCTTTATTGTTAAAACTGCCAATTGTTTCCTAGGCATGGATCTCCCTCACCCTTGAGAAATGGGTCGCATCATATACGTTGATGATAGGCATATTCTTTTGGTAAATAATCCCTTGTTAATTGTCCAATTTCAAATAATTTTCCGGAAGAGTTATTCCTGTTCTGCATGTGTTAAGTTCTTTATTTTTTTCTTAACCCTTTCCACTGATGTTTTTGATTTCTATTTAGATATGTAGGATATAGAAAATCCACTGACTTTCGTTTTGTCTGTGCAATCGCCACCCACGCCATGTATACCAAGAGAGTACTTTTCAGGTTTATCTCTGCTCTGTGGAAGGGTCAGAGGAGGTATTTTTGAATGGGCTGTGCAGTATGGCTGGTCTACCTTAGTCCTAATGTGCCAGCCATGTTTTAGACACCATGGGCCACATGTATGTACCTTTTTTAAGGTCGCTGCGAATCGGGCCGTTTGTGACCAGAAAAAAGGCTTTTCCAATGTACTAAACCCTATTTTGCGATTCGGTAACCTATTACCGAATCGCAAAATGGGTTAGCGATTCGCTATTAGCAAGGGTAGTCCCTTCCTAATACTGAATTGCAGAAGTATGTAGGAATGTTTTGTTCTGAATGCTGTTGCAAAACATTCGCATTTTACCACCTACTTCAAGTAGGTGGTAACCCATTCGCACATTGGAAGGGGTCCCTTAGGGACCCCTTCCCCTTTGGGAATGGTAGCGAAAATGTTTTTTCAAAGCAGGCAGTGGTCCCACTGACCACTGCCTGCTCTTAAAAAATTAAAAGAAAACGTTTCATTTTTCTTTTCTAAACGCAACCCGTTTTCCTTAGGGAAAATGGGCTGCATTTAAAAAACAAACGATTGCTTTATTTAAACGCAATCACGGACATGGTGGTCTGATGGGCCCAGCAGGCCATCATCCCGTGATTTTTGCGATTCCAGATGGGACGCTAATTGCGACCTACCTCATTAATATTCATGAGATAGGTCAATTTGCGACCCACTAGGAATCGCTATATGAAACTCATCGAGTGTCATACATTGGAAATGGCGATTACCTAATTGCGATTATCAGAAAATCGCAATTAGGTAATCGCTATTTCCAAATTTGATACATGTGGCCCCATACGTTTTCCTAGTTTTGCCTTTTTGACTTGCCAGAAAACAAAACGTTATAAATCTCCATTTTGTTTAGGACTGGGATTTGGTTTTGTGGCCTGTGATGAATAGTAGTATTTACATCAAGCAGAGGAGCCATAAATGGATAAAGTGTGTGCTGATTTGAGGTTTTTGTGTCAGTTTTGGCATAAAGTGATGTAGATTAGAGTCTTTTGGTGTTTATGAAGAAATCTTCTGTTATGACCTAATATGGCAACAAACATCAGTGTCTGAATACGAGCAAGGCCTTCTGAAATGTGATGCTGATGTGGAAGACACTTAGATCCTTTCTAGATTATATGATTTAAAGGTGCCCTTCGGTATACATAAGCATCAGACCCTGGGTGCTTCTTAACGAACTTTGAACAAAGCAGTGTGGTCAAGGGGCTAATGTACATGTGACCCATTCCATTCAAATTAGCTGCATCTACTACACCTCTTATACAAGAAGGAGGTCTTGTTTGCAAGCAGTGGCACAGAAATAAAAGACAAGTCATAGCTTTACTGATGTAACTGGTATCGGGGTGCCATATAGTCCCCCTGCACATTCCACAGAGTGCATGAAGCTCCTTTGTATGAGAAAGTAGTGCGAATCGAGCCCTGTATTTGTGTGTTGATAGCCCTCTTAACGCGGTCATCCAAGTACCTGGACGCTTACTGGGAAATAGTCATCTCCAGCACCAGTAGCTTTAATAAAGTCGGATTTATTTCTGTAATTTGACTGTGTCACACTCCACACTGACAGGCATGTTTACTGCTCCACCTCAGTTTTATTGTTCTGCTACAGCAGGGATCTCCAACAGATTGATCACAAGCTACCACAATGATTATCTCGGAGTAGCTCACCTCTTCTCAGTATGTTTCAGGGCGTGCACAAGCCTGGCTGCACTTTAAAACACAGTGCAGCCATTTCTGTGAGGCTGGGAAATGTGACAATGCAGAACCTCATGCAGGCCTAAATCCTATCAGGAACTGCGGTTTGAAGAAAAAAAAAAAGACTCCAGGAACTTGAGGACATTCTGACTCCAAAAAGTACTGAAAGACTGATTTCAGGAAGATGTTTCTTTCTTTATGTCCTTTCTTTTGTATTTATTTCCTTCTGTCGTTTTTCTCTTCATGTATCTTTTTTTGCCACGGGTAATCCTTTATCGATACAGCTGTTGTACCACTGATGCTGCATACTCAATGTAAGAGGACTCCGGACAGTGCTTGCAATTATTTATCCTTATCTAGGCCATGTATTTGGCAGTAGCTCTGGATGATTCCATTGATCAGAAGTAGCCCTCACTACAGAAAAATTTGGGACCACTGTACTAGGGCACCAAAATATTAAGTAGGTTGCATCTGTGTCACAAGTTTTGGCAGTCAAAAATCGTACATGCCAACAGACCTGATTCAGGTGGGAGATTTCTGAAGCCAAAAATGGCTTTATTTTAGCAGTCTCCTGGCTAAAATTGATCTGCTAATGATACTTAGAAATCTCATGTCACATGACTTTGAAGTAATAGTTTCCCAGCGGTGAACTTCTGAGGCTCACTCCTCAGACTGTGATGTTAAACCCTCTGGATCTTTGTGCAGGATTGTTTTAGACCACTTAAGCATGTGATATAGATCCATACCCCAGAGTTTGGTATGGAAACGTCCCATCACATCCAAAATCGAATCCAGCTCTCGGTACTATTGCTGCTTTGTATAGTTCTGTTCATTCCTGTGGGTAACATGCACTCCAGAGTTGTGTTGTTTTTGTTTTCAAAATCTGAAAACAAATGATTTGCTTAGGAGCAATTGCAGCCTTGAGAATGAACATGATCAATTTTTTAAAACAAAATAATTGCAAGAGCAGATTATGGTATGTGCTTGCTTCACTGTGTACTTAGTTTGAAATGCCCTCTCCTGCAAGGTTGCTTTTGACAAGTAAAAGATTAGTCGTGCATTTGCTGTAGGAAGGCAGCGCGCCTCGCCGGGCTGCTGCGTAGCTTGCGTTTGACTGTCCCTTCTGAGTGGGTGACGCGCAGTGACGCGCTCGCGCGCCTATTTTTGTTCGCTGCTCTCCACTTAGCCGCATCTCACGTGCCTGCATGTTGTACATGCTGAACAAAGTCTCTCAAAATTGGCACTTTGTGTCCTTTGTCACACACGTCTGCATAGCGGGCAGAAATACTTTGCCGATGACTCAGACGCTGCCGCCTGCCTTTAACCCGCAAGTGCGGCGTTTGGACTGAAAAGCATCAGGCGTCGCATTCACTAGAGGGCGCGTCTGACACCCAATCATCCCCTCGACAGCTGAGAGGAGTCGCGTGTGAACCCCGCCCCTCGCTTCACTCCATCCATGTGACACGTTCTGCTTTATGCCCGCAGCCAGCGCTCGAAGTGAAAATAAGCAAATATGTTGCACGAGTGAATCATTCACACATGATTAGCTTTAATCGTTTAGTGTGCTAGCCGAAAGCTAGAAAGTGCAGGAGACAGACAGGAACGTTAGCCGCGAATTGCATTTCAGTGAGTTAGAGTAGTCCCCTTTAAAACAAGCATTGGCATAGCCAACAGGTCGCGCCTTTGGGGCCATATAAGTGTTTAGCCAGAGCTATTGACTTTGCCAATGTCTTCAAGCTGTGCTGTAGAGAAGTGTGGCTGCTGTGCAGCATGCTGAAAAGTTATAATAAAAAAGTGTCAGAAGCATTTTTGTTACTTTATATATGACCAAGAAGGCATTATGTAAAACTGAACGACCATATTAAAAAAAGTATTTACAATAAAAAAATGTCCTCAGTTTTCTTTTGTTCTTGCAATGCTGGCAACTTGTTTCTGCCTATTGCAATGGTTGTTTGTTAAAGCTTTTTTTTTGAGGGGGCATAAACAATCGGAGGGTGAAGGTTGGGAACTAGTACCTGTATTAGAACACTAGCAGCGGCCAGACGCTGGGGAGAATCAACAGATGCCAGATTCCGAGAGCAGGCTGAGGTGGTGCTGAGTGATGCTGAGGTGGTAGTGGTGGTGACTGTTGCGGAGACGATGCTGAGGTGATGCTGAATGATACTCAGGTCTTGCTGAGTGATACTGCTGTGGTGCTGAGTGATGCTGTGGTGGTGCTGAGTGATATTGTCTTGGCGCTGAGTGATGCTGTGGTGGTGCTGAGTGATGCTGTGGTGGCCCTGAGTGATGCTGTGGTGGCCCTGAGTGATGCTGTGGTGGCCCTGAGTGATGCTGTGGTGGCCCTGAGTGATGCTGTGGTGGCCCTGAGTGATGCTGTGGTGGCCTTGAGTGATGCTGTGGTGGCCCTGAGTGATGCTGTGGTGGCCCTGAGTGATGCTGTGGTGGCCCTTAGTGATGCTGTGGTGTTGCTGAGCGATGCTGTGGTGGCGCTGAGCGATGCTGTGGCGGCGCTGAGCGATGCTGTGGCGGCGCTGAGCGATGCTGTTGCGGCGCTGAGCGATGCTGTGGCGGCGCTGAGCGATGCTGTGGCGGCGCTGAGCGATGCTGTGGCGGCGCTGAGCGATGCTGTGGCGGCGCTGAGCGATGCTGTGGCGGCGCTGAGCGATGCTGTGGCGGCGCTGAGCGATGCTGTGGCGGCGCTGAGCGATGCTGTGGCGGCGCTGAACGATGCTGTGGCGGCGCTGAGCGATGCTGTGGCGGCGCTGAGTGATGCTGTGGTGGCGCTGAGTGATGCTGTGGTGGCGCTGAGTGATGCTGTTGTGGCGCTAAGTGATGCTGTGGTTATGCTGAGTAATGCTGTGGTTACACTGAGTGATGCTGTGGTTACACTGAGTGATGCTGTGGTTGCACTGAGTGATGCTGTGATGGCGTTGAGAGATGTTGTGTTGGTGCTGAGTGATGCTGTGCTGGCTCTGATTGATGCTGTGCTGGCTCTGATTGATGCTGTGGTGATGCTGAGTGATGCTGTGGTGTTGCCGAGTGAGAGATAGAGTGAAGATATAATGCCCAATTAGAGAGGGTGGTGAGAGAGAAAGAGAGAGGAAGGGTGTACATAGAATAAAGAGTGGAGCGGGATAGAGAGAGAGAAAGAAGGGGAGAGAGAGTGAATGAAGGAGTTTGAAAGAGAAACAGATAAAGGGGTGAGAGAGAATGAAAGGCTAAAAAAGATAGAGAGGGAGATTTAATTAAGTAGAGAGAGAGAAGGAGAGAGACAATAAGAGTGGGGGTGTGGAGTTTAAATAGAGTGAAGAAGTGACGTGGAAAAAGTAACCTTAAATATAGCTTTGCGCGAATAAATATTTTTAAAAAAAACAGAGTGAGACAAAAATACTGGTAATTAGGCTGTGACTCCCAATATAAAACAAATAGCGATATAAGGTGAAATCAACCCACTGAAGCAATATTTCTAACTAGACAAAAAAAAGCTTGCATTTCAATGCTAATCGCTGTTGTTTTTCATGTGACTGTAGTCCAGGGCCGTCAGTTGGTAATGTGAGCTGCTGCTGCAATTGAAACATCAGAGTCCAGAGAGTTAATGAGCCATGACGAGGAAATGAGGAAGAGATAGGAAACCCAGATGGCAGCTGCGCGCGTGCACGCCATCGTGAACGCAAGCTGGTAGCCAGCCGAAAGCCAGTGGGTTTGCACTTCCAAAACCCGCTTACTAAAACTCTCGGCCAGACCAGCGCAAGCGCTGGTGCAGGCCGAGACCTAAAAAGCGCTATTACACATTCAATGCTGGATACATCATAGTGCTTTATTTTTTTTACTATAAGCCATGTTGCACAGCAGCTCGTGCTGCTGTGCAGCATGTAAAGAACATTGACTAAGCCAATAGATTTCGCATACGTGAAACCTCTTGCCATTGCCATTGCTTGTTTCCCTTTTGTAGCATACGCTTGCAATAAAAAGAAAAAGAATTGTACCATTGTAAAGCTTGTCATGGCCAGACATACTGACTTTGTCACTGCTTTTTTAAATTACAGTTCAGTAATGCAGAGGAAAAGGATTACAGCAAAACGGGGCGCAGAGAAAGTTATACGCAATTTGGGGGCTGAGGGAAAGTAAGAAGGAAACGTGTTCAGTGTATGTAGAGTAATCGGAGATGCGTAGAACGGATGGGTTAAGTGCATGTAAAGCACGCCAATACCTTTGGGTCCAGTTTGCAATATAAACCTGCAAAAAATAATTATTATTATTTAAAAAAGCAATAAGAGGGTGGAGAGTGGGAAAGAAAAGTGTGAGTGAGTTAAAGAGAATGACGGAGTGACAAAAAGTAAATAAAAACAAGAGTACCTTAGGGAGCCTGTGGCCTGTAGAAGGACACTGGCCACAGGGAGCAGTACTTCGTCCATGCTCCACAGCAGGAATACGAAGGGACGAAGACTGAGGCCCAGGAGGCAGGCAAGGAGGAAGAGTCGACCAATAGCAAGCATGGAAACAAGATTGATGTGGGTGCCAACCAATGGTAAGTAAAGGTAAGTAATGGGCAGGCTCTAAGACCCTTTTAAGCTCTTTTTTTTAAGAACTGTAGCTTTCGCTGACAGAGCACGCGCACTGTAGGTGAAACCTTTAAAAGGATTTTCTCTGAAATGAAGGTCCTCACGTGTGCTTAATTTGTGTCACTGGTTGTGAGTGCGTGGCAACTGCACTAGTTTTTGGGGACCAGGACTTATTTTTCATGATTAGATCCAGAACAAGAAAGAGGAAGGTAGAAAAGGGAGAAAGAAGGAAGAAAAAGATAGGAAAAGAGTGACCGAGGGTGAAAGCTGGTATGAAAAATAATCTGCAACAGTGAGATAAAGAGACAAAGTGTAGAGTGAGGAAAAAAGAGACATGAGGTGGAATCACAATAAGGCAGTATTCACCCATCTCCTAAATAGAGATGCTGCATATACACCATATACATATGTATGTGTAATAAATGTAATATGCTGCTTATTACCATTAAGTGTGGGGAGGGGCCATGACTCACGTGAGTCATGATCCCCCTGCGGCTTATGCCATGGTATTTTTTCATGTGTACTTGTTTTAACAAGAGGCATTCAACCAAAACCAGGCGGCAAGGGGTTGAATATGTGCCCTATGGTAAAATCACATTTAAGAGAGCTAGAACTATTAAGAGAGTTGTTTTCCCGTGGAAAGTGATTATGTGCAATCTCTGAAAGTGGAAAGTGTTTTCCTCATGTAAATGTTGCTGCACTGTGATAAACTCAAATCTGACCTTTGCATTGTAGTAATAAAGAAGCGAATGGCTGTTTAAAAGCGCAGTTGCAGTAAATCACACGTTATTCTGGTACATTTATTTTCACTGTCATATATATTTAGAAATTAAGCGCTGTCTTTACCCCGCCAGTGCAGTGTGCCAGAGACAGGAATCACACAGCCTTCGTTGCTTGTACTTAACCTAGGTGAGCAACAATAAAAATAAAATCGATGTTTAACTGCAAAATAAAGGTACAGGCCCTTAAAAAAGTGGGTGGTGGTCTTTTTGGGGTAGTTGTAAAATACCCACTTGATCTTTTTATGTGCTTGTGCACCATTTAGTTTTCGCCCTAGGTGTTATGCAATTGTTTATTGACAGGAATCACACAGCCTTCTTTGCTTGTACTTGACCTAGGTGAGCAACAATAAAAATAAAATCGATGTTTAACTGCAAAATAAAGGTACAGGCCCTTAAAAAAGTGGGTGGTGGTCTTTTTGGGGTAGTTGTAAAATACCCACTTGATCTTTTTATGTGCTTGTGCGCCAATTAGTTTTCGCCCTAGGTGTTATGCAATTGTTTATTGTAAAAAGACACTCTAAATGACAAGTTTACGAACACTGTTTTTTGTTGTTTTTCTGGTAGCACGTGACACTTAAAGCTATAAAGAAGTGCAACACGCAGTGGCCTTTGTTCTCATCCGTGTTTCACGGTGTGACAAACCTGAATCAGCACGTTTCCCTGGGGCTGGTGGAATGCGCTTCATTTTGCAGGATCGGAATTCACACGCAAGCGAATCATAACAATGATAAACAGGTTTTCCACAAACATCAGAGCGCGGCTCCTGAACTCATAAGCAGAGACAAGCGCTGCATAAAACACGAGGCAGATCCTGCAGGCCCGGTGACGTTTGACAGGTAAACGCGCGAGATAAACGAGGCAGGCGGGTGTAGTCGGGTGCCACTGCGGACAAGATCGACTGCCTGCGGTAGTTTTACATATAAAATCTGTCACCGCGCGCACTGCACGGGCCGTCGGGCACGCGCATCCAGGCGATAGTGCAGCCACTGTAGGAACTGCCTCACGTCAGAGCAGCATGGGTGATGTCAACGTGAAAGGGCGAGAAAAAAAGGGGATTGGTGGAAACCAACCCACGTGAGTCTATGTGACTATATGTGTTTACCATAAGGCGCCCCTCCTCGTCCCAGGTGGCACCTCCGCTAATCGAAACAAGAGAGGAGCGGGGGCGAGCGAGCGCGGCAGCCTGCTGAGCTGACCAGACGCTCGTGCGTCATGGCCTTTTCCCCGCACGGCCAGCATGTGTTTCCAATTATCGCGCCCGCGTGTGGGCACGATAATTGGAAACACATGTCTGCCGCGCGCGTAACCGCAGGAAAAAGGCCATGACGCACGAGCGTCTGGTCAGCTTTCGAAACCCCCTAACATAAAGTCTTGCCAGAGCAGCGCTTGCGCGCTACTCGAGGCTCGACCTAAAAATGCGGTTTGGAAGTTAAGAGCAATAGCCTCCGTCCAGATGAAAAAAATGACCTATTCCGTGATGCCGTACATATGACCTTGATCGTATGAAGTTTTGCTAAAAAGCCACATCGACGCTGACCTACGTGCAGTAGCGTAATGCATAATCATGGCGTCCCACTGCAGACTGTGGGGAGGGGCTTTTGAGTCTTATATATTTCACCGATGTACATTGGCCTAGGGCCGGGGGTCCCTTCAAAGTAGGGCCCTCTTGCGCTGCAGAGGCAACAGAGGCCCGCGTTACGCCCATGCGTGGAGAGCACATCCAGCAATTTGTGAATTTGCTCTTTTGCCTAAAACGCTTATAGGTCTTGGCATCAAAGATAGCTCTGAAGCATAGCAAGCTAGAAAAAAACCCTGTCCTAGTTAATGCGAAAGGATGTCAGATGAAGAGGGCAGATATACATGCGGGCATTTTGCCCGGAACATTTTTAATAGAACACTTGCGGGTACTCCAGGGGATTTAAGGCTTTCTGATTATGTTATCATCGTACTAATGAAAAATGTACATTGTAGAAGAATATAGCCTCTTTTTAAAAGGGACATAATGTTGAAAGTATGACAGAAGGATGGTAGTTTAACTTCTTTAAATCGTTCTATTTCTTTGTTGATTGACTTCTGTAGAAGCACTATAAATGCTTTACGCACCGCTTTGCTCCGCTTTTAATGTCTGCCTTTTCCCGAATATCGAAAGAGGTAGTTCTGAGGCGAGAATAGGGTATGTGTACGTGCAGTTTGTTTTTTTTTTGTTCAAATCTCTTTTATTAATTTTTTATACATCACAAAAGAAAATTCAGCACAGCAGTTACCAAATGGTAGGCATAATAGGGCATCACATTGGAGACAGATGGCATCGTATATGTGGATGGCCTAGGGTAGGCGAACCATAGAGGTCAACAAGCAAGTCTTGACAGAGGAATGCATGGCCAGGGATTTGGCGCATCCGGCGCAACAGGAGTCGGGCCGGTTGCGTGCGATCGTTGCCCTAATGGCATTAAAATTCAGGCAATCCATGCCAGGAGGACGTCTATGGCTGCGTTAGCCTGGTGCGCATTGCTGCAGGGCCGAGGAGAGTTCAGATAGTAAAGTATGTCGGGTGGTGTAAGATGTCATGCTCAGATGGCTCTGGAGTGATAGGCATGAGAGGTGTGGCCATGTGTCATGTTGGGCGCTCCTCAGGATGGTTGTTGGGATCGCCACAGGTGCACGTGGGTCTGGAGACCCGAATTAGAGGCACTTTCACGGTAGGGATTGGCCCTGGCACGACGCGCACCGACCAATTTCGCCCATGTTGAGACCATCGGAACCCAGTGGTGTCCATGGTATTTGTGATTAGGCTTTCTAAAAGAAAGTTGCAGGAATGCTGGCTTGTATGAGAAAAAATAAGAAGAGAAAAACGAAGAAGACAGAAAATAGACGAGTACAAAGAACATAGGGATAGATGAAGAAAAAGGTGGGGAGAGGGGCGCGATGCTGCGTCATCCGGGTCGGAGGAGGCTCGGGGAGAGGAGGGAGGAAGGGGAGTCCCCATGTACCACGGGTTTGTGACCTTAGAGTGGGGGTTGTCAAGTAAGACAGGGGTCCTTCCCATGTCAGCCTATGTCGTTTTCGTAGTTTTCCCCTCTTGGGAGTATAGGATCGTCAAAAAGTTGAAGGGCTCTCAAGCGGGGGGGGACGGATCGAGCGTGTTCCAACCTTGAAAGGTGTAGGACCAAGGGCTGCCAGGTGCGTTGGAATTTAGCATCAGTGTGCGCCAACCTGTGGGACAGACGTTCCATCGCCATGGCATGCCAAAGGCGTGTGAGCCATATCGAAGTTGGAGGAGTATAGGCCTTTTTCCAATGTAATGCAATGACTTGTTTTGCAGCAGCAAGCATGTGAAAAATTAAGCACCAGTCCGTGTGCGTCATTGCTTTAAGAGATGTTGGTCGAATGCCCAAAATGACTATCCCCGGGTCATTGGGTAGGGGGAACCCCACCACTTCCCCAACGTGATTTAGTATCTCCTTCCAAAACGGGAGAATGAGTGGGCATGTCCACCAAATGTGTAGGAAGGAGCCCTGGGCTGCCAGGCATCGCCAGCAGAGAGGGGCAAATCCAGGGAACATCTTCTGGAGTCTGAGGGGAGTATAGTACCAGCGAGTCATGATTTTATATGCTGATTCCTGCTGTGTTATGCTTTTAAAAATGCGCGGGATATCTCTCCACAGCTGTTCCCATTGCTCAGGGAGGATATTATTCTCAAGGTCCAGCTGCCACTGTCGCTGGTAGGTATGTGGAGGTACTGCGTGGGAATGTTGAAGAACCTTATAAGTCCGGGAGATCAACCCTCGGGTTCCGTCAAAAGAGCGGACTAGTGATTCAAAGGGCGTAGGCCGACGCGTGGCACCGTCCGTGTATGAAGGGGCTCGGAGCCAGTGGCGCACTTGAAAGTATTCTAGGCGCGCGGTTCTAGGGAGATTAAAGTCTTCCTTGCATTGATCAAATGGTTTGAACGTTCCCTCCGCAAACAGTTGCTCTATAATACGGCATTCACCAGCCGTCCACGCTGAAAAGGATGAGGGGTGGAGAGCTGGGGGGAAGTCAGAGTTAAGCGCCAAAGGTGTGAGAGGGGAAGGAAATGTGGTGAGGCCTCGGGATACAGCGATTCTATCCCAGATCTCCAATACCGTCCTCGTGGAGGTAGCGATATAGGCACTTTGGTGTCTGGCGTTCCTCCGCAACCAGGCCAAGTCCCATAGCGGCGGCAGGCTACAGCCCTATCCATGTGAAACCAGTGTTTTTCACTTGCACGAACCGACCACTCCGATATATAGCGTAGGTGTGTCGCCCAGTAGTAGACGAGTAGGTCGGGGCAAGCCAGCCCTCCCCGGTCTCGCGGTAGCATTAGAACTCTAGTGGAAAGGCGCGATTTTCCCCCGCCCCAGATAAATGCGACTATCTCCCTCTGAAGGCCTAGGATGTCCCTATGGGGAATCGGTGTGGGGAGTGCCTGAAAGAGATACAGGACTTTCGGGAGGATTGACATTTTAATTGCATTAAGGCGACCCAGCCAAGAGATGGGAAGTGACCTCCAACGACGGAGTTCAGCTCGGATTGAAGCTCTACAGGTCGGCCAATTTGCCTGGGTCCATGTGTCCAGATCAGCCGTAACGTTGATGCCGAGGTAGCGAATCGAGACTGGAACCCATTGGAAAGGATTGACATCCTTCAAGTCCTCCAGTTGCTGGGGGAGAAGAGTAAGGTTGAGTGCATATGATTTAGGGAGATTGATCTTAAGACCTGATATCAGCTCAAACTGGGCGAGTACATCTAGAAGAGCCGGAAGAGATGTCGCTGGGTCTGTAAGTGTTAAGAGGAGATCGTCTGCGAAGAGAGCAATCTTGTGGTCAACCCCCCCATTCGGATGCCCCGGATGTCCTCCGACCTCCGGACGACAATCGCCAAAGGTTCCACCGCGAGTGCAAAAAGGAGCGGTGAAAGCGGGCAACCCTGACGCGTGCCCCTGTGAATGGAGAAGGAGGGTGTCCGGAGACCATTGAGGCGGACACGCGCGGTAGGCGCCACGTATGGGGCCATAATACGAGTGATCATGAGCGGTCCGAGGCCTATACGACGGAGGACCGCCCTGAGAAAGGACCAGTCGACCCGGTCGAAAGCCTTTTCGGCGTCGAGGGAGAGAAGGAAGGCGGGTATCTGGCGGCGGGAAGCTTTTTGCACCAGATGGGCCACGCGGCGAATATTATCTGCTCCTTATCTCTCTTGTATGAAGCCTACCTGATCAGGCTCAATGAGGCCTGGGAGAAGAGGAGCCAGACGTTGTGCTAGGATTTTAGTGTATAGCTTAGCATCTACATTTAGTAGAGAGATTGGCCTATACGAGGCACATGCGGCGGGATCCTTTCCTGGTTTAGGGATGAGTGCGATCTCCGCCTCGGCCATTGTCGGGGCCACAGATCCAGTCTCTGTAAAGGAGTTAAAGAGACGTACCAGATGAGCCCGGACCTCCGGGAGAAAGAGGCGATAAAATGCCAGCGTTAAGCCATCGGGACCTGGCGATTTCCCCATTGGCATGCTTTTCAAAGCTTTCTGAAGCTCAGTTGCCGTAATGGGCTCTTCTAGTTGCTGTTTAGAAAAGGAGGTGATTGGCTTCCAGGGGCAAGCGGTCAGAAAGGGCTCTATCTGTTCCCTTGCAAGTATCTCCCTTGCTGTACAGGGTAGAAAAGAACCTGTTAAATTCCGCCTGCTTAGCTCGTTCTGAGATGGCCCACTCTCCTCCCGGCAAAGAGAGCCTGGAGACGTGGCCACGGGAGATTTGGAGGCGTAGGCGACGCGCTAGCATGGGACCCACCTTATTACCCCCTCCATAATATTTTTGTTTGAGGGTCAGAAGGGACTGTTCCGCTTTATTCACTCGAAGGACTTTAAGCTGACCCCGAAGTGATGCAAGTTTCCTTCGCGTTGGGAGAGATGGCGTCTGATGACTTTGTCGTTCTAATTCTTTTATATCGCGAGAGAGTTTGTCTTCCACCAGGCGGGATTCCCGCCTGCGGGCTATGGCAATAGAGGTAATAGTGCCCCCGGATCGTGGCCTTAAAAGCGTCCCACTGAATATGTATGGGGGTTTCCGGAAGGTCATTAGTAGTAAAATAAGATTGTATGGCCTGTCTCAATTCCGCCACATCCACTGGGTCGCGGAGGACGTGGGGAGGAAGGCGCCATCTGGGAGCAGAATTTAATTGTCTGCCCACAGCGGATAGTGTGATTTCTAGGTGCGCATGATCGGAGAAAGATATGTCCGAGATCTCCGCAGATTCCAAGGAGCGAATGAGGGATTGGGATATAAAGAAGTAATCGATACGGGAATATGAGCGGTGGACATGTGAATAAAAAGTATAGTCCCGTGTTTCCGGTTCCCGATAGCGCCAAGCATCAATGAGGCCCAGGGCTTCTATATCGTGTTTAAGTATTGCAGACATAGCCCCTGCTCCCTGAAAAGTCGAGGTAGTGCGGTCCAGGCCAGGGTCCCATACCAAATTGAGATCGCCCCCAAAAATGATGGGAGCCAAATTGAGATCGCCCCCAAAAATGATGGGATTGGGTTCTCGAAGGAGTAGGGACCGAAGCAGGTCGCGCAAAAAGGCATCCTGCGCTTGATTAGGTGCGTATACGTTAAGCAAGGTAAGCGGTTTACCCTGCAATGTGACCGCCAGCTTGAGGAACCGACCGTCTTTGTCCCGTGTGGCGCGTGTAATTTGCACCGAGAGGCCTACTTTGAAAAGAATAGCTACCCCCGCCGTCTTGGTGCGTGCGGCTGCCCAGGACTGCAGAGGGTATTTAGGGTGGGACATGCGCGAAGTATCTGTGCGTAAAAGGTGGGTTTCTTGGAGGTAAATAATATCTGGGTCATGCAGGAGAAGATATCTCCATATTTGCCGCCTTTTGTTTGGGGTGTTTAAACCTTTAACGTTTAGGGAGATACACTTAAGAGGAGCCATTAGTCATTTCAAGGTGGAACACGCTTTCACAGGGTCGTGGGGTATCGTTTCCCTCCCTCTCTGGGTTCTGGGTCCAATATGTTAGTGATAATCGTAGTAGGAAGCGTGGGCAGTGGAGGTGTCCGTCCCATCAAGGAAGGAAGGGGCCTGTCTCAGAGAGTCTCCGGGGATTCAGCCATAGAGCTGAGTCAGCACCGCAGGTGTGGACCCTCTCCCCAAGAATCCAAGGAAAGAAAAATAAGAGAGAAAGAAATATAGAAGAGGAATAACCAGAAAGGACCAGTGAGGTCAAACTACCAAAAGGCCAACTGGGCCAGAAAAACCCATTCCAGTCGAGGAGCGGCCCACTGGTGAGAACCAGGGCGGCTCTGAGGGAGTCACTCCTCTTGGGGACTAAGGAAATGGCGGGGTGGGCCATGGAATTGCTCGGTGTCCGCAGCGTCCGTCCCCCAGTGGTCGGCCGCTTTATCCGTAGTGGGGGGGTTTTGGGGCCCTCTGTAGAAACTTTCTCTATTCCCCTCAACCGAGCCTGGTCCGAGGCTCATAGGATGTAAGATTTGGCGGGGACCGGGGGCGCCGTCGGGGGTAGGGGGTGATATGAATGTGTGTGCCACTGGGGAGGTATAGCCGCTAGGTGAGTTCGATAGTGACCTTTAGTCGTGAGAGTATGCATTTCAGGTAAACAAACTTTTTAACAGTAGGTACTAGGGCAGGTATATGCACAGTCAGTTCCAGTTCGGCAAGGTGAAGATAGAAAGTCTCTTCCATTGCAATGGATTCTTAGTTAGGTACACTTCAATCTCCAGTGCCCGAGCCAGAAAGGGAGGAAGGGCCGGACCGCGATGCACCCTGAGCTGAGGACTGCGAGGCTTCAACCGTCTTCAGGTGATGAATGATGTCTTGTTTATCCTGGAGAGATGTCATGTTGGCCTTAGAGGACCTAGTGCGAGGGGGTCGCACCCTCGACCATTCAGGGCGAAGGGAGATCCGGGAAGCCGGTTCGGTATGCTTGGGGGAGGGGGGCGGAGTTCCATGCGAAATGCAAAGAATTTGGAGTGCTTCCTTAAGGGATCTCGTGAATCTTCGTTTCCCCTCCCAGTGGAAGATCAAAGCAAAGGGGTGGCCCCACTGATATTTGACATTAGATGCTTTCAGTTTGTCTGTCACTGGTTTGAAGTCCCTGCGGCGGCGCAGGGTAAGGGGGGACAGATCTTGGAATAGTTGTATATTATGTCCTTCATATGTCAGTGTCTCAACTGTTCGAGATGCTTGTAGGATTGCCTCTTTCTCCTTATAGAAGTGGACCCTGGTCAGGATGTCAGGGACCAGGTTGGTGTTGCCACGCGGTGGGGCCACCCGGTGGGCGCGGTCCAATGTTGGAGGTGAGGAGTCATCATCCCCTCGCACTGCGTGAAGGAGGTCCGCGACGTAGGTCGTTATGTCTTGTCCCTCTGCGCCCCGCGGCATGCCCCTTATGCGGAGGTTGTTCCGGCGACTCCTATTTTCTAAATCCTCCTGTTTAATTTGGAGTTCTATGTGTTGCTCTTCGAGTGTGGAGACCCTACGCCATAGTTCCTCCTGATCCTCTGTGCGCGAGTCGAGAGTCCGTTCCAGGTCGTCCACCCTAGTGCCGATGTCTGTGACATCCCGCCGAAGGTCCGCCAGGCATGTTTTGACCTCCAGCTTGAGAGATGAGATTTCAGACTTTATTTCGTGAAGGAAGTTGGACATGAAGGCCTGCGTGATAGGGGCATTATCGGATGTCGCCTGCTTGGTGTCCATTGTGAGATCCTCCTGTGAGGGTGCCGATGTATGTTTATTCCATAGGTCTACCACTGAGGTGTCTTTAGAAGGTGTTTGTGCAACGGCTTTCCCTGCTTTGGGTTTAGTCATATCTCCAGAGGTGGAGGTGTCTCCCAGTCGAGGTGTCGCCCACCACCAAGTAGGGGGCTCCACCAGCTTCACCCCAGGACAGCCCAGGAGCAGTGGACGCAGGAGAAAGCACCACCAGGTCGGATCTCTGCCAGGCAAGGCCCAGTGCAGCACCGGACAGACGGCCCAGGAAGCGTGAGGTGAGCGGCTCGAGGAGCACAAGGGATAGGTCCTATCTCCCCACCGGAGACGTCAGGAGTCAGCTCTGCCAGCGCGCAATGGAGGCACCGTTAATGTGTGGTGTGGAAGAGGGCCAATACCCAGTCCGGAATGGACAGCCCAAACAGCCCGCTGAAGCTCAGCCCCGGGAGCATTCCAGTCTAAAGAGGGGGTAGAGCGAAGGTAGGCGCCGCGGGGCAAGTGTGGGGCGCGAAAGAAATATTGATAGCTGTCCGCATTCAGTTTCCCAGGGGATTGTAGTGCGACAGTCCACGCACTGCCCAAGCCCCTCGTCCCCCCCCGGCAGCCATGAAGCAGGTGGCAGGCAGCAGAGGGCGCGGAGGTACTCAAGCCAGCCCATCCACCGCCCCTAGGATTCGGCCAGAAACTTGCTGGGAGGTAGGCCGCCGCCGCGCAGCTGGGTAGGAGTTACAGGCCTCAGTGTCAGCAGGGCATCAATAGGGTGCAGCTTGGCCCCTGTGGTCAGGTATCGGGGGACCAGCGATGTGTCTCTACCGGGTGTGTCGAGGTGAGGGGCGTCAGGGTGGATCCCCCTCCGCTCTCTGCAGCAGGTAAGTGTCTCTCGCTCCCTCGGCGCGTCTCTCTTCCCCCGGGGTGGTCAGCGCCGATCTCTCCTCACCTGGCCCATATTCGTCCTCTCCCCCCCCCACCAGGTGTAGTTGGCGAAGCGGGTGTTTCCACAGAGCTGGATTAAGCCCCCTGTAGGCCGCCCCGGGATATCCCCGTCTTGGCCCTGAAGTCACCCAGGGCCCTCAATATAGCCAGGTGCCAGGGGCATGGGGCAGTTAGGGAGGAGATCGATCCTCAGCTCTGCGAGGTAGGGGGCATGCAGCAGAGTATGCAGAGTCGTGCACCACAGGCCCTTTGCTGCTCCTAGGATTGAGCCAAAAGGGTGCCGCTGGACAGGCCTCCACCGCGCAGCAGGACAGGAGTCTTAAAGCTCGGTGTTAGCAGGGCGCCAGAAGGGCGCAGCTTGGTCTCTCTCTCCTCGGCCAGGTACCGGGGGGTCAGCGGCGCATCCCCACCTGGGGGGGGATGGTGGGGGGAAGGTCCGGGAAATGGGCCCCCCGTCGCCCTCAGCAGCAGGCAGTCGGCTCTCGCTCCCACGTCGTGTCCTTCCACCCCCGGGTCCAGCGCCTGTCTCTCCTCACCTCACTCGTAGTTGTCGTCTTCCCCGCTCCAGGCTCTCCGGTGCAGTCGGGCCTCAGGAACGGAGGACGGCAGGTTAAGGGAGCGCTCCCCAGCCGGCGGCAGGGCACTCTCTCGCAGCCCCACACAAAATGGCGGTCAGGGCCCGCACACAAGGCCACCTCTACTCCCTCGGGCCGCTCACAGTGCCGCCCAGGGTCCCCCGCGCAGTCCTCTGTCAGGAGCGGGATCGGCGGAGCAGGCAGGCACACCCCCGCAGTCCCCGCCGCTCAGGGCAAGGCAGGTTACGGGCTCCCCTGCAAGCGGGATCACCTCCGTGGCACTTGGCAAGATGGCGGGCGGGTCCCCGTCTACGAGCCTTCTCCTACCTCTCGGGATTGTCCGGACGGTCTGATGCTCCGCACACGGTCCCCAGGCTACTGCGGGCTTCAGGAGGTCAAGGGGGGTGGTGTTGACCTCACCCCTGTGCTTTTGATCGCTTTAATTAAGCCTTAGGCCGACCCCGGAGGACGGAGCCCAAGCTGCGTGCGTCTTATCCCATCAAGGTCTTGGCCACGCCCCCCCAGTTTGTTTTTTAAATGTATTTTATAATGCAAATTCTAAAAAATTCTGAATTCACCAGATCTGGTGAGCTATACAACCACAACAGTGAAATAACTTGTATTCAGAGGTGTTAGGAAGAGATCAACGCAAACTCTGAAAAGCACTGAAATAGGTCAGTCAGTTCCAGGTGTCAACACCACTAGAACAATGACATGCACTATCACTCTCTAACAGAAAGAGCCATGGTTTTGAGGTGTGTACGTTTGGAGGTGGTGCTGATAACTATAGCAGGTCAGTTTCAATGATGTTTAGAGTCTAAGGTGACCTTACCCATAATACCCCCAACAGATATTATTTCAGTGAAGATATACACACATTTTCAGGTAATTTTAAACAAATTTTCAAATCGGATACGTAAACGTCATACATACAATAGAATTGTTGTTGGCTCTAAATATACATGCTGTTAGCTTCATACTTTTTGCAATTACTTGGCTTTTGAGGACACGCACAGCATTACCTTTCACAGTTAATTATACAATGGGGTTATCTAAGCGTTTTGTGATAGCTGATCAGGCCTATCACTCTCCAGTTGTCAGGGCATTCTTGATGTATAGCCTTGGAAATAGACAAGTGATTTTATAAATAAGAAAGGTTATGATGTCTCCTTATGTAGTAAGTCAGAAGGCAAGTTTTCAAACCATAGTTTTTCTGTTTGGCCAACTTATGTGCCCAGGAGCAAATTGCTGTATCCAGTGGACGGATGTACCATATATTTGCCCAAAGTGTCCAGGCGCACATACCAAACAAAGAAACCTGTGCAGTGTTTCACATTTACACCCAGTCCTTATGTTTATGCTCTGCCAAAATTTCTTCAAAATTGCCTCAAAAAGTCCGGGCCAAAGTTTTCTTAATTAAAATCATATGTGTTCCTAACTACCAGTCTAGTGCTTCCACCCGAAATTAATGTTCTTGCTTATCAGTTACAATTTAAATGAAAATGCGTGCATTGCCAATCCTTTTATTTCCCTCAACTGCAAGCATTATCTGAAAGAGACTGTTAGTTGTAGATTCCTTACCTTAGAATTTCCCCCAGGCGTCAGTCTGGATATTTTTCTTTAACAGTACCCCTGCGCGTCGGTAGGTGGCATCGGTCGACTCCGCGTCCGGCGTCGTGGTAGCCAGGATGACGTCGTGGTGCCTACTTAGATGCCGCCCCCTGCGCACTGACGTCAGTTCTTTCTTTTTTTCCGTGCCAACCTAGGGCAGATCCGTAGAGAGCTACCCCTTAGCCGTTTTTTGGCTAGCCTTTTTGCTACTTTTGTTGCCATCTTTTTCGAGTCTTGGACTCCTGGTGCGCGAGGGATGTCCCATCGTCGGACCGGTTTCAAGCCCTGCGGGTCCTGCCACAAGATGATGTTGGTGACGGATCCGCACCTTGTGTGCTTGTGGTGTCTGGAGCGCGACCACGACCCGAAGTCGCGCTCCGAATGCCAGCGATGCACCCGGAGACTTTACAGGAGCGGTCCCGAGAGTTGTTGGAGGCCCGGCGGTCAGCTCCGCGTCGTTCTCAGTCTCGTTCGAGAGGAAGGTCTCGAGACAGTTAGCGGAGCCCCCACTCCTCATCGCACTCTAAGTCATCGAGGTCTTCGGGTAAGTCGAAACACAAGAAGAAGGCGAAGAAGCACAGTGGAGAGGTGTGGTGCAGCGGCCAGGGCAGCTGACTTCGGGGCACAGGGTTCACGGTTCGATCCCCGGCTCCGGCGGCAGCTCAGCTCAGCACCATGTGACTCTGGGCAATAGCTCACTTAATTTCCACTCCGGCCCCCAGCTCCTTGAGACCCGTAAGGGTGAGTAGCTGCGCTATATAAAAACTGACTTACTTACTTACTTACAAGCGCTCTTCACCTTCCCCTGACGCGACGCGGACCTCGGAGTGTTGTCGCTCAAAGGCTCCGTCACCGGTGCCTGCTTCAGGGACGACACTGCTCCTCCCACCCTTTCCGGGAGCCGGAGCGACACCTGCCCAACTTAGGCAATTCTACGAGGCCTTACACCTCGTCTTTGGGCAGCCCGACTCCGCCGGCGTGCCTTCAGGCCCCGCGTAGCGGGTTGGTGGTCCTGGTCCTTCGATGCCGGCGGCCCCGGGGCCGTAGGGCCCCCGTGGATCCAGGCCTAGATCCGATCGACGTCGACCTTCCCCGGCGTCGGCCGGGGGCACGGCCGACACCGTCCCCAGCCTCATCCCCGAGTTGGACCCGGAGCCGGGCCGACGTCGGAACCGACTCCGGAGGGTACTTTTGTTTTCCTGTTCATCCCTGGTGTTCCCTACCGACCAGAGGGTGGTGATGAGGACTGGGAGGGTTCGCTGGACCCGTTAATTGATCAGCTTGAAGAACTGGACTGGCGAGAGGACCTGGGTGATGCCAGTGGTCTGGACACCTCTCCAGACACTGGTTTGCTTTCTCCCCCTACCGTGGCTACCGAGGAGGTAGCCTCCTATGCTGTGGTGGTGAGAAGGGTGGCCCAGTTCTTTGGCCTTGAGCTCCCTTCGGTGTCAGTCAGGACGAACCTCCTGACAGAGGTGCTTCAGCCTGCGGCTTCCTCTTCCGAACTCCTATTGCCGTTCAATGAGGCCCTCACTGATGTCCTCCTGGACACTTGGTCCAGGCCCAACACTGAGGCTCCTGTGGAGAGGACAATTGCCCTGCCCCGGGCGACTCAGTGTTCTTGACCCAACACCCTTCACCTGAGAGCTTGGTGGTCCAAGCCTCTTCTTCTAAAGGGGCATTCCCTTCTGCCCCTCCAGATAGGGAATCCAAGAAGCTGGACCATCTTGGGAAGCGTATGTTCTCTTCCTCCAGCTTGGCACTGCGGTCGGGGAATACCGCATGCCTCTTGGGCTGCTACTCCAATACCATCTGGGATACGGTCGCGCAGGTGCTGCCTCAGTGCCCGGAGGAGGCCCGGGCCGTTCTCTCCCAGGCAGTGGCGGATGGGAGAGACAGAGACAAATTCGCCATTAGATGTTGACTGGATACCACTGACTCACTGGGCAGAACGATTGCCATGTCGGTAGCCCTTAGGCGCTACGCCTGGTTGAGGACATCTGGCTTTTCGGGGGATGTCCACTCAACTTTGATGGACGTTGTTCTTTTGGCGACAAAGCAGACTCGGCACTGGAGCGCTTTAAAGATTCTAGCGTTACGGCCAGATCTTTGGGCCTCACTGCGCGTTCTTGCCAACTCCAGTCTGCTTTTCGTCCCTTTCGTAGCTACGGAAGGGGCACCCAACCACGTCTGACCCAGCCTAGCCACCGGTTTACGCAAGATGCCCATCCTCTGCGTGGCCGCGGACGTGGGACCCAGCGACCTCGCGTGTCTTTGAGCCAGCGGGCGGGCCAGTCCACCCTCTCCCCCCTCCCCAGCCTCCAAAACTTCCTAGTCCGACGTTTCAGGCCCATCAACATCCAGTTAGAGGCAGGATTCGCCTTCACCTCCTCCACTAGCGATCCATCACGTCGGACAGGTGGGTTTTTCAAATCGTCCGAAGGGGCTACTCCCTCCTCTTCAAGACTACTACTCCCTCCATGCCACCGTCTTACGAACGCATATCGGAGGATCATTTGGCACTTCTCTGCCAGGAAGTCTCAGCTCTCTTGGCCAAGGGAGCTATAGAGAGGGTCCCTGTGCCAGACGTAGGTCGTGGTTGCTATTCCCACTACTTTCTGGTGCCCAAGAAGGACAAAGGCCTGCATCCTATTCTAGACTTCAGGAACCTCAACCATTTCCTTCGGAAGGAGAAGTTCAAGATGCTCACATTGGCTCAGGTCCTGTCTGCCCTCGACCCCAGAGACTGGATGGTGGCGTTGGACTTGCAGGACCCTTATTTCCATATTTTCAGTTCACCGTGCTCCCCTTTGGCCTTACCAGTGCCCCTCAGGTGTTCACAAAGGTGATGGCGGTGTTGCAGCTCATCTGCGCAGATGAGGGCTTCCAGACTTCCCCTATCTCGACGACTGGCTGTTAAAGGCGGGCTCGCCCCAGGCTGTCGTCTCCCACCTCCAGACTACAGTGGACCTCCTGCACTTGCTGGAGTTCACTATAAACGTGCTGAAGTCACACCTGACTCCCTCTCAGATGCTCCCTTTCATCGGAGCTGTTCTGGACACCGTGCAGTTTCGGGCCTATCTTCCTGAGCAGCGAGTCCGGGATATTCTGGCTATGATACCGATGTTTCTGATGGATACATCTGCCTGTGGATTCCTCACCTTATGAATATCCCCTGCGCCAGCATTCCGCTGAAATTTTTCCTAGCTCTCCACGCCGACGAGGTCGTCACGAAGCCATGGCTCCGCACGCGGCTCCGCATGACGTCACTGGAGCCATAAGAGGACCACGTCGGCGTGATGACGTCAGTTCCCTTTTTCCGCGCTGTCGACGCTAACGGTTTTTTCTGGGACTCTCCATACTTTCGACTGGATACTTTGTTATTTGGATTGTATCTTTCTCTCTTTTGGCATGTCTGCCCCGAAGAAGTCTGGCTTTAAGCCCTGTAAGGAATGCGGAGGACATATGTCTATTACGGACCCGCATGAAGACTGTCTTTGGTGTTTGTCGTCTGACCACGACGTCGAGGGCTGTTATTCCTGCAGGAAGATGAACCCGAAGGCTCTGAAGGAGCGGGAGGCCAAGCTGTATATGGCCAAGGCAAGAAAAAAGGGGTCGAAAAAGGTCCAAGTCTTCGACTTCGCATGACTCCAAGAGAAGGCATAAGAAGAAGAAGAGACATGCTTCTCAGCGCCGATCGTCGAAGGCTGTGGAGTCGAGGTCGCCTTCTCCAACACCTCAACGTCGAGCTAAGGACGTTATCTCTCCTTCTCCTTCAGTGTCTCCTCAGGCGACTCCGGTCCATTCCCCGTCATACAAAGGGACTCCGAAGCGTTCACCGACGCCGAGATTCTCACCGGCTTCAGAGGGGGTGTGGAATCCGGCTGATGCTGAGGTTCCTTCGGCTCCTGCGGCTCCGTTTCCAGAGGTGCCTCGTTTGGATCTCGAGCCGGCTCAACTTCCTCAGTTTCCGGCCCCGGGTTCAGATCCGTCGCATTTTCTCAATGCAATGTATGGCGTGTTCGCCAGGGACTCATACCCCTCTGGTGCACCTTCGGGTCCCATGGGTCCTATGGCATTCAATTTGGGTGTGCCTCAGCAGTATCCACAGGCCCCCTTTGTGCCCTTCATGCCAGCGACGCCGTCCTAGCACCTACCGGCTCCGAGGATGTCGATGCCGTATGGGCAAACCCCGGCTCCATCCCGTGAAGCTTCTCGGATTCGATCGGCGCCGGTTACTGCTATGGATCCTTCTTTGACACCGCTCCCGGAGTCGTCGACGCCGCGTGTGGCGCCGTCGACGCCGCAGCCGAAGATGCGCTCGAGAAGAGAGGCGCAGAGGTTGTTGGAAGAGGAGCAGTACCAGGTGGATGAGAGGGAGGAAGGAGAAGTGTATGACACTGAGGATGTGTTTGAGGACTTGTGTGAGGCAAGTGGGCTTGACGTTTCTCCTGAGTGGGACTTTGTTTCTCAGAAGGCTTCCCCCTCGAAGGAGGTTGCTCTGTACCATTCTGTGATCAGGAAGGCTGCAGAACTTTTGGATTTGCAGCTTCCTATGGCTGAGTATAAGCCTAATCTTCTTACGGAGGTGCTCCATTCTCCGTCCTCGGTGGTTGAACCACTCTTACCCTTTAATGATGCTCTGAGTGAGCCAATACTTGATGTTTGGCGCAACCCTCTTTCTGCTCCTGCGGTTTCAAGGTCAGTGTCCAGAAGGTATAGGCCTGCTCCGGGAGATCCAGTGTTCCTTTCATCTCACCCTTCTCCTGAGAGCTTGGTGGTACAGGCTTCTTGTTCGAAGCAGGTTACAGGGGCTTTTCCGCAAGCTCCCGCCGACAGGGATTCCAAGAAGCTGGAACAGTCTGCAAAAAAGATCTTTTCCTCAGCTAGCATGGCACTGAAATCTACCAACGCAACTTGTCTCTTGGGTAGATATATTCATGCCTTAATGGACTCTGCCAAACAGCTTCTTCCTAAGTTGTCGGAGGAAGATAGGGGAAATCTGAGCGAGGTGTTAGCGGACTCTCAGGCTGCTGCTCGCCAGGTCATCCAGTCTGGCTTGGACACGGCGGATTCTGTTGCCAGAGTGATGGGTTCGTCCATTGCAACAAGAAGACATGCGTGGTTGAGGTCTTCTGGATTCTCTCCCGATGTGCAGGCTGCCCTTCTTGATCTGCCTTTTGATGGGTCTAGACTTTTCGGAGAAAAGGCGGATTCTGCCTTGCAAAGATTTAAGGACAGTAAGGCCACGGCTAAATCTTTGGGTCTGCAATCACAATCGAGAGGCTATGGTTATAAAAGATACAGAGGCTTCGGGAGGTCTTCCTTTCGAAGTTTCAGACAGCCTCAGCAGCAGCAGTAGCAACAACAACAACAAAACCCCTTGTATAGGTCCCATAGGGGTAAAGGCAGAGGTCGCCAACGTGGAGCCGGACGTCATCCTTCCTCCTCCTCCTCTACCTCCACAGCCCCTCCTGGGAATGCGGGAAAGCAGCCCTAGATCCGCCATCCCGGATCATGTAGGTCCTGTGGGGGGTCGGCTTACCCATTTTCTACGAGATTGGAAATTGATCACTTCGGACCTTTGGGTTCTAGATCTGGTAGAAAATGGGTACGCCCTTCCCTTCAGGGAATTCCCTCCTCCTTACCCTCCTTGCCAGGGGTTTTGCACGGAGGATCATTTGCTTCTCCTTCAAAAGGAGGTTATTGCCCTGTTACAAAAAGGTGCGATAGAGTTGGTTCCAGAGCAGGAAAGGGGTCAGGGATGCTACTCCTGGTATTTCCTGATCCCCAAAAAGGACGGCAGGTTACGTCCGATCCTGGACCTCAGGGTCTTGAATTTTTACCTGAGGCAGGAGAAATTCAAGATGCTGACCCTTGCTCATGTTCTTCTGGCGCTGCAGCAAGAGGACTGGATGGTGTCGATCGACTTACAGAATGCGTATTTTCACATCCCCATTCTGAAGTCGCACAGGAAGTATCTCCGTTTTACGGTTGGGTCGCAGCACTACCAGTTTGCGGTCCTCCCGTTTGGTCTTACTACTGCACCTTGAGTCTTCACAAAGGTGATAGCAGTGGTGGCAGCTCATCTCAGAAAGTCGGGGATTCCTGTTTTCCCCTATCTGGACGACTGGCTGCTCAAAGCGGAGTCGCCGGAGATGGTGCTTCATCATCTGCGGGTAACATCTCAACTGTTGTTCAACTTGGGTTTTTCAATCAATGTGCCCAAATCTCACCTGGTGCCCTCTCAGCGCAACCTGTTCATAGGGGCGGTACTGGACACTACTGTGTGTCGAGCATTTCCTCCTCCACAAAGAATTCTCGACATTCAGGAGATGATCCCTTTATTCCACAATGGAGCGGTTGTTCCAGTTCTGAAGGTCCTTCGCCTGCTCGGTCTGTTCGCCTCCTGCATTCTGTTGGTCAACCATGCACGCTGGCACATGAGGGCGCTCCAGTGGGGTCTCCGCAGGCAGTGGTATCAGCACAGCGGAGATCTCAGGGAGTCAGTCAGGATCTCCAGAGAAGCTGCGGCGGATCTGTCTTGGTGGAGTGTGGAGGGCAATCTGTCTCAAGGAAAGCCCTTTCATCTTCCTCCATCGGTGGCCACAGTGATAACGGATGCCTCTACCCTAGGGTGGGGTGCTCATCTGGGGGATCTGGAGATCAAGGGTCTTTGGTCTCCAGAGGAAAGATTGTCTCATATCAATCTTCTGGAATTGCGGGCGATACGTTTGGCGCTCAAGGCCTTTCTCCCTTCCCTTCGCGGTCAGTCGGTTCAAGTCCTGACGGACAACACTGCCGCGATGTGGTATGTCAACAAGCAGGGAGGAGTGGGGTCATACCGTCTCTGCAGAGAGGCGTTGCGGCTTTGGTCCTGGGCTCAGGACCATCGGATTTGCGTGATGGCAAATCATCTGGCCGGGGTGCTAAACGTGCGTGCGGACAGTCTGTCGGCAGTTCTCCGCCGACCACGAGTGGAGGCTTCATCCGGAGGTAGTTCGACACATCTTCCGGACGTGGGGGACTCCTCGGGTGGACCTGTTTGCTACTCTCGAACGCGCACTGCCCGTCATTCTGCAGTCTCCAGTTTCCGATGCAGAGGGCGTTGTGGGACGCGTTTCAGTTGAGTTGGAGCTCACAACTCCTTTATGCGTTTCCTCCCATACCCTTGATTCCTCGGGTTCTGAGGAAGATTCGCCTAGACCAGGCCCAAGTCATATTGATTGCCCCGGATTGGCCAAGAAGGGTGTGGTACACAGACCTTCTTCACCTCTCGTCGCACCCTCCGCTCCGTCTCCCTCTCAGGGTAGACCTCCTCTCGCAGTCGGAGGGGCAGGTTCTTCACCCCCACCTCCAGAGCCTGCACCTTCATGCCTGGAGATTGAACGGGGCAACCTGAATTCATTTTCTCTCCCGCCTGACGTGGTGGATGTTATATTATCGGCCAGGCGACACTCCACCAAGCCTATCTACTCCTACAGGTGGTCAAAATTTGTTAAATGGTGCGGAGAGAAGCCTATTGATCCCGTGAAAGCTCATCTTTCTGATGTTCTTTGTTTTTCACTTCATTTGGCCCAGCAGAGTTCTGCTGTAGCCACTGTTAAAGGATACTTGTCGGCTTTATCGGCATTTCTCTGTCTGCCTGATCAGCCGTCTCTTTTTAAGTCTCCAATAGTTTTAAGGTTCATTAAGGGGCTTACTAACATGTTCCCGTCCACTCCTTTTATTATGCCCCAGTGGGATTTGAATTTAGTGTTAACTTTTTTAATGGATTCCACGTTTGAACCTATGCATAGCTGTCCTTTAAGACTGCTGACTTTCAAAACGGTCTTTCTTGTGGCTATCACTTCGGCTAGGAGGGTGAGTGAGCTTCAAGCTTTGAGTTCAAAGCCTCCGTTTTTGACCATACATGCTGAACGGATGGTACTCTGGACCAGAGCTGCTTTTCTGCCTAAGGTTGTAACTCCCTTCCATCTAGGGCAGTCCATTACCCTTCCTACTTTCTATCCTCCCCCTCACCCTTCCAAGGAGGAGGAAAGGCTGCACCGTTTGGACCCTAAGAGGGCGATTAGTTTCTATCTTGATAGAACAAAGGACTTCCGTCAGGATGATCAGCTCTTTGTGGGCTATGTTGGACGTATGAAGGGCAAGGCGGTGCACAAGCGCACTTTATCCAGGTGGATCATCTTGTGCATCAAGATCTGCTACGCTCTGGCTGGTAAGGAGCCTCTTGTAGGCATTAGAGCTCACTCTACCAGGGCTAAATCGTCTACGTCTGCTTTGTCCAGGGCTGTTCCTGTGTTGGACATCTGTAAGGCGGCAACTTGGGCCTCCCTCCACACTTTCGCGAAGCATTACTGCTTGGACTCCGAAGTGAGGAGGGATAGCCATTTTGCACGCTCTGTTTTGCAGGACTTTTTGGTATAGAAGGGTGGACACCCTCCTCCGGGAGAGGGACTGCTATGGGATTCTATTCATAAGGTGAGGAATCCACAGGCAGATGTATCCATCAGAAGAACAAGTTACTTACCTTCGGTAATGCTTTTTCTGGTGGATACAGTATCTGCCTGTGGATTCCTCACTGACCCACCTGCCTCCCCGTTGTCCACCCTTTTATACCTTAAAAGAGGTATTCGTTAATGTTATTTCATATTGTCATTATGTATTGCCTCTATTTGCCTTTGTGTAGGCTTATAGGAAATGCTTGCTTTCTTTTGCTTTCCTTTTTTCACTTTACACTGTGTTTATTTGTGTGAATACTGTGTACTATGTATGCATTGTCTCTTGGTCGGTCCGCCCGTTTGCCTCGGTGGCACGGAAAAAATGGGTGGAACTGACGTCATCACGCCGACGTGGTCCTCTTATGGCTCCAGTGACGTCATGCGGAGCCGCGTGCGGAGCCATGGCTTCGTGACGACCTCGTCAGCGTGGAGAGCTAGGAAAAATTTCCGCGGAATGCTGGCGCAGGGGATATTCATAAGGTGAGGAATCCACAGGCAGATACTGTATCCACCAGAAAAAGCGCTACCGAAGGTAAGTAAATTGTTCTTCAGCCTCTATCCCGGATTTCGGTGAGAATGACCCTGAGGCTGCTGGGCCTCATGGCCTCTTACATCCTGCTAGTGGATCATGCCAGATGGCATATGCGGGCTCTCCAGTGGGACCTGAAGTTCCAGTGGGCGCAGCATCAGGGTAATCTTTCCGACTACGTTCAGATCTCTGAGGGAACTGCACAACAACTGCAGTGGTGGCTAACGAACCAAGCTTGGGTCTGTGGCAGATCCCTATCCCTTACCCAACCAGATCTAACGGTGGTGACAGATGCATCACTCCTGGTATGGGGCGGCCATCTGGGAGAGGCGGAGATCATAGGCGTCTGGTCTCCGGCGGAGTCCGGCTCCATATCAACCTGCTGGAGCTCTAGGCGATCCGACTGGCACTGAAGGCATTCCTTTCCTCACTCAAAGGGAAAGTGATGCAGGTGTTCACAGACAACACCACCACCATGTGGCACTGCAACAAACAGGGTGGGGTGGGGTGGGATTGTGGACCCGCTGTCCGGAGGCTTTTTGCCTCTGGACATGGCTGGAACATCAGTGCATGACCCTGGTGGTTCAAATCTTGGCGGAATTCTCTGAATGCCAGGGCAGACATACTCCGCAGTCGGTGCTAGGTCGATCACGAATGGCGTCTTCACTCAGAGGTGGTGCAAGGTCTCTTTCAGCGGTGGGGAGAGCCTTGGTTAGATCTGTTCGCCACCAAAGAGAATGTGCAATGTCAGGAGTTTTGGGCGTTAGAGTTTCCAAGGCGGCACTCGCTCGGCAACGCTTTTTGTCGCAGGTGGGACTGCGGCCTCTTGTACGCCTTTCCGCCTGTACCACTTCTGCCCCTAGTGCTCAAGAAGATCAAGCGTGACCGGGCCCAAGTTATTCTTGTGGCTCAGGACTGGCCACAAAGAGTCTGGTACCCCGAGCTTCTGCGCATGGCCATCGATCCTCCGATCAGACTGTCCCTTCTGGAGAATCTTCTGTCGCAGCAGGGGACGGTTCTCCACCCGAACCTGTCCAGTCTCCACCTCCTTGCATGGAGATTGAGCAGCGACAGTTGACAGCTTTCGAACTTCCACCCGAAGTCTGTAATGTCATCTTGGCAGCCAGGCGTCCCCTCACTAAATCAGTATACGCCTGTAGATAGAACAAGTTTGTGGCATGATCCCCTTTCTGCCCCTCTTTCTGAGGTCCTTTTGTATATACTTTCTTTGACCCAGCAGGGCTCTGGGCACTCTCAAAGGTTATCTTGCGCTATCTCTGCTTTTCTTCGGCTGCCAGATAAGCCATCCTTATTCAGGCCTCCTATTGTTAATAGGTTCTTTAAGGGCATTACTCATCTGTTTCCTCAATCTCCTTTCATAATGCCCCAGTGGGACTTGAATCTTGTTCTCCCATACCTTATGGGTGCTCCCTTCGAGCCTCTTCATAACTGTCCTCTCCGGCACCTCACTCTCAAAACTGCCTTCCTTGTGACCATCACCTCTGCTCGCAGGGCGAGTGAGCTTCAAGCTCGGTCTTCCAAGCCCCCTTTCTTCTCTGTGCATCCGGACAAAGTGGTGATAGAATGAGGCCTTTGTTTCTTCCTAAAGTGGTTACACCATTTTATGTAGGACAATCTATCACTTTGCCCACCTTTTTCCCACCTCCGCACCCTTCTAAGGAGGAGAGAATCCACCGTCTGGACCCTAAGCTTGCACTGTCATTCTACCTTAACCTCACCAAAGATTTCCGGGTGGATGATCAACTCTTTATTGGATATGTAGGAGCTAAGATCGGCCGGACTGTTAAAAAAACGTACCATCTCTCGATAGGTTGTCCTTTGCATAAGATCTGCTATGCTTTAGCGAACAAGGATTCTCCAGCGGGGTTGCGTGCTCATTCCACTAGAGCTACGGCAGCAACCACTGCGTTGGCACGTGGAGTCCCACTTATTGAAATATGCCTGGTGGCAACGTGGGCATCTCTGCACACGTTTACCAGACATTACTGCCTGGACAGCCAAGTCCGGAGGGTCAGCTATTTTGCCCGTTCGGTCCTCCAGGACTTTCTCGTCTGAACTTGGTTTGCAGACCCTCCTCTGGGGATGGTATTGCAGGGGTATCTATTCTTAGGTAAGGAATCTACAACTAACAGTCTCTTTCAGATGAACAAATTACTTACCTTCGGTAATGATGTATCTGTAAGAGACATATATTAGTTGTAGATTCCTTACCACCCCACCCATCCTCCCCGCTCTGCGAACTGATTTCTAGGGATAGGGGCTCCCATACAGGGCCCTAGTTGTGGTGCACCATGGTCAGTGTCTTGCATGGCTCTGCGCTTCTGGCATGGAAAGTCGTGTCAGAACTGACGTCAGTGCGCAGGGGCAGCGTCTAAGTAGACACCGCAATGTCATCCCGATGACCACGATACCGACGACGGACACAGAGTCGACCAACGCCACCTACCGGTGCGCAGGGGTACTGCTAAAGAAAAATCTCCGGATCCAGACTGACGCCTGGGAGAAATTCCAAGGTAAGGAATCTACAACTAACAATTGTCTCTTACAGATACATCGTTACCGAAGGTAAGTAACTTTTTCTGTAGTTATGTATTTTTCTTTTCTATATCCCAAATGTTCTCTTATCATTAGGAAAACACCAAGATCATTCCATTAACAAAAATATTTTGCTCTATAAACTAAATGTATTCTGCCGACAACCAGCACTTGTGATTCAAATGAATCACAGATAGTCATGAAGCCATCACTTTGACATGCAAGAGTTACTACGATTCTTACAGCAGCAATCTTGGCAGTTCATCAACGTCTACAAATCTTGGATATTTTGACTGCTAAAAGTCCAAAGCAGAATGCAGGAGACTATATTATTAATCTTAACTAAACAAAATATTGTATGGAGCTTTTTAGTCTTTTTGGGGTATTGTTAAATTTAAAGACCTTTATTCCATGAATTAGTTAGTGCTCTTTGAAAAGTAAAGAACATCCAACATACAAACTTTATGAAATTTATGATACTGCAAAAAACAAATTAGGCAAAACTGTGTTTTAAAAAAATGGTATATAGATTGCTGGATTTAAATGCCAGGGTCTAGAATATTTTTTTGCCCTAGTGCTATTGTCTTTTAAGTCAGAACTTGAGGACACCATAGCACAATAAGATTTATAATTGCACTCACTCTTTTTCTAGTCACTTCCTCGCCCTCGTTGCCGATCAGCTCACACTGCCTTTACCTCTGTCACCCTTTTCCTTAGTAGCCACAGTTTATTTTTTACTGCATATCCACGCTGTCAGCCTCCTGGCCATTCTCAACCCCGACAATTCTTTCACCCCATATATTGTCACACCCTACACAGTTCATCACTCAGCATCCACTCTCACACAGCCTTAACTCTTTCTCCGCTTCCAGTCCCACTCCAGCACACATCCACTCTTACCTTGTGGCCTCTTGCTTTCCCTGCATGCATCTTTACTCTGCTCATCCACTCTCTCATGTTAATCAAACTCTCACCCCAACCACAATTTCACTGTTTCTAAATTCAAAAGAAATATCTGAACTTTCCATTTCCAACAAATTAAACAAAAAAAGCTGAATTATCAGTGACTTAGAATTGAGATCATTGTATGCATTTTTACTTTATTATTACCATTACGTTTATAAACAATTTTACTATACGCGCGGCAGTCAGGCCCCAGCCCACGCTGGCCGCACTGAACACACCGCAGCTGAGGTCTCCCCTTCCCCGCCTCTGTGGGGCAATCTCTACATCAACGGCGGGGGCCGTCCTTCCCAAGGAGTGAACTGGAGCACATTGCACCGCACCTCTGGAGGCACCCACCAGACAACGAGGGTGCCCTCACCTACCTTCCCTGGTCCGTAGTTGAGGCGTCAAGATGTCGTGGAAGCCTAGGGGATCTGAAGCGGCCCGGCGGTCATCTGGCAGGCCCCAGGGGAAGAGTCTTTCTGACCGAGCGGACCACGCTGGTCGTGCCACCCGCTGGAGCTTTCCGTTCCCCGTCGCCACGGAAGATCTACCTAGGGACAAGAAGACACATGCTCCCTGCTTGAGGAGAGGCCAGCCGCCATTTTATACCTGGAGCTTCTGGAAGATGGCCTGCGGTGTCCTGTGGCCAGATGCTGCCTGTACCGGTGGACGCCGAGGTGGGGAGGAGCCCTGCTGCGGACATCACCTGCTGCTGGTAGGTGCTGTACAAGCGCACTTGGTGCCCCGCAGCATGGGGGAGCCCCGCTCGCTGCCAGCAGGGGACTGCCTGTCCCTGTAAATAACATGGCAAAGACGAGCCGTGCTATGGACCTCGCCTGCTGCTTTTGGAGCGCTGTGGACATCACCAGCTCGGGGATCGCTCCAGGCCCAAGATCACCGCCCGTGAGTGTAACAACACCTCGAAGGCCTGGCGGAAAGCAAGAACCCAAACAATGGCGAGAAGATCATGCTGTGTAAATATGTATTTTACATTTGTCCAACCCTAACCTGCTTCAACTTTCATTTAAATGTAATCTTGAGTGAATTTGAAACTTGTATATATGTAACTCTAACCACTAATATCTGTAGTAGACTTATGTACTTACTACCATTCTTATGTGAATTTAGAGTGGGAGAAGCTGGCTTAGTATATGGTGCAGACTTATGTAAGTGGGCACCCTGCACCAATCCAGACAACCCTTTTGGTGATTTTAGTGGTCTTAGACAACCGTAGAAAGCTCTCTAAGTGGTAGCTGTGGAGAGCAGCCTTCAGGCTTCATCCAGAAGAAGTGTAAAGCAGCTTGTTTTACCAGAGCATACTCTTATTGATGTAGATTAAGTGAAAAAGAACCACACAGTGTATTTATAAAAATATGTATTTCTTATAAGACACTCACTAACACATACAGATATCTCCTAGCCGGAGATATACACAATACGTTTCAATAGAAACAGGTAAGTAGCACAGTTACACACTGGTTGCCAGGGGAAGACCAAACCATATAATAAAATAGTGGTATGCGAACCACGACTCAAGTCAAGACTATACCCAGAAGACGTAGAGTGCCGGGGACCCAAAGAACCACCCGAAGTAATTAACCAGGAACCCCACGGAGGCCATGTGCAGAGTGGGAACACGAACGCGGGCTCAATACAAGTCAATGGATAAGTCGCGGTTGCAATTTTAAAGAAGGACCCTTCCCAGTGGACCCTGAAGAAACCCTGTGGAAGACAGAAGGTTGGAGAGCCACCCCACCCGTGGATACTATAGGAACCAGGATACCAACACCAGGAAAGCCGGCTGCATAGGTGTGAAGTGGCGTCGAAAACTGCCGTCAAACTCCATGGAGGACTTCAGGAAGATGCTGCTGCTGGAGAAGATGAAAGTGTCCAGTGGAACCCAAAGGTGGATTCGAGATTAGAAGTACCTGCAAGCAGAGGGGACAGAGTCTATGCCACGCAGGAGTGACCAGGAGGCACGGAAGACGAATGCCCACCGATCTTGGGTGCTGCAGGCGAGCTGAAGATGACCTTGGAGCTGCAGCTGTGCGGACCAGGAGCCGTTAGCAAGCTGTCCCACGTAAGATGTCGAGAGTTGAGGGGTCAGTGTCGGTCGGGAGCACCAACAAGCCTTGGCAACCACAAAAAACGTGGAAAGCGAAGAACGTTCAGGGTCGGGACCAGCAAGGTCTAGGTGACTCACCACAAACAGGGGAGTCAGGGCAGGCCTCAAGCAATCAGGGGAGCCCGCAGAAATCAAAGGAGACCCTCAGGAGGACCCACAGGCCGAAGGCACTGGAGTCGCAAGAGGACCTCGAGCAGCTCACCAAAGATGCAAGCCCACGATGCAAGTGATGCGGTTTGGATGAAGATCTTGGTCACAGGAGATGCTTGAGGTTGGGGCTACTTGGAGCCGAAGATCTTGGAGGAAGGAAGCCAACAAGCCTTTGCAACAGCAAGTCGATGCGGTGCACAGGGGTTCGGTTCCTGCAGCTCCGACGAGGGATACTGGCCTCAAACTTGGTGAGAGGACAGGGCAGGACTCAATGGATGTGAAGAACTATGGCCTGTGTTGCTGAGCCTTTCGGAGTCCGTGGGAGCCCAGGATCAGCAGACTGGTCAGCTTAGTTGCGGTGCCTGCAGATGCAGGGAAGTGACTCCTTCACTTCAAGGGAGATTCCTTCAGGTGTCTTGGATGCCCACAGGCCTTGGAAGGTTCCTGTATGGAGCACAGGCATGGATGTTGCAGCAGACGTGCAGGGCGACGAGATGAGGAGCAGCAGGAGTCTGCCCAGTTGCAGCCTTGATGCCCAGAGCGAAGTCCAGCAAGTCCAGAGTGCCCAGACAGTCGAAGAATTGGTGTCTTGAAATGAATCTTGTCCCACGACAAATCTAGGGACCCACCCTCAGGTAAGCCCTTAAGTACTCTGAGGAAAGGGTTGGGATGATTCAGGGTTCCCTCCCAGGGGAGGGGTTGGACAGTGGGGAGGATACTCCCATGTCCTTTGTCCAGTTTTGCGCCAGAGCGGGAGACATCGGCTCCCTGAGCTGGTTTGAACTGGACTATGCAAGGAGGGTACCAAGCGTGCCCTTCAAGCAGACCGAGTGGCGCTAGCAAGTGCTCCCACCCTGTCCCAATACACTAAATTCTGTCTGGGAGGTGGTCACACCTCCCTGTGACAGGATACCTTTTGTTCTGCCTTCTCCTTCTCGAGCTTGGCTCAGCAGCAGGAGGGCAGAATCGTGTCTCTGGTCGGCAGCAGCCATGTTGTGCTGTCCGGGTCTAGAAGACTGGTACCGGGAGCACTGAGGGCCTCCCAGAGGAGCTTTACAGTGCATGGAATCATACCTCCCACACCATTTACGGTGTGGGGGTATGATTCCAACATATGGTCATCGCGAATGACGCATGGCCACTCTGTGTATCGTAATGGCTGATGCACTTACAACCTGGGAGAATGGACTCCAAAGGTTGTAGGGGTGTCCTGCTCATGCAGGGGCACCCTCACACTTAAAACCGAGCACACTGCCTTCAGGATTGAAAGTCCTGCTTTAAGGGTGGCTTATAGGTTTTAAGTGCAGTGACTTTAGATATAAGGAACCTATATCTTTCGTAAGTGGTGCTAGCACCAGCTTACACAGGCTGCAATGGCAGGCCTGTAATTTGAGTGGTCTCCCATGGGTGGCATAATGCATTCTTCAGCCCATGGGGGACCCCTGGTGTACCTATGCCCTGGGTACCTCAGTACCATATACTAGGGACTAAAAAGGTCACACCAGTATGCAATCTGGGATGTACCCAAGTACTTACCATACCAATTTAGGGAAGAAAGCACAGAGTCTGGGGTCCTGGTTAGGTGGATCCCAGTCAGACTAGTCAGAAACAGCATAGCACCAGGCAAAAAGTGGGAGTAACCTTGCAGAAGGATCCTACCTTCCTACATAGAGTTTATCTGTTTTGTATCTTTTCCTTGAGTTAATTTGCAACTTGTATATATGCAACTCTAACCACCAGTATCTGTAGTAGATTTTTGTACTTACTACCATTTTTATGTGAATTTAGAGTTTTTCTGTTTGTATCTTTTATGTAACTCATGTACTCTGAAGTCCTTTTGTAATGTAACTGGCCCTTTTGTAAAGCGCTCTGATACCTTCGGGTAAAGTTTGCGCTAAATAAAATCGAATTAAATAAAATAAAATAAATTTTCATGAAAGCATTGGAAGTTACATATGCGTTTTTGGTAAAAACGAAATGTAAAAAATATAATTGTGCTTAACATTATGGGACCAACATCTTAAACAGTGTAGAAGAGGTATGCCTGCAAGAGAAATCTAAACAAAGAACGTCTGGAAGCTGAGCTTAGCAAAAAAGGAGGTGCTTTCCAATTTATAGTGCCAGAAAGAGAAAGTGGATTGAAATTGAGTTGAGCGGAATGCAGATGTTGAGAAGCAAGCTAAAGGTTGCAGAGAGGCACGTAAATTGATTGAATGGCTGACAAATACGGAGAGGCTACCATGTCAATACTATAATACACAGTACAAAGAAGATGCGCAGGTAAGCAGAGAAATGAAGGATAGCAAAGAAAGGGATGCAAGAGCAGGGCCTATTTGTGCAGATGAAGTGAGATTACCTTAATGGCAGGATTAAAAATAGTTTTAGGGTGGTGGAATGAGCAGGAGTAGAATTCTAATAAAGAGAACAATAGCCAAGTAATGTTAATTAGCTTGAATTGGCAGATCTACTCAACTGTGGTAATGTGCGGCGACTGAATGTCGGGGAGAGTTCGGGGGAGGGGGCTGGTGAAATTGACAACCTTATGAGCAGAGGAAGAGAGGCGAGCAGAGCTTGGAGGGAAGAAGAAAAGCAAAAATGAGGGCAAGCATAGGCTGAAGGAGCAGGCAGAAGAGAATTTCAGTACTGTTCCAATTCATTTGGAGATAGTGTAAAGTCCACTAGCATAACAAAACTTGAGCCTCCTCCGCAAACTACATCGAGGGTCCCGTCCCTCCGTACTCAGTCAGGAGCGGTCACGCCAGGGTACTGTGCTGAGGGGGGCCTCCTGGAGCTCAGAGCCCCCCGCACCACGGGGGCTGCGGGGGCCTTTGTTACGACACTGGTAAAGTCAAGGTAAGGCCGAGTATCAGCAGTAACAGACCGTCCTATTTCTAGAAAAACAAGCATTTGCAATGCAATAGGTCTCGCATTACTGAAGTTTGAGCTATTGGCGTTGTTAATAATAATGCAACGTCAAAAGCTCAAACTTTCAGTAATGCAAGAGCTATTCATTGCAAATCAATCGCGGCACCCGTGCTTTAGCTTTAAACATCTTAAACTAAAGCGCAGGTGCCACGATTGCTTCAAAAGTAAAGAAATAGACAAAAAATTTTTTTTTCTATTTCTTTACTTTTGAAGCAATCGCGGCATCAGGGCATTAGCTTAAGATGTTCAAAGCTAAAGCGCGGGTGCAGCGATTGTAACAAAAGTAAACAAACAGGAAAAAAAATGGCAGCCGCATGCTTTTTTTCCTCCTATTTATTTACTTTTGTTACAATGGCGGCACCCATGCTTTAGCTTTAAACATCTTCAGCTAAAGCGCAGGTGCCCCGATTGTAACAAAAGTACCCTTGTTTATATGCCCCTTTACTCTTGTGTATGCATCACCTTTGAGAGGTACGTTTTTCAATGGGGCTGGTGTTCTCTGTGTTATGCAATATGGGGGATGACACTGTTCCCATTTTGAGAGCTAGGGCCTAAACTCTTTCATTAGGTGGTTGCAGACAACCCGGAGATGACCGGCTATTTTATTACATTCTCTGTGTGAATATACACCTGCAAAACACTTAACAATAATGGATATGTTTAGCTGATATCTCTATTAGATCTTTAATGTTCCATTGTTAAAGTATCTCTCTTTTTTTATTGATGTATACTATTTTCAGGGAATTTGTTCATTTTATTTAATGTCACTTTTTTTTTGAAGTAAAGTTACTCTGGGGAATCCTCGGTTATGGTTAATCTAATTGTTTAGTGCTTATTCATTGTTTCTTTCACAAGTGGATGCAGTTATTAGCTGACTTGCAAATGGGACGCGTGCTCTGCTCCAATAGAGGCTGTGGGGGAATGAGACTGCATGTCCCAGGAGTCCTTGGGGAGACCTGCATCTACTTAAAGCGCTTCGGAAGCCCGCAGCGCAGAACGCGCACTCTGCTCCAATTGGGGCTGCAAGGGCAAGAGACTACATCCACTAGGAGCCCTTGAAGATCTACACCTACTTAAAACGCTTATGAATCTCGCAGTGAGGGACGTGTCGGGCGCGTGCCCTGACGAAGACCGGGCCAAGAGTGGGCCTTGGCGACAGACCAGGCTGGGCTACCACTCTTTATTGTTTGATTGGCCATAATTGTCTCTAGTTAATTTGCCCGTTTTTGATCTAGTGAGGACTATGGCTAGGAGGAAATCATCTGCCACCATCAGCAAGGATCCAGCGATTTTGAATACCATGGTAAGTTTCTTGACAAATACTAAGGAGGTGATCAATCAATAAATTGACTCTGTTGAAGAGCGTCTTTCTGCTGTGGCCAAACCAGGCCTTGATTAAGCTCTGGCTAAACCTAAAGACCAAATCAGGCGGCTCATGTGTTTTCCCCCCGCAATCTGCTCTGGATGTCTCTACAAAGACTAATAAGTGTGGACAATTAGCCTGTTTTTCTGACCCCTTGCAAATTCCTGTGAGCATTGCTGTCTCTGAAATAGGTCCTGGGGGTACCTTTGATCAGGTTTGCTCCTCCCCTCTGGCAAAAAGGAAGAAAAATATCAAGCAAACTCAGCGTTGAAAAGGGAAAACTGGTCCCAGAGTAGCCAATATAGCCACATAGTCTGACATGAGTACAAATAATTTGCCGAGTGGGTGTGAGGGGCACTTTACCATCTAACTGCAGTTTTGAGTCTCTACAGTGCCAATTAATGTCTTTTATTAACTGTGTTCTTAATAGAGTGGCCTCTATTGAATTGCACCTAACTAAATTACAGCCACCCCACGTGCATGTTAATCTCGTTAATAAGCATGATGTCTCTACGGCAACTCCTAGGGTCTAGTTGGACTCATGTGTTATTGCTCTTGCTACTCTTGAGCAGAACGCTGATCCGACACAGGTGGCAAACATGTATTCGACTGGTCTTTCACCTGGAAATAAAGTTACAACAGCTTCGCCAGTTGCTCCTGCCTCAAACCCTCTGATAAAAACCAACCTCAGGTTAAATCTACCACCAGCTGCCACACCATACACTATTATTCTGAAAGGGGTGCCTCAGTCCAACTTCAACTGAGAACTATGAACAGCTGGTAAATAAGGCGGTCCAATGGTTCTCGCAGAGATCTGGGGTAAGATACTTGTTACATGATAAAATATCCATGGTGAGGAGGGTTGAGTGGGTTGGCAACTCTCCCAAGTTGGATATCAATGACTGCATGGTGATTAACTTTAGAAATGAATCTAAGTTAAATAGGTTACGTTTTATTCCAGTAGATGCAAGTAGAATATCCACCCTCCCTTTGGGATAGTTTTATCGTCTATCACAGTTCCGGGCGGGATCTATTGTGAATATCGGTATTCATGAGGAAAGTGCTGTGGCCTCCTATTTTGCTCTACCACTCCATACCAGATTTGAAGCATTGGCCGGTTGTGATGTCAACGATTGACAATCAAACAAAAGTTTCTCTTTTCCTGCATAGGTATGTCCGGTTCTCTTCCAGGGGATACTCATCAATAGTCATAAGCACTGAATAATCCCCGCCCACGTGCGGGATCCCGGAGCATATATAAAAATACATATATATGTGTATGTTTAGACAAAACAAGTACAGAGTACTTCCAAAACATACATATATCAGTCAGTCAGAAAAACTTTATTCGGCAACTTAATGCCATAAAAGTGCACATGTAAGACAAGGAAAATACATTTACATTTCATTTGCCTTTTCCTTAAAAGAGAGCCTTGTAATTGAAATGAAAAACGAACACCACATCCATGATAGCAATCAGCGGCCAAGTTTCTGGAATACTTATGATTCAAATACATCAGAACCCTGATAAAGTGCAATGTGCATTTTAGTGCAAATACATCTTATAGAGTGCAAAAATGCAATATACAAATAGATACAATGAAAAGATTAAGAAACCCTGGGAATAAAACTCACAATTTAAAAAGAGACGGCCTCTGTACTGTCATTCTAAAATACATTTAGAACAAATACATCATATAAAGTGCAAATACAATGTGCTAGAGAACAAATGATTTCCATACAGTGGGCCTTAATAACAGCTAAAAAGGACGAAAATCCGGAGTATAAAAATCCTATAAAAATTAAGAAATTAAAAGACCAGTTTTTTTCTATGTCTAATGGCTCCTGTTAAAAAGCTTGCAACCCCAAAACAAACCATAGGCGAGGATAACATTTGGAGGTACAGTAAAGCAGGCCTGACTTGGGTAAAGTGACAGTCTCTGATTAGTGGCAATATGAACCTTTTTCGTAGAAGCACATAATAATCACAAAATAAAATAAAATGAAGAGTGTCTTGGTCAGAGAAATTGTCACAAGGACAAGGTTTTAAAGATCCTGGTTTTGAAAATCCTTGGGGAACCGCCAAAAGCCAGGGAATCATATGCAAACGAAATCTAGTTAAGACATATCGATGGAAGGGATTGCTGACAATGTGAAGATACGGCTGGATTAGGTTATCCGAGGATAACGTTATGTAACTTCTCACTGTAGATTTTGCCAGCTCCTTCTCTTCTCTGAGTCCCTGACGTTTGTACAGAAATTTATATTTTACCTTTCTGATTTCGGTTTCACCCAGGGAATTTAGGCTAAGAAATAACTCAGGTCTTCCTAACCATTTTACCGTTTCCTTTATATATTTTAGCCACGAAATGCTGTAACCTTTATCCAGTGCCAAACAGTCAGTGATTATTTTCCGATTCAGATTAGTAGTAGGGTTAGCCCAAACTCTTAACCAGCGAAGGAGAGGAGCTACCGCAATTTGAATATATATCCCACTCCCAGCTCTTCATGTAAAATGTAAGCGGGGGTGGAATGCGGGGCAGCCAAGATCTTACGTAAAAACTTATCTTCCTCACGCTGCATGTCCCTACTTTCCTTATATCCCCAAATATCACTGCCATAAGTTGCCATAGGGATACATTTTTCTTTGTATATCCTCATCAGAGCGGGAATTGGTTTAGTCCCTACTCTCTTGGCGAAGTTTAATGTGGCCCTCGTCGCCCTAATAAGAGTATTCTTTTTTTGTATCAATTGTGGGCACCACGTTCCCCTATCATCAAAAAGAACCCCCAGATAAGGGCAGGTCGGGACTCTCGTTAGTTCCATCCCTTTACAATAAAATTGACGTATCTTTTGGGGTTTTCCAGGGCCAATCGACATAGTGTGCGATTTCTTAAAATTTGTAGAGAGGTCTAAGGAATCCATAAAAGTTATAAAACTATCTAAAAGTGATTGAAGTCCCACTGCGGTTCTAGCTAATAAAACGGTGTCATCCGCATATAAAAGTGCCGGGACCATCACCTCACCAAATCTCGGGATGTCTTTGCAGCTAGCTTGTAAAAACTCCTAACTTATTTATGTATAGTGTAAATAAGAGGGGGGCCAGGATACAACCCTGGCGCACCCCTCTTTTCACATCCCAAGATGTTGTCAAACCGCCTGCACTATTATATCTCACTGCCGCCGTATTATTCTCGTGGATAGTATATAAGAAAGACACAAGTTCCGTTTCTAGTCCCATACCCCTTAAAATTGCCCATAATTTCGATCTGTTAACGCAATCGAAGGCTTGTGTCAAATCCATGAATGCTAAGTGTATTGGGCCTTTTTTGCAACTGTATACTTGTTTATCACCAGGTGTAAATTTAGACACTGGTCCAGAGTTCCCTTTCTTGGTCTAAAACCGTACTGTAGATCCGAAATTACATTACGTTGATCCAACCAAGCTGTCAAACGGTTAAGAACAACCTTGCCCAATATCTTTGCTGCTGCATCTAGCAGCGAAATTGGTCTATAACAAGTGGGTTCGTCCCTGGCACCCTTTTTAAAAATGGGGACGAACACTGCCTTTCCCCAGGATGCTGGGTACCCATATAAGCATGCAGCATTAAAAACATTGGTCAGGATATTAGCCCAAACCTTGGAATCAGCTTTGTAAAGGTCTGCCGGGACCCCATCGGGGCCCGGGGCCTTTCCTCCAGATGTAGATATGATTGCTTTTTCGACCTCTTCAACCCTACAGTGAAACGCCATCCTTTTTTGCCCTGCTTCACTATGATTTTTAGGTTCTTCTAGATTTGCGTCACTGAAGATTTGGCCGAAGTGTGAAACCCATTTTTCCGCCGGGATTACGCAATCAGTATTAGAGTTTGGGGTTTCAGAGAGAAAAGGGCTATTGACTACTGTCCAAAATTTAGAGCTATCTTTCAGGACACTCACTTGTTGTAGAGCGTCCCATGCCTGTTCCTTTAACTGTTTCTTTCTACTCTGGGTTGCTGTCTTGTAGGCCTTTCTTTTTTCCCTAATGTTCAGTTCAGATCTGGGAATCGCTTTTAGGGCCTGTACAAGTTCCATATGGGCCGTGGAACAGGCCCCATCAAACCATCTTAAAGCCTTCGAACGATTCTTCCCAACTGCCACCGTAAGGTCAGATTGTATTTGTTTTGTCAACGTTTCAAAGGCTGTTAGGATGCGACTACCCTGCATGATATGATTTGAGCATACATCAATTTCATGGGCACAAGTTATGTATAAATTGCTTAAAAACTGATCTGGAATTATGGTATCCCACTTTAACCTGCGTGCCTGATCTTTAGTAGAAATATCTTTGTTTTTTAAACAGGTGGTGGGTTCTTCAATTGTAGTAACAAAAAAAGATATGGCAACAGTAAGGGGATTGTGATCACTGAGGCCTTCCCAGATGACAATTAGATCCTCAGTAAATAAAAATAATGGAGCAGATACTAAAATATAATCAATGATACTTCGCCTTCCATTTCCTATATAAGTGGGTACCAATGTCATACTAATATTTTGCTCCAGACAACGTAAATTTTGGTCCGAAAGAATGCCTTCAAGTAAACCACCCGAGGGTGTGTGTTCAAAATGGATAGACGTGGGCATAGACTCCTCTTGGCGATGATTTATGAAACAATTTAAATAACATTGATGAACATTAAAATCTCCCAGGATCAAAACATCATAATTCATTTGTCTAGACTCTTCATAAGTTTCCAGGAACTCCCTTAGATCTTGTAGGTGTTCTACCTCATGCTCTCTATGAAAGGAATTATAAAAATTTACCACTAACACCGAACTACGGTTCTTAAAACACAATTCCACTGCCAACACATTTTGCGATTTACATTCAACCAATCTTGTCCTACAGGAAAGCTTCAGTGATAACATTATGAGCAAACCTCCTCTAGCTCTCCCCATATTCGATGGGGTTGCATGTTTACAATATGAGACAAACCCATCTAAATAAAAACAATCATTTGGTTCCCATGTTTCCTGCAGGGCAATGATATGATACATAGATAAAAACTTCTCCCAGCTGATATTCCCCCTTTTGGACCTAATTCCGGCTATGTTCCACGAGAGAACCATTTTACGTGTCTCCGGGCTATCTGTAGTAGGTGGAACAATTATCGCACAGTTATTAGTTTTATCACCATGGGCCAGAGTTAGTGACATAGGAGCATTTAAGGTTACGTTTGTTAGGGGAACGTCCTGCCTTGTATTGCTTTCTAGCCCTAGTCAGTCATTCTCATCCAAAAGATGTGGACTGGCTAGGGGTTGGAAGCGATTACTCGTTAATAATGTATTATCTGTAGGATCTTCCCTAATGGGCCTCCATGGGTTCCGGGGTGATTGCCAATTCAATAGTCTAGGGTAGGGGCGCTGGGTAGGAGGGTAAAAATGGTGTAAGGGGACTACTGTTATTAAGGAGTTGGGGCTGTTCTTATATGCCCCACCGTTAACATCTTAGCCTTGTCCGGATTCCGGAAATTTACAACTATACAGTCTCCTCCCCCAGATTTTTTTGTTTGCTGACCTATCCAGCCCACCCTTCTGGCCATTATAACATCGCCCGCTATACTTGGGCCATTTGCAACATTTTTGGTACACCAATGAGTAACTTTATGTATAAGGTCCTGGGTGGATTCCCTGGATTTTTCAGCGAGGGGGGGAACGTCCAATAGAACTGCCACTAGTGGAGCAGATGCGGGAGGTAAATCGATTCTACACTGGGTCGGGACTTTTACTATGTAATCCTGTTCACGAGAACTTGAGGCCAAAGAAGCCCTCTCATTTCTTTGAGACGTACACATCTGCTCTGTCACAGGATTCTGAGCTACATGCCGCTTTCCCTCGTTCAAATTAGGATTTCTAGTTCCCCTTTTTACGCCCTTGGGTCCTAAAGCAATCAAGGCCGGGTCCTGTTGAAATGGGGTCAAATTCTGGGTCGCATTTGCCGCCCCTCCCCCCATGGGTTTTAAAACAGATGGGACCATATTTTAGCATAATTAGCAGACATATCATGCACTAGTTTCTCAACCAATTCAATCTTATGAATTACTGGAACTAGAAGGGCCTTTGTCATTGTCTCAAGTCTTATGAATAAAGTCTCCAATAATTGTTCCAACTCGTCACCCTGCTGTGAAAGAATTTGTGTCCGAGTATGTACACATGATGACCTTTTTGTAGCCTTGTTACAGGCCACTCGCTTTCTCTTAGGTGGGGGTAGGTCTCGAGCCACTTCGTTCTCTTCAACCGTAACGGCCACAGATTCCGGTATTGTACAGAGATCCTTTGAAGTAGTTGTTGGACGTAAAGGCACACCTGTCATAATATCGTGCGATACCCCCAGCCCATCTGCAGCGTCTACTACATCGTTGTTATCTACGGGGTCTATTTGAGTCCCATCCCCGTCTCTAGTGTAAGTCCGTTTTTATATAGCGCAGCTACTCACCCTTACGGGTCTCAAGGCGCTGGGGGCCGTTGTGGAAATTAAGTGAGCTATTGCCCAGAGTCACATGGTGCTGAGCTGAGCTGCCGCCGGAGCCGGGGATCGAACCGTGAACCCTGTGCTCCGAAGTCAGCTGCCCTGGCCGCTGCACCACACCTCTCCACTGTGAACCTGGGCACACTTCACTGCCTCAAGTGAGAGCCTTCTTTCTGTCAGTGCAATTTCTTGTGAAATAGCGTGGGCGGCTTTTGTTAAAAAGGAATCTATTTTGCCATTCATACAATCCACCACGGCCCCCCCTTGTGATGCAAGAGTTTTCCTTTTACCCATTTCACACGGTTATAAACAAATACAGACAAGTGTTCCAGAAGCCCTTGAGTGCCCTATCGTCAAGGTCTTTGATTATCCCTACAATTGACAGTGGGCTAGTCAATACGATTTAGTACCTTGGTTTTAGCTAGTTTCTCCGGCCTCTCAATCTTTCGTTCCTTCCAGTATAGGTTTCGGGACAAACAGACAAACCGGATAGTAACAGCCAAGGGGGTTAGCCCAGCCCAGCCTCCTTCGGGCTCTGACGGGCGCAGACGGGCCCGCCCTTAGCCCGGGCACGGCCCGGGCATGTCCGTGCGCGTCCCGCGGCGCGGGAGTACTGCGCGCCTCTTAACGTGCCTCCTGGCGCAGGTAGAGCGTCAGTGTGCGCGGGCTCAGGGGGTTCTGGGGGCTGTAGTTCCGGCGGTGGTCTGTACGGTGCCGTTCCCCTCACGGCAAGCAGACCGGGAAGTGTACAGAATGGCCGTTCCCCTCACGGCAGTGGTAAGTTTCAAAATGCCTTGGGCTGGCGTCCTTTAAGACATACTTAAAAGAGGCGAGTAAACCACTGCCTCCTTCTGAGTAAAATTCCCAACAAGGATAAGTTACTTACCTGTAATCCTAGTTCTCTTCCAGGGGTATACTCATCAAAGTCATAAGCACTGAATAATCCCCGCCCACGTGCGGGATCCCGGAGCATATATAAAAATACATATATATATGTGTATGTTTAGACAAAACAAGTACAGAGTACTTCCAAAACATACATATATACATATACATGTATACATACATAAATATGCAGCCTAATATACTTCAAATAGGCTAATATGCCAAAATGACATGGGTTTTTTAGAAAGAGAAAATAATCTCTAATATAAACACTAACAGAGAACATACACTGTAATAGTTTTCCAACACAGCCCTTTATTTTCAGAAAAAAGGCAAGTAATAGCAGGCAATTAGCTCATAGGCTGCATAGAAGAAAAAACGTCACAGTATCAAAAACACTGGCACCCTGCCTTTAAGGATTCCAAGAACCTGGACACCGTGCCTTTAAGACCTCCAGGAGCCCCCTGCTCCCATCATGCACCACAGGTGACAGGTCAGTTCTTTTTTCCGGCTCCTTCTGTGAGGATCCTGGAGCTTGAGCTCGTCTTTTTTTGGCTATTTCTAGTCAGAAATTGGTTTTTTCTCCCTACATTCGACATTTTTGACTGCTGGCAACTGTTCGCAGTGATTTTCTGACTAATTAACAACTTTTTTCTGTCAGAAATGCCAGCTTTATTCAATAAATGTCCTTCCTGTGGGAAGAAGATGGCAAAATCGGACCCACACTCCGTGTGCATCGTGTGTTTACCAGCTTCACACAACCCTGAGAAATGTTATTACTGCCAGCATTTCTCCAAGAGAACTCTCCGTGACAGGGAGAAGATTAAACTTCATGCCTTGCTGGAGAGAGGAAAGAGTCATTCCAAAAGTGGATTGGGTTACTCCTGCTCTCAAAGAGCCCTCCTCTCAAGAAGAACGCAGAAAACGGCGTCGATCTGCTTCTCCAGCGTCAAAAAAGAAGCAGATCCCTGAATGGTCGGCGTCGAGATCAACGTCGAGAAAGCAGGCAAGGCACTCGTCACCGTCGAGGGACAGATCGTCGTCGAGACGGCAAGAGCCTCCGTTGCGGAGAAGTAAGATGACGTTGAGGCATGCTACTTCGGGCTCGAAGTATGCTGGTCACGAGAGACCTAGGACTCCGTCGACGTCGAGGCACCTGTCGTCGTCTACATCTCCGCCTCCTTCGCAAAGGTCGGCGTCGAGAGATTCAGCGGCGAAGTCTCTGCCGCGAGCCTATAGGCTGACAGCGTCAAAATCTCCATCGCCGTCGAGACGCTCGCCGTCGAAGAAGTCGGCGTCAAAGAAAGACCATAGACGGTCGACGTCGAAGACGCATTCCCGGTCCCGAGGCGGGCGACGTCGAAGAGGCCGACGTCGAGGACTCCTTTGCTGAGACGAGAGTCCTCAAGCATCTTGCCGCAGGGGCGGTTGACGTCGAAGGCGGCACAATCGGTGTCGTCGGCGAGACATCGTTCGACGTCAAGAGACAAAGATCCTGCCGTAGCTACAGAAGAAGTGCCAGTAAGTCCACGATCGACGTCGAGGATGCATTCGACGTCGAGGGGAGCCTCATCATCCCCTGACATTCATATCATCCAGGTTACACTGGAGGGATCTCCGGTTCAAGGTGAAAAGACTCCTCCTGTCAATCTTTCTCCAAGATGGTTAGAAGGCATACGACACTGGAAGGTTCCCGGTGCTGAAACCAGTCGCAGAAGTCCGGGCTCGGATTTCTCCAGAACATGCTCTCCCTCCAGAGTCTCTGGTGGACTTCCTCCTACTGCATCCACGAGAAGTAGGACCCCGAGAAGGGCTAGGTCGCCATCAGTCCGTCGCTCACGTTCTCGGGCGCGATCACGATCTCGTCCTTCTCCTACCCCGAAAAGGAAGAGACGAAGGTCACCATCTTGGTCCACTTCCACAAGGTCTTCTAAAGGAGACTATTCTCCGACTCTGTCTGCAACGCCACCATCCAGAGTTTCCCCAATCGACGGCATAGGGACTTTTAATGAGGTCCTATGCAGAGGTGCCACCAAGCTGAACATTGGTATGTCCGCTCCGACAGTCTCTACATCTGTCATTTTTTAAACATTGCATCATAGATCCTCTGCGAGACCTTTGTTACCCTTAGTCCCAGGTCTTTTGGAACCAGCAATGCAGATTTTTCTTACTCCTGCAACAGTGGGTTCAGTGCCCTCCCGTATTTCCAAGAAATACAAAGCACCAGATCAAGATCCACTTTTCCTACGATCGGACCCTCCTCCGGAAACTGTCATTGTGGCAGCGGCCAGGAAGGCACATTCTGCTACGTCCTCTTCTTCAGTTCCCCCAGAGAAGGACAGTAAAAACATGGATTCTATGGGCAAGAGAATGTGCAACACTTCTGCTGCAGTGATGAAGGTGGCCAGCGCTGCCGCTCTCTTGGGAAGGTACGACAGATCGCTCTGGGACTCCCTGTCACGATTCACTGAGAAGCTACCAAAGGAAGATCAACAAGACTTCCAGGAAATCCTGCAGGAAGGTGGCTTGGTAGCGAACCAGGTGATTAGTGCAGCGGCAGACTCATCCGATCTGGCTGCACACGGCTATTCCCACGGCATCTGTTCGAGACGCTCATCCTGGTTGCGCCTCACTGGCCCTAAACCGGACGCACAACGGAGGATTGTGAATCTTCTGTTTAATGGCTCCTCGCTGTTCGTATCTCAAGCGGACGACGAGATGTCCAGAATGAAGACGTAACTGGACACGGTTAAGGCCGTTGGGTTGGAGAAGCGGAAGGAATTCCGAAGAAGGTTCCGTCCCTACGACCGGCGTTCTTTTCAGCAGAGGGTTCAAACCCCTCAGTGGTCCACCCAACAGCAACATCAGCCCAGGTCACACTACCACCAGAGAAGACCGGGTAGAGGAAGGGGACCTACAAGACAGCCGGCGTCCACATCAAAGCCACCAGCAAAACAATGAGCGATGGCTTCCTCCATGCCCGTTAGCCACTCCGGTGGGAGGAAGTATCTTGTTTCACCTGGCAGAGTGGAAGACAATCACAAACGACAAGTGGGTTCTGAATATTGTGCAGAATGGCTATTTGCTCAGATTCAAATCCCCACCTCCACCAGTTCCTCCACTAGGCAAATTCCTTCAAAATCGCCTCTTGTTGCAGGAGGAGGTGAACAGTCTTCTGCGAAAAATGCCATAGAAACTGTTCCTGTTCAACATCGAGGGCAAGGGATATATTCCCGTTATTTTCTGGTACAGAAAAGAGGTCCCACCAGAGAATACAGACCAATACTCGACCTGAGGTTATTGAACAGATTCATCCGCAAAGAGAAATTTCGGATGTTAGCTCTGCACCAAATCTTCCCTCATCTACATCAAGGAGACTGGATGTGTGCTATAGACCTGCAGGACGCCTACTTCCATGTTCCGATGTCAAGAAACATCGATAGTTTCTGCGATTTCAAGTGGCTCACCAGCATTTCCAATTCAGGGTTCTCCCGTTTGGGCTCAAATCAGCCCCCCGGACTTTTTCGAAATGCATGGCAGTGGTGGCAGCTTTTCTTCGCAAACGAAGGATTTTCATTTACCCTTATCTGGACGACTGTCTCCTGAAGAGCTCGTCACCCTCTCTGCTTCAGAGTCATCTATCATACTGTCTCCAACTACTGGACAAATTGGGCCTACAGGTCAACTTCAAAAAGTCGATCTTCAATCCGACCCAGAAAATCCACTACCTGGGTGCTTCATTGGATACCGTAAAAGCAAGCGTGTGTCCTTCGGAGGAGAGGTTATCCTCAATCAGAGAGAAATGTCGCAATCTTCTCATCTCTCAACATCCCACAGCCAGACAGGTTTCATCGCTCCTGGGGTCAATGGCGTCATGCATCTTCATCGTACCGAACGCCAGATTGAACATGCGTCCTCTGTAGCAATCTCTGGAGGACCAGTGGATGCAGACATCGGGTCTCTGGGAAGACCGTGTGTCTCTCCCCCAATCGGCCAAGGAGTCCATCAGATGGTGGATGAAGCGTTCCCACCTCCTGAAAGGAGTTCCTTTTCACCAGGACCCTCCTGCTCAGTCAATCGTCACGGATGCTTCTCTTCAGGGCTGGGGGGCTCATATGGGTCCTCTCCAAGTGCAAGGCCTTTGGTCAGAGGCAGAGCGAGGTTATCATATCAACCTGTTGTAGCTTAGAGCTGTGCATCTAGCTCTCGAGTCACTGTTCCCTTCTTTCCAGTCCAGCTCCCTGTTGGTTCAAACAGACAACACCACAACAATGTATTATTTGAACAAGCAGGGCGGCACCAGATCGAGACCTGTCTCTCTGGAAGCGCAGACCATCTGGAAATGGCTTCTCGCAAGAAATCTAAGCATAGTGGCCATTCACCTTCCAGGAACTCTAAACGTCCAAGCAGATGCCCTAAGCCGGGACTTTGTCGAAGCTCACGACTGGGTGCTCAACACCGAGGTCACGCAGGACATTTTCCAACAATGGGGAGTGCCAGACATCGATCTGTTTGCAGACGCCGCAAACGCCAAATGCCCAGTCTTCGCATCCAGGTTTCACCAACCAGGTTCACGGGGCAATGCCCTTTTGATAAAATGGTCTCAGACATTGCTATACGCCTTTCCACCAATTCCATTGATTCCTGCAGTGATCAACAAATTCTACAGGACCAACACCAGAATGATCCTGATAGCTCCGGAGTGGCCTCGTCTGTGGTGGTACCCGGACCTTCTTCAGCTTTCAGAGGTTCCACACAGGAGGTTACCATGCCGCCCAGACTTGCTGTCCAAGAACAAGGGGAAGGTGTTTCATCCCAATCTCTCATCCCTGAGATTGACGGCATGGCTCCTGAAGTCCTTCAGTACGGACATTTAGACTTGCCTTCAGAATGTATGAACATTCTCAAGGAAGCCAAGAGACCTTCCACCAGGAAATCGTACACTTTCAAGTGGAAGCGATTTTACTTATGGTGCATGAGTAATGGTCATGATCCAGTTCGGGGACAAGAGAAGGTGATCTTGCCGTATTTCAATCAATCAATCAGGGGTTTGTTAAAGCGCGACTACTCACCCGTAAGGGTCACAAGGCGCTGGGGGGGGGGGGGGGTGCAGGTTCCATCCAACAAGGAGGGGGTCTGTCGAAAAGCCAGGTTTTGAGGTTTCTTGCGAAGATGGGGAGCGATGTTGTCTGAGGTGGAGCGGAAGGGCGTTCCATGCTTTGGCCGCGAGGAAGGAGAAGGAGCGGCCTCCCAATCTAGTCTTTCTGGTGCGGGGGACCACGGCGTAGGAGAGCTGGGCTGATCGTAGGGTCCTTTGGGGTGCGTGGAATTTGAGTCGGCTGTTCAGGTATGCTGGTCCGGTGCCGTGGAGGGCCTTGTGTGCGTGGGTGAGCATCTTGAAGGTGATTCTCGCCTCGACAGGGAGCCAGTGGAGTGTGCGCAGGTGCTGGGAGATGTGGCAGTGTTTTGGCAGGTTGAGGACCAGTCTTGCGGCGGCGTTCTGGATGTTCTGTAGCTTGTGGGTGAGGTTTTTGTTTATTCCGGCGTAGAGTGCGTTGCCGTAGTCGAGTCTGCTGGTGACCAGGGCGTTAGTGACGGTCTTTCGGTGTTCGAGGGGATCCATTTGAAGGTCTTACGAAGGAGGCGGAGGGTGTGGAAGCAGGAAGACGAGACAGAGTTGATCTGGCGGTCCATTTTGAGCTCGGAGTCCAGGATGATTCCCAGGTTGCGTGCGTGGTCCGTGGGGGTTGGCGGGTTTCCGAGGGCGGGGGGCCACCAGGTGTCGCTCCAGGCATCGGGGTTTGGGCCCATGATGAGTACTTCTGTTTTGTTGGTGTTTAGTTGTAGGCAGCTGTTTTTCATCCATTTGGCGACGGCTTCCATGCCTTCTCGAAAGTTGCGTCTGGATGTGTTGGGCTCGTTGGATAGGGAGAGAATAAGCTGGGTGTCGTCTGCATATGACACGATGTTGAGTCCGTAGGTTCTGACGATGGGGGCGAGTGGAGCCATGTAGACGTTGAAGAGCGTCGGGCTGAGGGAGGAGCCCTGGGGGACTCCGCAGGTGGTAGGTGTGGGGTCCGAGAGGAAAGGGGGGAGTCTGACCCGCTGCGTCCTGCCAGAGAGGAAGGAGCAGATCCAGTCGAGGGCCTTGTCCTGGATTCCTGCGTCGTAGAGTCTGCGTATTAGGGTGCGGTGGGAGACTGTGTCGAACGCCGCTGATAGGTCGAGGAGGATGAGGGCTACTGTTTCTCCTTTGTCCAGTAGGGTGCGGATGTCGTCTGTTGCGGCGAGGAGGGCGGTTTCCGTACTGTGGTTTTTTCTGAAGCCGGATTGGGAGGAGTCGAGGATGTTGTGTACTTCAATGAATGTGGCGAGTTGGCTGTTGATGGCTTTCTCGATGACTTTCGCTGGGAACGGGAGCAGGGAGATGGGTCTGTAGTTTTTGAGGTCGGTGGGGTCCGCTGAGGGTTTCTTTAGGAGGGGGTTGACCTCGGCGTGTTTCCAGTCATCGGGGAACGAGGCGGTCGCCAGGGAGCGGTTGATGGTGTGGTGGAGCATGGGTGCGATGGTGTCGGCGGCTCTGTTGAAGATGTGGTGGGGGCAGGGGTCCGTGGGGGCCCCTGAGTGGATTGACTTCATTGTCTTCAGTGTCTCTTCCGTGGTGAGGGCTGTCCAGTCATCAATCGCTGGTTTCCAGGTGTCGGGGGGTTGGTGAGGGTTCAGTGTGTTGGTTGTCTTCGTCGAAGTTGTCGTAGATGCTCTTGATTTTGTGGTGGAAAAAGGTGCTGAGTTTGTCGCAGAGGTCTTGTGAGGGAGGGATGTCGGTAGACTCGCTAGTGGGTTGGGCGAACTCCTTGATGATGCTGAAGAGTTCCTTGCTGTTGTGCGCGTGGGTGGAGATTCTGTCTTCAATCGCTTTTTTCCTCGTTTCTCTGATGAGTTGATGGTGGGCGTTGGTGGCGGCTCTGAAGTTGTCGTGGGCTTCTGTGGATTTGGTGTTCCTCCAGGCCTTTTCGAGGCGGCGGCATGTGCTTCTGGACTCTCGAAGTTCGGTGGTAAACCATCTGGCTTTCTTGGCACGGGTATTGTTGTTTTTCTTGAGGGGGCTATGGTGTTGGTGCTGTCCGTGATCCATCTATGCAGGGTTCGGGCTGCGGTGTTGGGGTCGTCGTTTTCCGCGATGGTTGGGGTGGAGTTGTTGAGTGAGGAGGTGAGCTGGTCGTCGGTGATTTTGGTCCAGTTTCTTCGTGGAAGCAGGTGCTGGTGTCTGTGGATGGTGGGTGTTCTGAAGGTGAAGTGGACGCAACGATGGTCGGTCCATGGGAGTTCGGTGGTGTGGCTGAAGGTGATGGAGTTTCCTGTAGTGAAGAGGGGGTCGAGGGTGTGTCCTGCTGAGTGCGTGGGCTCGGTCACGATCTGGCGCAGTCCAATGTTGTGGAGGTTGTCCAGGAGGGATGTGGTGTTGGGGTCCAGTTGGTTGTCGAGGTGGAAGTTGAGGTCTCCCAGCAGGGTGTAGTTGGTGGATGCGATGGCCTGCGGGGAGATAATGTCCGTGATGGAGTTGGCGAAGGGTCCGCGGGGTCCAGGGGGTCGGTAGATGAGGGTTCCTCGGAGGGTGGCGGTGGGGCTGGCCAGTATCTTGAAGTGAAGGTGTTCCATCAGTTCTGTGGGCTCGTCAGGGAGTGTGCTCAGGCGGAGGCTGGATTTGTGGACGATGGCGATTCCTCCTCCTGGGCGGGTGGGGCGGTCCTTCCTGGAGATCTTGTATCCTTGGGGGATGGCGATGGCGATGTCCGGTCCCGAGGTGGTGTTGGTCCAGGTTTCGGTGAAGAACGCTACGTCCGGGGGTGGTGCTGTCGAGGAGGTCCCAGATTTCTGTGGCGTGTTTGTGGAGGGATCGGACGTTGAGGAGGATGCATTGCAGGGTCTTCGGTTCGGTTGTGTTCTTGTGGGCGGGTTGTGCTGGATCCGTGTTCTTGGCGGTGCTGCAGGTGTGCCGGCAGCGGTGACAGCTGAAGGGTCCGTGGGAGTCGGCTGGTGATCCTAGCTTGCAGTTGTTGTTGCGGCCTGGGTTGAGTGCGTGGAGTGCTGCTGGGTCGTAGCGTTGGCGGGGCGGAGGTCCAGGGTTCCTGGCGTTGGTCGCGGTCGCGGACGGGCGCAGACGGGCTTGCCTTTGACGCGCCTTCGGCGCGCCAGCGGCGCGCCCGCGATGCGGCCGCGCAGTGGCCGCCATTAAGTAGGGGTCGGGGAGGGCTGGACAGCTGGGAGGCGGGAGCGGGGAGGGGAGCTGTATTGGCCGGTCGCGCTGGGGGGGAGGGGCCGCGGGGGCAGCAGCGGCGGGGAAAGGTAAAGGGAGGAAATAAGGGATAAAGAAAAAAGGGAAAATAGGCAGAAATAAGGCACAAAAGAGCAGAGATGCAGAAAGGTGAAAGAGGGTAGAAAAACGAGTGAAAACTAGTGAAAGGGCAGAGCGAGAGGAAGGGAAAATGAGCAGAAATAAGGCACAAAAGAGCAGAGATGCAGAAAAGTGCAGAAAGGTGAAAGATAAAAGAGGGTAGAAAAACGAGTGAAAACAAGTGAAAGGGCAGAGCGAGAGGAAGGGAAAATGAGCAGAAATAAGGCACAAAAGAGCAGAGATGCAGAAAAGTGCAGAAAGGTGAAAGATAAAAAAGGGTAGAAAAACGAGTGAAAGAGCAGAGTTAGAGGAAGGAGACAGAGGTCCACTGGACCACCAGGAATGAGGCGCAGGGAAACCTGCGGGTGGAGGAGGGCCTCGATCACCAACACTCGAGAGTGCAGGGGCAGGCCTCACTTAATGGTGGAGCTGCGAGGGTGGGAGAGCAATTTCACTGACAATGAGTCAGTGGTCTTGCTCGCCTGTCCCCGCAGTGGCCGCCATTAAGTAGGGGTCGGGGAGGGTTGGACAGCTGGGAGGCGGGAGCGGGGAGGGGAGCTGGATTGGCCGGTCGCGCTGGGGGGGAGGGGCCGTGGGGGCAGCAGCGGCGGGAAAAGGTAAAGGGAGGAAATAAGGGATAAAGAAAAAAAGGGAAAATAGGCAGAAATAAGGCACAAAAGAGCAGAGATGCAGAAAGGTTTTGCTACATTTGGCCAGATCTGGCCTGCAGTTCTCCTCCATAAAGGTTCATTTAGCAGCTATCATTGCTTACAGAAAGTCTCCAACACAGGTTTCCTTTTTCCAAATCCCTGTAGTTAAAGATTTTCTTGAGGGATAAAAAAGGTTTACCCACCGATTAGGTCTCCATCTCCACCTTGGGAGCTTAACATAGTTCTGGCTAAATTGATGGGTTCTCCTTTTGAGCCTATCCACAAGGCTTCTCTACAGCACTTGTCATGGAAAGCTGCTTTCCTAGTCGCCATCACCTCTGCACGCAGGGTTAAAGAGATCCAGGCTTTGTGTTGTAAAGAACCTTATACTGTTTTTCATGCAGAGTGGTTTTAAGAACCCATCCGAGTTTTCTGCCTAAGGTGGTTTCGGATTTCCATATCAATCAGGTCATCACTCTACCCACATTTTTTCCCAATCCCTCAACTCCTCCTGAGAGGTCCTTTCATTCTCTAGACCTTAAGAGGGTTCTGAAGTTCTACCTGGACAAAACAAAGGGCTTGAAAAAATCAGGCCGACTGTTTATAAACTATGGTTCCATAAATACTGGTTCTGCGGCTTCCAAAAGATCTATCTCTAGGTGGATTGTGTCTTGTATATCTTTCTGCTACCAACTGGCCAACAAAGCCCTCCTGGGCAAGCCTAAGGCCCATTCTACCAGAGGAAAAGCCTCTACCACGGCTCTCCTCAGGAATGTACGTATTGCAGAAATTTGTAAAGCAGCCACGTGGCGATCAGTACACACTTTCACTCGCCATTACTGTTTAGACTCTGACACACAGGCGGATGCTCAGTTTGGGCAAGCCGCTTTAAGAAATCTGTTTGGGTAATCTCATCTGTAAAATGTTGTATTTGATGTACTTATACTGCTACTCGTCCGCAGGGAAGTGGGTATGGGCTTCCTATTCTATGCAGTGCTTATGACTATTGATGAGTATCCCCTGGAAGAGAAGGATAAGTTACTTACCTGTAATCCTAGTTCTCTTCCAGGGTATACTCATCAAAGTCATAAGCAACCCTTCCTCCTCCCCGGACGAGTATTGACAGTATAGTATTGTTTTCGACTTTTCTGCCATGATTCCTCTGTTTGTACACCGTAAAAAAGAACTGACCTAACTGTCACCTGTGGTGCATGATGGGAGCAGGGGGCTCCTGGAGGTCTTAAAGGCACGGTGTCCAGGTTCTTGGAATCCTTAAAGGCAGGGTGTCAGTGTTTTTGATACTGTGACGTTTTTTCTTCTATGCAGCCTATGAGCTAATTGCCTGCTATTACTTGCCTTTTTCTGAAAATAAAGGGCTGTGTTGGAACACTATTACAGTGTATGTTCTCTGTTAGTGTTTATATTGGAGATTATTTTCTCTTTCTAAAAAACCCATGTAATATTGGCATATTAGCCTATTTGAAGTATATTAGGCTGCATATTTATGTATGTATACATGTATATATGTATGTTTTGGAAGTACTCTGTACTTGTTTTGTCTAAACATACACATATATATGTATTTTTATATATGCTCCGGGATCCCGCACGTGGGCGGGGATTATTCAGTGCTTATGACTTTGATGAGTATACCCCTGGAAGAGAACTAGGATTACAGGTAAGTAACTTATCCTTGTTGGGAATTTTACTCAGAAGGAGGCAGTGGTTTACTCGCCTCTTTTAAGTATGTCTTAAAGGAGATTCTTTCATTTATGCCATTCTTTGAGAATGCGCAAGGAAGTCAGGAAGGCCTCCATGAGTAATTATACTTTGCACACTACTAGCCGATTGGTTGATTCATATTTGGTCTGGGTTCCAATCAGTTTACGTAGGCGTTTGTTAATACGTATATCGTGTGATTTTACCATTATGCCTCTGTGATGATCAATCTACTCAATGTACACTGCATTTACTGTTTTTTTGTAAGTATTATGTTTCGCCTAGACACCGCTTCCTGCTGCCTATCTTGAAAGATGGGAATTTTAGACTGTGTAAGGAAGCCGTGGTCTATCAATCGCTACCTTCCATGCACATTTGCTGGACTGTGGTGAAAATTTTACTGTGTGCTAACAAATTACGGAAATTGTTGAGATCTTCATGTTTTTATCAAGTTTGCACTTTTTTATTGGTATGTTGTTGAATATATGTATTTTATGACTGTTAAAGAATTTGTATTTACTGATTTTTTTTTTAATTGTACTTTTATGGTTGATGTATTCAACCAAATAAAGTAAGACTTGATTTGCAAATAAATAATTGAAATGAGCAAATGATTAAAATGCAAATAGACAATGTTATGTTGTAGGGGTAGAATGTGTACGGAAATAGAAAGGCATTTGAGCATTGGATGATTAATATAGGCGTAGCACAGACAGGAAAAATAGGGATGGGAGGAGAAAAATTCGATATACTGATGTCAGTATCATTTTCATGCAGGGACAGAACAAGGATTGGAGGTTGTTACATGCAGAAAGGAGCTATATATTGTACTAGCTTAGAGAATCCACTGTCAGTGGTGTTGAGGTCTGTTATTGGATAAATAATGTAGTGAAATTTGTCCTGGACTTTTGGAGGTTGTACTTGCGTCTTTGTAATGTGAGGTACTGGATTATGCGGTATATCCCGTTTTGGTGGCCTTTGTATTTTAACGAATGAAGTTTAGAGCAGAAGGCTGTCTTTGCAATTTGAGTAGATTTTCCATTATGTTCTAGCTTGAGACAAATGAACACCAGGTTGAGACTGCAGAGAGTGGAGAAAACATGGGAAAAGATGAAATCTACCTTGGGTCTATGTGTTGACAGAGAAATGGTAGTTATTATCTGTTGTCATGTTCTGTTTCTCTGCAAGCAAGCCTTTAGCAGAAAAGGTTCAAAATAAACATTTGTTCCAAAATAGAGAGAGTTTGACCAAGTGATGAGTATTTGAGACAAAAATAATCAGAGTAGGGGCGGAGCTTGCCTGGCCTCAAGATGGCCGCAATGTGATCGAGCTCGCGCTTGCATCGCTGCAATCCGTTAAATATTTGCATCATCCACACCAGAAACACGCCAAGAAATGAAGATTCCAGAGGGCGCTAATGCCAGCTGTGCCACAATACCTCTGGCGCCAAGAATGAGTGACGCATAGCATGTAAATCGGTCCCGGACTGGTGGCGACGGTGAGTCCTGCTCGAATGCCGTGCCGACCCATGCTGCCTGTGCACAAGTCTTTCGGGCGCGGAGGTGGAGAGAGGCTGCCGAGCATCGGGTTCCTCCGATAGCGACCTACGCTACGAGGCTGGGCGGGCGGAATCGTCGCGGCACTGGATCCAGCTGCCAGGAACGGACTCCTGAGAGCGGTGAGGCCTGCGCTGCTGGGGGGGTGCCGCGGTGGACGCGGAGGGTATCGAGGCCCGCTGCTGCCGGGGCCTTCCTGCAATCGGCGCCTAGTGGAGCAGGGGAGCGCTCGATTGAAACAATGAGGAGTGCCCTCCCTCCGCTGCCATTGCAATCACGGGCTGAAAGTGGGAGAGGGCTACGATAAGGCCTGCCAGTCGTGCTTACTGGCACTAATTAGACGCTCCCTCTCGCTACGCCGGGGCTTCCCTCCAGAGGCTGGGATAGGGGGGAAAAGGCCCAAGAAGGCAATCCCCGCCTGGTACAATCGATCAGGATATAGGCCAGCACTCCGCAGCAGAGACGATTTTTAAGCAAATTGGCTACAGACTGGGGCTTATGGGGGAGTCTGCCTAAGAAGTGGCAAACTATTACAGAAATCACATCATTGCTGGTACTAGTACACGCACCCTAGGAAACAGCAGCGCTATTAGGGTTGAAGTTGGGAGTTGAGGCCAGACGTCGGAATAGCTTGTGGTGCGGGCTCCCCACTTTGCATGAGCCTGTGACTGGAGTATCGGCACTCGATACAGGCCATCGGGACAATGGGGAAATCAGATAAGACCCAAACCAAGCTACAGTTTGACCAACGTAAATCAACTAGGTCCAGAGACGAAGAAGCTGATGTCGACACAGTGAACCAGGGTGCCTCTGAGACTGAGCCGGGAGGTGACTTGCGTCACATATTGGAAGCCATGCAGCAGAGTCTATCTACCATAGATAGTAAAATTGACTCTCTCTCCTATCGTATGGACCGTATGTCGGAGAGGATAGACAAGCAGGCCGAGAGAATCGATATGGTAGAGAGGAGAGTCTCGGATATCGAGAACCAGAATGTCGAGACTGCTAGCTCTCAAAAAAAGCTGTGGAAACTCGTGGAGTCCCTACAAGCGAAAGCGGAAGACTTGAAAGCGCGCTTAAGGCGCAACAACCTACGTATAGTTGGTCTACCAGAGTCCACTCCGACAGGCAGCATGGAATTATACATGGAGAATCTACTCATCACCCTCCTGGGCCGGGAGGTATTCTCACCCATCTTTGTAGTGGAACGGGCGCACCGCTCACTGGCGCCTAGGCCTCCTCCTGGAGCTCCTCCGCGCCCCATAATTGCGCGAATATTAAATTACAGGGACAAAGACGCAGCATTGTGTAAAGCGCGGGAGCTTCGAACACTGAAACATGAAGGATCTAAGCTTTCACTGTACCCAGATTTCACCCCTCAAGTACAAGAGGCGCGCAGACGGTTCGCACCAGCCAAACGTAAACTACGAGAAATTAACTTTGAGTATGCCATGCTATATCCTGCTCGCTTGAAGGTCACAATTGATGGGAAAGCGAACGTTTACATGGACCCTGGTAATGTGCAGCAGGCACTCAGAGGCTACGCGAAATCACAAGGAGGCAAGCAGACACCAGAAAGAGCAGAGGAGGATAACAATGCACCGAGCCCCCTGGATCAAAATGACTGAGACAGTGTAAGAGGTTTAAATGTGCTCCAAGGGCGACTACTGTGTCATGCGAGGGGACATGGCTCTTCAAGTTTAGGGGGAGCTACTTTGCCATCGCAACCCCCAAAATAAATAGAGATTTGTAGTAAGGAGAGGGGGAGGAGGGTCGCTCTCGGCGCTCTCGGTAATTAATAATTGGCAAAAGTCAAGCTGCTTAGATATTTGGCCTTGGCGCACAGTGGAGTTTTTTTTCAACTTATAACTATGGATGATTACACTACGAGGAAGTATAGTTGTAGCAATGTTTAAGTTTCTAATAATTGGTTGGGCACTCACCGCCCTACAGTGTGCCACACACAGTCCTTAGAAGGGTTGTTAAGAAGTTGAGGGTTGGGATAATGTTGTCATGTCAAAAGCTGGGGGACGCGACGTGGTAGGGGGTGGGGGGATTAATGATCATGCATTGATTTTTGGCGGCAGCAGGATTGGGGACGAACGTTCCCATTTAGACAGCTATGCGCTCATTGTGAACTTTGTCAGTTGGTCGGAATATGAGTGAGGGGGATGACCAAACAACCACACTAGGGGATCACCTACTGAACTTTTGTACCTGGAATGTACGTGGACTGAATGATCAGCATAAAATACGCAAGATGGTTTCATATCTGTAGAGGCATCACATAGATGTGGCAGTGCTGCAGGAGACTCGACTAGCCCCCGTAACTGGGTTGCTAACACAGAGAAGAATGAAAGGAATGTGTGTGGCCGCTGGCTTCATGTCTCATGCACGGGGGTACTAGTATAGGTCCGACAAGGAACCAATATCGCAGTACAATCAGTTGCTATAGGCACTGAAGGAAGGTATGTTGTTGTTCACTGCCGAAGTGGGAACCTAGATGTGCGGGTAGTTGGTGTGTATGGTCCGAATTATGATAATCCCCAATTCTATTGCGCCCTGCACAATAAACTCACTACACATTCGAAAATGGCCACATTATGGGGAGGTGACTTTAACTGTGTGCAATCTCCTGAGCTTGACAGGTCGCGGGGCCCAGCGCGTTCCCCCTCCGCGGCGGCGAGGGCAATTGCAGCCAATACTGAGACGGATGACCTGGTCGATGTTTGGCGCTACCGCACCCCGACGGGCAGAGAGTACACGCACTACTCGTCGGTGCACGACATACATACACGGATAGACTTTTGGCTAGCCTCCAGGGAGCTAATACTTTTCATAACAAAGTGTGAACACCTGCCGCGCACATATTCGGACCACTCCCTGGTTAAGTTACAACTGAAAATAGACGATCTTCAGCCTAGGACCCGATGTGGCGCTTTCCTCAATATTCATTGCTAGACGAGGCATTTAAGGTAGAAGTATTAAAATAAATGGATCTTTTCTTTGCCACTAATCTTGGTAGTGTCCCAAAAATGTCCACTATATGGGAGACCTTTAAAGTTTTTATGAGAGGGGTGCTTATAGCCAAACACGCCGGGGTGCTGCACTCCATCAGAGGGAGAATGCAGAAGCTAGAGACGGAATTGGCGGACCTGGAGCGACAAGCTCTGGTGGAGTCCACTCCTGCCATACTAGCACAAATTAAAACTAAGATAGATGAATATAACGACGAGGCCCAAGTTGAAGTAGTACATCTGGGGAAATATGCAGCTGTGAAAGTTTATGGGGAGGGGGAGAGACCAGGCGTGACATTGGCTGCACTTGCTCGACCCATCGGGGGATGGAATGAGGTGTTAGAGCTGTCCGATGAGCATGGTACAATATTAAACGGCGCCGCTCATATAGCGGATAGATTTCGCTATTATTATACGGAGCTCTACTCCTCGCGAGCGAGCAACTCGGAGGAGTCGGATGAAGAATATTTGTCATATATAGCCATGAAGTGGCTTTCAAACGCACACAGGGAACACTTAATGGCGCCGTTGCGACCCACTTAAATAACTGCTGCAATGCGTACAATGGCCAATTACAAAGCCCCGGAAGCGGACGGACTAACCGTAGCATTCTATAAAGCCTACCAAGACCAGTTGGTCCAACATTTGGTAAACCTATTCGACGAAATGGCCACAGACGGCATAATGCCTCTTAGTATGAGAGGGGCCACCCTGATTACTCTATTAAAGAAAGATAAGCCCCCACAACAATGTTCGTCGTATCGGGGGTGTGGCCGACAAGATGGCCGAGTAGGATGCGTCTCTCGGAGCTCCGTCCCAACGCGGCAACATCCGCTATAATCCTGCGGTGCCTGCTAAGCACCGACCGCACACAACACATCGGCCCGACCGGGAGTGTTCTCCGGTCTGGGAATTGAACTCCGGGACGAAGTAAACAAGGTGCACGAAGCGCGGAGAGTCGCGCGTTCCCGGGATGAGGCCGCCATATTGGACTGCTGCGGAGGCTTCAGCAGTGTGAAGTGGAGGTCGGGGGCTGGTGGCGGAGCCCTTAGGTGAGGGTCCTGGCGGCCTGGGAATCGGCGCAGAGATGGAGACGCCAGCCCTGAAGACCTCCGCAAGGCCACAACTGCAGACAGGGCTGATGATTCGGGGGATCCTACGGACGAGGTGCACGCGTTCCCGGGATGAGGCCGCCATATTCGACTGCTGCGGAGGCTTCAGCAGTGTGAAGTGGAGGTCGGGGGCTGGTGGCGGAGCCCTTAGGCGAGGGTCCTGGCGGCCTGGGAAGCGGCGCAGAGATGGAGACGCCAGCCCTGAAGACCTCCGCAAGGCCACAACTGCAGACAGGGCTGATGATTCGGGGGGATCCTACGGACGAGGTGCGACCAGGCAGGTTGGGACGCCGTAACAGCCGGGTCCCGCCCACACCAGCAGAAGCGCAGCATAGATAGCTGTGAGCAGATGGCTAAGTCCCTGAGCGAGGGTCCTGGCGGCCTGGAGAGCAGTGACGGGAACTACAACCCAGAGGGGCTCCGTGGAGGGCACCTGTGAAGCGGACGTAGATCTGGGGGATCTCCTCGAGCGAGGTGAGATTTGGCAAGCAGGACGTCGTGGTGGCCGGGACCCGCCATGCCGATGGTGGCGCGACGACGGTGTGACGGACTCCCCAACGGGAGACTGTGATTATAGAAGTACGGGCGGTCTCACTCTGAACAGTGCTTGACCCCGGTCTAACTAATCCTGGAGGCCGAGGGCCGCACAGAGGCTTGAAAACAAAAAGGAATCTTCAGTGTAAGGGAGAGTGACGGAGAGGACCCGCCCGTGTGTCTCTGACCGCTGGATAGCGGATTCTGGTGAGGATAGGAGAAAGATGAGTAAAACACCGGTGCGGAGGTGCAGCGGAAATGGCGAGTACCTGGAGGTGGGGGTTAAAGTAGGATACCCTTTACCCCAACGCTTGTTCCTGTGGACTGACAGATGCTTGGCTACTTGCCGGTGAGGGTAGATTAGCCCGGTGATGATAACGGGCTTGACGTGGCCGGCCCTGAACGTACGTGGCGTTCGGTGGGGACCCCGAGTGGAGGTACTAATTAAAGAGAAAACCGGGGGTCTTGGGCATAACCTACGGTTGGGTTGCTAGAAGCGGAGGATACTGTGAGTGGCAGACCGGAGTGGTCCTCGTGTGGGTCGGCGCCGGAGTCCTGTCTCGCTACTGTTCATCATGGGTAAGGATAAAGGCACTAGAGCGCAAACTAACAAAATACTAAATTACGGGCAGCCTATCCCCCAGGGGCCCAAACAAAGGGACGGGCGAGGAGAAGACGATGCTGCGGGGGCGCCAGGGGAAGAACAACGAGATCCCTCTCTGAGTGATATCCTGATGGCCGTTCGGACTACGAGAGACGAGATGGTGACCAGGATAGACGCAGTGGCGATTGATGTCAATCTCCTCCGATGTGACCTACGCAAGGTCTCCGATAGGGTCACCACGACAGAACAAAACGTGGATGTACTCCAGACGGAGGTCAAATCTCTGCGGGAGACGGTCATGGAGCTTCAGAGGAAGATGATCAGATTGGATGAACGCGCCTGAGGACCGGGAGGGACGCTTATGGAGGAACAACTTACGATACGTGGGATTCCCGGAGCAAGCGGAGGGACCCTCGACGGAGCTGTTTTTGGAGAACTGGATCACGAAAGTGCTGGTACCGGGTAAAACTTCCAAGTTCTTTAATATTGAGAGGGCACACAGGGCCCTGGTTCCTCCCCCATGCCCAGGGGCTCCGCCGAGAGCCATTATAGCCCGGTTCTTTAACTACCGGGACCGAGACCTGATCCTACAGTCCACATGCGCCAAGACCGACTTACACTATGAGGGACATCACATTGCAATTTTCCTTGATTACACGCAACGAGTGCAGGATCAGCGACGCACTTTTCTGGCGGTGAAGAGACGCATGAGGGAGGCGGTCTGAAATATAGCCTCCTCTATCCAGCCAAGCTCCGACTTGAATAGAAAGGCAGGGCTCTGTTTTTCGGATCGGCGGAGGAGGCCTCAGATTGGATGGATACTACAGGAGACCGCGAAGCCAGACGGAAGTCACAGCCTAACCCAAAGACAGTTGTGGAACTAACGGACTCAGCAATGAGAGGGCGTGAATTCTCCGGAGGAGAACGCCAAAAGGACACATGTGAATCTGGAAGAGTCAGAGTGTGCGAAGATGGAACTTTACAGGTGGTGGCGGGGATGTCGAAATCTGACTTAACCTCATCGGAGGTTATACCGGACACTAATGTATCCTGAGATCCACGTGCTGTGCAGGACAGTCGACTGGGGGTTCTGAACAATCAGATAAGTGGGCACAACAAACTTACCACAAACACTTTCTTGTTTTTTTTCTACTTTCGTTTTCTCTGGTATTCGGTGAGGGATGGTATAGCTTGCATGTTCCGCGTGTGGGAGGGAACACACCCCTCAGTAGCGGCTGGGAATTGCCTGGGGAGCTGGAGGCTTTGTCCTCGCACCCGACGAGAGCCCAGCCTCTTGCAATGCATCTACTCAGAGGGTTTTGATCAATGCTCAGATGTGAAGGCTTTATCCTATGTAACACAATTGTGGATACTACTGCACAGCATTGTTATATTGTTGAAGAATTTGGAGGGGGGTGGTGTAGGGCGGGAGATGGGATTGTTTGCTCTCTACATTGTTGGGAGGGATAGACCTGTTTCACTGCCCAGTGGGTGGGGGGGGATATGGGGAGTCAATTTGATCTGTTTGTTCTTTATGGTTTCAAGGGAAGTTCAGGGGATCCATGTGCTGGTTATAACTCTCCGCAGTGTGCTCAATCCCAAACTAGAAAGCCGGGATGGGAACGTAAAAACGATGCCGGCCACTTGATCTCATGGCTCCCCCTATGATGAAATTACTTACCTGGAATGTAAGTGGTATGGCAATGCTGGATAAGCGTAGAAGGGTGTACTCCTATTTACGACGGTATAAGGTGGCCATGGCCGGCCTGCAGGAAACACATGTTTGGGGAGATACGTGAACGTATATTCGTCGCAGATGGAGGGGACAGCTGTACGCCACGTCCTTCTCTGGGTTTGCACGGGGAGCGCTTATATGGGTGGCCCCGGGGACTCCTTTTCAACATATCCATCATGTGCTTGACCCGGAGGGACGCTATATGATTCTATATGTAAGACTTAACGGTCAGGAGGTATTATTATTTATTATTATTATTATTATTTATCAAGCGCAGAAAGAATCATCCCCAAGGGGATCTCTCGGCGCCACAATAACAGGCAACAGAAGCGGAGACTGCTAGTTAGTGATTGAACAGCCAGGTTTTAAGAAGTTTTTTTAAACTGCGTGAGGTTAGTGCAGGAGCGAATATGGGTCGGCAGTTTGTTCCAATGACAGGGAGCCAGATAAGAAAACGACCGGCCGCCCATTCTGGTTTTGTTTATCCTCATGGGGCACAGCAACCGCTGGCCGCTAGATCTCAATTGGCGGGAAGGAATATACGGTTTTAGCTTCTTTTTTAAGTAGCCTGGACCATTCCCCTGTAGTGTTTTAAAGACCAGACATAGAAGCTTAAACACTGCCCGTTTCCTTATGGGCAGCCAGTGGAGCAGTCGCAAGAGGGGTTCGGATGGTGTCCGAGAGGGCCGATTAAAGGCTATGCGAGCGGCTGTGTTCTGCACTACCTGCAGCCTTGAGAGTAGACCTTCCCTTATCCCTACCAGTAGGGAATTGCCATAGTCTAGTCTACTTACTAGTAGTGCTTGAATTAGAGATTGTCTTGCTGAGAGAGGAATCCATTGGAATACCTTCCTAAGCATTCGCATCAGGCCGAAGCATGTGCCTGAGATGCTTTTCACATGTTCATCCATGGAGAGTTTGTCATCCGATAAGACACCGAGGTTTTTCACCCATTTTTTTGGGGTAGGAGGTTCACCCAGCTCAGAAGGCCACCAGTCAGTAGACCAAAACTCGTCTGCCTTTCCAAATAGAAGAATCTCAGTTTTGTTTGTTTTGAGCTGCAGAAAATTCGCAGTCATCCACGCAGCTGTTTTTAACATGCAGTTTTTAAATTTTTCTCTGGACGTTGCGAGGTCTGGGTCAATGGTTATTATCAATTGTGTATCATCCGCATACGAAATGGTATCAAAGCCCCAAGATCTAATAATAGTGGCCAGGGAGGACACATAAATGTTGAATAAAGTGGGGCTTAGAATGGATCCCTGGGGGACCCCTTTGTCCACAACCGTGGTCTGAGATGTAAACGAGTCTAATTGGACTAAATGTGTTCTGTCCGAGAGGAAGCTTTCAAACCATTTTAGGGCCATTCCACTGACACCTATCTCTCGTAACCTTTGCACTAGAATTCAATGAGAGATGGTGTCAAACGCTGCTGACAGGTCTAGGAGGATCAACATGGTTGGCGTACCCTTATCTAAGGCCAGCTTAATCGTATCTGTTACATCTGTTAGGATGGATTCTGTACTATATGACGCACGGAAGCTTGACTGGGAAGGGTCAACTAAATTGTTCAATTCAAGAAATTCTGTTAACTGCTTATTTACTAATGCTTCCATAATCTTAGAAAAAAAAGGAAGTAGTGATATGGGTCTATAGTTCTGCAGGTCCTGTGGATCGGCCAGGGTTTTTTCAGTATGGGTCTGATTCAAGCCTTCTTCCATTTCTGAGGGAAGGAGGCTGTAGTTAGTGATAGGTTACAGACTTCAGTGATTGGAGCCGTTAGGGCCCGGGCCAGAGCTGAAATAATGTAAGGGGGAGGGGGGGCCTGGTCAAGAGGGGAGCCTGATTTTATTTGTACTAGTAGGGCCTGGACTGGCTCCGGAGTGATAGCATTAAAAACTTGCAATGGGGAAGAGATTAGATCTGGCACCTCCTGGTTACCCAGTACCGCCCTTAGTTCCTCCTCATTGCTGAAAGAGCTGTAGATTTTATCGATCTTTTGATGGAAGTGATTTGCAAGATCATCACAAAACCTTTGAGTCAAAGGAGTAGTTGGATTATTTACCCTCGAGTTAGTGAAATCTTTAAGAATCTTGAACAGTTCTTTGTAGGAATTTTTTGCTTCACTGATTCTAACCCCTAAATGGGATCTTCTTGCGGTGTTGCACTTTTTTAAGTATGCTCTGAAAGCCGTTTTATAGGCTAGTTTATCTTCCTCCTGTTTTGATTTCCTCCATTTCCTTTCCCGTTTTCTACAGGTAGCTTTTTCCTTCTTAAGACTGTCGGTATAACAAGGTGCTGGGGCTATCTTTTCCCAGGTCTTGCCTACTTTACATGGGGCAATAGTATCTAGAGCCTTTACCAATGAGTCCTTTAGTGCTCCCAGCGCTGCGTCAATGTCCACACAGTCCTGCAAGACTGGGGGATTGAAAGCGGAGATGAATGAGGCAAGGGTCACCTTCCTCCAAGATCTCCGAGATCCCACAATGTACTGACGTTTGTTGATAACATTTGGAATTTTTAACGAAAATTTTAGTGCACAATGGTCTGTTTAAGTTAAGGTTATGGGGGGTTCCACTGTTATGTCCTGTATATTAGAAAAAATGGTATCCATCGTGTGTCCCGCTATATGCGTGGAGCCAAGTACTTTAGGAGAGAGTCCGAGAGATTCCATAGCTGCTATCAAACGAGCGGAATCAGGGTCTGAAGAGATATCCAAATGATTAAAATTTCCTACTAGTAGAAAATTGTCTGCTTGCAATGTGAGGGGAGCAAGGGATTCCAATAGTGATGCGCTAAAATCTTTTTTTTCGCCTCGGGGACGATAGACCACTGCTCCCATCCAGTTCGGGCCATGTGCGATCTCCAATTTAAATGCCATCATCTCTAGGCTAGGGGAGGAGATTGTGTCAAAAAGCTTAATGCATAAAGGTAGGCGAGTTGCAATGGCTAAACCTCCTCCCTTCTTCCCCACTCTGTCTAGTCTAGAGACTCTGTATTCTTCTGGAAAAGCAAGAGTCAGAGATGGGGCAGCAAGCTTGTGCAGCCATGTTTCAGTGAAGAAACAGATGTCTGGTTTAAAAGTGTCTAACAGATCCCAGACTTCTGCCACGTGTTTGGGAATGGACCGTGAGTTGAGGTACAGACCCTGTAGGTCGTAAGGTTGACCTCCCTTTTCATGCGTCTTCTTGCTGGATAGATTGTTTGTTGCTTATACCTAGAGAATTCGTAGAGTGAATGTGTGATTGCGTGGCCGTGGGGGGGTATGCCTGGAACCGGTTGCATCTCGAGCAATGGCCAAAATGCGGGCCGCTAATCAGGGATATTTTCCCCTTACACCTTGTTCTTTCAATATTGTCTCCAATCTCCACGAGCACAGATTTTCAGTAAGTAAGTGGGGGCATATTGATCTACCTCTTAAGAGCGAGAAGCAGCCTCCCTGGCGGCGTTCAGGCGCGGACGGCGCGCCGGCTGCGCGTCCGCGTAAGGGCCTTTTTAATGTACGTAGGCCGAGGCCCAGTACACGGAACTATGGGGGACAACTAAAGCGTAAACCGCTCAAAGATGGCAGCCGTCAACGGGCTTGTCGACCACCAACAGGGCTACCTCTCTCCACGCAATCGATCTCCTAGCAAGACCGCGGTGGACCGGAGAGTAGCCTCGGGACGTTCAGGTGCCCTAAGGTAAGCAAACTAAGAATACGGGAAATGCCACAATGTTAAAAACACAGTTAAAATGTCACAATGTTAAAAACACAGTTAAAATTCACACAAGGGAACTCGTTCTGCACAGAGCGCTATTTCCTGTGCCAAATAACTAAAAGTAAAAACAATATCCGAGATCAGACGTCCGCTATTCTGACATCACCTACTATTCTACTGCGCGTCCGCGTAAGGGCCTGTTTTATGTATGTGGGCCGAGGCCCAGTACACGGAACTATGGGGGACAACTAGAGCGTAAACCGCTCAAAGATGGCGGCCGTCAACGGGCTAGTCGACCACCAACAGGGCCACCTCTCTCCACGCAATCGGTCTCCTAGCAAGACCGCAGTGGACCGGAGAGTAGCCTCGGGACGTTCAGGTGCCCTAAGGTAAGCAAACTAAGAATACGGGAAATGTCACAATGTTAAAAATACAGTTAAAATGTCACAATGATCATGCCCACGTGGAAATCACTCTGGCAGGGATAGGCAGACCTCCGGGCTCCACTCCACGTTGGCGCCTCCCTCCCCAAGTCCTGCGCGATCCGGTGGACGTAGACGAACTGAAACAAGCCATACGCTCCTACTTCACCCATAATGATCTCCCGGAAACCCCTATTTCTCTCCTGTGGGATGCCTTTAAAGCTACGATCCGGGGTACCATCACCTCTATTTCCATAGCCTGGAGAAGGGAGGCCCGATTGGTAGAGGACAGCCTCGGCCGCGACATTAAAACACTGGAGCGGCAAACCCACGCAGCACCCTCTCTACCTGTGAGGAAAAAGCTCGCGTCACTTCGGGGACAACTTAAAGCTCTACGAGTGAACAAGGCGGAACACTCCCTCCTCGCCTTAAAGCAGAAATTCTATGGAGGAGGTAATAAGGTGGGCTCCATGCTAGCACGCCGCCTCCGCCTACGGATATCCCGTAATCACATAGCCCACCCTCCACCCGGCAGGGTAATTTTGGCAATCTCAGAAAGTGCCAAACAAAGGGAGTTCCATGGGTTCTTTTCTGACTTATATAAGGCTGGGGACACTTGTGTGGACCAGATAGACCCCTTCCTGGACTCTTGTCCCTGGACATCTCTAGGCCCCTACCACCAGAATCAGCTAGAAGAGCGCATTACAGCGGAAGAGTTATTAAACGCTCTAAAGAGTATGCCGATGGGGAAATCACCCGGCCCTGACGGCCTGACACTGGCCTTTTACCGCCTCTTTCTCCCAGAACTTCAGGCACCCTTGTTGCGCCTTTTTAATTCATTCGCTGAAACTGGATCTGGGATCCCGTCAATGGCTGAGGCGGAGATTGTACTCATCCCGAAGCCCGGGAAAGATCATACTGCATGTGCATCGTTCCGTCCGATATCTCTCCTAAACGTTGACGCCAAGCTCTATACTAAAATCCTAGCCTGACGCTTGGCTCCTCTCCTCCCGAGTCTAATTGAACCCGACCAAGTGGGCTTCATACAAGAACGTCAGGGAGCGGATAACCTACGGAGAATAGCCCATCTGGTACAAAAGGTTCATCAGCACGCCATGCCTGCCTTCTTACTCTCCCTTGACGCCGAGAAGGCCTTCGACCGAGTCGACTGGTCTTTCCTGCGGGCGGTTCTCCACCGTATAGGCCTAGGACCTCTCATGATAGCCCGCATCATGGCACCGTATGCTGACCCTAAGGCGCGAATTCGGGTGAATGGGCTCCTGACTCCTTCTTTTTCCATTCGAAGGGGCACTCGCCAGGGTTGTCCACTATCACTGTTGCTCTTTGCGCTCACCTGGCGATTGCTATCAGACGGTCGGAGGATGTTAGGGGTGTCCGCATGGGTGGGGTGGACCATAAGATTGCCCTCTTCGTGGATGATCTACTTTTGACGCTCACGGAACCTGCGACCTCCCTCCCGGCGCTCTTGGACACCCTTGCCCAATTTGAGTTGATATCGGGTCTCAAGATCAATCTTCCAAAATCGCGTGCACTCAACCTCACTCTTCCTCCCCAGCAGTTAGAAGGACTTCAGGCAGTCAACCCTTCCAATGGGCCTCAAAGTCCATCCGATATTTGGGGATCAATATCACAGCTACTCTCGACACTTAGACGCAAGCCAACTGGCCTGCATGTAGAACCACCATGCGAGAGGACCTCCGTCGTTGGAAAGCATTACCCCTCTCTTGGCTGGGGCGCCTTAACGCAGTGAAAATGTCCATACTCTCAAAGGTTCTATATATATTTCAAGCGCTCCCGATGCCAATCCCCCATAGAGATATCCTGGGCCTCCAAAGAGAAGTAGTTACCTTCATTTGGGGTGGAGGAAGACCGCGTCTTTCCACCAGAGTCCTGATGCTACCGCGTGGTCGTGGGGGCCTAGCATGTCCAGATCTCCTGGCCTACTACTGGGCATCGCATCTACGCTATATATCGGAGTGGTCGGGGCGTGGTTTGCTGTGCTGCGGAATGGCCGCTCTGTGAGCGCGCTCCGCCGGCCGAATATTTATCCTGCACTTATCGGCACATCATCGGGGGCTGAACCCGGCTGAAAACGCGTCTTTGAAAGCGGCGAACCTGTGGCTGTCTAGGGCGGAAAGATCAGCTACCGCCATTGCATAGCCGCGGAACCACGGCGAGAGAGGACCTGAGGCGAGCTGCGTGGAGTGAACAGACGGAGGTGCAGAGCGGGCACACCGCCTACTCGAATCCGGGGACTAGCGGTGGACGGTGACGACACGTATGTGCGGCGCACTCTCAGCCCCGATTCAAAACGGTGAGACCGGAGTGTTGCGGATGCGGGCGGAGGCACGGCTACATATCGGGTGCGGCTGTGCAGGAGAGGCCTGAGCTGGCGGAGACCCGAGACGATTCGCTCCGGCCTGCCGCCGCCATTTTGTAGACGGAGGGGAGACTGGCAGAAGAGTGGGTCGGGGACAGACTAGGCAGCTGGATACATTGGATTACCGGATTGGGGGACACCCGAGAACCTCTACGCACCTGCGGGTGCACCGGCGAAGACCGCAGGACGTTGAGGACCCGTCCAACAGAGGTACAAAGGTGGAGGCGACGACGGGGCACCCAGAATAAATGGTGGCACTTTGGGGACGGCGCAGAACCCGGCACTTGCGAGCAGGGGCCACAGAGAAAAGAACAACGTGTTTCTTGAGGCCGTAGTGGCATGCAACCTTGAAATTGGCCACAACTGAATACCGGCTGGCCTAGTGGTGGAAGAAGCCTCGAAACAGGGAAGGACGGTGAGTGGTGGAACCGCAGACTCTGGCACACACGCTGACAGTGGAGGACGCGGCGATTGAACAGAGCCTGCTGCACATAATTGAAGTGTGGCTGGTGCCGGTAATTTGGAGTAAAGTGAAGTGCCATCCTGTCAGAGTCTGGTGGGAGTAACATAGGAGGTGTTGGGACCGCCGACGGGCTAACAAGTTGGTTCCCGAGCTGCTTGAAAAAACACGGTGGGGTGAGCAATATGGGCAAACCTGACGCCAAGCATTCTAAGCTCACCTTCGAACAGCGGAGGTCGACGAGACACGCTGAGTCGGACTCGGAATCCGCCGCAGGTGGGACTGTAGAGGGTCAAATGGCGGATCAAGGGGAGGATATGCGCACGCTCATGCTGGAGATGAGATCTAGCTTGCGTACGATTGATGCTAAGTTGGACACACTCACCACCCAAATGGAATCAGTGAAAACTCAGGTTGGGGTGCACGAACACAGATTGGACGTCCTAGAAAACAAGCAATCCGACTTCCATGACTTTCAGGTGGAGACGAAAGAACAGCTATTAAACATGGACAGATTACTGGGAGTGATCCGTGCAAAGAACGAAGATTTAGAGGCGAGATCGCGCCGGAACAATCTACGCATTACCGGGGTCCCGGAAACGACGGCTATGGAGAAGATGGAACCCTATGTCGAGGGCTTGCTGAGGGATCTCTTTGCCGATCATCTCTCACCGGTGTTTGCAGTTGAGAGAGCTCACAGGGCCCTGGGCCCCAGACCACCGGCTGGATCTGCTCCGCGACCCATACTGGCCAAAATATTGAATTATCAGGACAGAGACACAGTGCTGCGTCAGGCGAGGAAGATGGGGAAGGTAACGCATCAGGGAAACAACCTCTCGTTCTACCCGGACTTTACCCCAGCGGTGCAGGCGGCAAGGAGAGAATTTCTTCCGGCGAAGCGACTACTTCTGCAGGCGCAGATCCCTTATTCGCTGCTGTATCCCGCTAAACTTAAAGTTTCGCACGATGGATCTGCACATTTCTTTACAGACGCTAAATCAGCTTTGAAATTTGCCAAGCATGTGGGGGGCAAACAGTCTAGGGGCTCTAGGTCACCGGATCACCTGAACACCCATCAGCTAAGTGATAATGACTGACATTGATGTTTGTGGGTTGGTTCGATTCTGTATGTACAGTTTTTAGTGCTCCTTATTGTGCAAAGATGAATGTGGGGTGGTGTCACATCGGGGTGGGGGGAGGGGCTGCGGATACTGGGGTCATTACATTCGAGATGGCAGGTTTCAGACCCTGAAGGTTGGCGGCTGTTGTCTGGGTGGGACTGGTGGAACGGGGTCCTGGGCAAGATCCTTCGCGACAGAGGCACCAGTCATTACACTGATGGGACTCTCACTGGCAATCTCGGGGTTGACTTTCTGGGTGTATTGGGAGGACTAGGGATCAGACATTGGCATGGGTCTGAAGGTTACTCCGGTATACTACATGGGTGCCACAGGTGTCTTTCACATCGAGTTGTAATGGGTTCGCCTACCGGAAGTGTTTCGGCCATCTGCGACAGGGTAGAGTGCCGGCATCCACACTTCCCCATGGGAGTTTTCCCTAGATATTGTTGGTATATCAGTTTGAGTTTTGGGAAGGGGTCTTTTCAACCTGATTGGGGGGTTGGAGTGGGTGGGTGGGGGGGGGGGGGGCGAAAGTTTTTTGTTTTGGTAGTATAATGAGATGCATTTGGTCGATACACACAGCACGGTATAGCACACGTTATTCTTGGTTGGGCCAGGTAGAGACCCATTGGGAGTACTTCTTCCCGACAGCATGACTAGCATCAACTGTTTAACGTGGAACATACGGGGGCTGAATGACAGTCGGAAAACGAGGTTGGTACAGGCATACCTATCCAGACACAAAATTGATTTGTGCATGCTACAAGAAACCCACCTGAGATCCCAGACATCCCTCAGACTCAGGCATAATAGATGGGGATACTCTTACATGGCAGCGTATTCTAATTATTCCCGGGGGGTAGCGATCCTGATCAGAAGAGGGCTGGACTGGAGGGAACGTGAGGTGCACGTGGACACAGAGGGGCGATTTGTAATTCTGGTGGGTCAGTTGAGTGGAATGTTGATAACGCTGGTGGCAATATATGGACCGAACACAGACTGTCCTGATTTTTTCCAGGAGGTGTGGGCCAAGGTGAGGGCGACAGGGTGCTCCACGATTCTATGGGGAGGAGATTTTAATGTGGCCCTTAATGACGCGCTGGACAGACAGGGGGCGGCCCGTACTCATCACCCAGCCGCGGGCAAACTGCTAAATACACTAGTAGAAGATGGTAACCTATTGGATCTTTGGCGCTCCAGACATGCGTTGGTGAGGGAGGGTACTTGTTTTTCAGAACATAAAAATGCCTGGTCTCGACTAGATTATTGGTTAGCAACAAAGGATGTGGCCAGTTGGGTGGTGGAGGTGCGGCATCTGCCAAGGACGCTGTCAGATCACTCCCCATGTCTCCTAAAAATTACATTGCCAGACTCCACTCAAAGAGCATTCACCTGGAGGCTGCCGCCAAAAGCGCTGTTGAACACAGCGTTCAAGGAAGAAATTCGAACCGACATCATAGATTATTTCACAATTAACACTGGCACTGTGGACACGGAGGAGTCACTCTGGGAAGCGTTCAAAGTGGTTATTCGAGGGCAATGTATCTCCAGACAAGCGGGTGTGCTTAAAGCCATTAGACTCACACTGCAGAAAATCGAAGGACAGATTAAGGACCTTGAGACACGTATCTACTCGGAACCGGCCCCAGAGCTGCTTGGTGAGCTAAAAACCAAACTACTAGAATATACGGAGGAAGCACAGAGAGAGGTGAAGTTCTTGGGCAAATACGCTGAGGCACGGAGGTATGGGAGGGTGACAGGCCGGGACGCACATTGGCTGGCATGATTAGAAACCAACGGACCACACCTTACATATCGGAACTGACGGACGGAGCTGGAGGCACGGTGTGGGGATCAGAAGCTATACTAGCTCAATTCTCGACCTTTTATGCAAACTTATACACAGCCACACAGACTGAACATCCGGTGGGGATACAGGAATTTTTAGATTCCGTGGCGTTGGTGTGATTTAACGATAGACATAGGGAGTACATGCATGAACCATTTACGGTACAAGACGTAATAGCGGTTATAAAGAGCCTCCCTCTAGATAAGGCCCCGGGATCTGATGGCCTGACGACCGCATTTTATAAAACCTATGTGGACGAGCTAGCCCCCAGATTGCTGGCTATGTACGAGGAGGCGTACGACACAGGTATATTGCCGAGCTCACTGCGCGAAGCTATCATCGTCACGCTACTGAAACCAGGGAAATCTGAAGTTGAACTGGACTCCTACCAACCGTTGTCGCTTATTAATGTGGATGTGAAAATATTGGCTAAACTCGTAGCAAATAGAATCAAACCCCTACTACCCTATATCGCCCTACCAGACCAGTCGGGTTTTATACCTGCAGATCCACTGCTCACAACCTCAGAACACTTTTCGCGATCTTACACTACTTAAGTCCGGAGGTGCAGGCGGCGGCGGTATTCTTGGATGCTACAAAAGCATTCGATTCACTGGAATGGCCGTATCTATTCAAAGTGCTGGAGCGGATGGGATTTAGCCCCCTGCTGGTAAAGTGGATCCAGCTACTTTATGAAGCCCTGACAGCCCGTTTACGAGTTAATGGACTGCTGTCCGCTCCTTTCCAGATTACACGGGGCACGAGACAGGGATGTCTGTTGTCTCCTCTGCTCTTCGCGATAGCGATGGAGCCCCTGGCCGCCCGTATACGACAACACCACACAGATAAAGGCATTGGATTTGATGCTAGAAGTCTCCTGATCTCCTTATATGCTGACGACGTCACTCTGTACGTCTCGAACCCGGCCCAGAATCTGGATTTAATTTTACGGGAGTTCATAAAATTTGATGGACTGGCGGGTATTTCTATAAATTGGGCAAAATCGGTGGTCTTCCCTCTGACGGAGGGCACGAGTGCTGTGGTGTCGGAGTTTCCAATACACTGGGAAGGAGGGAAGTTAAAATATTTGGCGATTTGGGTCAGTCGTGATACGCAGGAAGTATGGAATCTAAACTATGGAAGGGCGATTGCCTGGCTTGCGGAGAAGGTGGTAGTATGGAACAAGCTCCAACTGTCAGTGGCAGTTAGGATAGCCCTGATAAAAATGGTTGTACTCCCTAAATTTTTATATCTGTTTGTCAACTTGCCGCTAATTCTCACTCAGGCCTTCTTCACCAAACTTAGATCGCTACTGATATCGGTGACGTGGGCGGGCGGACAAGCCAGAGTGTCTTGGGAACTACTGTCGCTGCCGCTTAGGCAGGGAGGGATGGGAGCGCCGGATATGAAACTGTACGCATTGTGTGCGCAGGCACAATTTCTGCATTATTGGGTTCACCCGACGCCCTATCAACCGCATGTGGCGGTGGAGGCGGATGTGGTGGCACCGCTTCCACTCAATGTGGCAGTGTATAAAAAATTCACACGTCCAATGGAGGGCATAGACACCACTGAAACCCTGAGATGGGCGTGGGATGGTTTGCGGAGACGAGCGGGAGCGAGTATCCTATACGCCCCCTCAATTCCCATAACACAGAATCCAATGCTGCCAAACGTAAGAGACGGGATCAGTAAGAAGACGGCAAAGGACATGACGTTACATACGTTCGCGGATCTGTACCCGGAAGGGAAGTTTCGTGACCCACCGAAAGCGGAGGAAGGGAGAACAGTACGGTTTGGGGAGACTTTTTTATACCACAAGTTGCGGGCCGCTTGCCGGGCTGCACATGCTGATTTTCCTGCGCAACCGCCCCCACTGACAGCGCTGGAGAACCTGCTTAGTACCCCATCGCCGCGTAAACTCATCACGAGACTCTATACACACATGCAAAATGAAGCACCCGTGACTGTGCCGGTGGCATGGGATAAATGGAGGGAGGAACTGACACCCCCACTGACAGACGACCAATGGGCATATTGCTGTAAACCGATCACAGAATTGTCTCCCAATTACAGGTTAAGATTAGTCCATTTTAAATTTTTACACAGGTACTATAGAACGCCCTCTAGCCTACATAAAATGGGTCTAAGAGACGACGACTGCTGTTGGTGGTGTGGGACGCCCTCGGCTTCCTTTTTACATATGGCATGGGAGTGCCGGGTCATTGCTGGGTACTGGGCAGAGATCTTCATGTCTAAAAACCAGATCTTGGGTATGGGATACACCCCGTCTCCGTTGGTTGGGCTGCTGGGTTATGTGAAGGACACACACGTCAGGAAACGTAAACTACATGCTCTGCTTCTCTTGTTCGCTAAACGTCAAATTGCGATTCATTGGGGGAGGAAAAAGAAGCCTACCATACAAGAGTGGGTTAAGGGAGTGACATACTGCAGAGTTCAATTTGATACCTTTTGGGAATTGATGCCGCCAGCGTCTAGACCCCGGGAGATATGGGAGCCGTTTGTAACCTGGGTACGTGAAGGGTCGCATGGTACAGACGAAATACAGGATGTTGGGAATAGGGTGGGAACTGAGTGATTATGTACTAAACTGTGAAACTGTAATATCAGACATGCAATGTCAATGATCTGGATAGGGGACGTAAGATCGGCCTGTAATGAAAACTGAATTATTATATGCTGAACATAATGGGTGAAAATGGACCGGGGGGGGGGGGGGAATGGGTCGCTCAACTGGGAAAACGAAGACATTCATAGACTGTGTGTACTAGACCGTTGTTGATTCGGAACTTTATACACCAAGGTTCTCTATATGTTCTGTTGTTAATGGTATCATGTGTACTATTGTTATAAAACAATAAATAAAACATTAAAAAAAATATATATATATATATATCGGAGTGGTCGGTGCGGGCCAGTGAAAAACAGTGGTTCCACATGGACCGGGCGGTGGCCTGTCGCCCGTTGTGGGATTTAGCTTGGCTGAAGAAAAGCGCTCGACATCCCAGTGCTTATATCGCCATGCCCACACGCACGGTATTGGAAATATGGGACAGAATCGCGGTACCTCGAGGCCTTACCACATTCCCCTCCCCCCTCACTCCAGTGGCGCTTAACGCAGACTTTCCCCCCAGCTTCTAGCATACCCTCTTTTCGAGCGTGGGAGACAGGGGAGTGCTGCATCATTGAGCAACTCTTCGAGAAAGGGGTTTTCAAGTCGTTTGAACAGTGTCGGGCAGACTTCAACCTCCCAGTAAACATTCGGTTAGAATACTTTCAAATCCGCCACTGGCTTCGGGCCCCATCCTACACCATTCGAACTTTTGGTTAGAGCATTTGATGGGTCTAGAGGACTAATCTCTCGGACCTATAAGGTCCTCCAACAATCTCAAGCGGTCTCACCCCACACTTATCAACGCCAGTGGCAAAGGGATGTTAAGAATGAAATTCTTCCTGGCCGGTGGGCTCAGCTCTGGCGGGACATTCGACGCATGCTTAAAAGTACGATACAACAAGAATCGGCATATAAACTTATGACGCGCTGGTATTACACCCCTCTTAGACTGCAGAGAATGTTTCCTGGAGTTACCCCTAATTGCTGGCGTTGCTTGACGGCTCAGGGCTCTTTCATTCACATCTGGTGGGAGTGCCCACTTATTATTTCGTACTGGTCGGAGATACAGAAACACATTAGGGTAATAGTGGGGTTTCCCCTCCCCAATGATCCGGGAGTTCTCATTCTGGGCCTCCGCCCCACCATACTTAAAGCAATGACACATATGGCCTGGCGTCTGATATTTCAAATGCTTACTGCTGCGAAGCAAGTCATAGCGTCCCACTGGAAAAAGGCCTATACTCCTCCTACCGCCATGTGGTTTACGAGACTCTGGCAGGTCATGGCGATGGAACTTCTTTCCCACAGACTGGCACACACAGATGCCAAATTTCAGCGCACTTGGCAGCCCTTGGTCCAGTACCTGACCCGGTTGGAGCACGCTGGACTGGTACCCCCTCGACTGCGCGCCCTTCAACTCTTTGACGATCCAATACTTCCCAGAGGGGACGCCCACGACGCCGACACAGCCTAAGCAAACGAGAACTCCATATGCTCTCCAGATGCTTTACGCCAGAAAGCCAATCTCCGGTCTGTTACGGACTGCCTCCGCATGCCCTGGGCTCCTCCCTCTTGCGTGCCACCTGACCAGAGAGATGTTTCCCCCAATCTGCTCCCTAGGTTCCTCTTATTTTTTTCTTTCTTCCTTTCTTCTTCTTCATAAATCTACTTGCTTTCTTCTTGGTCAAATCTACTTTGCAGGGCCAGCAAACCAGCATGTTCAGCATCCCACAGACCATCTTCTCGCACATGATGCGAACATTTACCAGTAGCGGTGGGTCTGAAAAGTCTAAATGCGAAGTGCAAACATTTTCTCCAGGATAGCCACCGAGACAGCCCTCTATTACTTCGTTAATGGGTTGACCTATAACGCCTACCGTAAATAGGCCGCAAATCCAAGGGCCCATGTCCTGTTGCAACTGTATATTGGTGAGTTCTACATTACACCTGTAGAAGTGTAGTACAGCTAGCATACGATGGCAGGATTGCTTCTATCCAATAGACGAAGATTATTACACTGTAATTGCGCACATTTATTGCCTTACTATTCATAGCTCTACCTAACGCGGCCGGCCCAAAGTGGTTGTAGGCGGCTTGCTGTGTATTTCCCTTACCCAGTCTTAAGAGTTACTGTCTTGATAACTTGCACTGCCGGCCCTGCTGGGGATGTAGGCGGACTGCTGTGGAGATGACCTTTACTCTTTAATAAAGCTCTTTACAAAAAAATAAAAATAAATGTAAAGACTGTAAAAAAAAAAATAAAAAAAAATGTCACAATGTTAAAAACACAGTTAAAATTCACACAAGGGTACTCGTTCTGCACAGAGCGCTATTTCCGGTGCCAAATAACTAAAAGTAAAAACAATATCCGAGATCAGACGTCCGCTATTCTGACATCACCTGCTATTGTCTAATTAACGTGTATGCCCCCAATTCTGATGCCCGCAATTTCTTTTATGAGGTGATGGCCGCGGCGGCCCCGTTTCTGGGTGGAGACATCATAATTTTTGGAGATGTTAATTGTGTGTTGGACGGGACACTGGACCGGGAACTGGATCCTTCCCCCATGCTGCTGTCCTTAACTACTGGGGGGGCCCAGATCTGTGATCCCTCCCCCATGGAGGCTGCAAACCGAAGTTCTCACTGATCCACCATTTGTTAAAAAGTTGGAAGAAGAGCTCACTAGTTACTTTGTGACAAACTGGGGCTCGGCATCCTCTAGGGGTGTGGAATGGGAGGCGATGAAGGTGGTAGTTCGAGGAATTTGCCTCAGCACAACTTACGGGGCTCGACAGCAGCTCGAAAAAGACATCAAGGTATTGGAAAGGAATCTAGCTGGGCTGGAGGCGCTGTTGCCGACGGCACCTCAGCGTATGGGTGAGTGGTGAGAGGCACGTGAGGAGTTGCTGGCGGCGCTGTGCAGGTTGGAAAAGTTTCACTATATGGCGCACCGGCAGCGATTGCAACCGGAGGGAGACCGCTCGGGGGCTCTGCTTGCCAGACTGATTAAGAACGAGAAATTGGTGTTCCCCACAGTACAGATGCAGACTGCTGAGGGGAGTACAGTATATAGTCAGCCAAAAATCTTAGCAATCCTGGCAGATCATTTAGCGGGGGTATACGCAGGACGTCCTGGACCGGGCCTAGAAGAAATGACAGGATTCATATCTGCGCTGGGTTTACCTTGTTTAGAAAGGGAGGGTGGTCAACTGCTAGACGAACCGATCTCTAAAGAGGAAATATTAGGGGGCATGAAGGCGCTGAAGACCGCGAAGAGCCCAGGAAGTGATGGCCTACCAGCCGAATTTTATGAAACATTTGCACCTATTTTGGTAGATCGCCTCCTAGAGGTATATAATGAAGCGTTCCAGAATAAAAAACTACCATCCTCTATGAACGAAGCGTTGGTGGTCATGATACCTAAGGCGGATAGAGACACCCAGCTGCCAGGGTTGTATAGGCCGATATCCCTGTTAAACATAGATATAAAAGTTCTTAGCGGGATCATGGCGACCCGACTGCAACTGTATATGCAACAGATATTTATCCCCAAATGCAACACGAACCATAACTTGAGGAGATTAGCACATGTGTGGCACTCCCCTTTATTGCACCAGGAGGAGTGTGCGGTGGGGCTATTGGATATAGAGCAAGCTTTTGATTCAGTTGGGTGGGTATATCTCGGGGAGGTACTTCGTGTAATGGGTGTGGGGCCACAATTCCTCAAATGGGTGCAGCTGCTTTATTCAGAACCCTATGCCAGAGTCAGGTCGAGGAGGTTGGTCTCGAGGGCCTTTGGATTGCAACGTGGCACCAGACAGAGGTGTCCGCTGTCACCACTGTTTTTCGCCATGGCGATGGAGCCCCTTGCGGCGGCTCTTAGAAGTGAGATGACAACCTTTGGGATTCCGCTGGGAGAGGCCAATCTTGTGGTATCTATGTATGCGGACGACACTCTTGTGTACCTTCGGCACCCTGTTCGGGCGATACCGGTATTGCTGGACGTCCTTGGAAAGTTTGGAGCTGTGTCGGGATTACAGATTAATTCCGTGAAATCGAAACTACTTCCACTGGGAGGATTGGCTTCGACCCCAGACGGTGGACTACCAGAGGTGGGGTTCCCCTGGGTGAGGGATGCACCTAGATACCTGGGGGTTAGGTTGGCGGAGAACGCTGAACAGTACCTGGCGCTTAACATTCGGAGAGTAATCGAAGGAGTCCGAGGGTCGGTGCGCTTTTGGCAGGAACTGCCCTTATGGGTAGAATCGCTGTAATTAAAATGATTATCCTACCTAGATGTCTTTACGCGATGCAGCATTCTTTCTTCAAGATCCCCTGGCAATGTTTTAAAATGCTAGACAACCACCTGACAGAATTATTATGGGGCACCAAACGTAAAAGGGTTAGTCTGACCAATCTTCAGAGAACCTGGCAAAATGGGGGATTGGAGGTTCCCTGTATGGAATACTACTACATGGCCTAACAGCTGCAGCATGCTGTACATTGGATGGATGACAATAGTAATTGGAAAAAAAACCTTCTGGTGGGGACCTTTGGAGATGATACACTCCCTGAGCTGCTAATGATGGGAGCACGAGTACCTCCGACATGCCCGTACATTATTCGACATGTGGCGGAAATATGGGAACTTGTGATCAGGAGGGTGCTACGAAGGGCTCCTTATGCCCCGGACATGCCCTTATGGGTTGTCCGACCCTTTGTTCAAATTTCTGCATCTATGTCTGTCCGCAGATGGCAGAAAGGGGGTTGTTTGACCATGGGGGAGTTATATGATAACAAACAGTATATTATCCGTGAGCAGGCGACGGAAGTCTTCGGATTAGGCCCAGGGCAATTCCTACAGTACGAGAAAATAGCCCTGGTGGCTAGGGAGCTGTGGCCCACGTTCCCTGAGGAACCCCCTACCTCTCACGTGTTGCAGACCATGATAGTTATGGCTAAGGGACGAAGACTGATGTCGCACTTGTACCGGGCAATTCGGGAAGACAGGGCGGCCCAGGCACTCCCGGTCCAGACAAGATGAGAAACACTGACAGAGGATCCCATAACGGACAAAGACTGGACTAAAATCCATGAAGGGGTTAAACAAGTGAGCTCAAACACCCGCTTTAAATTAATACAATTTAATTTTGTACACCAGCCATACCTCACTCCCAAGATACTACATAGAATTTATCCGGACCGGTCGGGGCGATGCCCCAGATGTGGGGAGGAGGATGCTACCTTTATTCATATGGTCTGGTCCTGTTTAGAACTGCAGCCTTACTGGACGGAGGTTCTGATCATGTTACGAGAGGCGACGGGGTGGGAAATAGCACGGGAGATTCGGGTGGTGCTGCTGGGTTTGCTGCCCCAACCAAACAAAAATCTCAGCAGGAAATTAGTTCTTCTGGGGTTGGTACTGGCAAAACGCCGGATAGCCATCTGGTGGTTGAACCGCAGACCACCCCGGGTGACGCAATGGGTACGAGATATGAATAAGTGGGCGACGGCTGAGGGGGTGCGTATGCAGCAAACTAGACGAGATGAGAAACTAGAGGACGATCTACAAGCATGGATGGCAATGCTGAGAGATGTGCAAAGTGAAGAGACGTAGTACACCCCGAAACGAGGATACTGAGAATGGACAGATTGGGAATAGGCCAGATGGTGATTAATGGAAATAGGAGGATACTTACCTTAGAAATCCTAGTGAGCACACCACTGCGGACAGAAGGAAGGGAGAGTGATTCACGTAAAGGCACACAACCAGACATGGAAGGGAGGGTAAGTTTTTTTCAGGGAGGTGGGGGGTGGGGGGGTAGTTTTTCTCTTTCATTTCTCACAGACTTGCCATTGGACATTTGGAGGTAGCAGCCGAGAAACGATACCTCATGGGGGCGGAAGCCGGAAAGGGAAAAGTAATTAGGAGGGTCTATGAATCTTAAATGTCTAACATAATGTACATGTATAACTTGTACTTGGCCGCTCCTCTCTGTGTTCATAGGATCGGATGCTCCTTAATGTATGCTTCTGAGAATGTCTATCCTGTACTTGTTGCTTTTGTTCCAAAATTCAATAAAAATATGTTAAAAAAAAAAAAACACAATGTTTGTTGTATCGTCCACTCTCGCTGCTCAATACGCAAACTAAAATATTTGCTAAATATAGCGAACCGGCTTGGCCCTTTGCTGCCTATGGTAGTGGCTCCCAAGCAAACTGGTTTTGTCCCCACTCGGTCACTAACGAGTAATTTGCGGACTCTCTTTGGCGCAATGGTTGGTAATGATTCGGAGTCTAAAGCCGCGGCAATCTTTCTTGATGCTGAGAAAGCTTTCGACTCTGCTGAGTGGCGGTTTCTGAGAGCTGTGCTGAGACGTGTGGGGGTAGGAGAAATCTTTATCAAGTTAGTGGATGTTCTCTACGAGCAGCCCACTGCGCAGGTACGCGTGAACGGACCTCTCTCAGAACCCATACACATCACACGGGGTACGAGACAGGGGTGCCCCCTGTCCCCCCTGCTATATGTGTTAACGGTGGAACCACTGGCATGCGCACTGCACGAGTACCATGGACATCGCGGAATAAGACTCCCACAATATAATCTAATAATTACTGCTTATGCAGACGATACGCTCCTTTATGTAAGCGAACCCGCCAAGAATCTAATGCCAATTCTACAAGAGGTGGAACGCTTTGGTCAGCACTCAGGCTTACTCAACAACTGGAACAAATCCATTGCATTTCCGTTGACCCCTATTACTCTCCCAGTGACAGTCACCTATCCCATCGAGTGGACGTCGGAACCGACTCGCTATCTTGGGGTGCAAATACATACTGACCCGGACATTGTGGTCCGTGAAAACTATGGGCGGGTGATACAAAAACCTACCGAATCCGTCGAGAAATGGATCAGACTTCCTTTGTCCCTACTGGGACGAGTATCGCTCTTAAAAATGATTGTATTGCCACGGTTTCTGTTCCTATTTGTTAACATACCTATACTATTACCAAAATCTTTCTTTCGTACGCTGCGCTCCCTTCTGATCCGGCTAGTATGGGCCGGGAAACAGCCAAGGGTACAATGGGATATCTTAACCAAGCCATATTCAGCAGGTGGACTTAAGGCCCCTGATTTCGAATTATACTACTGTGCCGCACAACAGATGCATGAGTATCAGTGCCTGCACGGTGCTCGCGACAACCCGCAGTGGTTGATCGAAAATGAGGCTGTACACCCTCTGCCCTTACCACGGTTCTTGTTTGCTGTGCCGCGCAGATGTTATCATGTGATTGACCCAGTTGGGTGCACTAGGAACCTGCTCTGGAGGGCCGCTGATAAGCAAAGTATGACGTTACTCTATTCTCCCAAACTTCCACTAGAGCTGTGTGACTGGTTACCAATGGGGAAGGAGAGAGAATTCCTCTCAGCAATGCGTCTGCTAGGGATCAGCACTGCAGGTGATTTATTTCAGGACGGGGTGGTCAAGAAATGGGACATGCTACAATCAGACACGCTGAATGCCCCCATGCTCGCTAAATTTCATTACTTCCGCACGAGACACGCACTCCATGCATTATTAGGGGAGGATATGGGTGAACCACAGGAATACACACAACGTACTTATTTATTATGTGCTAAATCCCCGCTTCACATGATATCAATACTATACACACTCTCTAACGCAGTCACCGGGCCATTAAACATGAGGGCGTTATAGGAGTGGCGCGCAGAATTACAGATGGATATTACAGATGAACAATGGACATATTGCTGCACAAGCACGAAATCCATATCACAAAATGGCAAGCATCACTTAACACACTTTAAATACCTGCAAAGAGTTTATTATACCCCAGCACGCTTGTATAGGTATGGCCTCAGAGATGATGATAGATGCGCGAGGTGCGGGGCAACAGATGCAAATTTCACACATCTCGCTTTGAGCTACGAGGAAGCTATTAGCCCTAGGTATTTTGTTAGCTAAACGCAGGATCGCATTGCGCTGGATGAAAGGCCCAACCCCCACAATGGCAGAAAGGTGTGCAGATTTAACCTATTGTAGCATACACTCTGAAAATTTCAACGCTCTAGTGCCTGCGCGCTGTAAACCAAAGGACATCTGGGACCCATATAAGGCATATCTGGCGCAACAGGCGGCAGCAACAGACTCAGAGGAATATCGCAAGGACTGGAAGCTAGAGGCAGTAATCCCTACCTTGCCATACCACTTCTTGGTTTCATTGAATGTGCAAACTGCTTAAAACCTGGCTGTTTTAATTAGTATTTTAATATGTTGTCTGCTACCCAGGCGCCGAGAGATCCCCTTGGGGATGATTCGTTGCGCCATACAAATTTTAATAATAATAATCTTGCAGAACTTTAACAGTAGGCTATTTCTCGCCTGAAAATCGCTAAATATATTGCATTTCAAGCCGTACCGTAGTACTTTCTCGAATTGCGAGACAGTTTTCAAGAATACCATATTCTCCTCATCTGAGCGAGCCTCCCATTTGAGTACTTGGGCTCAAGTACCGATTTACAGTGGGTCTCTCTGACATAGAACTATCTTGAAGCTATAGAATTGACCTGCACTTATTTTAAACAATCTACCATCTCTTGGAATGTAGGGTCCCTCACACGCCGGCTCATGTGCCACCATATGAACTATTCAGAATCATCTTGGTTACCTTTGCTATTAAAATAAACCTTACTTTGGATTTCCGTTTACTCATCCATGGAATCTTTGTGGCTTTCCTGAAGAAGGCGCTCTACGCCGAAACGCGCGTAGAAAATATATACAAGAAAATTTATCAAATTGCCACTACTTTGTGTATTGTATTATATGTATATGCTTTAAGTATGTTTGATGTTCGACTACAATTTGATTTATAGTCATTGTGATTTTGTCTATATGTATATATGTAATGAATTTTTTGTTATCTCTGCGATTAACTATTGTTGTTTAGTGTTACATGTTTTCTATATGTTTTTAAAGACTTGTCAATATGAAACAAAAATATATCAATAAAATGAATTTATTTTTTTAATTTGGGTCGTATGTACACTGAGTCCTTCATAGTATGATGATGCAGTTACAGGTCTAGTTACCTTTTCTTGATCTTGTTGCCTGGGGATGTTATTTTCATAATTGTATTTTCCCTGCCCTAGGAACTTATATTAGTAGCAGGGGGTCCTTTCTTTTTGCTGTAACAGGGCAAAACGCCAGAAGGGAAAAATGAAAATTATGGTGCGCATTACGAAGTGCAAGTCTAAAAAACATGGTTTTTCTAACGCCCTTGAAGAGTCTGCTCCCATTATTCGGCCTCAAAAATTAGAAGAGCTGATTAATGCCCTCCTTCATACAGGTCGGGAGTTTGAGTCCCCAGAAGTAAGTAAGTAATTAGTATGCCCCTGTTCCCTAAAATCTCAGAAGTACCAACTCTAGGCTGTTATCGGCCGGAGAAGGGGCTCAAGAATATGGGGGTAACTGCCCATAATAACTGGGGTGGTTAGAGCACGGAAATGGGGAAGATTGCATTATTGGATGCGATTGGAAAATTGTATGCCAAGAGTATTCTTCTTCACCTTCAGGATTGGGCATTTGGTAATAACCTCATTCTTGTCGAGCAGGCTAGTTTTCGAAGCACTGTGGTACCTTAGATAACATCATGGCCCTCCAAACTCTGATTGAAAAGTATCCTGTGGGTAAGAGTATGGCTTTATAGATTTCTGCCTTTATAGATTTCTCCACAGCATACAACTGGGTTGATCATTGGGCACTGTGGAGGAAATTGGTTGTATTGGGGATCTCCATGCACTTACTGAGGTTAATTGTTGCTTTTGATCCTTCAGCTTGGACTCAGGTCCTGATGGGAGGGAACCAGGGTCTGTCCAGTAATGTAGACACATATAATGGGCTGATGCAGGGGTTCTTACTTGAGCCCCTTCTTTTTTACCTTTTTATTCATGACTAGCAGAGTTGAACAGTATAAGGGGAACACTCCTAAATTAGAAACAATGAATGTTGGTTGTCTTCTCTACACTGAGGATATTTTGGTAGATTTAACCCTGACAGGACTACAGAAGCGTCTTTTAGAGCTGGGAAACTCTGCTGATGAACATTTCCTAAAAATAAACATCTCCAAGAGTAAAGTTATGGTTTTTAGGTCTCGGGATGCAAAGTTAGGAACAATTTGCTCTGGTTTTTGGGGCAAGACAAGTTAAAAGTGGTAAAGCAGTACCCATATCTAGGTAACATATTTTCTAGTAACTGCTTGAATAGTGTCATATCAGTCAGTGTAGAAGTAGGGCATTGTCCCAGGCCTCAGCCATTCGCAGGCTTTACAAGTTTTGTGGCAAAGGCATTTTTCCCATGTTTTGGCGGTATACAAGATTAAAATTCCACCTTAATTGAGTTATGCCCGTGAAGTAATGGAAAGCGGTATTGGTCCTTTTTCGAGAAGGTTGAAGGGAACATCTGCTGCCAAATCTGTAATTTGAATTTTTCCGCTATTCCTTCGGCCCTCCGGCTTGAATTTGGGCTCCTTTCTACGAATGTGTTTGCGATGGTAGCAGTTTTAAGGTGCGGAATAGCATACTGAATAGTGACTCAAGGCTTATACAGGCTGCATTAAAACATGGAATCTTTCATTGTCTGAAGCGAAGAAGTGCCGTCTTCTCAAATTATATGAAAGCTTTGGATATGTTTGGAATTGGTCAGAATGAGGTGGAACCCCTCCCAAAGCCTATTTTGAAAAATGTGATTAAGAAATCAATTTATGAAGTTAGTCGGAAAAGGGATATTACACTGTGTACTAAGCACGTCAGGAATGACACCGTAGTAGAGAGTAAAATTTGTAGTATAAAAAAAACCCCAACGGTACATTCTATGGAACCTTCCACATGGTGTGCGCAGAACTATTTTACTATTTTGCTGTTAAGGCTGAATTTGTTTCCACTACGAATTATTACTGGAGCATGGGAAGGATTACCTAGGGACGAGAGGCTTTGTGACCTTTGTGGGAATTATGTCCAAGATTTAAAACATGTGTTACTTGTCTGTCCTCTCCTACATTCATTACGACATCAGTTGTTAAGACCATTGTTTTTAAAGTATAATATTACTTCAGCAGCGGAGGCCCGGAAATAATTTCTTGCAGCACCTTCGGAAATATTCTGTTCTAAAATCTTTACATTTTTTTAAACAATTCTTAAATATTTTTTAGATATGTCTGTATGTTGTAATTCTATTTTAGCTGCATTTGGCTCCACATTTGTGGAATAGGTCTTTTAAGGGCACAAAACTTTGCACAGCATAAATAGATTTACAGTACATGTATTGTTCTGTAAAGTTGATTGCACTGCATTACATAGAAGTACTGTATTAGTGTTGCACTGTAAAATATTTTTGAACTATTTATGTGTTACATTTTTTTTTTTATGCTTGGATAGTTTCCTGTATTCTCGAAGAACAGTTTTCTCATTGATTCAATTGCGCATTTTCACTTTCTCTGTCTATGGGGCATTTTATCAAAGTGGAGTATGTTTGTACACTGAATGATAGCTCTGTGTATTTTACAATTCTGTATATTATATATCGTGTGAACTGTTTTTATTAAATTTTGTGCGTATTTTATGTGGACCTCTTTGAGTTACAAATCATAATAAAAAAACGTTGACTTTGGTTGGTTTTCACTTTCGTGGCGTAGCAGTTTTTAAATCATTGCCCATCTGTCATTATAATTCTGACTGGTATGAATCTAAAATGATTGTCAGGCAGGTTTCCTTTTTAGTTCTGGCATTAGCCAAGATCCTTTTGATTTTACTGCAGTTTGTTATATCTATCTATCTGTTCGTATGTCTATCTATATATAGTAAATAGTTACCATTTACCTACTTAACTGCGAGTGACCACATTCTGCTTTCACAGCAAGCACATCCACACACAAAATTGGAACCCTTTATACTAAAGGATAATATGGAAATGTGAGTGTTTGAGACCTAAAAATTATTTTTGTTTTAGCAATTTTTTTTAATATTGGCGAGGACCAAGTAGCTCCTGTAACAATAACCTAAATGCAGAAACAATGAGGAAACAAAACAAGCATTGGCAAAGTGAAAAAGACTGACAGCCAACGCTAGACATACGTTGCCAAAGTTTGTTTTCAGTAAGTGTTAACCTTAAGCCATTTTTAGGTCTTGCTTACTAGATAAGACAGGCGCTGTCTATTGCAAGACATCTTGAGGCTTACCAAGAACATACGGGGGCTGACCATTGCTTACCATACAAGAATTCACCAAACCCACCGGTGAAACCTCTGATGTCCCCCCCCCCTCCCAGGACCTCTGCAACAAACTTGTCTCCTTCTTCCATTACAAGATCAGGACTCTTTACGACAACTTCGACGAACAGAACCAAGGCACTGACCCAACAACGCCACCCAGCCGACCATCACCGCCTGGACCCCTGTCACCACAGAAGACACCGCAAAGACCATGAGGAGCATACACTGCGGAGTTCCCTCCGACTCCTGCCCGCCGCACATCTTCCACAGGGCCGCCTCCGCTATAGCACCTGAACTACGATGTACAATCAACTGCACCCTCGAAACAGGCACATTCCCCGACGACTGGAAACGCGCAGAAGTCAAACCCTCCTCAAGAAGCCCTCCGCAGACCCGACAGACCTCAAGAAATACAGACCCATCTCTCTCCTCCCTTTGCCGCCAAAGTCAACAGCCAGCTCACAAACTTCATAGAATTAAACTCGATCCTCAACACTTCTCAATCCGGATTCCGCAGCAACCACAGCACCGAGACCGCCCTCCTAGCCGCCACGGACGACATCCGCATGCTCCTCGACCAAGGTCACCCAGCAGCTCTCATTCTACTAGACCTCTCAGCAGCCTTCGACACCGTCTCCCACCGCACACTAGCCGCCAGACTCCACGACGCCAGCATACAGGGAACTGCCCTAGACTGGATCCACTCCTTCCGCGCCTGCCGAACGCAAAGAATCAGACTCCCGCCCTTCCTCTCCGAACCCAGAGAGGTCAGAAGAGGAGTACCCAAGGATCCTCCCTCTGCCCTACGCTCTTCAACATCTACATGGCCCCACTCGCAACCATTGTCAGAAAACACGGACTCAGCATAGTATCCTATGCCGACGACACCCAGCTCATCCTCTCCCTCACAAAGGAACCCGACATCACCAGACACAGTTTCCAGGAAGGAATGAAGGACGTTGCCTCCTGGATGAGCAGCAGCTGCCTGAAGCTCAACTCGGAGAAAACGAAAGTCCTCGTCGTCGGATCCACCCCCTCCGCATGGGACGACACCTGGTGGCCCCCGCCCTCGGCAACCCTCCCACACCCACGGACCACGCCTGCAACCTCGGCCTCATACTCGACTCCTCCCTCTCCTGGAACCGACAGATCAACGCTGTATCCTCCACGTGCTTCAACACCCTCCGCATACTCCGCAAGACCTTCAAATGGATCCCCCCAAATCCAGAATGACTGTCACCCACGCACTGGACTACGGGAACGCCCTCTATGCCGGAATCAACAAATCTCTACTCCACAAACTCTAGACCGTCCAGAACGCCGCAGCCAGATTCGTCCTCAGCATCCCACGACAAGACCACATCACCCAGCACCTACTGTTGCAGGGATTCTCCACAAATACAGAACTATGCGCAGGAAATGGGACCTTGGTGTATAGGGACTGAGTCTTCCTACCACCTTAGTACCCACGAACCCAGGACCGACTAGCTATAGTGTCACACTTGCTCTCCTACTCACTCTCAGAGAAACAAATGATTAGACAACCCAGAACACAACACTCCCAGATCTCTCAGGAATCACGGTAACAAGACTCACCCTTTCGCTCACTCTCTTGTACTAGTCCACAATAAGATCTGACAGAGACACGGAACAGTTTAAAATATTTATTTTAACTAACGTGCCCTAACATGCAGTATACGTGCCACAACAAGCAGGAAAATGTATAATACAAATATAGTCAGCATTGCAGCCAGTCCATAAATCATGAAGGAAGATGTCATCATAAAAAGACAATGGAGAAAGGACTATAGTGCCTAACCTCCCTCCCCTTGCTAAGAAGAAGTATTATTATATAATAGAATATCTCTGGGCTTTGACAGCAGACCCCATACCTTAGCCTATAGATGGTAGATCTACATCATAGGTGCTCTTCTCCCTGGAAAGGTCCCTCTCCAAGTGTGTGTCACCTATTCGTGTACCCCACTAAAAACCCAAGTACGCTGTACAAACAACAGCTGCATCTGTATGTTTTGTCTAAGGGCTTAGGACTGGCCAGAACAAAATAACAAGGGGCATTGTTGTTCGACCTTGCACATAATGTCCAGTCGAAATCCCAGGAACATGCAGAGAGTGAACACAGCGATGAGTTCTCAGTCTTTGAAATTATTGCGAAAAAATAAAGATGTGTAGTAACATGTGCGAAGCAGCAGGCAAGCTGCAACGTGCTCATGCTAAGTTAGTGAAAAACAACAATGTACCTATGGGCCAAATGACACCCTCCCCTTGGCCAAGGTTTTAGCCTTATGCAAAAAACAAAAATCAGAGGTAAGCAGAGGCAAAGCGTCTTTGTCGAAGGCAAATTCGTGTACTTTGTAGCCCCAAAAGTATTTTTGTACAGCCAGGTTATGATGTTCAAAAATATTGCCAATTGGCCGCTCCAAAAATGCTATCCATTCATGGTTACTAGTCGGAGAAAAAAATGGTGTGTGAAAAGCGGAACGGCATTGTGGGAGGGATGGGCGGAAATTGAAGCTAGGAGGCTTGATATGTTTATGAATGGTTATGATTTATTTCGGGCTCCTCAGACAAAACAACAAAAGTCTTCCAGGTATGGGCTTCGGACGTTGGGCGTCGTCTCCTGGTCCTTCTCGCGCTGGGTTTTTAGGTTTGGCGCTGTGGCTGGCCGTCCCCCAGGAAGCTCAAAGAAAGAAAAATAGGACGGTAAGTATTCCTGAAGGGTCTCTTCCTCTTGTGTTTAGGTTAGGAACCGCCACCGCACCGGGAGTGGGAAGAAAGGTGATCTACTATATAGGGTGGGAGAATTGAAACTGGTTCTGGTCTAGTGCCCTGTTTCGTTAGGCTTTGCTTTCTTTTCTTCAGGTCTGACCTCGGCTGGGACTGACTGCCCCCCCTCCCTTTCTCCCAACTGGCAACCCTTAGATTGCGATAATGCTGCTTTGGCCACACTCCCGGAAGTCAGGGAAGCGTCTCCTTATAGCACAAAAGGAACACAAATATGGCTGTCATCCGGCGTAGCAAAGAAAAGATAAAAATGTGAAGGGGGGGTTTGGACGTGGGGAAACAGAAACCCGCAACCTGACTGTCAGTTACTTTGGAAATAGGTCACACACCCCGTGATTGTAGAGTACTTCCCCTTCCCTTTTCTCTGCTCCTCCCCGCTCCCTCATACTCCCACACAGTCCCCAGAGGCAACCGCCCCAGGCCCGTGTACAGTTTACTCACCGTCCGGGCCACAACTCTCCTGAGTTGCGGCGGCGTTTTCACTCCTCCTGGGGGGGATCCACCACTCCTCGGACCACTGTTCGACCACCTCGTCACCTCTCCAGTCGTTTTCGGTTTCCTCGCTTTCCTTCCTCAGCGTCACCTCGGTTCCTTCGGCACCGGCGTTCAGCAACTCTCCTGAGTTCCCCCTTCCAGTCTCCTCCTCCTCCTCCTGACGTCCCTCTTCATCCGGCACTGCCTTTTCTCCAGCCGCAGATCGTCTGATTGGTTCTCCCTTTCAAGAACACCTCCTTCTTCCTGCGGGGAAGAGGTTGCGAACCAGGGGTTAGCTGCTGCAGCACCCTAGCGTTTCCTGGTTTGAGAGAGCGTCGATCTATCCAAGGTATGTGTGGTATTTTGGAGGGCATGATATTGGTCTCCTCCTGACAGCCATGAACTCCAGAATGTTGTCTGTTCCTTCCATTGTGAAAAGGTATGCCATCCAGTTGAGTAGATCGAACGAGCACACATGCTCCTCATATCCAGAGGCTGTTAGGAGCATCTCAGGGCAACCTGCTGTCTATGAGGCGCTGCGCAAGAGTACAGGTTCTCAAGTCTGCCGTAGGTCCGATTAGAGAATTGCACACTAAACGCCTACCCCTGGCACACACCTGGTCATGGACCCATTAACAGATCATAATCCAGGGCAGCGTGTGTGGTATTGGACAGGCAGACATCCATGGCCCATTGAAAAGGGCACCGGAGGCAGTGAAACACAGGGTGCACGCAGGTGAAGTAGGCATAACGGAGCTCAGCCAGTAGTAGATGGCAAAAGACTCCATTGGCATAGATCCAAAGAGCTGCCACATTCTATCACGGTACAGCTGCAACTGGACCGGGTTTGGCAGCTCCACAGAACGAGCATCCATTGTGAAGCAATAATAGGAGAACCAGCACGCCGCATACCAACAGGAGCACCAGGGGAACCCTTCCGAAGGTGCTGGAAAAATGGAATGAATAAAGGCCGGAATCACTCCAAAAATAGTCTGAAAGGAAGAAACGAGGCCGGATCCCACAAGTTTAAAAAAGTGAGCAAGGCCCTCTGTATCAGACGCATTAAATATCTGGTGTATTAATTCTCAAATATGGGGTGGGAGATTTGTGTTTAGCAGCGAGTGCATCTCGCTTGCGGTTCTTGCCACCTGCAATTCTAAGGTCTCTTGGGCCGATGTGAGAGCTAATTCTTGTTGAAACAATAGCGCTTTGAGTCTGCTTAGTTTATTGAAATCTGTTTTCAAAGTTGGAATGGAAGGCCAAAGCAAACTATCTGCAATCCCATGCAGGGGTGGAAATAGGACATTGCTGCAACATGTAACTCGTTGAGAAACTGTTACTATATAATGAATGCCAGCTCTCAAGCCCCAGCAATCGTGGTTGTTCAAAATAAGATAACTACCCTTAGAAAGCAAAGTTAATACGGGAATAATAGCCGGGACAGGGGTGCCTTACAAAAAACAAGCTAGATTAGGGGTCGAAACGTTACATGCTCCGTGGAGCTTAACTTGTTTACAGACTAGGGAATGACCTACTGTGGAATCAGTCTTCCCCTGTAAGGAGAACTTCCTTTTCTGCCTGTTGACCTCTGTAAGCGAAAGGTAATGACCATAATTCGTGAATAAAATTATTGCCGAGGTACTCATATTTCCCAACGGGATGATGTTTCATACATGCTGTGAACTGAAAAAGCGAGATAGGCAGTGAAATAACCCCATGTATTAACCACACGGCTGAATCAGTCTCGGCTACTGAAAACGGTAACTGTTCTAATTGTTCGATGTGTAACAATGTGTATATGGCATCTTTCATGGACATCAATTTCTGTTTATCAGTCCAATTAAACGGCAATAACAGTGCAGAAGCATTCAAATAATCCCATGGTACTTTTCCATTTTTGAGTGTTTGCAACGTCCAAGCAAACTGCATTACAGAACGTAACTGATTTTGACCATGATACAAAACAGACACTTCATGTTGAACAATGTCAATGACAGAAGATACAATACTATCTAAAGTATATATCCAGGAAGACAGTATATTAATGCTTTTATCTACTACTGGAAGGACTTTTTCTAAATTAGCCTGGTCAATTTGGCGGAGACGCACCACAGCTTCCATCTGCGACAGTTTCCAAAATTCATTATATGCAGATTAAATAAAACGTTTTGTTCGAGGGGACTTTGGACCTAAAAGAAAATCAGCCAAATCAATGTCACCTGACAAATGAGAGAGGTGTTGTTTCACAGACGACAGTGTGGAATGTTCCAACCATTGCTGACATAATTTACCCACTGAAAATGTGGAACTGTATGCGAATGTGGGAAACGTGGATCAGGTCTACTTTGTGTAAAACCTTTTGTAGTATTCAAAAAACGTAATTGACATGCATTTGAAGTTGTCGACCATACCAAGGGGTCAATATTGGAAGAGTTAAGTGTGCCATTTTGAAAGAAGACAGCGAAGTCCTCAATTGAGTAGTTAGTGTGTGTTTGCCTTGTATCATATGGAGCCAATAATGGAATGGAGGGAATATTTAGATTTTTGTCCGTGGCTAAACCGAAACAAGTAGTTTGTTGTACCGTGTCATTTAAAAATAAGATTTGAGACAGTATCAGACATGCATGATGCAAAGCTTCTGTGCCCTGCACTTGCCAATCTCTAGTACGCCAAATGGATTTTAAATCAATTGTGTCCTTCCAATGCTCATAACCCTTCACGGACAAATCATTCCTGAAGGACATGGAGTAAACCAATTTAGTGTGTGTTAACATAAATTTAGTTTTGGGCGGCATCTTCAATTTATAAAAATAGGATTGTGGGTCAGACAGATTGTAATCAGAAAAATACACAAATTTACTTTGTTGGGTCTTTGAACTTCCCTCTAACGGTGTTGGGCAATTCTCCCATTGGGTATAATTAAAAAAGGGTCTCTGTGTTTTTGTCTTGTGTAAGAAATGATGGCCATAATGCTGATAGCAAAATAAATCTGCATAATTAGCCGAATTTAAAATCAAATCTTCAGTGTCAAATGCAGCATAATATTTAAATCAGAGAATAACGAATGAACGGCATGAACAACTCAGTCATCAGAATGGATGTCGGGCAAAACCACATCTCCCAAGGAAACGTAGAAGACGTATGGAATGTTAAAATTTCGGTTGGGCCATGGATATTGTATGCAACTTTATCCTTGACGATGCCATCAACAAAAGGGAACGCTGATATATTGACAAGGGCTTGGTCTCTTTTCATTATATGGGACGATATGCGAGGGGCTAGAACTCCATCAACAAAGTTCACAGCAGAGCGTTCAGGTAAATAATGGCCATTAATGAGTAGGAAAAATACAGTCACAAATCCAATCCACATGAAGAGGAATATCATCGTAAGCACAATCCAGATATATGTCCAGGGCGCGACCACGTTAAGTCTTTTTGAACCAGGAGATGAAAACACTGGTACGGGTAGGGGTCTCCGGCACAGAAGATGGCGAGGAGGATGTGTTGGAGGAAAAGTCATTACGGTCCATATTATAACCACTGGACCCCAGCTGAAACAATGGGGGATGTGCTGCATCGGATGATTCAGGTATGGTACTCTCAGGAATGTCAATTATGACTTCAACTGGAGGAGAAGCATACTCAATATCCGCAGATGTGGATGTAGAAGGAAAAACTGGCAATAAATCAATTGAAGTTTCCATCTCCCCTTGTTATTGCTGGGGAGTAGCTGAAGAAACAGAAGCCATCGGATTCAGTGAAATATCTTGACGTGGAATGCTTTGAGGCATACTATTCAGTATCAGCCATATGGTGTAGCTTGACATGCTGAATCGAAATGTAACGATTCTCCTTACGACTAGGTAAAGTAGGCAGGATCACAGTGCGGGTGCCTTTCAAACCAAGGACTTTGACCGGTGCACGGTAGGATGGACCAAAATCTTTTTTGTTCTCCACCTTTTCTCGGACCAGATCTCCAACTTTAGGAAGCCAGCCAGAAACAGGAATCGGCACCGCTGGATCCGTAGGGGAAGGCAACTGGGCTCTTGCTTGTGAATCACAAGCATTTTGTAGATCCTGTAACATATCACAATGGTTATCTACGTCAAAGGTTGCGGCAGCCACCCCAACTTCTAGACCATCAAGGTCTGGCACAAACATTTTAATGCCAAAGAGCATTTCGTATGGGGTCCGCCCACCCAGAGATCTTCGAGGGAGATTATTTAGTGCACATTGGACTCTGTACAAATGAGTCAGCCAACCCCTGCCAATACCTAAGACTCTAGCCTTCAAAGATTGCTTTAAGTCACGGTTCATCCGCTCCACAACTGAATTGCCCTCGGGCTGGAATGGAGACGAATATTGCACCTGCACCCCCAGAGACTTCATCGCATCCCGGTAAGCCTTGGAGGCAAACGCAGGACCTTGGTCAGAATGGAAGGTGCCACAGGCAAATCTCCCGACAAAGACATGCAAATCTTTAATGACAGTTCAAGCGTCAGCACTATGTTGAGGCCTAACCAAAAGGAATGTAGTGCACGAATCCACTGCAACCAAAATGTGTTTAAATGCAGTGCCAGATGTCAAAGGACCGCAGTGATAAAAAAAAAAGACAGCCAAATGACTGATTATAAATGTTAAGCTGAGTATGTGGTGGGCGTGCAACAGTAGAAGGTTTAATTTGTTGACAAATGTCACAAGAAAGAACATATTTACATGCCTGTTGGTATAAACCACGCCACCAAAAACGTTGCTGTAAAAGGGAAACAGTCGCATCTACTCCGGCATGTGCAGAAGCAACGCCTTCATGTGCGGCAATGATCAAAGAAAGTCTGCAGTCCTCGGCAATCAGCCGATCCCTAACGGACGGAATAGTTGCAAATGGAATTTGATCAGATGACAAGTGGTATGTATAACGTGAAGGAAAACCTTGGGGAAATTCTGTTCCCTCCTTTGTCGCAGCAATAGCCGCTAAAATATCATCATCAATCTTAGTCATGGACCTGGTGACTACTGCTACAGAACAAGTGGCTACTGTAGATTTGGCTGCCTCATCAGCCAGTGAGTTACCAACAGCGTGTGCTCCCACACTTGATGGCCCAAAGTATGGATAACATGTGTGAGTGGCAAGCGCTCCTTAAGAGCGGCCACCCGGACCAAAAGCGTTGTATGCTTAATTGCGCTACCTATAGAATCCCGGAAATCATTTTGTTTCCAAAAGAATAAGTTGTCATTGAAGGATTGTACACAGTAAAATGAATTGCACATTATAGGCGAAGGAACGTCTGGATCAGCAAATTCAAGAGCCAAAACCAAAGCACGTAGCTCCGCCAATTGAGCCGTGTAATCACTAAGAGACTCTGTGTGCACCAAGGAGGATTTAAAATTCCCATCAACAATTTTACTAGCCACAATGGCGCACGCCGCCGAATAAGCATGTTTAGAACCAACTGCTGGCTGCGCAGATCCATCAGTGTAAATAATGCATTTGTACTGATCAAGAGGAAGCAATGACAGAGGAGGTGCGTGAACATGTTCATATTGTATAAACTCCTGTGTCTGCAAAGACGGGTCAAAGATAAAATTGACATCATCCGACGTCAAAGAACTAGCCCATTGTATCCAGCGAGGATGCAAGGCTTTAGAATTCGGGACACTAGCCTTCGTAACTGCTTCCAAAGCAGGTACTGGCGAGTCCATGAAAATGCGTTTACCCTGATTCAGAGAGCGTTCTTTCAGAATCGCCAATGGACAGCCGTCAACATTTTTTCCGTAGAAGAGAAAGGCATCTCAGCCGAAGTGTACAAATGTGATTTATATGCAATGGGGACCGTGTCCCCCTCATTGAACGTCAAGTAAGTGAAACCTAACGCGCCTAGTACAATCCTCATGACCAAATTTGTGGAATTGTCACGTGTTAACAGGAAGTTGGTCGCAAGCAGATCAGACTGCAAAGACCGAAGAATCGCTGTATGTTCCGGAAGCCAACAGGGAGCAGAGAAAGAAGGTTGTATCAAAGAGTAAAGTGTTTTGATCCGCTGGGCATAATCAGGAATGTACGTCCTCCCGAAATTCAAAAAACCCAGCAAAGATTGTAATTTTTTAAGAGTAGAAGGAGGTTGCAATTGAGCACATTTCTCCAGAAAGGGGGGGGGCCAAACCCTGACCTTCATTGGTGAGTTCGTAACCCAGAAAAAGTACTGCCAAACAGGCAATATGCGACTTGGCAAAGTTAAACTTGTACCCCAAGTCTGCAAAAGACATTATGATGCAGTCCACACGCACAAGATGCGGTATCAATTCATCATCCATCAAATAAATGTCATCGACGTAAGAGAAAGCATCAGGGTCAATTTCATGTAAAACAGACACTATGCGCGCTGCAAAAGCGCGGGACTATTTTTATATCCCGTAGGCAAGTGTGTATATCTTTTGTGATTGCCAAGGGCGCTGAAGACTGTCAAGTCACGGCTATCACAAGACAAATTGGGACTATTAAAACCATTAGAGATATCAAGAGTCATTTTATATTTTTTACGAACAATGGTATCGACTAACGCAGAGCTGTGGGTGTTCTGTACCGCAAAGGTACGTACATGACTATTCAAATGACGGTAATTCAAAACAATACGTTTTGAACCATCCGGTTAGAATATCGGAAAAAGAGGATTATTCATTGATGAAACACAGGGTTCAATTACACCCTGTTATTCCAATTGGGCCAAGATTTCACCGACGGACGCTTTTGCGTCTCGTTTGATTGGATATTGTGGTTGGGGTTGTGGCATGGATCGCAAAGGAATTTCATGTGCTGGTGAATCCTTATCTCAACCCACCTGATAACGATACACAGCCGTGGTAAGCGCCAGCGCTCACTCCGACGCGTATGCTTGTTTAGCCTCCTCCGAGACATAATGCGAAAAACTCAGGAGAATAACATCTTCCCCTCTAGAAGAAGCTAGACAAATGGGGAGGCCAGTCAACCTCCTACTATCATAGAAAGAAGTAAGGTTGTCCCAAAAGGCCGCCTTGATTGTGCGCTTAATATCACCTTCAATTTGGAGGCGTATCTCATAAAGCCTATCAGGGGGTGCAACACATGTGTCAGCTGTTTCCACTGTAATGAACGTGTCAGTTGCTTTCGCCTCCAGACACTGGTGGAGTGCCTCCCGCACTATGGTAACTTCCGCCGCGCTGTCGAGGAGTGTCACCGCCCATCTCCAATCGAGGAGCAGAGTTCTCACCGTCTGAGGCATACTTTGCAGTCAAAGCGGCAACTTATTTCTTCTGAAATGAGGCACGATATTGAGGTGGTCCCTCCTGTTTGGTTTTTACATCAAACTGGTGCTGCGGGTCACGTCGTGGTTGCGCAGACTCGCCTTCTCTGCGATCCTGACGTCCTCCCCCGCCGAACTGTTGATCAGACGATTCCTGAAAGGAACGAGAATCAGGAATCTGAAACCTCTCAGTGTTTTAATTTTAGAGCGGTCATGCAAATCATATCTACAGTCAGAAGCGTCCTGTGGTGGCGAACCAGCACGAGAACTAGGCTTCTGCTGTTGCTGCCGCTGATTTTTATTCCATGTCTTTTTAGGAAAGACCGGACGACCCTCCTTGTCCGGAGGGGGATTATTTTCTACCTGAGTATAAGGTCTTACTCCCAAACTTTTGCGACCCATTGATGTATGTACATCCGCAATAATTATCAGTAACTGCCGCTGCCGATCAACGTCCGCCACCGCCGAAAGGCGTTGACGCACTTGCAAGCTAACTGCTTCACCTTTGACATTGGCCAGAATCATATCGGAGACAATAGGGAAGCCCACTAATCTAATCCCCAATTCCAGGGCAGACCAGCCCCGTGCTCCTCTTGAACCTTCTTTAGAACGCTCGGTAGAACGCTCATGGAGGGGGTGCCAAAGCACAGTGTATACACTGCAGCAAACACCATACCCCAGGTGGTGCAATCAGCTAAAGTGGGAACAATACCACTCGGTAAACTCATCGTAAGGATCCTGTGTTTTTTAACAGGAATAGTATGTGAAAAAACAGCCTCGAGTTGCTCAAATTTTTCTGCCAACTGGTAGATCATCTCTATTCTGAGGACGTTTGCCCATCACCGAATTAATCATAATGGGACTAATGACAAGACTACCACCATGCCAAGGTGGCTGAGGAGCGGCTCCAGCCGGAGCCACTTGAATACTACGTGACATAAATTGTATGACACTTCTGTGTATATGAATCAATGACGTATGTAATTGACGTAGCTCTGCGAGTGTAACACCAAGATAATTTGGATGAGGTGTGAAACCAGCCAACACGGGCCATGTGGCCTCCTCGACCGATAGCGGTCCTAAACGGACCACAGAAACGGGGTGAGGAAGGGCGCCATTAAACCAAATAGTAGTCACTGGAACTTCAAGTAATCGATAAGGGCGATAAATTTGCGGAACCGCGGCTGGTGTATATTTATGAAAGAAATTATCATTCCCATCCACTGCGGGAAAAATAACCCAAGAGTAGAAAACTTTGAAGCGGTAAGCCCCACCCGCCTCAACAACAAAAATGAAATCAGCCCCCGCTACAGGGACTCCTCGTTGAGTCACATGAGCAGTAACCGCTGCACGATTATGTGCCCCAATAGCGACCGCCATAATAATACCGAAAAAGGATAAAACTGTAGAACAGTAGCGCAAAACCGGGTCAGAAAGAGAATCAAAACTTTTTAAATTTCAAGCTTGAAAAACCTATGAAAATCAAATATAGGAGGCTAATCCCTCACACTACATCTCCGGAACCGGTGCGAGGGGATTGTGGGCAAGCACAAGCGTTACTCAGGGGTCTCATGAATAAGTACCAGACAAATCGTTGGTGGCGCCATGTTGCAGTGATTCTGCACAAATACAGAACTCTGCACATGAAATGGGACCTTGGTGTATTGGTACTGAGTCTTCCTACCACCTTAGTACCCACAAACCCAGGACTGACTAGCTACAGTGTCACACTTGCTCTCCTACTCACTCACAGAGAAACAAATGATTAGACACCCCAGAACACAACACTCCCAGATCTCTCAGGAATCGCGGTAACAAGACACACCCTTTCGCTCACTCTCTTGTACTAGTCCACAATAAGATCTGACAGAGACACGGAATAGTTTAAAATATTTATTTTAACTAACATGCAGTATACATGCCACAACAAGCAGGAAAATGCATAATACAAATATAGTCAGCATAGCAGCCAGTCCATAAATCATGAAGGGAGAGGTTATCATAAAAAGACAATGGAGAAAGGACTATAGTGACTAACCTCCCTACCCTTGCTAAGAAGAAGTATTATTATATAATAGAAGATCTCTGGGCTTTGTCAGCAGACCCCATACATTAGCCTATAGATGGTAGATCTACATCATTGGTGCTCTTCTCCCTGGAAAGGTCCCTCTCCAAGTGTGTGTCACCTATTCGTGTACCCCACTAAAAACCCAAGTACGCTGTCCAAACAACAGCTGCATCAGTATGTTTTGTCTTAAGGGTTAAGGACTGGCCAGAACAAAATAACAAGGGGCATTGTTGTTCGACCTTGCATATAATGTTCAGTCAAAATCCCAGGAACATGCAGAGAGTGAGCACAGCGATGAGTTCTCATGTGAAAGCAGTCTTTGAAATTATTGCAAAAAAATGAAGACGTGTAGTAACGTGTGCAAATCAGCAGGCAAGTTGCAACGTGCTCATGCTAAGTTAGTGAAAAACGACAATGTCCCTATGGGCCACGTGACACTACGAGACCTCCACTGGCTCCCCATCGAAAAAAAGAGTGACCTTCATGCTGCTCACTCATGCCTACAAAGCCCTCCACAACACCAGACCCCAATACCTCAACAAAAGAATCTCCTTCTACGCCCCCAAGAGAAATCTCCGCTCCGCTGACCTTGCCGAAATCCCCCGCATCCGCAGAGCCAGAACAGGAGGAAGATCCTTCTACATCGCGGCCAAGACCTAGAACGAACTCCCCCTCAGCATCAGACGTACCACCACATTGCAAGCATTCTGGAAGAGCCTCAAGACCTGGCTCTTCGGATGAGCCGGAGCTGCCCGAAATCCCCCCCCCCCCTCCCTCCATCGCCTTGAGACCCTTACGAGCGAGTAGTGTTCTTGACAAATCTCTGATTGATTGATTGGCCATCTTGTCACTCCCATTTGCCTGGTTCTCATTTGTGGCCGAGCCCATTAGTCTTGTGTTTGTTCCTCCCAATCGAGCATTGCTTCTTTGCCATATCTTTAGATTGGCTGGTTTCTATGCTTCCAATGCTTGCTTGTCCAGCACTACTTTTTTCATTTGGGTTAAGCATACCATGGGAGTGCATGTGTTTTCCAGCTGCCTCCTTTGTGTATGTCTTGCCCCTTGCACTCAGTGTTGCTATCTGTTGTCCATTCTGCTGCCCCCTCCTTGTTGCGCTCACTCTTATGTACTCCCCTAGCCCAGGTTGCTTTGTCACCTGTTGGCTTTCATCCCCACCTGCTCCACGTTGCTCTCTCTCGCTCATTTGCTCCTCCAGAGCGTTCAGTCCCTCTTTGCCATCTGCTTTTCCCCCACCTGAGCCCTCCTTGTTCCTTTTGCTACTTGTGTTGCTTCCGCCCCCTCTCAGCAGACTGTAATGCTTCCGCCCCCCGTTGCTTCCTCCCTCTGCCTTCATGTTACTGCTGTCACTGTTGCTTTGCCGACCAGCATTAAAAAAAAAAAATAAGCACTTTGAAACTTTTTTTTCTTTTTAGTTATTGATACAACAAGGATTGGTTTCTACAAAGAAAAAAACATAACCGCGTCACCTTGTAGGTGCTCGCAAGCATGGTGCATGCATTTACAAAATGTCACGAACTGTCGCTTCTAAGGTTTTTTTGTTTATTATTCCATAGCCATGCTGCACAGCATGGCTAGAAATAATTGGCAAATCCAAAAGGTGACACCTATTGGCTTTTCCAGTGCTTGTTAAAGGGGCCACCCAGTGGAGAGAATAAAAAGCAGTTCTGTTTACCCAGGCCTGCATTGCTAATAAACACCAACAATAGGTATTCAAGATTGCCCTTTTTAGGTCTTGCCTGAGCCAGCGCGCATGCGCTGCTCTGCGAGGCATTAAGTAAGGGCTTTTGAGCTCTGAACCCACGCTCGTGCGGGTGCTTTTTTTTTCTTTCTGAGCCCGCAATTGGCTTGTGCATGTGTCTTTTTTAAAAACACAGCACGCAATTGGTGCAAGGTGGTTGATTGTCCCGCCTTGTTTGTTGGATGGCCTAGGGTCCTCGGGCGCGAGCTTCAACCTGATCTGTCTCCAATTATCGCGTTGGCGGTAATTGAAAACAGATGGTAGTCGTTTTTTTGGTTTTTTTTTTGTTTCCCGTAAGAATGAACCTCGTGGTAGCTCTAACCCTGCAATTGGCTATAAACACTGCCTCGGGCTAAGTTTTAGTGTTTGAGAATTTAGACTACACCAGGCGTCACAGATTTGGCTGGATTTAGTTATTTTACTTTGGTGTTTTGTGTTTTTACTCTGCCCATTCTGTTTTGTTTCGGAATTGGTAAATTCGCAATGAGTATTCATCCCGTCCCGTTTTTAAGGAGCCCATCCCTCTCTTGGTAGGCAGGGTTGCTGTGATCACTTATGCCCCCCTCTTAGTGGCTTAACTGTTAGAGCTGGCAACTTTCGAACTGGGCAACCAGGTTCGAGTTTGAGAGTGGGCGTAATATCTTGTGTTTTTGGCAAATAAATTCCGTAATCGCCTGTGCCTACCCAAAAAAATAATACATCCTTGTGTAACGTAACTGGTGCTTATGAAGGGGCTCCAATACTTTTGTGTCGAGTTTGCGCCATTTAAAACTGGATTAAAACATAATCCTGCATGAAGTGCAAACATGCAGACAGCGACAGTTTTTGCTTTAAAACCCCCACCCACCCGCTATTTATAGACAGTTATGCCACATACTTTCGCAAGTTTTCCAAACTCTTAAAGTTGGGGATTTTACCCAAAAAATTAATACCTCCTTGTGTAACGTAAATGGTGTTTATGAAAGGGCTCCAATACTTTCGTGTCGAGTTTGTGCTATTTAAAACTGGATTAAAACATAATCCTGCATGAAGTGCAAACATGCAGACAGTGACAGTTTTTGCTTTAAAACCCCCCCCACCCGCTATTTATAGACAGTTATGCCACATACTTTCGCAAGTTTTCCAAACTCTTAAAGTTGTGGATCCAGTGATTTTATCTGTACAAAAACAATGTTATATTAAAGTATATCTGTATTATGTTATTATCTGTATTATCTATTAAGGTACTTCAAAAAGCACAAGTGATTCTACAGTTATTACAGATTAAGAAAAGGGTACAACCATACACTACACATTTTATTCAGCGCACAGCAACAAAACTGAAAACATGCTTATGTACTGTTTTTTTTTTCATTTATTTTACAATAGTCCCTAACTTATAACAAAACTCTTACAACACTACACATAATACCACGCACACAAAATTTACATATCACATAATTACACTCTATTAAACACAACATAACACTCCACAAAATAACACTATGCCACATAAATACACGGCACATAATTACACTGTACGCAAAGCAATATAAATGCACTCCACATAATACCACTCACTGTCACATAGTTACCACCACATAATTACACTCAACTCAAAACAACATAAATACACACCACATACCACTAAAAACCACATAATTAAAAGCCACAGATGTACACTCTACTCAGTGCAACATAACTACAGTCCACATAAAACAACTCAGTGCCACATAATTACACGCAACATAATTACACTACTCAATGCAACATAAAGACCCTCCATAATAATATCACTCAGTGCCGTATAATTACACGCCACATATTTACACTCTACTGAATGCAACATAAATACACTCAACGTAATACCACTCAGTACCACATAATTACACATCACATAATTACACTCAATTCAATACAACATAGACTCCACATAATACTACTGTACCACATAATTACACACCACATAAATACTCTACTCAATGCAACATAAATACACTCCACATACCACTCAAAACCACATAATTACATAGCACATAATTACACTCTACTCATGCAACATAAATACACTCACTACCACATAATTATGCGCCACATATTTACACTCTACTCAATACAACATAAATACACTCCACATAATTCCACTTAGTGCAACATAATTACATGCCACATAATTGCACTCTACTCAATGCAACATAAATACACTCCACATAAATGCACTCTATGCCACATACCACCAATCAACATAAATGCACTCCACACATTACACAATTTCACTAAGCATATTTCCACTCAGCACCACAGTTGCAGGCCACACAATTCAAATCCACACATTTCCAATACACACCACATAATTACAAACCAAACAGCATATTTCAACTCCACAATCCACAACATACCTCCAAACCACACCATATACTGGCACCACCTCAGCACAAAACATCACTCACCACCACCAATTTGCATCAGCGCACCACCTAGGCATCACCTAAACACCACCTAAACATCACGTCAGTCTCCCCTCGTAATCCGGCATCTATTGATTCTCCCTTAGTGTACGTCCGCTGATCATGTTCTAATTAAATTACTGTTTTCCAAACTCAACGCCCCCGTTATTTATATCCCGCTCCCCCATAACGAAAAAAAGTATAACAAACAAGCATAACAGGCAGTAAAAAATAGCCAACAGTGCACGTACAAAAAAACTACAATACATTTTTTGTGTTAAAATCTTTCTTTAATCAGGTTGTTCAGTTGTATATAATGTCTTCGTTTGTATAAAAGTAACAAACATGCTTAACACTTTTTATTATAACTTTTCAGCATGATGCACAGCAGCCACAATGCTCTACAACATAGCCAAAAGTTGTGGCTAAACACAAGGTCCCAAAGGCGAGACCTATTGGCTATGCCAATGCTTGTTTATATGAGCCTTCTTCAGATACTGTAGAGCCTCTGTGATGCATGGTTAAGGTAACGTTAGAACTGCTCTTGTATACAAAACCCCGAAGTCTGAGAGCACCAGGAACTGATATTGGTACCGCTGCACCCCTCAATATTACTGAATGTATAGGTTGGTTCTGTTTTGATTAGTTTCATTGCGTTTTTTTTTTTTGTTTGTTTGTTTTTTTTGCAACATGCTGTCACTTGCATTCTAAGGACTGTACTGCATATTTCGAAGAGAAAATACTGCCACTGTTTTTAGAGGACTTACTTTTCTGTACTCATTATTTACTCAAGTAAATTGAACATGTTTTATTTTGGCCTGTCTTGCACTTACTTCCATTTAGTAGGAAGGAGGCGATCCTTACAGGGTGTTTGTATTTTTGTTGTAGTTTAAACGGTACGTGAGTAAACTCCGTGGGAAGAGCACAGTGTTCAAAAAGAAGCGCCAAGAGCTGGCAGAGCTGAAAGCAGAGCACGGCGTTCTGCAGAGGACAGAGGAGATCCTGAAGCAGCGGCACGAGGCTGTGCAGCAGCAGCTGGTAAGGGAGCGTTTCTATCTCACCTTATCCCAAAATGTATTCTAGTTTGAGCTAGTTATGACTGCACCGCCTACTCTGTTTGTCGTCTCTCGTCAATTTTCAGCGTATTAAGGCCAGCCAAATAATCCAGGAACCATCAATGACGTGTCAGACACGGACACAAAAAAAAAACTAACGGCCGGATAGCGGGAAGACCTGGGGGCTGGCCAGGCGCTTAGATTATGTTCTTACTGAACTGGAAAAAATAAGCACTAAGTAGGTTATGGCAGTCTTGGTCCTTAATCGGCGGGTGTGCCGCTTGTGTCCTGAGACAAAGTGATCTCAGGATGCATGTCTGTTTACACTCCTCCCCTTACACGAAAGATAATGGGTGTAAATGATAAAATATGCATTTTATACCTACCCGTTTTTGTACTACAAATGTTTTCCTACCTTGAACAGAGTGAATCTTAACACTACCGTCCAGTGGGATGAAATCAACTATTACTTTTTTTAACCCTCATGCACCTTTACTCTTCGCCCTACCACATTTAACGTATTTATTTTGATAACGTTTTACTCTTTAGTTCAGTTACTGGTTCGTATTAACTTTTACTCCTGTGTTGTGTGCTTTCCCTTTCTCGCATCTGAGTATCCGTTCACCTTGTGGTGGGACAGGAAACTGCTCTTTAGCTGTTAATGCAGAGCAGTGTGTGCTGGTGTGTCGGAACTGACTTCTCCTGTGCTCATTGATGGTCTTGTGCAGGGCTCAGCTTCAGACTTCCTCTTTTGTGCTGTCTGTTCTCTCCATAATCATTTCACCTCTGATATTATGCCACAATGTTCAGTCTTTAAGGAAAGCAGATTGTGCCATCAGCTATTTGTAGCAGCTGACACATATAACCAGTGCTTAATTTGAGCTGGTGATTTCAGGAGGGATCCACCTGTATTCATTTTTGGGGACCAACACTTACTATTCCTCAACTGATTTTGATCCAGAACAAGACAGAAAAACACAAAAAGGGAAAAGAAAAGGGCAGAGAAACAGTGACAAAGGGAGAAAGAAAGATGAAATATAGCCGTCAACAGTGAAATAAAGTGACTGGAATGACTGGTGGTGGATGACAGAGGCATGAGGTGGATCAAGACTACACAGCCTTGGTATTTGGCACCCCAGCAGCACCAACCACTGACTTCTGAGCAAAACTTTGGGCCTCAAAACGTATACTTTTGCCGGTTAAGCACTGCACATAGCCTCTGCTTTTCTTGTGTGGGGAACAGTCTTCTAGTGCAACCAACATTCTTTGTGCCAGCATCAGTAACTACAGCAGCCACTGCCACTAAAGACAGCCTTGGCAGTAGCGTGTACGATCTCAGACAGGTTCCCAAGATTTGGAAGAAGCCTTTCTCCCAGACTATTATCTCAAAGTCATTAGGCCACAAGTATCCCCAAGGACAGGCCATTCTGTGGGTCCAGGAATCCCTAAGTTGTTCTGTGGTGATGATTGTGGTTTCACCGAAGAGTAAAGAAAGATCCACTCACATGGACAAGTAGGCAGACTGTCTTGAGCGATATGGCAAGGCAATGTACCAAAGCAGTTGTCTTTCCCCAAGACAAACGAAAGCCAGTGCTATAATGGTAATTTACGACCCCCTCCTGTCTGTCATAAGTTCAACTGCAATATAATTCTTTACTCTCACATTCTAACCAAAACGTTAAGTTCTCAGCTGTTTAAAATGAGTGACTTAGTGGACCATAAGAATGTCTAATTCCTTACACTCCTCGAGGAGGAACATAGAATGTACCATCTCTATCACTGTGGAAAACCAACGTTGCCAGAGCTGGACATTGCTGGGTGGTTTCAAAGCCTCCCATCGCTGCTTCACAATGATCCTGCTTTCAGGGGAATCTTTTCTGTTTCTGAAGAAAGTCCACTGCTATCCATACTTAGTCTTAGCTGAGCAGGTTTAAATTAGAAAGCAAAGTCCTGTCTAGTTCTTTCACTATATGAGCTTTGGTTATCAATCAATTAACCCAAATCCTTCAAGAAGATTCTGTTGAAGGGGACTCGAGCCTGGCAAAAGCCTTCCTATGTCTAGCCTTTGGCTAGTGGTACCATGATAGCCTGGCTGTACAGATGCTTCTGCTACATAGACTTCTAGGACCGCAGGTGTCCTGCATAAGAACGATGCTTCATGTCAAGCTCAATAAGCATGCCCTGCCACTCCATTATGACTTCCAGTGAAAGCTCATTCCAGTCCTTCCATTCCTGCTTCTGACCTCAAAGTGTTGGACACACACTCTTAACCTCTTGAATAAAAGTCCCTCCCCCTGCTCCAGCTGCAACTCTCATTCACCATTGTCTCTTCAAGTATGGATAGAGGGCACATTGCAGGTTACTCTGCTTCAGTGCCTTACAGACAAGTCAGATTCATTTCTGCATATAAATGTGTTGTGTGTTGGAGCTAAAGTTGATCTTATGAGCACTGAAGGGCTTTCCGCCTGTGTGAGATTCAAAGTGGTGATGATCCACAAAGACAACACTCTAGCTCTCTTCTGTTTGGGAAAACAAGGGGCCACTGGATTACCAAGGTTCTACTGGCTAGCATTGGCTGTCAGCGAAAGGACCTTGCAACGCGGCATGTTCCTACTGGTCCCATCCACATTGCTGTGATCAATGATACCAGAGTGAACAGTTTAAGTAAGTGTCTCCATTTGGCACACAAGTGTGAAAATCTCCACAAAGTCTCTTCAACATCATCTTCACGGCCTGGTTTGACCACTCATTGGCACCTTTGCAAATCATCTGAATAGCAAGTGCTATCAGTTTGGATCTTGGATGTGAAGTGTGCTTTGATCCCTAGGGGACTGCTTGAATTTGAACAGGAGAGGGACACTCTTGTATACTTACTCCACCACTCTTATATTGAGGGTTTTCTAAAGGTTCAGGGAAAACCCAGACTGCTCTTTCATCCAAGTGGCTCTGTCCTAACTGCAACAGATCTGGTTCTCAGGCAAGCTATAAATTCTTTCAGAAGGACAAATGTAGCCTCCTCCAGAAAAGAGGCATCCTATTCATGGAGGCATTTGGAGTGTTGCGCTCCCCACTTCCATTGCCAAGCATGAGCACATGATTGGTGAAGCATTTCAACAATTAGGTCTCGCCTCAGAAAATTTGGAGATTTAAAAGAGCAAATGGTTTCTTTTGCTGAACACTACCGAAGAATAAGTCTTACTAAATGGAAATTTTGATATCTTTTTCCTGTCACCTTGCTGACAATGTGGTGCAGGTAGACAATTGCATAACGTACCTCACAGCCTACAATCACCCTGGCAAGTCCTTCTCCACAGCCAGTGAGGCCAGTGAAAGGTATATGACAGGAGGCCTGATGTATTTGTTTCTTCTAGTAAGGCATTCTATTGTCTCTTGGGGCTTGAACCTTGTCCGAGCCAAGTTGATGCACGAACCTTTAGAAACAATGCCCTATGACGGCATTACGTTTCTTTTGTAGTTGAATTCTTTCTTGGTGGAGATAACTTTGGCGAGGTGCTGCAAGTTCATAGAGGCTTTTATGATGTTCCATAGAGAGAAAGTGGTTCACCAGACACTCCTTTCTTTCATGTCAGATTGCCATCTAAACAAAGAAATTGTTTGTCTGTCAATTTTTCCTTGTTCCCCATGCTTTCTCATCTCAGCATACATTGCATTATCTATACATGTTCTCTGTCTTGGGCTCCTTTCTTGACCGACCAAGGGGCCTGTGTTCATGCCCTTTGAAAGAAATGATGCTGACCAACAGGCTACTAAGGATAGCATTTTCAGATGGATTGCATCCTGTATAACACAGTATTACAATAGGCATCGAACACAACCTCCATCCATTGTCGGGACTCATTCCACTAGAGCAAAGATGGCATTGGCGGCACTCTCCAGATATAAATGTGTCAGAGCCACTTGTCCAGTGGCTGCATAGGCAAATACAACAATTCAGTCTGCCAGCTTGTACCAGGAGCGATGATAGATTTAGCTACAAAGTTTTCTACAACCTTTGTGCCTATGTCTAAGCTTCCTGATGCTGCATTTCTCCTACCATTTTTTGTTCTCGATTGCTGTGCAATCATCCCAAACATTAACAATTTGAAAGAGCCAGCATGTAGGAGTGATATAACATTAAATGTATGTTGACATGCTTGTGACATTACTTTTAGTCGGTAGGCAGTTTCCCATTATCACTGACCTCTCACCCACCAGCCAGATTATTCACACCGATTGGCTCCTTTTCTAATGAAGTAAACTGGTAAGGGAAATTTACGCAGGGTGGCTAAGACTGCAAACCATCATACACATATTCATAATACTGGTGCTTAAAATTCTGTTAATCACTCTTTACCAGAATAATGTTCCACTACTAGTTAGTAATGTTACCCACAAATTGATATCAGTAATGTGCTAAGAGTTACAGTCACTGTAAAGGTAACTTTCTGATGAATATTTCTAACTGCAGATTCCTCACCTTTAGAATATCTTCAGGACCCAGAGAATTTTTCAGCCATGCTTCCGCATCCCAGTTGGAGGCATCATGCCACGTTGACTCAATATTGCCCCAGAAGTGACAGAGCATAGACACATATAAGCGCCAGCCCTGTGCGCTGATGTCAGTTACTTTCTTTCCGGGCCTTCCTTCAACTTATCCGGAGCTCTGCACCCACCTTTGTTTGTCTGGCTACTCCAAAAACTCTTCACAGTGTGCTGGAGAATGATGTCCCCACCGGCAATGACTGGATTCAAGCCATGCAGAGACTTCAGTAGGCAGATGTCAGTCAGGGGCCCTCACAAACTATAAGTTGTGTGACCAGTGCACTCTGAAGCACGCAAAGCTGATACGATATCGGAAGCTGGAGCTGTACATCACTGAACATAAGAAGTTGCAGTCTTCACATATTCAAGTGGTGGGCCCTACCCCAGTCACAAGGCTGATTCCGTGACTGCTCCACTTCCCGCTCAAAATCTTCGGGTAGGTTGAAGTCCAAGCACAAAAACATGAAGTATAGTACAGACTTCAACTCCATCCCCAAGATCCGTGATGGCTTCTATCACCCTGATGCTGATATAGACGCCAGCAGCACTGATTGGACCCGGTGTCGACACCCAAGCTCAACTGAGGTCGCACTATGAAATCACGAAAGTGTAACTAATTGTAAAACAGCCTGACTCTAACTTGGTGCCTCTACAATGACACAAATATCAGCAAGCCTCCCTTCTCTTTTTGGTTTTGACTCTGATCCTGTGCCAGAACAGGATGCCTCCCAGGATACTAATGATGATGATGATGATGTTGAGAGGGATGGCCTGATCCCACTTCTTTTCACAGATGATGCCTTATATTTTGAATGGTCCATCAATTGAAGAAAGTAGCTCATTTACAGTAGTGGTGAGGAGGGCTGGTGAAGTACTAGATTTTCAGCTGCCTTCCATTGAGAGAGAGAGAGATTCTTCAGTCTGAGCCAGTGTAATCAGAGTCCTCGCTCCTATTCAATGATGTCTCCACTGATGCCTTGGTGGCCACCTGGTCGAACTCATGTTCTTGTCCACCCTTTAGTCGACAAATGTCCAGGTGACACAGGCCTGCACACGGTAATACAGATTTTCGTATCAAAGATCCTGCTCTGGAAACTCTCATTGTGTAGACTTTGACCAGTAAGGTGAATCTTAGCTTTTTTCCGACCAATTCCCCCGGATAGGGAATCTAAAAGGATTGATGCTTTTGGCAAGTGAATATTTTCGCTACTAGCCTGGCACTGCAATCCGGAAACACAATCTGTGTGTTAGGCCTCTGTCACTTGCCCATGGGACATGTTTAGTGAGATCTTAGCAGTGGACCAGGAAGACTTTGGGCCTCCCTTGCTCAGACGAATCGTGATGGACTGGATGCAGCAAAATAAGTAATTTGCAGAGGCTTAGACACCACTGATTGGATTGATAAACAGTGCTTGTCTAAGTGTTGTGCTTCGCAGAGATGCCAGGATAAGGTAGATTGGACTTTTTGGGGATGTGCAGACATGGTTGATGGACACGCCCTTTGATAGGTCCCTACTCTTTGGAGAAAAGGTGGATTACACATTGGAACGGTTTAAAGATAGTAGAGTCACATCCTGTTCTTTGGGGCTGTTCACAACAGCAAAATAATACCCCTATCAGTTTAATATATTTAGGGGCTACTGCAGAGGGCTATCTGCCAATAGACAGCAACAGTCTTCCCAGCCAGTGATGCAGCAGACAGCTCAGACCTTTCAGGGCTGTGGATGTGGCACCGGCAGGCATTGCACAGACCAGTCGGGACACCAGTTCTCCAACTTCTTTTCCCCTGGTGCAGTGGCCACCAAACTGCCTTAGTTAGTCCTCGGCAGCTAAGACCCGACTGTTGGAATGCAGGATTGAGTGTTTCATCCCCGGTTGGCAATCCATCATGTCGCTCGTATGACTATACAACACGTGTCTTTATCCCTTTTGCCTTTGCCATGAATCGTTTGCCACGCAATGCCTTTACCACACAATACCTTTACCACGCATATGCCTGCACCGCGCATGCCTTTACCACACAAGGCAGGTATCGTTAAAGTAAGTTCACCATATATATGCTGGTGGTTGCCATTAGGTAGTTATAGTTAGGACCATGTTTCCATAGGAAAAGCATTTTTTGACTTGCCTATAACTTTGGCGCTGTTTGACGAATCTTCACAAAATCTTCCTTAAAAAAAGGAAGTGCACTGGTGAATCTTGTTGCGCACAGAAGGTTTCAGGGCGATACGTGAAGCGGGAGCTGAGAAAAATGGGGTTCAAAAAAGGGTTTGTTTGAAATGTTAATTCCTATAGGACCTGTCAACACGCCTACAGCCCGAACCACTGAACAGAATTACCCCAAATTTGGCAGAAAGCTAGATTTGGTTACACAGATCACGGTTTCAGTTATTTGGTGTAAATTCTTTCAGTAGTTGTTGAGAAATTAAAGAAAAAAAATTGTGACATCTGTTCTTGAGGATATTTTACGAAAAAAGACAAGCTTTTGCAGGGCAATGCAGAGCTCTGATTGGCTGCCAACACTTCAACCTGGAAGTGTTGGCAGCCATCTCGGGACTCGCTTCTCCCGAGTCCCAAGAAAAATAAAATAAAAAAGAATTGGGGGGCAGGGTAGGAATACCCTGATTCCCAAGCCACGATCTTGGGGTCCCCCTGGGACTCTGCCACGGCATAAAAGCATTTTTGATTAAAAAAATATTGCAGCAAATCTGTGATATTCACCAATATGTGGCAAATAAAACGAGTGCAGGCTCCCGTGCTTGTTTTACTTTAAGCCCCGAGTGAGGCCAGGTACCGGGGGCATATAATAAAAATAGGATGGAGGCACACGGGGCCCCGCTCCTATGGCTTATTAAAGCCCCGGGGACCGCCACCTCCCTGGGGCTTTTTTAAATTGAATGTGGAGGGTGGCATGTGGACCCCCCGCGCAGCCCCAGAGACCGCTACCTCCCCAGGGCACTTTAAGATATATATGCGTGCGGGCCTGCTTGGCCCGCCCGCGCCACATGGACCACCACCTTCCCAGGGCGTTATTGAAATTAAATGCAGGGGGCTCGCAGACCCACCACAGCTCCAGGGACCACCACCTCCCCGGGGCTTTACTTAAATTGAATGCGGGAGGGTTGTGCAGACCCCCCACATCCCCGGAGACCGCCACCTCCCCAGTGCACTCTAAGATATATATGCGGGAGGGCTTGCTTGGCCGCCTGCACCACATGTATCACCACCTCCCAGGGGGCCAGGTAGAAGAAAGGAGGGGGGCACGCGCCCCCCCCTCCTGGAGCCATAGATGGCCTGGGGACATCCACCCCCCCGGGATTTATTTAAATTGAATGTGGGGGGTGGCGTGTGGACCCCAACCCCGCAGCCCTAGAGACCGCCACCTCCCAAGGGCACTTTAAGATATATATGCTGGCGGGGCCCGCCACAGGGACCACCACCTTCCCAGGGCGTTATTGAAATTAAATGTGGAGCGCGCAGACCCCCCCACAGCCCCAGGGACCACCATCTCCCTCTGGCTTTACTCAAATTGAATGCAGGAGGGTCATGCAGATCGCCCGCAGCCGCCCCCTTCCAATGACACTCTAAGATAAATATGCGGGCGGGCCCGCTTGGCCCGCCCGCACCATGGGGATCACCACCTCCCCAGGGCCAGGTAGAAGAAAGGAGGGGGGCAACGCAGCCCCCCTCCTGGAGCCATAGGGGACATGCACCCCCTAGGGCCGGCTCTTGCTAAGGCCCGGGATGCCCACCCCCGGTACACATCTGTTTGCTGTGGCTTGACGGGAGCTTTACTGCTCCTGCCAAGCCACAGCAAGTGCTCCTCTTCTAGAAAGTGAGAGCATTAAAAATTATCTTGCTTGCTGGAAGCGGAGCAGAATTGCTTTTAGACAGAGGGAGCTGCATGTTTAGCAACTCCCTATGTCTAAAAGCAGTGCCGGCTCCCTCAGGAAGCGGGGAGCCAGCAGGGGCCGTGGGAGCATTCAGGCTCCCCCAGCGGTCCCTAACGAAATTCACTGGGTGCCCTGGGTGGGACCAGGCCCTCAGAATAGAGGCCGCGCAGCCCCCTCCCCTACCTTATAAAAAAAATAATAAATAAAAACGCTGGGTCCCGGGGGATGGGGTCCCTGGTGCCGAAATCAGCTCAGGGAAGGGAAACAGCGCGGCCCCCCTCCCTTAAAAATACAAAAATATATTTAAAAAAAGCCGGCCATGGCAAGTCGCTGGAGGTCCTACCCCCTTTCACCATCACTCTGCAAACGGGCCTCCTGGTGCACTACTGGTTGGGGGATGAATCCCCCTTGAATGCTGAGGGTCCTTGGGGACCAGGAACCCCTTCTGTTAGCTCCAGTAAGTCCCACACAGTGGGATTGCTGTGAGCTCTTCGGAGGCCCCACCCCCTTTCACCACCACTCTGCAAATGCGCCTCCTGGCGCATTACTGGTTGGGGGATGAAGTCCTCTTGAATGCTGAGGTACCTTGGGGGCCCTCCTGGTAGTAAGTCCTACGCAGCAGGATTCCTGAGAGCTGGTCAGATGCCCGCCCTCTTTATCTACCACTCTGCAAACGTGATTTTTTCTAAGCAAAATTTGAGGTTTGCAGAGGATTCTGGGTAAGAAACCGTTGGGGGATCCACGCAAGCCACACCTCCCTGGACTCCCCCGGGTGTTTAGTTTTCAGAAATGTGTAGGTTTGGTAGGTTTCTCTAGATGGCCGCCGAGCCCGGGAACAAAAACGCAGGTGCCGACCTTGCAAAACCAGGTCGTTTTGTGATAGATAATTTTGATGTCTCCACAATACGTTTTGGGCCCCTCCCTGTCGCGGGTACTTGGCCCACCCATACAAGTGAGGTACCATTTTTATCGGGAGACCTGGGGGAACACTGAGTGGTAGGAAATTTGCATTGGTCCAGTGATCCTACAACTTTCCCACACAGAAATGTGAGGAAAATGTAATTCTATTTAGCAAAATTTGAGGTTTGCAGTGGATTCTGGGTACGAAAATGTTGGGGGATCCACGCAAGCCGCACCTCCCTGGACTCTCCAGGGTGTCCAGTTTTCAGAAATGCCTGGGTTTGGTAGGTTTCTCTAGATGGCCGCCAAGCCCGGGACCAAAAGCGCAGGTGACTCCCTCGCAAAAAACCATGTCTTTTTGTGATCGATAATTTTGAAGTCGCCACAGTACGTTTTGGGCCATTTCCTGTCGTGGGCACTTGGCCGACCCATACAAGTGAGGTACCATTTTTATCGGGAGACTCAGTAGAATGCTGGGTTGTTGGAATTTTGTGGGTCCCCGCAGATTCCAGAACTTTTCATCACAGAAATGTGAGTAAAATGTGCTTTTTTTTTTTCTTTTTTTTTTTTTTTACAAAGTTTGATGTTTGCAAGGGATTCTGGGTAACACAACCTGGTGAGAGCCATACAAGTCACCCCATCCTGGATTCCTCTGGGTGTGTAGTTTTCAAAAATGTACAGTTTTGCTAGGTTCCCTAGATACCGGCTGAGCTAGGCCCCAAAATCCACAGCTAGGAACATTGCAAAAAAAGGGTCAGTTTTCTGTGTAAAAATGTGATGCATCCACATTGCGTTTTGGGCCATTTCTTGTCGCGGGCACTAGGCCTATTCACACAAGTGAGATACCATTTGTATCGGCAGGCTTGGGGGAATGCTGGATGGGTGGAAGTTTGTGGCTTCGCGCAGATTCCAGAACTTTCCATCTCAGAAATGTGAGGAAAATGTGTTTATTTACACGTTTTGGGGTTCGCAAGGGATTTTGGGTAACAGAACCTGGTGAGATTCACACAAGTCACCCCATCCTGGATTCCCCTGGGTGTATAGTTTAAAAAAATGTACAGGTTTGCTAGGTTTCTCCAGGTGCCGGCTGAGCTACGGCTCAAAATCCACAGCTAGGCATATTGCAAAAAAGGGTCAGTTTTCAGTGGAAAAATGTGATGTGTTCATGTTGCGTTTTGACCCATTTCCTGTTGCGGGCACTAGGCATACCCACACAAGTGAGGCACTGTTTTTATCGGGAGACTTAGGGGAACACAGAATAGTAGAACAAGTGTCCAGATTCATTCAGATTCGTTCAGATGCTAGTATGGCTACCCACAAATTCAGAGATGTGCAAATAACCACTGCTTCTAAACTCCATATCTTGTTCCCATTTTGGAAATACTTAGGTTTCCTTAATACCTATTTTTCACTCTCTATATTTTACCAAATGAATTGCTGTATATCCGGTACACAATGAAAAACCATTGCAAGGTGCAGCACTGGCTCTGGGTACCTCGGGTTCTTGGTGAACCTACAAGTCCGATATATCCCCACAACCAGAAGGGTCCCACAGACATAATGGTATATTGCTTTAAAAAAATCTGGCAAAGTTACAGGTGAAAATGTAGGCACAGATGGCTGTTCAACTCAATTTCAATATTTTTTTATTTAAACTGTTACTTTCTGTAGGAAAACCTTGAAGGATCTACACAAATAACCCCTTGCTAAATTCAGAATGTTGTCTTCTTTTCAGAAATGCATAGCTTTCCGGGATCCGTTATTGGTTTTACACCCATTTCTACGACTAATTGGAAGGAGGTTGAAAGCACAAAAAATAGGAAAAATATGGCTATGTCCCAGTAAAATGCCAAAACTGTATAGAGAATGTTGGTTTTCTGACAAAAGTCTGCCTGTTCTTGAAAGCTGGGAAGATGGTGATTTCAGCACCACAAACCCTTCGTTGATGCCATTTGCAGGGAAACAACCAGACGCTGTCTTCTGCAGCATTTTTTTCCCAACAAACCCAAAATGTAGCTGTATTTAGCCTAATTTCTCAGTCCCAACCAGGGTAATCCACAAACCCTGGGTACCTTTAGAATCCTCAGGATGTTGGGAGAAAAGGACGTACATTTGGCGTGGATACCTTATGTGGACAAAAATGTAAGGGGGCCTAGGTGCGAACTACCCGAAATGGTCAAAAAAGGGCGTGGCACCGGGGGGGGGGGGGCTTGGCAGTGTAAGGGTTAACAGTTTGATATTCTGCCAATAAGGCAATACATACAATTTATATTCCAGAATTTCATTAAAGTTAATAATACATATTACTTAAAACCCCCATTCATGGGAACATACATTATTCCTCAGTACTATATACATCTCTAACAGTTCACAATTCATAGGGGCAAACCATTCTAAAACCACAAACAATTTACCTCAGTATAACAGTAAGCTTATTGTTACATTTTACAATTATTTTCATAAAATCCATAATATAGTGTGCTTATAATAATTCTGATGGCAGGGCATAGTGAAGCTCATCTTTTTATTTCTAAAAGCATGTGTAAAATACAATTATAATGAGTCATAACAGACCTCATCTTCTTATTTTTTAAATAGCATGTGCAAAATATAATTATAGGTGGTAAAATAGTTAGTGGCCAACACAGTTCATACTTCATATTCATATTCTACCAAGACATTAGTAGTTAAAATCTACTACTTAAAAAACTCAATTCATAAATAGGTAGATCATTCATCCTCACTTCTTAGGTATTCAACTATAACTATGAGCCACTGAAATCAGCTCGCCGTTCGGAAACCACAGAACGGAATTTCCATATGGCAAAACACAGTTTCATACTGTTACACTTTAAATTTACTGTCATTAAGTCATTAATACCGCAGAGCTGTACAATTCTAAAAACAGGCAACAGCAGACTTCTTCGTATTTTGTCAAAACATGTGCAAAATACAATTATATGCGAGAGAGACTATAGGCATACTGACAGAAGGGGCAAATACAGTGGTCGAAGTGGGGTGGAAAAAGTAAGGGAACTGTGGGCGGAGAATCAGAGGGCGGGAATAACCTGAGGATTGGGTCAGTGAGCGGAGTAAGATGTGTGGCCAGATAGAGCAAAACATACCAATTTTTGCTATTTGTTTGGCATTTTACTGGCCAGTTATACATTCACAAAGTGTGATATGTTTCCAATCACAGAATGTCCCAAATACGCTTAAAAGTGGAATCACAAGCCATTTGTCTCCAAGCCATGCAGTTTCTGTCGTCAGCACTTCTCCCTTTTTCCAGAAGAGCAGTGCAAACATGAATGGCAAAATATCCTACTTTGCAAATGATTTCTACATAATTATGGCTCTGCCATATTTGCCACATAATGCATCCTCTGCTGCATAATCTGACGATTTTAACAAAAAAATTGTTTTTGTAGCTCAAACGGATCAAAAGTTACGAAAAATTGTGATTTGTGTTGCTGCTAAGTGGAGGGACTGTTGCAAAGGTTGACTGGTCATCTTTCTCACTGCTGCATTTGCATATTACACTGATACTAATGAGGAAAAACTGTTAGTATGTGTAAAAATGTCAAAATAATAAAGCATTAGAAAATGTGCTGCATTACGCAATCTTCATGAAACTTTTCCCAAAAAGTGCTACGTTTTGTCTAGTTTGTGCAAGGAAATTTTCAGGGTGATCCGTCAAGTGGGGTCCCAAAATGCAAAATTCCCATGCATTTTCCATAGATTTTTCTTAACCGTGCTACTGCAAAAACTGCTGAACGGAATTACATCAAATTGGGCAGGAAGCTAGATCTTGGTCCAGAAAGCGTGTTTTTTGTTATTTGGTGTAAATCCGTCCAGTAGTTTTGGAGATATTAAGCTTAAAAATATTTGTATATCTGGATGGTTGAATTCAAGGGACTTTTGTTAGAGTCTCTCAAACCCAGTTTAAAAAAACCATAGAGCCTTCTGATTGGCCGATGGGGCTTTTTTACCCTTGGGCCATATTGCTCACGATGGAGCAAGGCACCGATTGGCTGCCTACAACATGAGGAATAAGCATTGGCAAAGCCAATAGGTCTCGCATATGCAGCAACCCAAGAACTAATGGCATTATCAATTTCTTTTAGCAATGTGTTATGGAGTGGATGTATGTGGTGTGGAGTGGTATTATATAGGTTGGATTTTAATTACTTGCTGTGGAATTGTGTGGTGTTAAAGGGAGTTATTTGGAGTGGAATTGTGTGACATGGTGTGCAGTGAAATTATGTGGATAGTAATTATGTGGTATTGAGTGTAATGGAATTATGTGGAGTGAGATTGTGTGACATGGAGTGTAAATATTTGTAGTGGTATTGTGTGTCGTGGAGTGGCATGTAGTGGAGTGGAATTATGTGGTGTGGTGTTTAATTTTGTGACATGATGTGGAATTTTGTGTTGTGGATTGGATATTTGTGGTGTGTAGTGGAATTGTGGAGTGTAATTATGTGGTGTGGTGTGGAATTACGTGGTGTGGAATGGAATTGTGTGGAGTTGAATTGTGTGGCGTTCAGTGAAATTATGTTGAGTGGAATTATGTGTCATGGTGTGGAGTGTATTTATGTGGTTTGTTATGTGGCATTGAGTGGATTAATGTGGGGTGTATTTTTATGATATTGAGTAGAGTGGAATTATATGGAGTTGAATTATGTGGTAATGCGAGTGAAGCTTTAGTTGCCTATATTGTAGCTCAGAACCGTGAGGTAAAAAATCCCCTTTATTCACAGTTACCATTCAGTTTTATGTTGTGTGTGGATTTCAAACCTGTCCACTGTTGTGAACAGGCTTTTCCAGTTGTCGTATTTTAAAAATAGAAATAAACATGAACTGAAAAAGGCAGGCAGCAACTCCAGGACTGTATATTGTTGCATGCTTTGTTTCTCACTGCTGAGACATAATTGAACTGAATAACAGCAACCAAACCCCTCATCCACAGCCCATTGTTTGTTCAGCACCTCCTATTCAAAACACTCCTGCTACAATAAAAATGTGACAGCATCTTCTACCTAGTATTTTTATGACAAACATTTGTGTGAGTAGCCTTTTAACAAGTATGTACCCCAGGTATTTAGGATATATTAAAGAAATTGTTAGGTGGTTTATTAGACTCTGTTTATTATATTAGATCTACCTATGTGTGAATTAATATATTTAATATTTTCTTGCAAAGTGGATGATGCTGTGTTCTTGGGGGCATTAAATTATCAATTGCAATCAGAGTTTCTAGTTTGAGAGATTCTATACTGTTCTCTCCCACATTATCAGTGGGTATTTATGCCACTGAAATGCAGCATGCAGGATTTAAACATTGTATACCAATGAGCAGTACAGGTTACAGCTGCTTGATCGTCATAGTGGCATTAAACCTACATTAAGCCCCCAATTATATTTCAATAAGTGGTGGATGAAGAGGAGCAATATACGACCCTGCCATGAACCGCAGTTGGGAATCTGGGACGCGATAACAGCAAAAATTAGCAAGTAATGAATAGTGCATATGGGCACGTACAATAAAATATAAAGAAACCTGGAAAAAGCACAGACTGAGGGCAAGTGGAACATTTCCTTACTGTCTGCAGTAATGTAAGCCAGCTGGTGGGTGTCAGAGCCGATTGTGGCGGTTGCATTGCATGAATCGCTCAGCAATGAAAGCGGGGGTGTTGGGGCACACACAATCTTTTATTCACTCCTTCTGAGCAGCACCTTTAAAAGCTTCCAACATAGAACTTTGAAACATCACAATGAACTAGAACTTTCAGTCCCATAAATGCAGCTTGTCCTCCATCTTCTTCCTCTTTTGTTTGATTCTCCCAGATAAAACTTGTTACCCTATTAATCTTCCATCTCATATCCTTTATCCAACCTAGTTATCTACAAAATAAACCAGAAAAAAAAATTATCCATGTCTATTTACCCTTTGTCCACCAAGGTAAATCTAAGCTATTAATAACCTCACATTATTAAATATTTCAAAACACTCTTATCTAAAAAAAGTTTTCCTTCACACCAGAACAGTCCTCTTATACGGGAAAGGTGGGTGGGTTTAATGCTAGCCTCCTCTGTCTTTTATAAAATCTCGATTCTTTATTCAATTAACCTTGGTGAATCACAATTTTATGTCAAGACAGGAGGCTAGCATTATGCATGTTCAAAGCTTTTCAAAGCACAACTTGAAACATGTTCTATAGCTTTAAAATAGAATTTTCAAGAAGTTTCTGCGTTAGACCAATCTGTTGCCTTTAATACGTCCTCCAATGGTCCCCCAGACATAAATACCATACTTGCCATGACTGCTCTGGTCAAATGAGCTGTAAATTTAGATACATCTATCCCTACTTCTTTCATTACCGATTTTACCCATCTTGCAATCGTAGCATTTATATGGTTTAACAGGATATTAGAAATTGATCTTCACCTGCACATCTTTTGTCTAACATTCTACACTCATATTCTTTTAAACACCTCACCATGCACAGCTTCGAAATGTTGTCAAAACTTGGGTAAAATACTGAAACAGACCTAGTCCTAATCCTTTACCATATTAAAAAAATTATTACTTTTGGTAGTTAAAAACCTGCTAGATACTTCTAGAGTTCTAATATCAGATACTTCTACAAAAAGAAATCAAACATAGTAAGGTTGTTACTTACCAAGTCAATTCCCATATACCCAAGTACTTGCTTCCTGACCAATTTTAAAAAAATGTTTAAGTACTTAATTGACATCCCATAAAGTCTGATACTTAGCTCTCAGTGGTCTTCTTAGTCTAACTCCTTTCACCACTCTGCATGCCAAAGGGCTTCTAACAATAGAAATCCCTTGAATCAAAAAAATGTCCTGCCGCTACTGCTGACCTATAGCAATTAACAGTCCTGTATGATAACCCTTTCTCAAATCTTTCTGCTAACAAATTAGCACTTCTATTTCATCTGCCTGTACGGGATCCAAATCACTTTCCATGCACCAATGTACCCATGTTGTTGGTGCCCCTCTATCTCTTCCGAGTACCGGGTGCCCATGACTCATTGATTAAATCTGTAACTGCTCCCGAAAGGCCTGAGAATCTTCCTGAATTCCTGATATTTTACATACTAGAAGGTTGAGTAAACCCAGTAAATTTAAAGGGTGTTCTTCTTTCTCTACTCCCTTTAAAAGTCCTTCACACTGCTGAATTAAATATGGAGTGTCTACCTCCATCTCTAACAGGGTTGGAAACCAAGCTTGAATTTCCCAAAACGGAGTCAACAGTACTATTTGGCATCTCTGTCTCATCATATGAACTAGTAGCCTCTGTATTATTGAGAAAAGGGGGGGAAGCATAACCCTTCATATTCCTCCAATCTTGTGTGAATGCATCAATCGCTATTGCACCTGTAACTGGTGTCCAACTTATATAATCCTGTAACTGGGTTGTCAACCTGGAAGCAAATAGATCCACTCCAAAGGGACCCAAAATCTCCTAAATTCCCTGAAACAAATCCACCCTCAGTTTCCAATCGCTGAAATCTATAAAATTCCTTGGATTCCAGTCTGCTATTACATTGTATACCCCCAGATAAGTATTCTGTTTTCAGGATAATTTTGTGTTCCAAACAGAACTCCCACATTTTCGGAATTAAGTCTAACAATCTCTTTTTAGATCTGGTATCTCTCAGTTTGTTGATATAGGTCACTGCCACTATTTTATCAATTTTTAGGAGTACAGCCTTCTAACTGTCTTCTGAAACTCTGCAAAGCAAAAAAGCCTGCCCTCATCTCCAGACAATTATGTGAGTCTCCCTGTCTACTGCATTCCTTACTTCTCCTGTTTCCTGTCCTGAGCAAAAAGCTCCCCATCCTACAATGTTCGCCTCTTATTCCAGACTGAAATCTGGTTTCACTCCAAACGTCACCCTTTCATTCCATGCCTCCAAATTCTCCTTTCACCATTGCAATTCTACCTTTGTCTACTGATTAAGGGTTACCCTGTCTCCATACCACAGTGCCCTGGACAGACCCCCCATCTTCAACCATTGTAGTGCTTGATAACGTAATGGTCCTGGAAAGATCGCCTGTATCGACGACGATAACATACTAATCACTCAAATCAATACTCTCCACTGCACCTCCTCTTTCTTCAACAAGGCATTTACCTCCTGTCTTATCTTTTTGACTTTTTTCTCCCATAATTGTAATTAACAAACCATTGTGTCTACTACAAACCCTAGAAATTCCAAATGTTGGGTTGGTATCAAAGACTGATTTTTTCATGTGCACCCAAATATTCCAACAAGTCCTTCACTAGAACCAGATGTTCGTTCATGTCCTCCATATTCTGATCCATCAACAGAATATCATCTGAGTATATTATCATACGAACACCTCTTTCCTTTAGGAATCCCACACTTGCTTTAAAACTTTTGTAAAACACCAAGGGGCTGCAGATAGCCTGAACGATAGACACTGAAACTGATATAAGACTCCTTACCATCTGAATTGTAAATATGTCTGAGTTTCCTCCCCTATTGAAATTGTGAAATACGTATCTTTGAGATCATTGTCACCATCTTGCTTTTGAAGCATGTCTCATAATAGATGGACTCCTTCCATCGTGAAAAATATCTGTAAGATACCAGTGCTTTTAAATTTCTTAAATTTATTACCGGTCTACACCCCTTGTCCTTTTTCTCTACAAGAAAAAGTGTACTAACAAAAAATGTTCTTTTTGTTACTTCCCTTAAAACTCCTTTCTTAGCATCTGCTTTATTTCTCCCATTACAATATCTTCCAAATCTTTGTTGAACACCAATTTGTTTGGCTCTCTTATTTTTTAAGGTTGAGTTGTAAACTCTGAGAGTCTTTCACAGTTTTTTAAAAACTCAAACATCCTTTTTTATCTGTTTTCAATGATCTTGGAACAATTTTAATCTTTCTCCCACCTTTAATGGGGTAAAATCAGTAATTGGCCTCATACTCACCTTGTCCTGAACTGGATGGTTTGCCGGGCTGAAAGGTTGTCCTCTCCTTCCAGCCCAGTCCGTAAAAACTATTTCTATTAAAGACTATATTCATATTGAATTGGGCTTTATCTAAGCTAGTAAATGCCTGAACATACTTTCCTAAGGATTTCACCATGCCCTTGTCAAAAAAAGAATAGACCTTTCGCATCGTCACTCAATTCTTTTTGGCCAAATCACCCAATTTGTGGGTTTATGCACATTAATATTGATTCACGGCTCTCCGCCCGGAAACCCGCCTTCGCATTGCCCAGAAAAACATATTGCGTATTGGCACCAGCCCCTGAGGAGATTTATATTCAGGTTGTTTCCTTTAAGGTACGCATCTTACACTAAATCGGACATCCGTGCCAATGGACCCAGAACATCTAAAAGCCTTTGTTGGCATTGTTTGAGAGACCTTCCTAATCCTTTTTTAGGCTCTCGCCCCATTTAAATAAGTAAGTGATCAGCTCCGGATACAGATTCAGAATCATTGTCACTTTGTCATCAATTATTGGCTGAGAACACTCAGCTCGCATAATATTACGCTCGTCTTTCCCTACAGGTTCCCTTAACCAATTTCTAAATGTAATCAAATACATGGTCTAAAGGCCACCAGTCCCTTCACCTAGGGTGTCTTCTATCATGTGGGTCAAAGAGATTTCCCCCATTGGATCGGCCACTTTCTTTATCTTTTTGTTCTCTTGTCAATCATTTCCCCAAACTCATCGTCAATGTTATCATTGTAATCCAGATCAAGTATGTATTTATCCAAATTGGATGTTCTTCCTCTTGATTCCATCCCATCAGATGGTATATCACTTGAAGTGTTTGACTGCTTTTTCTGCGTGTCACTTCGGACGCCTTCTCCCTCTGAGCCGCCTAGGACTCCTTTCCTATTAGATGCAACCTCCATGTCTTTTCTTTTTTTTTTTTACACATTTTCCTCCTGGTCCTCTTTGTCCCTCATCATTCGAGATAGAGAAATATTCCTCAGCATCTAAACGGGCTGTCTCTCGTTTTTTTATTTATTTATTTCATTAAAATTTGTTTTTATAGAATCTTGTACACCAGTACGTTACTCCTGGGAAATAATCTTTTTTATTAAGCTCTCTTGGCTATTCTCTACTCTTCCTTGTTCTTCCATTTTTTGTTATAATTTAGATTTTTAATGTAAATTACACGCTTCAATCCTTTGCCGTTACTCACGCTCTCCCGAGCGCTGCGTTGCTAAGCAACGTGCTTCACACGCCTATTTCCTTGAGAGAAAAAGGCAAAATGCTGTGAAACATGCTCTACCGCATGTAAATACGCTTATCACAATACACTTGTACTGCGTGTAAGCGCGTCCATTCACTTGTAATTGGCCTTGGCAGTGCATCGCCACCTCCTAATATGGCGGTGACGCATCGTGAGTGCCTTTCTAGGTTTTTTTTTGATCGCCAAGAACAAAGTCGAACCGTTCTGATCGCCACACGGCTTCCCGTGCGTGGCTCAACCGAAACAGTAATGTTTATATTTTTGAAACCGTAATTCTTATAAACTAAATATTATTAAAACATGCATCGCTAAGCAAAACCTGCTATATCTAGTTACCATTTAAATCATAACAACAATTACAATTTGTTTGAAACATAACCAAAATTAAAAAATCTACTGGCAATAAGCTCGCAAACCCATAAATTGGGTTTATATAAACACATATAAACCATAATGTAAATAATCTCTATGAAATATCTTAAATAATGTAAACTAACATGCAAGAGTAATACTTATCTGCTCAGAAGCAGCAAACAAAAGAGGAAGAAGATAGAGGACAAGCTGCATTTGTGGGACTGAAAGTTCTAGTTCATTGTGATGTTTCAAAGTTCTATGTTGGAAGCTTTTAAAGGTGCTGCTCAGGAGTGAATAAAAGATTTATGCATAATGCTAGCCTCCTGTCTTGACATAAAATCTGGGATTCAATAACAGCAAAAAATAACAAGTAATGAATAGTGCATATGGGCACGTAGAATAGAATAAAAAGAACCCTGGAAGAAGCACAGACTGAGGGCAAGTGGAACATTGCCTTACTGTCTGCAGTAATGAAAGCAAGCTGGTGGGTGTCCGAGCCGATTGTGGCAGCTGTATTGCATGAAGCGCTCAGCAATGACGGCTGCGGTGTTTGGGCACACACTTATGTTTGTTCTAGCTATGTGCACACTTCTTGTGTGGAGGATTGCGACAGCCATAATGCTGCACTTTTATGTCGGCAGACGGGGTAAACAAAGACCGTATGTAATGAGGAAGCCAATCGCAGTGTTATTCTAGTGAAGAGTTAAATCCTGATACGGTGAAAAAGTGGCTCACTGTTTTAGACGCTTGCCACTGCCACCAGCGGTCTCCTATATATCACACATTCGAATCCTGGCAGAGTCAGCTCAGCCTTCCCTCCTTTTGAGTTTGCTAAAATGAGAGCCATTAAATTGAGTTTAAAGAAACTTGCTTACAGTGCTTCGAAACATCGAATATATGGTAAGAAGCACTGTATTAAAGAGAGTACTCAAGCCTTTGGGTAGAGGATACGGCCTAACGGCTAGAGCGGTCGACTTTGAAGCTGGGGAACTGGGTTTGAGTCTCTGCATCTTGTGATTCTGGGCTAATCACTTAAAATCCCCGTGCCTAACATAAAAAAAAATGTCATGTGTCCGTCTGTAACCCAACTGGTGCTCATGTAAAGTGCTCTGATACCTTCGGGTCTAGTTCGCACTATATAAAACCCCCTCCCCCCCAAACAAAACAAAAAAAGCCGTGCTTCAATAAAAGTGAAAAAGAAACAAAAGAAACCAAATAAAAGTGAAAGGAAACAAAGCGGTCCAGAATCCTGACAAAGCAATGCTTCTGCAAGGCAGCTGTTTGATAAATGCTTATTTTTTTACTTTGCAAAACCAGTTCATTTTTCAGTCAGATAGGAGCACAGTCAACACATTGTAGAACCAGAAAAAACTTGGGATTGTCATCTACATATCATGGAAACTACTCTCACAATGGTGGTAGGATCCAACATTGCCATAGCGTTAAAGGTCCTGCCCGGTTTTCCTGTTTTGCTGCTTCGTATTCCAGCGTTCCCGTTGACCGTTACAGCTTCACTTTGGCTGTTGTTTTCCTTGCCTAACTGATTTATCTCTTAAGCATTGCTTCGCTATGTGACGTCCTCGTTGCGCCGATGTGCTATAGGTTTAGCGGTGTCTTTTCCTGTACAAGTCCACCTCTCATCAAGTGGTGTCATCCTTTTTACCTCTAGACCTTCGTTTGATATTTTGAAGAAACAAATCGGACGGGAAACACTTTGTTAGCAGGGAATTCTATGACCTTTAACGCTATGGCAATGTTGGATCCTACCATCACCTTGTGCCCTGAAGAAGTCCTGTATTAGGACGAAACGCGTCGGCTGTACTGTTTGTTGAGTCACTTGAGCTGGACTCTGTGTTTTTATCTACGTTACATGAAAATGGAATAAAAGAAAGAAAAAACTGAAGAACTTTGTGTCTGGATACAGACTTCTTTTATTGATTATTTTTTTGCTGTATGGTGCACCTGTACTTTTGTTTTGAATTGTTAGGTTCCTTCGGGAACAAGCACTGTGACGGTGGGTGCTATTCAGTGTGCACATGGATCCCAATTTGTATTGAAGGGATCAGATTAAGGGAGTGAAATTAGGTTAGGTGCTGGTAACTTGAAGGTACCACTGTTAGTTCTATTTTTTACTCTCACAATGGCTTCTATTTATTTAGTAGAAAAACAAACAAGCACATACTGACCCACAGACAAAAATACTCCTCTTCGGAAAAGAGCCATCCTTCGAACAAGGTCCTAGAGGCAATTTTGGCATATAGTTGCTATTAAAACAAGTGCTGGTTTAAAACGTATAGCAACAACGCTTAAAAAACAAAAAAAAGCTTGGCTCGGTGAGCCGCTGCTCTTGTCTTCTTATTCCGCTGGAAGATTAAGACACTCCTATCAGTGAGGGACGGGGCTTGGAAAGAATTTTGCAGACACGGTAATGCTGAGGTTAGCGTCGCTGATAGTAAGGAAGCCTAAAAATAGCTGAAGGGCAGAGGTTTCACGAATCCGACGCGAAACTAAATATTACACTGTACCTCCATTTCATGTCACTGACTTAACTGCAGTTGAATCACAACACCAAACGTGGTCCCGTTAGTGAAATGCAATGTGTTTCAAACACAATGCATATGCGATGGCCCTGGAAATTATGACAGTACACTGTGCTGTTTGCGGAACACTGCAATGGCGAGAAGATCGTTGGGTTGTTTTTAAAAGCGGGTCTATGGTAATTCCTCCTTCTGTGTTTTAATGTCCAGTCAGAAATAAAAGCGTGCGCTGTGTAGATAAGTGCGCGGCCACCAATGCGGAAACATGAAGCACAGCATCCGTGAAGCGGGCGCCGTGCTGATGAAATAAAAGCTGTGCGACATCCAAATGTATATAATTAAAGTTTGTGCAATTCCAACACGCATACACACGCTGCCTTCTCTTTATTAAAAATGTAATTTTATAAAGGGCTCGCAAACACACGCTCAGATTAGAACTATGCCTTTAGGCTGACATGAGCAGGAAACATAGAAAAACAATTGTACTCCAAGAATACCACATAGGTACTCATCTGGAAAGATATCAGTAGTTAAGCACTGTTGCGTGGGTGGAAACAAATGACAGCAAGGAGGGACAAAGAGGAAATATTAACCACTAGCAAGCAACCGTTTTTAACGCCTTCGCTGCGAGCGGAATTCCAGCCAGGTGCTGGACATTCCAATCGCGGGCGTGGTCGTGACGAGCTCAGCTCGTCATGCGCACAGCCCGCCCGTGCAGCATGACGAGCTGAGCTCGTCATGAGCAGGGAAGGGGTTAAAGGGCAAGCGAAGTAACGAATAAAAAGGCAAATGGGCAGGATGTAAGCCCATAAAGTATATGCAACATGTCTCCAAGAGACAGTGCAAGTGTTGCCTAGGCTCGACCTAAAATTGTTGCAGGCAGCCATTACAGGACTTGGAGACTTCGTCCCCTGTCCAGAGGATAGTTAAAAAATAATATAAGGGGGCAGGTTAGGGATACCCTGACTCCCTAGGCCCTGTGTGGGGGTCCCAGAGGAATCCCTCCCTGGGACAAAATATATATTTTTTAAATGACACTATCCCACTGCTCCTTCCCAAGCCAGAGAGGGTCCCAGAGGACCCCATCCCCTGAGACCAAATTATTCAAGAAAGGGATGGGCATACCACGAGCCTGTAGCAGCCCTGGGGACCCCATCCCCTGAGGCCAAACGTTTTAGGGAAGGGGTGCACCCCCTCCCTGAACCCAAATGTGCCCTAGGACCCCCCATGCCCTGGAGCCAAACAATAACTAGAGGGGCACATAATTGCTCCTACCCAAACCTTACAAGGCCCCGGGGACCCAATCCCCCTGGACCGGCTCTTTAACTGTGTCCTTGGGAGCCACCCCTGGGACACAATAGTTTCCTTTCCGCAGGAGCGCGGTGAAAGTAGTTTGCCCCCACCCGTGGGAGAATTGATAATGCTCCTGCAGGGTGGAAGCACACTTTTGTTTTCCTGCCTGGACTTTTCCAGGCAGGGAAACTCTGATTGCTTTCGCCCGGTGGGGGGTTGGGTGCAGAGCCTGGCTGAGGCTGAAGGCTATGTGGGGCGGTATTGGCTTTCTGTGGGGGTCGGTCACAGGGCTAGGCGACTGGCTAATCCCATTCCCAAAGGCTGTGCTCAGCGGGTATTGACTGCCCGCGGGGTTGGACACAGGGTCTGGCTGCAGGCCAGGCCCTACAGCCAAACCCTCAGGCCAACCCCCTGCTGCGTATGGCCGGAGGCCATGCATATTTGGTAGTTGGCTTTATGTGTGGTAATAAAGTATTAATAAAACCCTAGAAGTTCACTGAAAAAAACAAAGGTTAAAGTTGTTATTGAAAATGTTGGTGCCAATGTAACGTTTTAAACTAAATGACATCTTTGATGACAAGACTGTGTATGGCGAGGTTGCGACTTATAGTTACCTTACAGCATGAGTTAGCTAGTAGAGATAACTATAAGTGGTGAATTTCAGTCTTTTTTTTTTGTTTAAAACATTATGTTGGCACTGAAATTTTCACCGAACTATAACATCACTTTAACCTTTGGTTTTGTGAGTGAAGACCCGCCCCAAACCCCTTACCTTGCGTTGTAATAGCATGCGTGGTTAAAACGGCGTTGAAAATGCTGTTTACCATCACGGCTATCAGATGGTTCTTATAGATTGTCCAAAAGGGCTACACCCTGCCTTTCATTTCCTTTTGATGCCAAATTCTTCCCACAGCAGAACACATTTCAGAGGTGCATCCATCCATCCTGCTACAGGAGGTACACCTCTCCAAGAGTGCCAGCAAACAGGTACTGGATTAGAGGTCATCCCAAAAAAGGACAGGGACAACTATCCTAGACCTTCAACCCCCTGAATGCCTTCCAATCAAAAGGTCCAATTCAGAATGCTCATATTGACTCCAATCCTACTTGCTGTGGACCTGGGACACTGGATGGTGTCCTTGGACTTGCAGACATGTATCTTCATATACCTCTCCTGCACTTCCACACGTGTTACCTGTGGTTCCTTGGCCAGGAGCACCTTCAATTTCAGTCTCAGTAGTAGAACTCCCTGGGCGACAGTGGAGCTCCTAATATTGTTGGCATTCACCACAGACAAGCCGAAGTCCTACCTTCTTCTCTCACAGGCTTTTTTTCATTGGGGCAATTCTGGACAAGGTGGCAATCAAGCCTTTCTTCTACTGCAGTGAGTCGGAGACATTCAGGCTATGATCCTAGTATTTCAGGCTTCATCCTAGATCCTAGTGAGGGTGGCTCAGAGTCTTTTTGGCCTCTTAAACTTGTGCATGTACCTGGTCAACTAGGCTAGCTGCCATATGCTGGTCGTTTAGTGGAACTTGAAATCCTGTTGGGCCCAACATCAAGGCCACCTTTCTGACCCCATCCAGGTCTCTAGAAAGACAGCCCAAGATCTGCAGTGGAGACTGTTTTTTCCTGTATATATCTATCTATCTATCTATCTATCTATATCTATCTATCTATATCTCTCTCTCTCTCTCTCTCTCTCTCCCCCCCCCCCGCTGACAGATGCATCACTACTGTCTTAGGGGGGAGGGGGAGATAAGAAGCCTCTGGTCTCCAGCAGAGGGCCAACTCCACATCAAACCACTGGAACTAAGCGCCATCCGTTCAGCCCTGAAGGCTTTCCTGCCATGGGCAGGCTGGTGCAGGTTCTCACAGACAACACCACTGCCATGTTGTACTGCAACAAGCAGGGCGGAGTGGGGGGATCCTGAGGCCTGTGTCAAGAGGTGTTGCACCTCTGTAGGTGGCTGGAGCAGCAGAACATCTTTCTATTCACCAACCACCTAGCAGGACCCTGAATGCCGGAGCGGGCAAATTGAGCAGATGTCGCCTGGCAGATCACGGCTGGCATCTACATATTTACGTGATGTAGGGCGTAATCGATCAGTTGGCATAGCCCTGGCTACATTGATTTGCCACTGTCAAAAGCGCAGTATAAACAATTTTGCGCTTTGAAGTTTCCCCAAGAGCACTCTTTACGAGATGCAATTCAGAGTACCAGATCCTCCTGGTCCAATCTGGGATACCAGAATCAACTGCTCAGTCTTACCTGACTTTCTGCAGCACCTGCGCAACTGTGTATAGGGGACGGGAAGATGGAACAAGTCACCTAAAGATCCTTGAAGAGGAAGCTCCAGAGCACAAAAGCCTGGTCAATGAGTATTTTCAAAGGTAACAAATGGATCTACTGAGACACGCCTCGGGCAAAATGTAAAAAGCCAGAAATATGCACGATTATGCTAGCGTAAACAACATTTTACCCTGGCCTAATAATTGGGCATAAGCAAAAATGAAATTACGCCCCTGCAATTCGCATAATTTTGGGTTACACTTGTCCCACGAAATTCCTGAAATTACACCATTACAACTTTGCGCAATTATGCGCGATTCACAGTAAAAATTTACTGCAAAATGCATCATTTGTGTTAAAAATTTACCACAAATTCACATGAACAACAGAACACAAACAGTTGTTGTTTGCAGTTCTTTTTGTTTTAATCTGCACTATTTTTTTGCGCAAAGTGCATCTTCACATTAAAAGTGACACAAAGATGCATTTTTGCATTTCTCATAATTACTCTTATTTTTGTGTAATTTTGCATAATTGTGCAAAAACAAATTCCGCAAATTCTGCACACCCCTGCTAATAATGTGGTGGAGGCAAATTATCTGTTATCTCTATTCAGGACCTCCAGCATGTCTCATCCTCATCATGTAAGACTTTTTGGAGGCCACAGATTGAATCTGAATCTGACCCAAAAATTTCCCCCAGCCTCTGAATGTTCTGTTGCCGATAAAGCTGCAGGAGGAGAGCCATCACCATACCAGCATTTGCTTTGGTAATCTGTACATTAACATTGGGTGGGCTCCAGTTGAAGATGGTTCTGGATCCGAGGATAGCACTACCGGAGACAAAGTCTGCTCCTAAGGAGGAGTAGGAGGTGCGGCCTGCAGCATAGTGGGAAGCAATGGACCTGCCCCATAGACAGAATGGGCTGACTTTGTCCTGTGTCAGCCAGTAACAGGGCAGGGCCTGCGTCAGGAATTTGACCGGAGGTTTCGACCACCTATAGTGCTGGAGGCGCGCCAGAAGGAGAAGGAATGGAATTAAAATCTGCACTATGGCCTCCTTAGAGGTCGCAACCTGCTGTGGAATCGAAGAGGGTCCAGGGAACTCGGGTGCATTGGCTCCAAGTTCTGCATAGCCTTCAAGTTATACACCAGTGCATGAGTTGTATGCTTTAGCCACCCACTGTGTGACCGCCTGAAGAAGGAGCCTCTAGATGTTGAGTTCAGGTGTGCTTCTTATGCTTTTCTCAACTATCTTTCAACTTGTCTTTCGCTTTCCCTTCGATCGACCGCTCTTCTTGTGTTCTGTGATGTAGAGCTTTGCCCCTTTTTCCCTGATGGCCTTGTTGCACGAGTTGGAGTCAGGCGCGCAATGCCCATAGGGCTCAAAGGGCTTTAGCCCCCCCCCCCCCCCCCCCCCCCCCACCTGTCGTGTGTGTCAGACCGGGCTGAGACAGCTTCCACACACAGACAGTTCTTGAGCTGCTGTGGGCTGGCTGTTCTGGCGTCTTATCGCCGCCGTACCCGAGTATTTCACAGGTCTTTAAAAGACCATTATCTTGATAACGAGGCTTTGTTGTTTTTTCACCCCTTCCTAGAACCCCTGCATCTCCACTCTGCCTATTCCTTAAAGTTGCAAGTTACTTTTGCTGCCACAGTGTGAGTGCATTTCCTGAAAAGTAACCTTAGGCTTTGCTTTTTTGCAGTTTTATATAGCTCGAACTCCACCCGAAGGTATTGAGGCACTTTGGATGAGCACCAATTACATTATGCAAGGACACATTCATTTTTGAAGGCACAGGGATATAAGGTTATTTGCCCAGGATCACAAAATGTTGAGCTGGCGCTGGGACTTGAAACTTGTTCACCAACTCAAAGCCAGCAGCTCTGGCAGTTATGCCACACCCTTTCCACTTTCAAGTCATAGCAATATATCACATATTAATAGTCAGAAAGTTTGTTGCAAGACCCACAGATTATTTATTTCCTCCACCCTCCATCTTTGATGGATGCCATAATACAAATTATATCTGAGACCTCACTTGCTACCATGGATAACAAATATGCTGAGTTTCTTAAAGTGTCTGGCCTGCATTCAGACAACTAACCCATCATTCTCAACGCTCACCGTGCACTCACTGCGATCACACTGTATTTTCAACGATCACCATGCACTCACGCCATTCACCCTCCTCATACCCTGCGCACACAGGAGCACACCTCTCAGCCTGCACTCACAACACCACTCACCTGTCACTCTCACCCTGCATTCTCACCACTCACCCTGCACTCACAGAGATCACACTGTACTTACACCGCTGACCATACACTCATGCGGTTCACCCTTACACGTTGTTTACCCTGCACTCACATGACACTCCACTCACCTGTCACCCTAACCCCCAGTCTCACCACTCACAGCGATCACACTGTACTTACACCGCTCAAAATGCACTCATGCCGTTCACCCTGCACACGTCGTTTACCCTGCACTCACATGATACTCCACTCACCTGTCACTTACTGCTCACCCTGCAGTCTCACCACTCACCTCTGCACTTTCACCCGCACCCAAACTCAAATGGGCACATCCCTCACCCTGCACTAACATCACTTACCCTGCACTCACTCCTCTCACCCTACTTTCACACGGGCACATCACTCATTCTGCACTTACATAGGTACTCTGGTCACTCACACATCTCACCCTTCACTAACGGGCTCACCACTCACCCTACACTCACTCTGCATTCACACAGGCACACTGCTCAGCCTGCATTCACACAGGCACTGCATTCACACAGGCACTGCATTCACCCATCACTCACGCGGCTCACTCTCCTTGCACACAGCACAAGTCTGCCAGAACTCACAGGGACATATGACTCACCCTGCACTAACTTCTCTCACCATGCGCTCACTATCACAGCTCACCCTTCACTCTTGCCGGTCACCCTGCACTCACATAGGCACACTCGTCCCCCAGTACGCACACAACTCCCTCTGCATTTACACCGCTCACTCGCATCCACCCTGCAATCATTCCTCTCACTCTCTATGCACTCCTCTCACCTGGCATTCACATGGGCCCTTATCTCACCTTGCACTCATGTAGCTCGCCCTGCACTCACATCGGTACACCTTTCACCCTACATTCGCAAAACTCATGCTGCATTCACTCACACTGTTCACAATCACCAAGCATTTATATGAGCTCACCTCTTATGCAGCACACATAACAAGCATTGGCCCTTACTGTATAACATATGTCTGGAAAGCTAGAGTGCATGCTCAAGCAGCACATACTCTTTCACAGGCAAGACCTAAAAATTACCCAGCTGCATAAATATACACATTTCTACAAGGCACCTGCAAAATATCTGTTCTTTCCGCAAAACTAGGGGCCTCATTTGCAAAACAAATGGTGCTGGCGCCGCAAGCCATTTAGCTGCTCTGAGCTGCGTCATTGTAAAAGCACAGGGATACGTCGTATTAACAACAATATCATGCATCTGAGTGCTTTCCCCTGCACTGGCGCACAATTGGCTGCCATGTGACAGTGCAGGCACCCTTGCGTTTTGTTGCAATGGTGCCTGCGTTGTGGGGATGATTTTTTTTTTATGCCGGAAAGGACACCTTCCTGCACAAAAACAATCATTGATGGCATTTTCCTCTGCAGCATGCACAGAAAGAGGAAAAAACGATGAGAAATAAAAGTATTTCTCCTCATTGTGCCACTCCTACAGCTCCTCTGGGGAGGTGTATGATTCTGACGCATTCCCAGCTTTACATAACTTTGTAAATCTGGGAATGTGTCAGGTCCCATGGATGTTGCGTGGGAACACCCACAGCAACACCCATGGAACGACCCTTTCACGCAGGGTAATGTGTGAAAGGGGCCCATATTTACAAGGCCATGAAAAATCAAGCAGGGCGACTTTGCGTAGCCTTGTAAATAGGAGCAGGCACACCGCGCCGCCTGTGCGTCACAAAAAAATGATGCACTGGTGGTGCAATGGCCTTGTAAATGAGACCCTAGATACCTAGTCAGTCCCATCTGTAACTACGTGGCAGGTGCAAGAGGGGAGAGTGATGGCAGAAGGAGGGAGATCAGGGCTGAGGTTTTGGTTGATGGTGAGGGACTGAGGATCAGTCTGAGGCTGTGGGGATAAGCTGGGAGCAAGAGTTTTAGTACAGGAGGAGAAAGCAGGCAAATGCTGCAGAAGGGAGAAGCAGGCACAAGAGGTTAAGGATGAAGCAATACAGCAAAGACTGTGAACTGGGGATGCAATAGAGTGGGGACTTGGGCCAACGGGGCATTGCAGGTGGTGAAGTAGCACTTGCTTCAGAGTTAATTTTTAATCCTTCACCTGAGCTCCCTTGGGCTGCAGAGGGAGCAGGGGTTTTCGCTGTTGCTGAAGCCACGGCGTAGATCAGTGTTTGGACCTGTTGGCCTGCATGGTGGCAGTGCTCTGTGTCGGCAGGTACCACAGTGGAGAACTGCCTGAGGCTGTGCGCACCAGCACCAGCTTCTTTAGGACACTTGGGCTCACGTTGCAACAATATTTCAGCTGAGTGGCTGGGGCTCGTGAAAGCACACCAAAGCTTCGGCGCTGTATGGGAACACAGGCACCAGCATTGAGGTTTTCTGTTCATCTTCATAGCTTTTGATTGGTTCAAAATAATTAGGCCAAAAATCACAAAGTGAAACTTGTTTATAAACTTTTTGCATAGTTGCCCATTGTACTGTGTGACACCTACAACCATTCGTGGCTTTCCATTCACCACAGTGCTTCATTATGGAGCGTGTATTTTTTGGGTGTTTTTTTACATTGTATGTTGGGTCTGAAAATATAAATTTTTAAAGAGTGGATTAGTTTGTTTCCAATAGTGTTACTACTTTTAAAAAAAGCACATCACAGCACTATACAAGTATCTTAATTTTTCTAGACTACTGCATGAAGTTATGTCATGGGTTACCAAGACATAACTCATTATCCAGAAGCAGTGCAGCAGTTTTTTAACCCTCTCAGTTTTATTCAAAATCTAAGTTTCAATTTCTTTCCTCTCATGCATTTATTGCCAATAATCTTACACAGTTCCTATATGCACCCATTGTACCCTGGACTTTCATTTAAATCTTAGTAAGTGAATGACGGTGACTTCATGGAGCTAGGTAGTGCACAGTTGTCCTGTCGGACTATGCATTAGAATTATGAGTAGGTAGCAGGGAAAGCTGACTGAAGCCAAACTACCTGATGCCTGCCTTGCGAGGAACCTGTCATATGTCCTGTAGATATGACCTGTGGCTTGAAGAGTAGACCGTGGTCAAGAGACCTAAACATGAGACAGGCGATCTGAACAGGGGGAGGTGACGATGGGCCTCTAGATGACAAACCCACTGCAGGGATGTGGAATTCCTATAGCCCGACGCCCAGGACGTATTTTTTGGGGTCAATGGCAACAAGTTTTCATGTTTTTTCTGTCCTTGGGACAAGTAGGCCCAATCCCTTGCAGCACAAACCCTTTGGCTGCCAGTTTGCAGTACCACATTATGGATCAGGGAAGGGCACTGTCTGCAGTTAAGGTAATATTTTTGTCCATATGTCTTCAAACTTGTATTTATGGTTCATTAATTGAAAGCCTTTATTATTAGGGTGAGCGCTCTAAGTAAATGTTGTAAGCTCCGACTGCACTACTGACCGTGGTTCCAGTATAAAAAATGTGTACACACGTTTTCAAAGTTTAGCAATATGAGGCTATGTATAATGCTCCCAGAATGCTCTCTGATTTGATGCAAATATTTGCAGAAGCTTGAAAGCTAGATTGATCAGTCTTTGCTTTCAAAATAAAATGTTGATAAAAAAATGAAAGTAGGGACAAAACATTTAGCTAAACTACTGTGAAATTTCAGGTACCATTTGTTTGCAGCATCATTTAGAAACATGTTGATGCATGCTAGTATTTCCCAAAAATATTCATAATGGAAAATCAGTGTAACCAGTTTCAATAAGATTATGGGAAACAAAAATAAACAAGCATTGGCAAAGCCAGTAGGTCTGAAATTGGTGGTCAGCTTTTTAGTTTTGTCAATGTGTGAATTGTTTTGGCGGGGTTTTTGTAAAACCTTATTGGTGTGGGAGCTGCTGGGCCCTCACCATTATAACAAACATTGCCAAAAGCAAAATATGTTTTTGGTCTCAAAAATCACACACTGCCACAGTAGTTACTGGCACTGAAAAAAAAACTACTTTGTGTGCCGATATGCTCCTTGTGAAAGAGCAGAATGCTGTCACTCACAGTGAAGCCAGCCGATACAGAGAGAGAGACACAGAACTTTAATAAACGCAAAAGGTCATGGTCAATGCCAGACCAAATTAGGGGCTTAATTATTAAAGAAAGTCTCAAAAGGGCACCCATGGTAAATGTCCTTGCATAAAGTGCGGCTATTGCCACTGGAAGAGTTCACAGGTAAAAGTATCCTCTAACCACAGTAACTGAAGTGGCAGTACCTTAGGAAATCCTGATGCCTTGGCAACACAGTCAAAGGCCTCTGGACTTTCCCTTGTTGTGTGCCTTGCACACCTGCATTACTTCAAACCTCCAAATGATTTTAGACCCCCTCCATCCCTCTCCAATGCTTAATCACAATTCCAACAGTGCTGCACAGCTCACTAGAAAACAAATTATGAAAACAACCACCAGTTACTCACCTTTACCTCCTGACCACACAGGACTTCAATAAAGCTGCAAAAGCTTGTAGACCAGCACCATCACTGGTAAAAAAAATATGTCCTGCTCATATATGCAAGAATATCCTTATTAATAGCTCTGCAACTGATCTAGCCAGACCTATCAACAACACCTTGGATGAACTCTTCTCAAAAGAACTCCTTAAAACAAAGAGGCTTTCAAACAAGGTCTCCTGTTAACTTCCAGACAATAACAAACTGTTTATAGACAAATAGATTGAAAGCTCAGTGTCAAGATAAATAACTATATTCACTGAAGAACGAACGTAACCTTGTCTTAGATTACCAAAACAGATTTTGGTATGGCTCTGGCACGAAAGCAGCACTGACTTCCACACGGGTTGATTTAAACACTGAAATGGATTCAAATTGAGTACCGGCATGTCTATTATTTGACCTCTCCCTTGCCCTTGATTCTGTCTAGCTCTACAGGGATTTGGAATTGGACAAATCTTCTTAAAAAATAACTTTATATCTGTAGTTAGCTGGGCCTCTGTCATTGAGAATGGCACCTCTGCCCATAATACTCCCTACAAATCAACTTTTCTGCCAGCTCGTCGACAACCACCTGGTGCATTCCTACTGAATGTGGCTCAATATGTTTACATATATGGGAACTGTTCCATGTGGCATGCTAACAATAACCATTGGTTTTTTTTGTAGCACAGGTGTGTGGCAGTGCATTTACATGCAGTAATATTACCAACTCATTGGCACACAACTGCGGAAGAAGGAATGGTATTTGGGGAATTAAACCTATGATCTACCAGCCACCTACCCCAACATCACGTGTGGTAACCCACAAAGCAGTCCTTAATTCATAAAATCATAAAGGCCAGGGCCCAACGTTTTGCTCAGGATCCAGTGCCCTGCAATTTCAAATGTCAGGAGAACTGAATACCAACTCTGCCAAGGCTTGATTCTACTGTGTGCCAATTTAATCTACCACCAGGCACTCCCTGCCCCCTTATCTCACTCTTGCATGTTCTTTTTAATTTTTGCTTTCTCGTTTTGTCATAATTTTTCCATCTTTCTCTTTCGCCTTTCCCCCTTTTGTGTTATTCTCTCTTGTTCTTAGAGCAAAGTCTGATGAGGAAAAATGAGTGAAGGACCCCAAAAATTAGTTCTTAGAGCATAGTCAGATTATTATTTTTTTTTGTTTAAATCTTTTTATTGTCGATTACAATTTTAACAGTACAGCAATAGATCAACGACACCGTATACTAAAGGATAATACAATTGCAAATCATATGCTGAGGATGCAGCAGTGTTAGCAGGTGGATAATGTGTCCAGTATGAAGGATTAAGAATACCAGCAGCGTTAGGACATCTGAGTGAAGGTGTAATGGATGTTCTGCCATCCAGCTGTGTAGTTCAGCGCTGATCTATGCGTGGTGTATTGCATCCCTGAACAGTGGGCAGAGGATTCAACAAAATGAGGACAAAAGAACTCAACGGAGGGAAAGGGGGTAAGCGCCCATGACCTAAGGCCTTAAAGTGTTGCATCAGGTGAATGACTGCTTGTAGCATGCACTAGGGTCCTATGATACGCCTGGCTGGGCAGGGGTTGTGGGACGCTGCCCCCACTGAGGCATCGCAGTAGCGCTAGCTGCATGTTAGAGCTGATGAGACCTCTGGATCCTCATGCGTGACCTCCGTGGGTGTAACTATCTTCTGCAATTCAGCCACAATGGTCCCCCAGTCTATAGCCAGGGGGATCTTGCAAAGACCCAGCAGGTCTTCCCTGTGCAAGGCCACGCCCTCTGCCCTGGCCCAGTTGAGCAAGGAGTGGCGCCAGGCCAATGCATGGGGTGCCACCGGTGCTTTCCATCTTTTAGTGATCAGGTGTTTTGCCGTGACTAGGCCCAGGTCTAAGAATCGTGAGGTGACCTTGTGTTTCCTGCACCTCTTAAATAGATGCAATACATACACCTCCCAATGAAAGGCAATTTCACGCTTGGTGCAGCGGGCTAAAGTGGCCGCTATGCCAGTCCAGTACTCGGGCAGGGCAGGGCCAAAGCATATGTAGGAGGTCTGCAGGCGGCAGCTGGGACATACGGAGTCGGCGCGTTGGAAATACTTGTTTATCTGGGCGGGGGAGAGGTATGCGCGATGGAGAATGAAATATTGAATCTGCCGGAAGCTCTGGTTACGAGGGACCCGCGTCGGGCTTTCCAGTATTGCCACCCATTCCTTCTCTGACAGGGCACGCCCCAAGTCCTCTTCCCAATGCTGCTTCAGGGGAGTCAGTGGGATCGCAGTATGGTGACGGAGGGAAGAGGCAAACCAACGTATCGGGTGTCCCCCTGTGCCCATTCTATGTAAGTATTGCATCAGGTGATGCGTGGGGGGCTCTGTTGTTAAGCTACCCCACCTAGATGAGAGTGAAGCGATGAGCGCGCAGTGTAATAGGAAATGCCCCGGGGATAAACCGTCCTCCGAGATTAGATCTACGTATGGGATTAAAGCGCCGTCTCTAAAAAGGTCCCCTGTGTCATGAATGTCCTCTGCTTCCCAACCGTGCAGCTCCGCTGCCGTGGTAGACGACCCACCCCTTGGTGTTCCCAGTAGAGGAATAGCTGGGGCATAAGGCGTGGTGGCGCGGGTAATGTATAGACTTCTACGGTAACATTTGTACGCTATGGAAAGTAGCAAGGAGTCCGCCTTTCTGGGCTTTGCGCAAGGGTGGAACATGCTGAGTAAAGCATGAAGCAAACACAAGGAGATGATGGATGGAGCGCTGAAACTTTTCAGACACTCACCCCCAGTCACGGATCTGGGTTGAATACATCATCGTTCTTTAGCTCACTTCGCCACCTCAGTTCAGACCCAGCTATATGCAAATCAGTCTTGACCCTGTGCCTCATGGGAACAGTCCAGGCCGAACTGCCAAGCCAGGTCTTCCCTGAACCGGAAACAAGCATCCTGGGACCGGTTTCGGTGTAACACCCCTCATCAGCCAGGCTAGCTTGAATCCAGGGGCAAAGTGAGCAAGGGACCCACGTCTGGGCATACCCTGCCAACTTAGGGCGAAGAAAGCAAACACAAGGAGATGATGGATGGAGCGCTGGGTATGCCCAGACATAGGTCCATTGCTCACTGTGCCACTGGATTCAAGCTAGCCTGGCTGATGAAGGGTGACATACCCTGAAACCGGTCCCAGGATGCTTGTTTCCGGTCCAGGGAGGACCTGGCTTGGCAGTTCAGTCTGGACTGTTCCCATGAGGCACCGGGTCAAGACTGATTATGATCTGAATGAGTCCGACCCAGGTAGCCGGACTCGTAAGGTGTGGTGTAATGCTTTTGTCATGGCCTCGTGAATGCCCTACACACAATCTGTCCAAGCTCATCCCTAATAGCTTGTATGGGCTGGTGTGGGTGCTCTTGCCTGATAAGGAAAGCGAGCAGTTTACCTGCCCTATCGGAGGAAGACTGGGTGCGCGCCGAATGGGCTTGGTAATTGTGGCAGCGTAGCTTTTCTAGTAGTACTAACCGGTTCACTTGCAGAACCTCTAGCCGTGCCCGTGCCTCGGGGCATGTGACCGACAGGGTTTCCCAATGAAGGAGATTCCGCTCAATGGAGGTGAGGGAGGTATCCAATTGTTTGCGGATTCTCCAGGTAAGGCTCAGGCAGTGGCCTCTAGTCGTGGCCTTGAAGGCTTCCCATTCTATCATGGGGGAACCCGTAGAGCCGACATTGTGCTCGAAATACCCGATCAATGCCACTTCTAGGGAGCTGTGGAAGGCCTGATCCTCCAGCGCTGCCGTCTGCAGCTGCCAGGTAGGGATCGGGGGGTCTCTCCTCCCAGCTTAGTGACATAGTCTGTGGATTATGATCTGAATGAGTCCGGCCCAGGTAGCCGGTGTCTCGAATTAAGGGGAGCAGTGCTGCTGATGCCAGTATGCGGTCCAGTCACACATGGAGATCATGGACTGCTGAATAAAAGGAGTATACCCTTGAGTCTGGGTTGCGTGCGCGCCATACATCCGTCAGGGACCAGTGCTCCAGCCAGCAGCGCAACGCCTGTGCGTTTGATGAGGCAGAGGTGCGGGTCCAAAATGGGGTGGCGTAGTGGGCAAAAGAACAAGGGATTTAACCCAGATCTCTAGACTGGGGAAGAATGTCTGAATCATTCAGCATTCCGTCCATCATTTGTTGCAGTTACACAAGTAAAGCATGAAGCGCCATTGGTGGCTGCAGTGTGGCTGTATCTGACAGGTGTCGTGAAGCTAGCCATCTGGCCACCCGTTGCAGCTGAGCTGCTAAGTAATAGGGTGCGAAATTAGGCACTGCAAGCCTGCCCTGTCCCGCCGGCACATATAGTTTCCTAATGGAGACCCTGTGCCTAGACGTCCCCCAGAGAAAATCCCTGACCTTTGATTCCAGTTTGCTGAAGTAGGTGGGGGGCTTGTAAAGAGGCAGGACAGCGAAATAGTAAAGAAGTCGCGAGAGGATCACCATCTTCGCCAGAGCCACTCTACCCGAGATAGACAGCGGTAGAGTTTTCCAGAATGTCATCTGCGAGTAAATGGATGAGGTAGCTCTAGTAATGTTCCCGTCGAACAGGTCGGTTTTGGTACGATATATACGGACACCTAAGTATCAGAATGAGTTAATGCACCAAGACACCGGAACTTCCCCAGCGAGTATCTCGGATCTGGAGTGGACAACGAGAACGGGAAGAGTGGATTTCGCTGCGTTGACCCTCAGCCCTGAGATTGTAGCAAATTGTGATAGTGCTGAGTCTAGCAAGTAGGGGATAGCGTGAAGGTCTCGTGCGTATAACAAGAGGTCGTCTGCATACAAGTAGATTGTATGCGTGCTGTCGCCCAGAGGAATACCCATGTCCACCCGGGCGCGGATGAGCACCGCCAGGGGCTCCACCAGCAGGGAGAAGAGGAGTTGGGAGAGCGGGCAGCCTTGACGAGTCCCGCGGCCCACACGGATAGAGTCCGAGATGTAGGGCCCAGTTTTCACACGGATCGTTGGGTGTTTGTATAAGAGCCGAACCATGCTGATGAAATAGGGGCCTATGCCTAGCCTTGGCAGCACTACAAAGAGGTAGTCCCACTCGAGGGAATCAAATGCTCTTTCGAGGTCGAGCACCAGGCAGCCCAAACATGGCCAGTCCAGGAGGGCATATTCTGCCACTCTGAAGTAGCGACGGAGGTTGAGTGAGGTGTTCCTGGCCGGGACGAAACCATTCTGGTCGGCGTGTACCAAGGAGGGCACATAGGGAGCAAGACGGTTAGCGAGTGCTTTCGCTAGGATTTTATAATCCGTGTTTATGATTGCTAGAGGTCTGTAAGACCCGGGGGCCGTGGGGTCCTTGCCTGGCTTCAATAGGGAGACAACATTTGCAGTGCAAAGTGTGGGGAGGGAGGGCTGCGTTATCTAGCGCCGATGTGTAGACGTGGAACCAGGGTCTCCGCATAAGTCTTGAAAAACTCTGTAGAAAACCCGTCTAGGCCTGATGTCTTTCCCGATGCTAGCGACGCGAGTGCTTCCTGGATCTCCTCCATCGATAAGGGGATCTAACTCTAGAAATTGGTCAATGAAGAGGGTAGGCAGCTGAACTGAGTCTAGAAAAGAACCTATTTGGTGGGATTCGCCCTGCGCGTTGGATGGGTAAGGTGTGGTGTAATGCTTGGTCATGGCCTCGTGAATGCCCCGCTGTGTGTATCTCATCTGTCCAAGCTCATCCCTAATAGCTTGTATGGGCTGGTGTGGGTGCTCTTGCCTGATAAGGAAAGCGAGCAGTTTACCTGCCCTATCGGAGGAAGAGTGGGTGCGGGCCGAATGGGCTTGGTGATTGTGGCAGCGTAGCTTTTCTAGTAGTACTAACCGGTTCACTTGCAGAGCCTCTAGCCGTGCCCGTGCCTCGGGGCATGTGGCCGACAGGGTTTCCCAATGAAGGAGATTCCGCTCAATGGAGGTGAGGGAGGTATCCAATTGTTTGCGGATGCTCCAGGTAAGGCTCAGGCAGTGGCCTCTAGTCGTGGCCTTGAAGGCTTCCCATTCTATCATGGGGGACCCGTAGAGCCGACATTGTGCTCGAAATACCCGATCAATGCCACTTCTAGGGAGCTGTGGAAGGCCTGATCCTCCAGCGCTGCCGTCTGCAGCTGCCAGGTAGGGATCGGGGGGGTCTCTCCTCCCAGCTTAGTGACATAGTCTGTGGATTATGATCTGAATGAGTCCGGCCCAGGTAGCCGGTGTCTCGGATTAAGGGGAGCAGTGCTGCTGATGCCAGTATGCGGTCCAGTCACACGTGGAGATCATGGACTGCTGAATAAAAGGAGTATACCCTTGAGTCTGGGTTGCGTGCGCGCCATACATCCGTCAGGGACCAGTGCTTCAGCCAGCAGCGCAGCGCCTGTGCGTTTGATGAGGCAGAGGTGCGGGTAAGGGGTGGGAAGGAGCGGTCGAGTGAAACGTCTAGGACTGAGTTGAAGTCCCCGCCCAGTAGCCACGGAACATCTCCCCATCTGGATAGCGTGGTGGAGAGGCTGTCAAGGAACGCGCTCTTATCAGTGTTGGGAGCATAAACTGAGCCTAGCAGGAGAGTCTGCCCGTTGAGTCTACCCTTGATACAAACATAGCGCCCCGCAGGATCAACCACAACCTCATCCTCCTCCCAAGGGATCCCCGCCTTCACCCATATCAGGGCACCTCTAGCCTGGGATGAATAGTTAGTGTTGGACACCTGTCCGCGCCATCGGCGATGTAGTCTGTCAGCCTCCAGACTCGTCAGGTGCATCTCCTGTAGGAAAGCAATACCCGTGGACCTGCGGCGTAAGTAGGCATATATAGAATACCTGCGTGTAGGGGTATGGATGCCCCTGACGTTCCAGGAAATTATATTAATGCTTGTCATGTATCCGGTGCAGGTCTATAGAACCCAGCCTGAGCAGCAGCTGTGGCATGTGAGTGTGATAGGAGAGGCCACAGGTCACTATGCAGGGCACGTAAGCGCTGGGAGAAACAATAATACTCAACCTAGGTTGAAAAACGACATGAGTGAACCCCAAACAGGGATTGACCCAAACAGGTGTGCCTAAACATGGCGAATAATACGTAGTTAGATGTTGACAATGAAGGGGGGGTGCGCGAGGAAGGGATAGCTCCTAGTGACCCATCCCCCGGTTACTTAACACTAAGAACTGGCATTTCTGGTTATGCATAGCATGACATTAGCGTGTGGCGCAGGGTGTCAAAGTGAGAGCTTGCGAGATAATTACATAATTCAACAGAGCCGCAGACCATAACTATGGTGATCGCTGATACGGACTGACTTATTAAACAATATTGTCCGTCGTTTGAGTTGTGACGACTGGAGAGCGAGGAGAGTCTGGATCTGCGGACCAAGCCTGCAAGGAATCCGCATCCCCTTTGGAACTGGAAGGTGATGAAGCGGACTCAGATGACGGTCTAGTGGATTGAAGGGTTGATGCAATATGTTGTGCGTCCTGGCGTTCCGATAGGATCTGTTCTGGATCCAGGGCGTTGATAGGTGAGATCCGCTGCTGCGATCTTCTGACCCGACCCTCCGATGTCTGCGCCCATGCCTCTTCTGCGTCAAAGGTTCTTCCTGGGGCCTAGGTACCATTGCTAGCCCATTTTCTTCCAGCCAGCCCCAAGCGTCGGAGGGGGAGTCGAAGAACCGCGCGGTGCCACTGTGAATTACCCGAAGGCGGGCTGGGAATAGCAACGAGTATTGTATGTCTTGAGCTCTCAGCTGACGTTTCACTGCTCCGAAGGTGGCGCGTCTTCTCGGTACCTGAGCAGTGTAGTCCGGGAAGAGGGAGACCGAGACGTTTTGTACCTTGGGGCCTGGGGACCTCCCAACTTCTCTCAGTATCGTGTCCCGGTCCCGAACGTTTAATAGGCGTATCAGAAAAGGACGTGGGTTAGCCCCGGGAGGTGGCTTATGAGCAGGGACCCTATGTGCCCGTTCAACAACAAATTGCGTAGTGGACTACGTACTTGGTCTCCGCTCCCGGACGGCTGAGTATATGAAAAAGGCAACTAAAAACCTTGAGGCTAGCCAGGAACTTCAAAAGGCCTGGCATGACCAAAAGGCTGTACTGACTGTTTATCAGCCAGGACAGAAGGTGTGGATGTTGGAGCCAGTGGCCCCAGCAGCTCTCCAAGACAAATGGAGTGGACCCCACACCATTGTTGAGCAGAAGGGTGAGGTTACCTACTTAGTAGACCTAGGAACACCCAGGAGTCCCCACAGGGTTCTCCATGTCAACAGGTTAAAACCATATGTGGACAGGGCAGACATGGGCTTGCTCATGGCTACTGATGAGGGACAGGAGGAAGAGAGTGACCCACTCCCTGACCTGCTCTCACAGAACCCTGGTGATGGGTCAGTGGATGGTGTAGCCTTGTTAGGCAGCCTCACTACCCAGCAGCAGACTGATTGCAGACAGGTGCTCAATCAGTTCAGACACATATTCTCACTGACACCCAGTCAGACTACCTGGTGCACTCATGAAGTGGACACTGGGGACAGTCTGCCTATTAAAAATAAGATTTATAGGCAACCTGACCATGTCAGGGACTGTATCAGGACAGAAGTCCAGAAGATGTTGGATTTGGGAGTTATTGAACCCTCAGATAGCCCTTGGGCTAGTCCAGTGGTCCTTGTGCCAAAACCTCACACCAGTGGTGGGAAAAGAGAGATGAGGTTTTGCGTGGACTACAGGGGTCTCAATGCAGTCACTAGGACTGATGCCCATCCAATACCAAGGGCAGATGAGCTAATAGACACTTTGGCCTCGGCCAAGTATCTAAGCACATTTGACCTGACAGCTGGCTACTGGCTGATCAGACTAGCTGATGATGCAAAGCCAAAGACAGCATTCTCAACCCCTAGTGGGCATTATCAATTTGTGGTGATGCCCTTTGGTCTGAAGAATGCACCTGCCACTTTTCAGAGGTTGGTGAATACAGTCCTTACAGGTCTGGAAGCCTATAGTGCAGCATATCTAGATGATATTGCTGTCTTTAGCTCCACCTGGGAGGATCACCTGGTCCACCTCAGAAATGTTTTACAGGCCCTGCAGAAAGCAGGCCTGACTATCAAGGCCACCAAGTGCCAGATAGGGCAGAGTCAGGTTGTGTACCTGGGCCACCTTGTGGGTGGAGGCCAGGTTCAACCACTGCAGAGCAAGATCCAGACCATCATGGACTGGACTGCTCCAACTACCCAGACTCAGGTGAGAGCCTTCTTAGGCCTGACTGGGTACTATAGGAGATTTGTCAAGGGGTATGGATCAATAGTGACACCCCTGAATGACTTAACTTCCAAGAAAATGCCCAAAAAGGTTCAGTGGACAGTTAGCTGTCAAAAGGCATTTGATGACCTGAAGCAGGCCATGTGCACTGCTCCCATTCTACAGAGTCCTATCCAACTGCGTCTCGTCCCTCTGATCCTTCCGGCAGGCCTATCACTCGCACGTTGTTGCGACACGAGTGACCCTCTGCATCATCAAGCTTGTCTTCAAGGGTGCAGACCCGGTCAAGTAAATCCTGTATGGTTGCAGTGTGATTGCGGATTTTGGGCTGCAGGTTCGCTAGTGTAACCTCTGCCCCTTGCACGCGCTCAGTCAGTTTTTGGTGGTCCGCGCGCAGAAGCATGAAGTCAGAGGTGATATTGTCTATTCTGCCTTCCAGAGAGGTCCGGGATTGATCCAATGCTGTGCCTATCTGTTCCACCGCAGCCAGCACTGAGTCTAGTTTTGCCGAGAGGTCTGCGCAGTTTGGTTCGGAGGACGTCCCCACTCCTCCGGACGCCCCCCCCGGCCGCACCTTGGGGAGGGCCATCTTGCAGGGAGGCAGAGCGAAGACGGCCCATAGCTAGTTGCTGCGCACTGGGCATAGAGAGGCGCCGGCACTGTGGTCTCATCTGCCTCAGCCGTGAGAGGAGGGCAGGCCGCCGCCGATGCTCACACGTGCTCCGAAGACTGCGGAAGGCGCCCTGAATACCCGCGCCCTAGGCTCAGCGGGAGTGCTCCAAAGCCAAGTATCCAAGGGTCATAGGATGATAGGCCTGCTGCGGCAACTCTGTGGACACCTAACCTCTTTAAGCCACCTGCCGCAATAGGGACGTGCAACAGGGGGCCACAGGCAAGTCTTGGGTATTGTCCTCTCTGATCGCGATGTGAGGCATGTGTTAGGGGGAGGACCCAGATTAATACAGTGAAACTTGAAGCGTGCTCCCAGGATCTGACCCTGCACACTGAGCCACAGGCCTGTAAGCAGTGTCCCCAGAAGGACCAGCACAACGAGGTACACCAGGGCAGCAAACGGGTGGCCAGGCTCCTGCCAAAATCACCGTCCACGCAGGAATCTTTTCATGAGGGGAGAAGAGTAGCCTGGGCCCTATGCGACCCCAGGGCCGGCCCAGCACAGTCCGCAATGTGTGACTACCGCTCCTGCAGTCCCTGCGTCCCCCACTGCCAGGCGTCACCAGGAAGGCCCAGACCCGATCAGTCCCCAGGGGTTACCACAGGTGAGGGGATGGACAGCCTAGGCCCGACTCGACCCTCGTGCTGCCAGTCAGGGTACTATGGATGCTGCAGACCCCGCCGCCGCCCCTGCAATATGCCCTTCCGGGGGGCCTAGGCCCAACTGACCTCCGTGCCCCTTCCTCCCAGGGCGGGCGTCACCAGCACGCTATGCAGGCCTACCTTCGCCGCCGCTACACCGCCAGCCGTCTTCCAGTGCAGCAGCAATCAGCGGAGGCCTGTGATGCTGCCAGCCAGGTCAGGAGTCACTGTGCCATTTTCTGAGGTTGCTCGACCGGCCCACACCGCTCAGCAGCTCTCCGCCTGTTCCGGAGCACTCTCCTGGGGGGCCGCTCCGCTCCGAGCGCGCCCCTTGTGTCCGCCGTGAGGTTCCCCTGAATGCAGCCTCAGGTCCAGGCCTGCGCCCCACATCAGACGGACGCCTCGCCCCAGCAGTCGGGGGCCCGAGGGCCTCTGCTTCAGCCCTGCGCCACCAGGTAGGGCCGGGACATAGCGGCGAGGTTAGGTGGCGTCAGCGGTGTCTAGTTTGTGACCGCTAAGGGTCCGAGGGCTGCTCCAGTGTCAGAGGGGCAAGGGACCAGCCCCGAACCCTCAGCAAGGGCCGATAGTCAAGGAGGAACGGGCCGGGGACAGGCTGCCACGTGGAAGCAGGTCGAATCCTCTGGGGCGCCGCTTCCGTCCACCACACAGGCTCAGGGAGACCTTCGCTGAACACAGCAGACACTCGTACACACTATCCGCGCTAGGAACTTCAAGTAGAACCAGCTGGATGCGAGGATGGCCAGGATTAACGGGGGATAGGTTGCGGAGCGCAATCAGAGCGCGTCCGCCATCTTCGGTGCTTGGCCACGGCCCCGCTTAGAGCAAAGTCTGATGAGGAAAAATGAATGCAGGACCCCAAAAATTGGTGCAAGTGGGCTCCACCTACAACCACAGGCTCAAATTAGGCACTGCCACTAAGCCTAATATTTTGAGACCTGTACGTAAGGGCAGCTTCACCCATGAATATTTTGCAACATCCAATTGGGTAAACTAAATTGTGCCTTCAGTCGTTTATGGGGCAGGAGCATATTTCTGGAATTTCAATTATAAATATTTCACAAGCACATTGTCCTGCACAGAAGGAATCGGGGAATTGGCAAAAAGGGTGTTGTCTTGAAATAGCTTTGTGAAAATATGTTTTATGTGCTTTGGATTCAACTTTATAGAAGCTGTTTTTAATTTTCAGTGCACTCAATCTGTTTTTCAAAGATCACTGTGAGTAGCCTAGGAACAGTGTCAAATCTACAAAAACATGCTTGTTGCAATAACAAGTTTGTCCAATATGTTTAAATGGCACAGTTTGTCACTTGTTATTCTCATATTGGCTATAAGGATAGCTGGTACTCCACTTCTGGAAATTCTTGTCCTGCCCCATTGCTGCAAGTATTAGCCCTTAACCCCCTTCCCCCATACCCCCACCCGATCCGAAATTTGGCTCTAGTTGCGCCCCTGGTTGGAGTCGTGCTTGTTCCAGAGGCACTGTAAGATGACATTGTGCAGGTCTATCATCGACAGCTGCTTCAGCCACGTGCCACACACAGCCAAAGTTAAGAATTTGAGGATTCGGTGAAAAACTGAATTAGGTAGAAGGATCTGCATCTCCGGGTGTGGAAAAAAGAGGAACTGACATCGGAGTTCAGGGGTGGTGCTTTTATGCAGCTCTGTGTGCCTTGTTGGAGTCGGGAAAGGGTCACATTGGAGGTCAGTGGCACCACTGATCGGGACAGAGGAGCTACTGCATGAGTTTCCACTCTGGCAGAGAGATCCGGGTCATTATGGGCATGGAGATATATTGATATTCTAGTAACAAGCATTTGCAATGCAATAGGTCTCGCATTTATGCGAGTTTGAGCTATTGACATTGCAACTAACAATTCCTTTTATTTTTGTTTTCGTTTTAAAAACATAAATATAAAGGCATTGTCATTTACAATGCCATTAGGTTAAACTCGGGTAACTGCGAGACCTATTGCATTGCAAATGCTTGTTTTTGGTAGGCACGGGGACATTAAGTGATTTGCCCAGAATCACAGGATGTTGTGCGTCCCTGCCGAGACTCGAACCTGGTACCCCAGCTCCGAGGTCGACCGCCCTAGCCGTTAGGCCAACTCCTCCCCTCATTTGTTTTTCGAAAGTAACATCTTCACGCTTATTTTATTTGACTCTGCTGATATCATATGAGACACACAGTCTTCTGAGTTTAAACTTTTACCAGCATCCCTTAAATCTTTTTTTGAACTGGGCTGTTCTCTAAGCACGCATCTTGCATGATGTCAGCTAGATGCCTCTGTAAATTAAACGCTCGCTGCAGATATCTGCGGGTCAGGAGAGTGAATCCCAGCATAGCAGACTCCTCTTTCTCACGTCGGTAAATTCGACGTCAATAAATGAAGTAACAGTAGCCTCTATTACAGCGCTTAGAAACAACTAAAGTGATGAATAAGGTGCTACATAAAAAGTTATTTTCCTTAAGAAGTACAGCACCTCTCTTTCCCAAGATGCAAAATGTTCCTTCTTTCCTTAAATTCCCACCTAGTTCTTGCATAGTCTCAGGTGCTTGAAACCAGTCGAATGTATATTAACCTGATCTGTATATACATAGCGTTTCATACTGCAGTTCTGTCGTTTCTAGGCGCTTTAACCCATAGTGGTTACTGTCAGCCGGTGTAATACTACTCATCCTACAGAATACACAGGGAGGGAACGCTGAGCCAGCCAGCGTTGCCAAGATGTACACCCACGTCGTGCAGATCACAGCAAATGTCAGTGGCGAGCATTTAACAGGGCAGGGCTATCTAACCACCCCTGCGTAACCAATTTAGAGATCAACGCCTAAGGTGACCTCGTGGCTGTAAGTGCCATCAAACACCTACCTCCCCTCCGTTTTTGTCTGCAGATATGCTGCTTTTTCGGGACGCACACGGGTGGTATCTGTGGGCTGCTTCCTATGTCATTAACAGGCAGTGGCGTCACTAGGGTTGGTGTCACCCAGTGCGGTAACTCCCGAGTGCGGGGGGTGCGGACCGCACCGGGGCGGGTGACACCATCACATGGGGTGACACCGTGAGCCTCTGCTTTAAAGCGATTTAAAGCAGAGGCTCACAGTGTCACCCCATGTGATGGTGTCACCCGGTGCGGTCCGCACCCCCCGCACCCCCCTAGTGACGCCACTGTTAACAGGTTAGAACGAAACACCTACCCAACCCTTCAGGCTGCGATGACCTTTCTCCGGTCAGTACTCACGAGGCCAGTTACCCCACCCCCGCTACACTATCTACTCTCAATATTAAACAAGCAGAACAAGCACGGAAACAAGCACGGAATCGAAACCAGCCAAGCGGAAGGTGTGGATGGCTGCAGCAAGCATTTGGAGATGAGCAGAAATGTCTCAGCAGCCAAGCGGAAGGGGTGGATGGCTGCATCTAGCATTTGGGGAAGAGCAGAAATGTCTCAGCAGCCAAGCGGCAGGGGTGGATGACTGCAGCTAGCATTTGGGGATGAGCAGAAATGTCTCAGTAGCCAAGCGGAAGGGGTGGATGACTGCAGCTAGCATTTGGGGAAGAGCAGAAATGTCTCAGCAGCCAAGCGGAAGGGGTGGATGACTGCAGCTAGCATTTGGGGATGAGCAGAAAGGTCTCATTCACTGGGGTGACACTCTTAGTCAAGGCTGGGAAAAGGAGTAGAAGTAACCCTGGAGACCACTTTGAGTCTTTGAGCAAACAGGGAATGTAGGAGTTTGGGGACTCGTGTATGACTAGAAAGTGCAAAGACCTGCAGGGCGAACACGAACTTTAGAAACCTCATTGCCCACAGCATCACAGTCCCCATACTGTGTTTAATGCACTTCGACTGCTGCCCACATGTAAATTCCGCCAATGTGATGGACGTTTTGCGTCTGGAAATCTAATCGGTGTGGCTGCACCTTTAAATGTTCGTGGACAATGAAACTTGCAAGTTTACAGATTGTCGCCCAACAATTTCCTACCAGGAAATCGCTCCCAAATGTAATCCTGTCAACAGTAATTTAGGGTGGAAATAGGGAGGTGCTACTACCCCGAAAACTGATGGAGGTGTACGGCAAAGGGGATTTCTATGAGAAATATTTTCTTCATTAAGAAACAGAAATAATACGCACGTTTATTTTATATTTACGCAGAACTTGTTCCACATGTGAATCCGAGACTTTTACAGGATCCATAGAGCAAGCCAGATATTTGCCCCTGGTCCAGACATAAGTGTGAACCCACGGGATGAAAAGTAGAGTTTTTTCGTCTGGAACTTTGTGGATTGAACCATGAGTGAGGAGACCACCAGTTATGGCGACCTCCCCCATCCCACCCCTCCCCCCACCCCAGAGCCACCGCAGAGTTTACCTTGGATCGGTAGCATCTTCATTCCCCCACTCGGGGTGAGGTTAAAAAACGAGAAGTACTGACCCTAAAGTCCCTCCTGGCAATCACTGCACTATATTTGTAAAATGAAATAAAGAGTGTAAGGAAACGCAGGGAAGGTGCTGGGCTATTACAGGCAGTAATTCAAAGGCGCCGAGCGCTTCTCAGCCTCGTTTTTCACGAGCCATAATTCATTTTCCCCGCCATCATAATGAAGGGAAAAAAGTGTTTATTTTTGTGTCCGATGCTTTCTTGTCATGAATCAGTGTCATATTAATGTGCAACAGACTAGGGTGGAAGTGCGCTTTTATGGTCATGAGCTGCGCATGGCGGCATTACCTCTAAGTGCCGGATGTGGCAGAGGTCACCCTCCGATCCGGGGTCACGATGACGGAAATGACATTATTTGCGGACACCTCCCCCCCAACCCCAGTCCAGATTATGCGGTAAAGCTGGATTTGCCGATAAACAACATTCAACAGACCTAGCCCATCTGAGCTGGCATTCCCAGCGCCCGCGAGATATTGTCAGAAGACAGCAATGCAACACTTCTGCACACTTCCAACATTTCCGTACAACGCATTACCTGTGAGATATAAACTAAGAATTTTGGAATGCTCGTCAGTGATGACAAATGAGCAGATATCGCTCAGTGTCAGCATATGCCACGGTGTTACATCTTACTAAGCACGACCTTCAACCGCGGCCAGCACTTTCTGTTCCCCCCTACAGTCGCCGTCAGCACTCACTCACTGCAGCAGCAGAACCCAAGCAGGGCCTCATTCCGTCTCAGAACAAGCACGGAATCGAAACCTGTGGTGCGCGCGCACCACAGAGGAGCGGGAGGGGGCGAGGGAGCCTGCTGTCTGTGCCGCGCGCTGATGCTTGTCCTAGACACGGACGGGAATGGGCGGAGCAAAGGCGGGACATGCTCCCGCCTTTGCCCAATTGCGTGCCGTTTTTTTTTTTTTTTTTTAAAAGCACGCTACAGCCAATGTGGGCTTCCGAAAGCAAAACCACACGCACGAGCGTGTGGTTAGCTTTCTGAAGCCCATACAAGAGGTCTCGCGCTGCGCGAGCAGTGCTGCGCACTGCAACGCTAGTCGCGAGACCTAAAAAAGGAGCCAGAGCCCACGCGTCCTAGAGGGAAAGTGTCCCAATGATGCTAGATAGCATGACAGAAACCGGCAGGCCGCTCGAACCAAGAGTTGGCACCAAGGTGTTTATTCTACAGAAAGTGAGGACTAGAGAGGAAGCAAAGAATAAAGAACAGTTTAAAATGTAATGTTACAAATTGGCACCTTATGTTGGCAACTTGAATGTTGTTTCTCGAGGCGAGGTCTTCAGTAGACATGTTCTTGTTAGATACAATGTGTTGTGCCCTTTTGGAAGGACTTGTTCATACTACAGTATGAGCAGAAATCACAGGGCTCCTGTACATGCCGGTTTTCACCGAGTGATAATTTCCGCTTTTGCTTTAAGCCTCTTTTCCGAGAGGTCTGTTTTGAAACAGAACATCTGGTCTTCTAGCTCGGTTAAGGCTTGTGACCTGATTACTTGGGTCACACGGGTGCAGTGAAGTTTTGCATTGCAGTTTGCACCAACCCACCAGTGTGAAAGCTATATATGTATCAACCTTTGCAGAAATGAATTGTCCCTTTTTTGCAGTAGTCTGTGATGCAAAAGCTGTTTTTGCACAGTTTAGTAGGACCAGAAGTGGGTATTACACGGCCCTTCACCGGCTTTGCACTGTGTAACCTCGCCCTATACTCAGGCTGGAGCAGACATCTAATGAATATAATGTTGTTTGATGATATACGGGTGATGCAGATGTCACATTTTAGTTTTCTAAAAGAGAAGACTGATGTCAAAATTAAGCCGTTATTCTTTGTGTCATACAGACTTCATTTTTCCTAACTATTGCGTGTTTCCTTATATTTTCTTCCTAGCATCTCATTTGGGTGGTTTATCTGTTCAACGAGGCCCATTTAATCATTTTGTCAACTTTAACTCGTTTGCTTTTGGCTCTGTTTCTGAAGCACTCTTTGGAACATTTTGTGCGGTGAGAGTACAAAGAGTTTTACAAGGAAATGTCCTGCCCAGCAACTCTTGGAGTCACTCAGACAAAGTGGATCACTTCAAAGCTGGAAGCTCGCCAAGCAGATCCCAAAATAGCTCCTGAAGTAGTGACATTTCCCATGCCTATCATGGGCAGAAACGTGCACAAGCAGCCCCAATGTATGTCCAGCGCGTTTATAAAAAATACACTGCAAGCTTGTCATGAGAATGCCTTTCGAAATGGTGCTTAGATAACTTGGGCTGAGTGTTTCTCTTTGGAGTCAACATGGAATTCATCTGTGCATCATGGTACAGCTTAGGGCGAATACTTACTTGAAATCCCCGAACACGTGTTGAGATGTACTCCGTTTTCATTTCAAACTCTGCAGTTGTCCATATTTAGATCCCCGGATCGTCTTTTAATTACCCATTCCCGTTCTGACAACACCCGTGGCCCTTCGTTTGAACTTTTCTTAGTCCCCTCTCTGTATTCAAGCGTGTCGTTTCGTTTCCCTTGTTTGAAGATAGTCTTTTCATCCTCCATGTCGTATCTTGGCATCTTCACCAGCGCTGGAATTGGAAAAAAAATCACTCCGGTACCCCAGAAACTGGAGCGGTGCCGTGCGGCAGAGGAAAAGGGGTGGAGTCTCGAGGGTCAGAGCTTTAACAATGTAATCTGACCTTCAACGGTTGCATTTATTTGAAAAAAAATCTCCTTGGCAACAAAGACAAATATGACTGTAGCTCTGTTACATTTACTTAATTGGTCACAAAGAGGCTGCATTTTAAATATCTTACCACCTGCTGCCGAGATCTTTGCGTGGCCAGCATTTTTGAGAGGATTATATTGTCTACAAGTATGAAATATATATGATTCCTACACCTTACAACCCTCAGTGTTTTATGTAGCATTTCCTGTAAATGTATTTTACACACTTTTGTGTCTGTGCGAGTGTTGTAAAGCACTCTGACACCCGTTACCGGGATGAGTAGCGCTATAAAATAAATTAGGTGCCAATTACATAATTATTTATATATTTACTCATACACACAGATAAATCTTGCATTGTTACAGTTCATGCACATTTCTTACATGGGGCGTTGATCCAAAGTCAAAAATCTGCCTCCATGTCTTAGTTTCTCTAAAGTACTTGTGAAGTGATCAGCCTTTGTTTCCTTCCATTGCATTAGCATCTAGGTGTTCGGCTCCAGATGGCTCCCAGCCTGGTGATACTTGAACAAAAGAAAGGGTGATGACCCTTTAAATCAGGCCTTTGTTTTGGGCCTGGCCTGAAGGGAAAAGAGAAAGCCCCCTTGCCTGACGGTTGCTGCTCTGAAAGGAATGCACACAACTTGTGGTCGCTGCTGAATTGTGCCCCACTGTCCAAAAATGACACCAGGACAAATTTATCATATTTTCCTGGGTTGGTCGGATCCGGACCTGACCCAAACTTAACTGCCGGAACCGGGATCCGGGACGATCACCCTACTTCCTGGCACTGATCTTCACCTTTCATAGGGAGCACAGAGCATATGCTGGTGTGGCCACTGTGAAGCCAGATCATAAAAGTGTGATCTTCATTTGATTTAGGTATGTTGTGGGTTCCAATGACTGGTACGTTTTGTTTCATTGAGAGACAACTTGAGTTCAAATGATGGACATCTTGATTTCGAATAATGCATTATTGAATGATTTGACCTTTGATATGATTTCTATGATACACAGCATTTTCGGGCTGCAAGTTATAGCAACCTGTTACAGTGCTCTCTTTTCCTCTTTTATTCAAATCCTCGTTTCTAATGGATAAATCCTCCTGCACATATCTTACATGAACCTCTGCTCAAGGAGCCAACTGACACAAATGAAGCAAGCCAAAGCATCTCACCAGCGCCAAGTGGCACTGTGTGACTTTATCAAAGCAGTGAGGACTTCCATTATGATTTTACACCTGATCATATAAGGCGCCCCCTATACCACTGTTGTTTCCACACCAGTACAGGCATGGATCCAAAGCAGGAATTTTCTTAGGTTATCTTTAGCCATTTTGTTGAAAAACGAAATCCTTTTCTTGGGGCCATTTCTCCCCCAAAATTGTCTAGCTTCAAACCCTGCACTTCTGGCTGATGTCAGTGATGACCCATATCTACAATGTATGTGGTGTTTATGGAGGCCGCATAACATGGCACCTTGTGATCTCTGTGCCCTTATGCAGTCCTAGGCTTTAAGTGAGAAAGTGGCGAAGCTCCTTAAGGGTTTGTATAAGTTAAAATCAGGTCTCCACACAGGTTCAGGATTGTAAGTAAGTAAGTACATTTATTTGCATAGTTAATTAAAACCATTGCAATACAAACATCGAGATTTAAAAACTTGCTCTGCATGCATTGGTAAAAACCGATATATCATAAATCTTAGTTTTTTGTTTAAAATCATAAAAATGTATACTTTTTAGCGACCTTATGTGCAAAATAGATACAATTTCATAAATCACAATTTTTCAAAAATCATAAAAGTGTATACTTATTAGCGACCTTAAGTTGAAATAGATACAGTTTTGTGTTATAATACTATCTAAAAGGCAGTTAAGAATCAAGTTTTGGCATTTTCCTCTCCACCACCTTCATAAACTTCACAAGTCTACAGTTCAGCTGTGGATCCTGAGGTGCAAAACAGGCAAGGACTGCTTGTCTTCGTGAGCGTATCCCCCGCTGATTAAAATTTAATTTTAGCAGGTGTTTTCGTTCTTCCAACAGTTTATCACAGGAGCAAAGCAAATGCAGCTTATCCTCCGGCGCTGAACCACATAACCGGCAGAGGAAACCCGCCTTATCCTTAAGCCAGTGTGGAAAATGCCGGATACAGGGTAACAAGCCCAACCTATACTTTAAAAACTTCATTTTGATAGTTTTAACATAACCCAAATCAAGGTAGCTCTGTGGTGCTTGTTTGGAGTACGAGTTCAGAGTCATCCAGCCATGTGACCTCTTCGCGAGGGATGCCTTGTCTTCAACCCACGAAAGATGTTTGACGGTTTTCCTAACCAGTTTTTAAGCGTTATATGATTTGTGGGGGTATCCCAGAGCTGATTTAAGCCAATATTTGCCAAGCTGCTTTTGAGATACTTGGCAGCTGGAGACGCTGAGTGTTGCTCTAACTCCATCCATAGATAATTATTTAGAGTTCCTTGTTTGGATTTTCGCACTTTGTCCCAGGTAGTTATATACGCCCCCTGTCTCATCAGGAGCTGTTTCTGGACGCCAAACTGTTCAGGATTGGGAACCACACCCCATTGTGTTTTAGACGCCATTCCCCAAGAAGACATTAAAAAAAAAAGGAAACGGGAACACTCTTCAAGCACAGAAAGATCAAGTGGTTGAAGGAGATGTCTTCTTCATTTTAAGAGTCCATGCAACCCGTTCAACCGGTACATTTTCCTCCCGGGCGGTGCCTAGGCTCAATATTTTGAGGGTTTTGAAAAGACCATATTTAAGCAACTGCTCTCTGGTGCACTTGCAGGAGCTTCCATGATGTATCTGTTACCAATGGCACTGGTCGGTTTTGGTACAAAGCTATCTTTCTCAGCTTCTAAGACTTCTACAGAACCACACTCCAATTAGTTTCAGCTGTGGTGTTTGATAGGTTGTTGGTGTCTGTCTCCTCTTCTAAGTACAGTCTCAATTTCAGTGGTGCCAGTCTTGACGTCTGTTCCAACTCCGTCCAGCCTGCCTGAATCAATTGTGAGGACTGCTAGGGATAAAACTGGATCTTTTCTGGCAGAAACTTCTAACTGCAGATTCCTCACCTTTTGAACATTCCCAGGCACCAGACTCAATCCGGAAGCTTTTTCATAGCAATTCCCTTCAACGTTGACAGGTGGCGCCCTGTGACATTGTGCTACCTCGTGCCCCTCCATCTCGTGCAGATGTGATGTCGAAGTAAGCAGAAGAACGCTAACAGTCTTTCGGAGAGCATACTCATGGCGAGAAGCAGTCAGACTGTTTTCGTGTTCCTGTAAGCAATTGATATGTTGGCTAGGTAGGAACTTTTCAGCACATACGTCATGAATTAGAATTGGTTTTACACACAGCCTTTTGTCTCTCCTTTTTCTTTTCATATTAGGGACGGAGTTACTAATAGATATATCCCCATATTTGGGGTAGAGCTGGGCTCCAGTACATTTGTTGGGAGGCCCTCGTCATACTCACGGTGCACACGCTAGACGGCCGTTCTGGGACAGGCACATATTCGAAATAGTCCCCGCACACGGATTTCTACTAATCATTACTGAGGACTGGCTAGACAGCCGTGATGAATCCACCAGTAATATACCGAGAGGTGTATGAATTTACATATTCTTCGGGACGGAATTATCACCGAAAGAGAAGTAGGTGTAACTTGGCTTAATATTGGCATCCACCTCAAAAAGAAAACAGAGTGGATTTTAGTCTCATATGTTTATACTTTCCTTTTTTTGATACCATGTTCTATATTTGGAAGATTGAGGTATTTACATTATATGGCTCCACACCTTATGCATGTCCCTCGGTGAGGAGCACAGTGTATATTGCACTCTCTTTGTAGACATTAGGCTCACATTAAACATGCAGGTTTTTACTATGGATGTCACTGAGATATATAGAGCATTTTACGGTTCGGGCTAATACCAATGAGTTTATCGACTCCTGTGTACAACGTTTGATTTTATGTGGAGTGAATAATGTCTCCTAGTGAACAAGTACGGTAATGACTTATAGTAACGCATGGTTTTCCACGACTTGATCTCACTGCAAGAAATATCCTAATTTTGGAATCTTCCACTTAAGTCACTGTGAGGTGATTTAAATGCGTTGTAAACTTTGAGTTTTTGCTACAATGGTTTGTTTTCTTTATGTAATTTGCTTAGCCCTGAAGTTGTCGCGGGACAGTGTGCCCGATGAGCGACGAAACACGTGTTGGCTAAGGAATTAGAACAACCGAAAAAAAGAACAATAAAAGAAGAAAATATGATTGTCGACACTTGACATTTTGATTATGTGTGGATTGTAATTTGTGTGTGCTGGGGACTATGTTCTTGTTGTTCTGTTGGTTTGGGCCACATTGCAGGAAGAAGGGTGGTTCTCGCTACCTTGCAGCACCGCTTCCAACATAAGGTGTAGAGCATACCAGCATGTGTATTTCCCCTAGGGGCGCCACTACCCTATTAAATTACTGCCCTTTCCTTACAAAATGCATACCTCCACATACCTACCCTGTAGTCCCACATGCACTTCCTGCGTTTTCAAGTGGGCCAGAAGCCCTTTCAGGGCTCCATGCGCCCCTCTGTCCTGACCAGTGCACCTCGGTGTTCACACAGTTGATGGTGTTGGTTGCTGGTTTCAATGGGTATTTCTCAAGACTCCTTACCTCCTCGTCCGTCTTCCTCTCACAGTCCTTACGTATGAGTTTATCTCCATTCATGCAGAACCTAATCACCAAACTTAACTTTTCCTTCCCAATCTAAGATGGACCCCACACCAAAGGGTATAAATACATCACTTCCTGGGAAGGACTTCCTGTTTTTTTTTCTGCAGCTAATTACCATCTTGGCTACAGGTATGTTTTTTTTCTCTTTGTCTTGTCAGACCTGCTATAGCGGTTGTTTTTTTTGTTTTTGGGCGGTCACGCTCGTGTGCAGGGCATGTGATGCCATAGGGGGCGTCTGGGGCTTGCTGGGCAGCCTGTGACGGTCCCCGGGATGTTTATTACAATTTCATTTTTTTCCCCCATGTATTCCCCAGCATTGCTGCCACTGGTGTAGTGGGTGCGCAACTCTGGTTTCTGCTTTTTATTGGCGCACAGCAGTTTTCATTGGAATCGGCAGTCATGAGGCGTCAGCCTCATTCCAAGATGGTGCCTCCATGTTTTTGGTGGGACGCGTCCTGGCGCTTTCTCCTGCCCTCATGTTGCTGTCTGGGCTCCGGTGGTGCACGGCTCTTCTATGGCCTGCCCGGTCCATCATTTATTTGTGTTCGCTGATGCATGGCATCTGCCTGGTCGCTAGATTGCGCCCCGCTTGCCGCTGCGCCCGTCTCGTGGTTCCCGCCTATCTTTTACGGGAGGGGGATCGTGTGGCAGGTGTGGTGTTGTCGAGGTTTCGTGGCCAGCTTTTTGCAGGTGCTCCGCTGCCGGTCGGGTTTTTCCCCTTCATTGTTCGTTGTTGCAGCGTTTGGGGGAGGGGGATTCTTGGTGTCCCTTTCTGTAATTGCCTGCTTGAGGTTTTTATATGGGCTTCCATGTGTAAAGTATCCGGGTATTCTGGGCTATGCTAGACTACACGGTCTAATACTGCTTTCATTCACAGCATATGGCCAGTTTGCTGCTCCCTTCATAGGAGTACTAGCTGTGTCACAGTGCCTCCCTACACAAGTGCTGTATGCTGCTTGCCTGGGCCTGCCTTTGGCATGTGCTTCGCCCATCCCCAGGGTTCCAACCTTCAGAGAAGTGCACAGAGCTGACTGCATCCCGGTTGTGCATATATGTGTCTGTGCTTCAAACTCACTGCCCTTCTCTGTGTCTTGCCTTCAGGTGTGTTTTGTTTTTCCTTTTCATCTTTCAGGCCTGCCTTAGTGGTTCCTGTCGTTGTGATGTTCACGCTTGTGTGCTGGGCATGTGCGGTCACTGGGGTTGTCTGTGGTGTGCTGGGTTACCTGTGGCGGCCTCGTGGGCGTTCGGTGTGTGTTCTTTCCTCTTTTTCTTTGATGGCTTGTGTTTCGCCCTGTTTCTCTTGTTTCTGTTGGGCCCCGATGTTCCTGGGTGCCGGACAGTCTGGCGACTTCTCTATGGGGGTCTTTTTTGCCTGTTTTGCTGGACCCGTAGGGCTTGTGGCACCTGCCTGGTTCCCACATGTCGCCGCCAGTGTGCTGGGCATGCTGTTGTGGCACTACGGCCTGACCCTGGTTACAGGCAGGAGCAGCGTTTCATGGGTTCCTGGCCTCTTTGTTTGCCTTCTAGTGCCGGTTTTTCTCCATGTGGCTGGCTCTTCGGGGCTTGGGCCATTCTGTGCAGGGCTATGCTGGCCTCGCTCCCTTGTGCTGGTCGTGGTGCCTGCTTTCTATGTGTGTCCCTCCACTCATTACCTTGGTGGGTGCCTCAGCCCCACGGTTGCGGGCGTGCGGGATTCCTGCTTCAGTTGGGTCCATGTCCCCACCTGATGCTGTGACCCTTTCCGGCCCTCCGTGGTTGCCAGCATACTGGGTCGCGATTGTTGGCTGCGTTGCCCTGACACCCCGCTGGTTTTTCCGGTGGCCTCTGGGTGTCTGCTTTCTTGTGCCACTTGCTGGTTTCCTTTTCGTTGGTGCCGGAGACTCCTGTTCGGAGGCTTGGTCTTGTGGGTTGCTGTCCCCTCTGTTACGGGGGTTTGATTCCTGCCTGTGTCCTTCAGGTGCCGGTTGTGTGCTGAGTCCTGGGGTTTCTTCTTGCCGTGCCTCCTGCGGCGGTGGCTGGGCCGTCTGCCGGATGGCTGTGCCCCTGATGTCCTGGTTTTTGCTGCTGTGGTTCCCGGCCGGGAGCTCCTGGGCATGCCTTCCAGGGCCTGGTGCACCCCTTGGTTTCTTTTGCCATGATTTCCGCTGGTGGATCTTGCTGTGGCCTTCCCTCTTTGGTGTGTGTTGTCTCTCTGCTGTCGGTCTTGCTTCTGGCTTTGCCATTAGGTTGCCTTCGGTGCTCCTGGGTTGATTTTCCTTGGGTATTTGTCCCTGTTATTCGTGGAGTGTTCCACCCTACTCTGGGCCTGGTTAGAGGTCCTTCTGTTTCTCCTTCCTGTTTTCTTCCAGTTGGTGTCTCGCCAGCTGCCCTCTCTTCAGGGTGGCAGATTTGTGGCTTCTGTTGTTTTCATAGTTGCTTCTCTCCATGTCACGTTTCCTCTTTTTTACTGTCCGGGGTCTCCTCTACCCTGGGTCATGCACGGTGGGCTGGCGTCCGCACCCTGGGTGTTCATTACGCTTTGGCTCCGTTGGTGGGTGTTTTCCTTTACAGATATCCACCTCTTCCCATTTCTGATAGGCTGGCTTGTTGCCTCCTGTTAATTTTGCTTATTCTGTAGGTGTTTTTTTGGGCACTCGCGTGATGGCTGAGGTGCAGCTTCTTGGTCAACTGCAGGTGTCCCTGGTCCAGCCGCCCCAGGTTCTCCTCTTTTTGTGTGTCCTATTCGGTGTCGACTTGGGGGTTCCTCTCCACTCCCTTTTGGCTTCTCGGCTTCATCGTCCCTCGAATTCTGCGGGTGCGTGGCCCTGCTTTTGGAGGGTGCTGTCCTCTGCTTTGGCTGTTTTTTTCCCTTGGGCGAGTCAAGTTTTTGTGCCTCCTCTGCTCCTCTGGGATCTCCAGTGGGATTGGCCCCCGCTTTTTGTCCAGTGGTTTTCATTGATTCATCTTCCCAGCGTGGTTCTCACATCTGCAGGTTGTGGTATGAATGGGGTGCCTCTCTAGGGTGTTTCGCTACTCTGGGGTAATGATGTTGGATGGTGGTGCTTCTGTCTTCCACTTCCGATGCTGACGGCTGTTCTGATGGCCTTTTTGTTTTTCCGTCCCGTTGTTGCACACAGTGCTGTGTGTTCTGGCAGATGATTGGTCTGTCTGCTCCTCTGTGCATTGGCGGGCCGGTGTGTGCCCCTCTCTGTTTTTCAGAGGTTTGGCCGCTGGGCCGTTTCCCATCTCCTGGCTTGCTGCATTCTCTTTCGGGGTGGGTGTTTGGGCCTGTCGGTGCCCGGTGTCGGTCCGTCCTCTTTGTCGGTGGTGTGTGCCCTCCTTCTACGATTTCTGCGGTCTGGTACTGTCCTCAGAGCCTTGAGAGATGGTTGCCCTGGCTGTTCCATGGTCCGAGGGCTCTCCTTTGTTGTTTCTGCAGTTCCTCTTCTCCCTCGGGTGGTTTGGTTGGTGGCACAGGACTTGTCTGTGATTTTGGTGCTTGCCCTGGTTGGGTCAGGGCACAGTTGGTTCCCTTGTCTTCTCCATCTGTTGGTGCGGCCTTTGTGTGGTGCCGCTTCCTCCATCCCCACGGAGTTTGCTGCTTCTTTCTCTGGGGTCCACTTCGCAGGTTGCGGTTTGCAGTCTGGTGCTTGTGTGGCTGATACCCTTGGTGCATGGGTGTTCGTTGGCTATTCCAGCCCTGATCCTGCATCTCGGCTGCTGTTTGACCTTGTGACTCTTGGCCTTTCCTTGATGGATATTTTTCCTCTGGTCTCCTGATGGGTTTTGTCAACTTCTTCTTGGGCTTCTAATGCAGTGATGGAGTTCCTTCGGGCGGCTTTCAGCTCGCTTTGGCTGTCTGTCCCCCGTTGCCAGCGGACGGCTGTTCAGGCTTTTCGGGGGGCGGATGTTCTGTCTGGGCTGCAACCTTGCTCTTTCTGGAACATGGTTGTTCGCTGCTCGGTGCCTTGTTGGGGTCCTCTGGCTCGGCTCGGTTTGCCCCTTGCTCCTTTTGGCTCTTTGGAGTCGCCTGGCTTCTGGTTTTCCTTCGGCCACTATTATGTTTCTGGTGGCTGTGTTTCTGGAATGGTTTCCGAACATGGTGTTTTTCTTCTTTTCCTTTGGCTTCGGATGTTGTCTTGCCTGCCTAGGTCCTCCTCCTGTGTCTGGTACTGAGGGGCGTTTTTGTCATTTCTGGGTGTGCCTCGTGCTCTCTTGATTTCGTTGATCCGCTCTGTTTTGTTTTGCAGGTCAGTTGCTTGATTTGACTCTCGTTGGCTGGTGGTGTGGGGCTCACATCCTCTCTCTCCCTCTCTCTCTCTCTCACCTTGATTCCATTGGTTTGGGTTGGTTTTTCCCTGTCGCTTGCTCCCAGCTCCGGGATGTTTTCCGGGGAGTTGACTGGGAGTGTTTTGGCCTTCTGGGCGATTTTCCAGGTGCTTCATTCGGAGCCTTTGTTTTGCGATTGTTTGGGATTTTGCCTTACCTGTTCCTGTCCTAGGGCCCTTTGACATAGGGGGGGCGTTGGCTTTCTGCTTTTAGGTCTGCTGTTATGGGTTCCGTGGGACCTCCAGCAGTGATCTTTGTTTTGGTATTTGCCTTTGCTTGTTTTTGCTTCTCTTGTGCTGTTTGTTGAAATCACTTTTTGGCTTGGGTAGGAACTCATATGTAAGGACTGTGAGAGGAAGACAGACGAGGAGTAATGCCCTGTTACTTACTGGTAATATTCTTTACTCCAAGTCCATATCTTCCTCGTCACAGTCCTGAGTTCCCTCCCGCATCTCCCTGTTGTTCAACTGATTTCTTTCTCGGTTTTATTTCAGGAAGTCCTTCCCAGGAAGTGATGTATTTATACACCTTGCTATAGGGGCCATCTTGGATTGGGTAGGAAAAATCAAGTTTGGTGATTAGGTCCTGCATGAATGGAGATAAACTCATACGTAAGGACTGTGACGAGGAAGACATGGACTCGGCGTAATGAATATTACTGGTAAGTAACCGGGCATTTCTGCGCTGGCAGCAAACATTCGAATAAACGACATTTTAAATTAATACATTATCGAAAAAATCGACTTTTAATCTTGTGGTTTGTATGATAGTACATTTTTATGGTTTAAATCTTTTTTTATTAATTTTAGATGCAAAGATGAACATTAGCCGCCTGCTACATCCTTTGGCAGGTGGGGATCATTACTTGAAAATCGTTCAACTTAGGTAACGAGAGGAAAGAAAGAAGAAATGAAGAAGGAAAATAGGAAATAGAGAAAATAGCTGCTACAGTGGGCAGCAGAAAAGTCCCTGTCTTCCTGGGGGTCACAGAATGGGTTATGACTTTAGCTGGGGTTGATCGCCAGTCTGGGTCTGTGTGGTGGAGAGGCGGAGAACTCGCAGGTATCTTGGGCAGGTGAGTTCCACATATTCGGAGGAGAGAAAGTCAATAGTGGTACCCCACGTTTTGTCGAACCTGGGGAGAGTGCCAGACAAGCCAGCCGTAATCTTTTCCATGCCCACTATCTCCTATACCCGATACAGCCAATCTAATTTAGTCGGGACCTCGTCCGTTCCCCACCTAGACAGTAACACCTGTTTGGCGGCTCCCAGGGTTAAAATGATAGCTCTTCCTCTGCATGACTTAAGAGGGTAGGTCAGGGGATTAGGCAATCCCAGCATGGTGTAACTGGGGAATCTGGGTTTTTCGGTGTGATGTATGGAATCTACCTCCTGAAGGATTGTGTTCCAGAAGGGCTGTATTTTCGGGCATTGGCAGAGGATGTGAGTTAGCGTACCTGGCTGACCACAGTTGCGCCAGCATAAATCACTGGCACCGGGTTTCCATTTAGCAAGTCTAACCGGGGTGTAATACCAATGGTGGGCTATCTTTAAAAATATCTCTTTCCCTGCCGTACTGCAAGAGGAGGCTCTGGCCCTATGGATGATGTCCTGCCATTCTTTGGGGGAGAATTCCCGCTCCATCTCTGCTTCCTATCTACGCTGCGCTGGGGTTTTATCACTGTGTTTAGGTTTATTGAGGAAGGAGTAGATGTCAGAGAGTAGGCGCTTGTCTGAAGTGCGTGTGATGTACCATAGCTCAAATTTTGTAAGAGGGCGACTGGCATGAGGTTGCATATGCGGTCGAGTTACCCAGTGTCGAATCGCCACGTACTGCCAATAAGTGTCCCGGGGGAGTCCGAATCCAGATACCAACTTGTCAAAGTCCATGATCCCTTGATCGTCAAATAGGTCACCTACCCTTTTACAGTTGGCTTCTTGCCATTTCAAGTACCCATTCCCTTCGAGCGCTGGGGGGAAGTCGGGGTTGCCTATGATAGGGGTTAGCAGGGAAACGGGGGTCGAAAGGCCACTGGTTTCCTGCACTCTGTCCCAGGGCCCCATAGTCGCCTTCAGTACTGGTGATAAATAAGCTCCTACTGGCCTATATCGTTTGGGTAGCCAAGGGACCTTCCAAATGTGCATCCCGGCAACGTCACGGTCAATGAAACACCAATGTTTCTCAGATTCCCGTTTATACCATTCAACCATGTAGCGCAGTTGCGCTGCTTGAAAGTACTTCACTAGGTGTGGTACCCCGAGACCCCCCTCCGCCTGCGTGAGGAAGGTTTGATGTCACGCCATACGGGCTCTTTTCCCCTCCCAGATAAAGTTCTCTATTAGATGTTGTAGTTGCGCCAGCACTTTGGGTGGTGGGCTTAGCGGCAGTGTCCGCATCACATAAAGGATGCACGCAGGAGAGTCATTTTAACGGACGCCAGCCTACCCAGCCAAGACTTGGCGTGTTTCCTCCAACTGAGGAGTTCACGCTGAGTGTCGTCCAACAAGGTGGAGTAGTTGGCCTTGGCCGTGCTTTCGGTCATGGGGAATATTTGCAACCCCAAGTAGGGGATGCCCCCTTGTGACCATGCAAAGGGGAATTCCTGTCTCAGCTGTTCCTGTATCACGCGTGGGAGGGTAAGGCTAAGAGCTCGTGTTTTTTTTAGATTAATCTTAAAGCCCGAGACGCCACTAAATGCTGTGAACTCCTCCAGCAGGGGGGGGTGACAATGTTGGCTGTGTAAGGAACAACATCACGTCATCCGCATAAAGGGATATTTTGTGCTCCTTGTCCCCCATGCGGATCCCTGTAATCGTCTGGAGCTGACAGACCCTCTCAGCAAATGGCTCCATATAGAGTGCAAAAAGTAAGGGGGACAGAGGGCACCATTGGCGAGTCCCTCGCTCTATTCGCACCGGCCTGGAGGTTATCCCATTCACTTTAATACGCGCTTCCTGCACCCGATATATGCACTGCACCCATCGTTGAAAGCGAACCCCTACCCCAAATCTGTCCAAGACTTGTCTCAAGTATGGCCAGTGTACCCAGTCATACGCCTTTTCGGCGTCGACTCATGTGTATTGTGGAGAAGCTCTTGTTCTGTGGAATGTCTTGCTCTGAGTCATACTTCCCTATTTGTGGTGGATTTTGTATATTTCCGGAGTCATCTTTGTACAATTGTTTTAATCTTTCATGCCTTGTATTTTAATTTTCGGTTTTGTGCCTAATGTTTATTCTCTTATTCATTATCTCACAAGGACTTATAATAGAAAAAAAGTGAATGAAGTTTTTAACTTTCAACCTTTTAAAATTTTTTAGAAACTTTTAGGTAATAAATTCATCATCAGTGTTTTTTACTTGTCCTGACAATTCCGCCAACTCATGTATCAACAGTGTGGTGACATATTGCATATATTACTTTTTTTTCCTTTATTCTTTTTCTGTTTCTTGTTTGTTGCTTTTATGATTCTAGTAATCGAAATAAAGCATTTGATTGATTGATTGATTAAAGAACCGTAGGCTGTTGTATGCCCTGGGTTTTGTCCAGTAAGTGGCAGAGGCGCCTCGTTCCGTCACTACAGCTGCGCTCGGGGATGAAGCCTGATTGATCTGGGTCAACCAGACCTTGCATATGCGGAGCCAGCCGTGCCGCCAAAATGCTAGTGAATATCTTTAGATCCACATTCAATAAAGAAATCGGACGGTATGAGGCGCACTCCGCAGGGTCTTTACCAGGCTTCAGTATCCCAACCACCTCTGCCATAGTCATTGTGGGGGTTATCGAGCCCGTGTCACTGAAGCCATTAAAAAGACGGACCAAGATGGGGATAAGCTCCGGGGCAAAAGCCTTGTAAAAATCTACTGGGAAGCCATCCCCCCCTGGCGCCTTATCTGCCAGGAGTTTCTGTATTGCGCGCAGGACCTCCTCAGAACGAATGTGTGAGTCCATTGCCTCAGCATCAGTCGGGGGAAGGGGAGTCACCGGCGCCTGTTGAACATAGTCCATGGCTGCAGTCTCATCTAAGTGTTCCGCCATATATAATGAGGTATAAAAGGCCTCAAACTCGGCCGCAATATCTGTGTCCCCCTGGAGAAGCTCTCCGCATGGGTTCTTTATGCTGGCAATACGACGTGCGTTCGTCTGCGATCGCAAGAGGTGTGCAAGCAACTTCCCAGCCTTGTTTCCCCCTTTCATAATATCGCTGCTTAGTACGTAGGAGTGCGTACTCCGCCCGATCGTAATCCAGCGCCTTTAATTGTTTCCGCGCAGTATTAAGTTGCCTTCGCGCCTGGATTGCTCCCATACGGCGGTGAACCCCTTCTAATTCCCTGACCTGTGCCTCAAGTAGCTCGCTCTTATGTCTCCTTTCCTTATTGAGCCTTGCAGAAATAGACAGGAACCGACCCCAAATTACCGCCTTAAGGGCATTGCAGACCTGGGGAAGCGGGACCGACCCGCCATCGTTAGTTGCTATATAATCTCGGACCGCAGCCCGTATGTCAGCAATGTTAGTCGTATGTGAGTAATTTATGATTGAGCCTCCACGAGCGTTGTCGTGGTGGACCCCCCGGAAGGCACAGGACCAGACCGATCGGGGAGTGATCCGACAGGGCCGCAGTACCCACCGTCATATCCTGGATGTAGCCCAATACGCGTTGGGAGACCCAGAATAAGTCAATCCTCGCATAGGTTTGGTGCGACACTGAGAAAAAGGTATATTCTCGGGCTGTAGGGTTGCCGTGTCGCCAGGCATCCGTCAGCCCCATCTCCCCAAGTCTCTGGAGCATAAACTCCGAGAGAGATCCCGAATGGCCCATCCGTGACGCGGATCTGTCCAGCTGTGAGTCCGGCATGATGTTAAAGTACCCCCCCAGCACCAAGTCCTCATCTGGCGAGTCCCCGACTACGTTTAATGTATCCCGAAAGAAAGCTTCCTGTTGTTCGTTAGGGCTATAGATGGAGGCTATAGTGTATGTGTGGGAGCCCACCAGTATTCGCAGTGCTAGCATCCTGCCTGGAAGTTCTGCGTGTACCTCCCTAACAGTGCCAGGGAAGTGGGAAGCTACTAGTATGGCCACCGCCGCCTTCTTATCATGAGTTGAGGAAAAATATTGTCTGTCAAACCATTTGGAACGGAGACGCCTCCAGTCTGCGCGCATTAAATGGGTCTCTTGCAATAAGCAAATGTTGCAACCCGCCTCTTTAAGCAGTGCAAGTAAGGCACGCCACTTGACCGGGGTATTAAGTTCCCGAACGTTAAAGCTCATTATCTTAACCTTAATCGTAGACATATTAGTCTCCTGGACAGCATGCAGGGATCCATGTCAGAGGTTGCGCCAAAGTAGGGGCCCGTCCCCACCCTTCCAAATCCACCCATGACCCACTGTGGAACCTTGATCCATAGGCAGAAGTGGCCCATCCCATCTCCCACCAGGCCCCACCACTCCAAGATCGTTGGGCCTCGAGCTGAGTGTCTCCCCATGCCCCAACCATTGTATCAAGTAAGTTGTGGTGCCCCGAGTGCAGGCTTAAGACACCATATGAGATGGGAGCGGCCCCCGCATCCGACCCCCCCCAGTGCACGAACCATGATTCCCCCTTTGAATCGGTGTGACCCCAGACCATTCCCCCATCACCCTTCCCCCTCCGTGACTGCGGTAGAGGTAAGAAGCCCCTCTAGCAAAGGAAAGAGAAGTAGAGAAAAGAAGAGATAGAGAAAACAAGCATGTGAGCAAACATTGAGAGAGTGCCAAAAACTTGGCACAGATCGCATCGTTGTGCATAGGTCCATGTGTCCGTAAGGTGGTCATCACGTCGTTGGACATGGGCTCCCTCAGCCAAAGCTGGGTTTCTTCATCTCTGGGTCTAACACAGCGTTTCTATGTCACAGCCGTATAGGCAAGCCTCCGGACACACATTCAGACGCTCAGGTTGTCCCCGGTTTCATCTAGACTCTGAATTTGGCGTATCAGCGCCTCGGGTTCCTCTGGCTCTCCGTAGCTGTGGGTTTGGTGGGCTTTTCATGTCTGGTTCCCCTCCTACGACAGGGTTTTTTGGCTCACATGCAGCATTGTCTTCTGCGGACCTCCCAGTGGAATCTCCTTCCTCCAGATTGAGCCCAAGTACCTCCTGCGCCTCTTTCAGTGACCGCACAGAGCGTAACTCCTTATCCCACACAAAGGAAAGACGAAGTGGATGGCCCCACCGGTACCGGACTCCCTTGTCACGCAGGTAAGCTGTGGCTGGCCTCGGAGCCATACGTCGTTGGAGAGTCAATGGTGATAAGTCCTGATAGATGCCAACCTGGAGCCCCTCAAACTCCAGTGTCGCTTTGTCCCTGGTGGCAGCCAGCTTTTTGTTGGAAAGAGTGAAGGCATGTGAGAATGTCTTGTGGTTGTCCCGGATCCCTCGCCAGGCGGCCTGCGCATTGAGTGCAGTCTAGAATGATGTCCTTGTCGCCAGGTGCAGGTGCCACATGGCGGAAGAAGCGGGTCACCCATTCTTCCAACTTCCCCCCCATCGGCCAGGAGAGGAACGCCTTTGATGCGTATATTGGACCTCCGAGAGCGATTCTCCAGGTCTTCGAGGCAGAGATACAGCTTCTCATTTCGGTCCCTGAGCTCCAGCAACTCTCGGGTCTGCTTGGTGATCTCCTCCTTTCTCCGGTCGCCATTCCTTTCCAGCGAGTTAACCCGGTCGCCGATTTCCTGCACCTCCGCCCTAATCTGTTTGATGTCCGTGGCAACGTCCTGTCTCAGGTTCGCGAAGTCCTCTCGCAAGGAGCCGAATAGCTGCTCCAGGAATCCCCGAGTGATGGGTTCCTCTTGACGCTCACCTGGAGAGTCTACCTCCTTCTCCTGTTGTTGGGCCATCGAATGATCCCCCTTCTTAGAGCCTGGTTTCTGCAGGAGGTCCTTAATTGTGGGATCTTTCTTTGTGCGGTGCGTGGACATCTCTGCAGGGCCCGGAATCACGCTCTCCGTCAGCCCGACGTGCGGGTTCGAATCAGGCTAAATCTCAGGTCTGTTCAGGGGTCCCTGCCCAAGTGAGGTGATGGGATCGCTCCGTCCGCGCCCGGTCTCCAGCTGACTGTTGTGCGCAGATCCGATGCTGTAGGGTTCGGGCCGATGTCCTTTGGCTCTGCCAGCCACTCAATCTCGAGGCCGGCGGTAGAGCTCAGTCCGTGGGGGGTTGTTCCTGCTGCCTTAGGCCTGACACATGTCTTAGTGCGCTGCCTCAAGTTCACAAGACCGCCTGAAGACCCTGGCTTGCGGTATCAGGCCTCCCGGTCGCCACGTCCTATGGCTCGCGCCACGGTCACTGGATCCTTCTCCTAGGGGCCAAGTCCACTTTATTCCCTGACCAGACGTTGCCGCAAAGTGATGGCAGGGCCTTGAAGCCAAGTGGGGCGAGGCCCACTCCTGAAACTCGGGCCTGGGCAGATCTGGGCACTTTCTTACTCCCGGCTCCACAGCTTCGTCGTTCCCCAACGCTCAAGTAGACACCAATAATGGGACTCGCCCCTGGGGTCCACAGCTCACCGCTGCCCAAACCAGCCACAGGGGGAGGCAGGGCTGTGACTCCCAGGGTGCCGTCTGACTCTTAGTTGGGCCCAGCAACGCGCGATCCCACCCACGCGGGCCCCAGCGTGTTCAGGCCTCTTCTTCTAGAGTGGCCCCAGTAAGTGCTCCCCCCGCTCAGCAGGCTTCTCACAGTAGCTCCAGCTACCGTCTATATGCTTCTTTCGGCCCCCGGCAACCGGCCCCCATACTCTCCTCACCTCTTCTCGTAGGCAGCAGGGATGAGCGCGTCAGCTCCGGGGCTGGGTCCAACACGGCTGGGGGGGACCCCCCAGGCGTTTCCAGTGCGCCTAGGCCGCAGGACGGGTAAGCACCAGCAGGGCCTATCCCGGCCGTCACTTCAGGCGTCTCCCCGAGCACAGGGGACGCCCAACAGAAGCTCCGCATCCGAGGTCAGGCACTCGGTTGATGTCTTGGGCAGGCCCTGCCGCGCACAACGCTGCTTCAACCGGGGCGCCGGCGGCCACCCCACAGCCTCAGGTCCGCCGTATCTCCCTGGGCCCCTCCGCTGCTTAATGCGTGCCCGGGAGACCTGGGGGCAGTTACGTGCTGAGTAGGCCCCGCCGCGAGCCACACCGCTGCACCCGGGGCGCCAGCGGCCGCCTCACCGCCGCCGACACAGTCCCGTCGCACCTCACGGGGCCCCTCAGCTGCTTTGTGTGTACCCGATGGACATGAGGGCAGTTTCGGGCTGGTCACTGACCCATTAAAGCTGTTTGATGCTAGTGACTCGGCGAGCTGAGCGCCAGGAAAACGCAGCTACTCCGCCGCCATCTTGGCCACGCCCCCTGATAGTAAATTTTTAGAGCTGCAGTTTAAAGCAATCTTTACAACGCTCTCGCTCTCATTGTTTTATTTGCTCTTTCTTTCGGTTTCTAGTTGTTCTCTCACTTTCTTCACGTGCTTTCTTCTCTGTTTATTGCTGTCTCCACTGCTTATATGAGGTCTAATAAAGTTATCCTTATTCCTTTGAACTGACATTTTTCTCTATAGCTGTTTCTGTCATTTAAATAATGAGCATGAGAAGAACTATCCCACGTATTTCAGTACTGCAAACTGTCTTTTTTTTAATTATAAGGGGAACATCATCATCTTCACCATTCCTTCTTTCTGAAGTCTTACTTTAAGGTTTTCAAGCCTTGCCATTAACCACAAGAAGCCAATGCTTCATCGTGGAACGCAGGCAGCTTGAATGAATGCCAAATGTGGACACATTTGTATTTATTTATTTATTTTGTTTTATTTTACTATATCATGAACCAGGCGCCCATGTATATCGGAACACTTATAATATGATATTTAATTACACACTTGCATTATACATTTTTGTCACAGAAAGACAGGATACAAATCATCCATGGCCAAAAGAGCGAAAATAACAGCTGTATGTATTTTTCAAAGATTATATAGCACAAAACTAGCTAGGGAGCAATGCAGCACTGTACATGATGTAGCGTGGGAGGCGATCAAGATCACGCATATCAGGTGTGAATTACACAATTATATTTCACATATTTTTTAGGTACAGGGCAATTAAGTGATTTGCCCAGAATCACACAATAAGTCAAGCAACGCTGCCAGGATGCGAGTGTAGGTCTCTAGGTTCCAATGTCGGCAGCTGTAGCTACAAGGCGTAAGCAAATATAGCCCCAATAAAGACACCCGAAGCTAGGCATTAAAGTGTTTTTAGTCAACAGGAAATGGTAGTTATTCACCTGCAATGTCATTTCGGTAAATTGCTGTACCACGTCACAGGAAGTCTGACATCCAGGGACTCCACTTCTCCAAGTGTTTATTATTATTATTATTATTATTTTTTTAACTCCATCTGCCTACACCCTTTTAGAGATGATCCATAAATGGCAGCACACCCATTACGCCCTTTAATCTATAGTGCTGCAAACCTTAAAGGGAAAGCTGATGCAGGACCCTTGGACGAAAGCAACAGCTTTACAGTCTGGGACAAAGATGAGTGATTCACAGTAAACCGATTATGCGTAATTATTAGTAGCATAAGCTCCCTATATGCCTCCTCATCTCAGTCATTACAAATCCGAGCAGATGTCCTAGTTAAAAGAAACTGCTTCAGTTGGAGCTGCAAACCAAACAAAAACCATTATAGGTTAAAACATGCATGCAAACTTAATAACAGGATAAGGAACTAGAACAATCCCCATAGACTTGGAAGGTGAAGACAGCGATGGAGATGAAAATGTATTCCAAGCCGCTGTGAATAGGTTAGAGAAGCATTTCGGAAAGAAGATCAACGTAGTACTGGAAAGGCACAAATTCTTCTCTACAGTACAAGGAAAAAATGAAAAAGTAAAACCGTTCATTGCTGCTCTTAAAGGCTTAGCTAATACTTGTGAGTTTGAGTTGCTACAAGATTCTCTTATCAGAGATCAATTGGTCAGGTGTACAAATAATCCGAAAGACTACTGGTTGCAAATCCCGACCTAAGAGAGGCAATCGACATTGCTGTGGGAATTGAACACACTGCTGACTGCATCGTGGCTATGAAAGAAGGCGGAGACAAGCTATCGGATGTTAATGTCATCAACAAACAAGAGACAGGGAAGGACAATAAGATCAAATACAGTAGCACCTTCTCTTCAACGGTCAAACCCAAGTGCTACAGATGTGGCAGTCCTGCCCATTTGGCAAACAATGTAGCTTGCCCGGCGAGAGCAGTGGTGTGTCACAAGTGCGGTAAAAGAGGTCACTTGGCAAGAGTCTGCAGAGAACAACGTAACAAACCAGTCCTTGCCATCGAACATGAACCTCTGGCAGAGACAAAATTTGTGTTTCAACTCGAAAATAACACTGAAACCACGCGTTTTCCCTCTTGCAACATCACGCTTGACAAAAAACAGGTGTCAGTCTTTGCGGATTCCTGCTTCCCATACACATTGGTGGATGCCAAACATTTTTCTGAACTCTTCCCTGCATGGCAAGACATGGTACACACTCCTGACATTCAACCTGGGGGTTACAATGGGGATCCCATACCCTTATTGGGGATGGCTACGATGGAAATTGGATTCAAGGGCAGGAGAACGGTAGGAAAAGTTTATATTACAGAAAAAGGTTCCAGCTTACTTGGGTGGAGGCACCAAAAAGAATTGGGTATCAAATTGGACCCAAACACTCCCGACCAAGTCCTTCTGGGGGACCCATCGGTGGGAGGTATGGAGGTCTGTAACGAATTCCCCAAGGTGTTCAGCGAGGATCTGGGTTTGCTTAAAAACTATCAGCATTCCATTAAACTGAAGTCCAAGGCCAAGCCGGTTGCACATAAGGTCAGACCCATTCCCCACTTGATGCAAAACCCCTTAAAACTTGAACTGGACCGCCTACAAACTTTAGGTGTAATTTAACCCATCGAAAATTCACAATGGTTGGCTCCCATTGTTCTTGCCACCAAAGCCAAAGGGAAAGACATTAGACTTTGTGTGGACCTCAGAGACTTGAACGAAAACATCTGGGTAGACAGACATCCCTTACCCCATATTCACAAGGTCCTCACACTAATCAAAGGAGCAAGCTGCTTCAGTGTCCTGGACCTTTCTGCAGCCTATCACCAAGTAGAGCTCCATCCGGATTCACGCCACCTGACTTCTTTTATTACCCCCTTGGGCGCGTTCCAGTTCCTATGCATGCCGTTTGGTCTGGCTGCGGCTGCCTTCCAACGCATAATGCAACATGTACTAAGCGATCTGCCTGGGACATTATGCTTCCAAGCCGATATCCTCATCTATGGTAAGGATATCGAGGAGCATAATATAGGCTAAGAAGTGTGCTATCCAAACTGGAAAAGGCTGGTCTCACCTTAAAAAAAGAGAAATGTATAGGTCTAGCATCGGTGGAGTACTTGGGCCATACTATATCACACGACAGCATTTGACCCAAGCTTGACCTGGTGGAAGCTATCCAGAACACAGAAGCGCCGTCATGCGTTGAGGACCTCAAGTCCTTTCTGGGCCTATCTGAGTATTACTCCAAATTTGTACGTAATTATTCCACCATTGTAGAACCATTGCGTAGCTTACTCAAGTCTAAAACCCCCTATGTTTGGAGCACTGAGTGCAATGTTGCTTTCACTACAGTGAAAGAAGGTATTCTAGCTGCACCGTCCCTTGGCAGATTTCATCCCACCAACCCACAACTCTATGTACTGACGCCAGCAACAAAGGGTTGGGAGCTAGCCTCACTCAATGCGTAGAGGGCAAAGAACAAGTGGTGGCATTTGCCTCCCGTGCACTCAAAGGGGCAGAGAAGAATTACTCGGTGGTAGAAAAGGAAGCGCTGGCTTGCTTTTGGGCCATAAGACATTTTAAGTTCTTTCTATGGGGAATACCATTTACAGTTAAAACAGACCACAAACCCCTTATGTTTGTATTCACTACGAAAGGGTCAGATAGGACTACACCCAGGATTGCTAGGTGGGTGTTGGGTCTGGAAGGCTTTAATTTCAAGGTTGTATATGTACCTGGTACTCAAAATACGGTGGCAGATTACTTATCTCGCGCACCTATGGAAGCAGAAGATGATTTAAACGACAGGAGGGTGAAAAAATGGTCCTAAAGTTAACGTGCCTTGACCGAGAGGAATGGGAAGCCAGTGTAGGAGCAGATGAAGAAATTAAATCCCTTAAGGAGTACATAAGGGAGGGCTGGCCATCAACCAAAAATGAGGTTCCTAGTTCTCTTGGCAAATATTGGGAAGTGAGACTAGAGCTCAACATACAAGACGGGATGGTCTGTAGAGGTGAGAAGATCATCCCTCCCGAGAATTTGAGGGCTAAAATTGTAGACTTGGCACATGTAGGCCACCTAGGACGCAGTCTCACAAAAAACAAGGTACGCTTAAATTATTGGTGGCCGGGCATGGACTCCATGACTGAGAGCATAGTAAAGGATTGTTTTGAGTGTGGTAAGAGTGACAAAATTCACCAGACACGGAAACCCCCCTTGTCCCCTGTTGAGGTCCCCAATAGACCATGGTCCAAATTGGCTATGGGCATCATTGGTCCACTCAACCTCAAAATGCTCAGAGAACGGTTCATCATAGTGTTAGTAGATTACCACACACAATGGGTAGTGTTCAAATGTGTGCATTGTATACACACCGAAGCAGTCATTTAATTTATGACGGGAGCATTTTTCGATGAAGGTATCCCAGATGTACTAGTCACGGACAACGGGGTGCAGTTTACATCCGACAACATGAAAGTGTTTTTGAGCGACTTGGGCATTGTTCACCTTAAAACTGCTTTGTATTGTCCCCGCGCTAATGGACTAGTAGAGCGGATGAACCGGGTGTTTAAAGAGTGCTTACAAAGGGCAGAGTCCCTTGGTACATCTGCTTTAGCCGCTTTACAAGACACCATTTGGGCATATCGCTCCACTCCCAACACCGTCACAGGGATTTCCCCGTTTATGTCGTTAAAGGGTAGAGCACCTAAGACAAGGTTGTCCCCTCCTAACTTTAAGATGGGAAACGAGTGTGTGGTGGACCGTAACGAAATCTCCAAGAAAGTGGGCGTACACCAGGCCAAATATAAGGGCAGATATGACCGCACTAAGCGAGTCAAATTTCACTTGTTTCAGGAAGGAGACCTAGTCCTGGTTGACCTTCCCAAACCTCGCAGGAAGGAGGCCTCCAGATTTTCAGAACCCTGCAGAATCACTAAGGTGGGCAAGAATGTGGTACAACTGGAGAATGGCCAAACCTGGAGTATGGAAAGAATTGTTCCTCACAAGGGGGAAAAATGGCCCGGATCCACAGCGAATCAAGTAGGAGCCAATAATATTGACAGGTGCGATCAAGACGGAAGTTCTGGGAATATGATACCCCAAGTTCATAGAATTTCCTTGAGGAATAAAACTTCTCCGGTGTGAGCCAAAGACTATAGCTTAACATGACTCTTTATTGCTCTTTTGCCTTGCTACTCTTAAGTGTTCTTTTGCCTTGCTACTCCTGAGCAACGGTCAGTTATATCCTTTTCATGCGCTTTGTTTCCCTCCCTCCATTCTCTTCTGTTGCCTTTTCCCTTTCCTCTCTCTCCCTCCTTCTCTCCCTTCTTTTTTTCTTGTTCACCTTGCATAAGAGGTGTGTTAGAATCTGCCAGTTGGTACATTCCGTCCACCCCTCCCTTTTCCTTTCCCTTGGTTCTGTCTCTCCCTGTCCTGAAGATTCCACTACTGTCACTGGACTGTGGTGGTGTTACGAATAAAGGTCAACTCTTCACTTACCTTAGTGTCGTCTTCAATTACATCAACAATCCTCGTAGAGCAGATCTACCACGTGTTCTGCCTCCCACCGAGCCGCTGGAGATAAAAATAAGTTGGCAGACTTGTCTAGGGGAAACTGTCTCCTGATGGCCTCTCAGACCAAGATCCATGATAAATGGAGGTCATGGAAATGAAAGAACATGAAGGCATAAACAACCAAACTAAGGGCCAGATGTACTAGGCGTTTTAACCATCTCAAATGCTCCAGTTCGGTGCTTGAAATTGATGAAATATTTGTTTTGATGTACTAATCCCATTTTAGGAGTTGGAAAGGTTTGTCTGCCTCCTAAAATTGGATTCCGTATGAATATCGATTCTGTATCTGGAAAGAGCGTGTTGTGGACGTCCCTTCCAAATACCGAATCGGTATCAATGTGCCGTGCGACTGAATCCAAATTGCAAAATATTGAAACTGTACTGACTCATCAAAGGTGGCGGTGATGCATTTGCAAAATGCATTCGCTGTAACACCGGAGGGAGAGAAATCTGACGCTCCCGATTGCCCATGGGACACGTTGCACATTCATCCGGCCTTCATTGGTTTCGGGCCCACGCAGCAGGAGAGCGGGGCCCGGGCCCCAATGGCACCTATTGAAGGGTCCCGGCCTGGCTTGACGACAGCACCCGAGTAGGGCGGGGCACATCGGCGGGACGCCGCGGTGCTCCTCGTGGTGGAGAGGGGAGAGCACCTGGTGGTTTTCTGAGGCGGGTGCAGCTTGGAGGGCCTATTGAAATGGAGAGTTCGGGAGTGGCCTGCGACAGAGGAGAGCTCCCCCGCGATAGCTCGGCCGCCCGACCAGAGGCCTTAATTAGTGGGCCCTGCCACCGCAGCAGAACCAGGTGAGAGGGCACAGAGGCATGACATAGGCCCATCCGGACGGCAGCTAGAGAGGGCTTCAAGGTTGTCGGCCCTTCGGGGCGGCAGCCCAAGAGACTCCCCTGATAATAAGACTTCTGAAAGGCCCCCCCCCATCTCCCGGTAGCTGAACTGCTCAACACCAGGGAGGAACACCACAGCCTGAGGAGAGCGACCTGCACGGGCCCCGCCCATCGAAGACTGACTTAGACACTTGGGGCCCAGGCAGTTATACTGTAATATCATCTGGTAGGTGATGGGCCCTCTGGTGGCGCAGTATCTTGGTCAGCTCGTCAGGATTTGACTGAGGACCAAGCCAGAGGCTTGGCTTCCTGGGTCCTCCCTGGGTCAGAGGCGTCCTTGGGAATCCTTCCTAGAACGCACTCGCAGATGAAGTGGTAGCACCGGGGGCTGGGACAGCGCCCAGTCCTGGCTCTGGAAATTTAGGCTGAGTAGCTTCCGACCATGCTGCCCACATAGACGTAGAATGGAGTACACCCCTCCCACCGGTTTCTACGTGGTGCTTGCCCAGAAAAGTCCTAGACGACCCAGTATTTTGACACGCCCACTATTTCACTTAAAACCACGCCACAGCCACTGCAGGTGCCATAGACTGGGACTCCTTCAAAGTAGTTTCCAGGGGTATCTGTATTCAGAACATAGTGGGGGTCCTCCAAGAGCCAGACCGGTCCCTCAGGGACACTGCGGAAACCTTGGCAAACCTCGATCGACAAGCCCCTCATGACGAAACAGAACACCAGGCACTGGCTTTGGCCAGTGAGACCCGATGCCACTCTCCTACAGCGTCTTCAATGCTATAATCTCATAGCATACACAGCCTGAATCCACTCCACCGGGGACAAACCAGGCCACCTCCTGGCATGGCTTGCCTGCCTGCCAGGTAACAAGCGCCCCACCCATCACCGAAATTGTGTTAGACGAGGGGCCTCCTTTACGTTCACAAACGGCCATTTTACAGGCATTCCACGTATACTATTCAGCGTTGTATCGAGCGCCACTAACCCCGCCTCCTGGGACGATACAGGAGTTCCTGACCCCACTGCCATTACCCATCATCAGCACCATTGAACGTGAAGAAATTGACGACCTGATCACGGTGGCCGAGGTAAAGAAGGCAATGCACAACCTGGCTGGTAATAAAACCCCAGGTCTGGACGGTCTCCCCTTGGAGTTCTACGAAAGGTCTCAGCCCACCTTGACCCCAGGCTTGCTGACATGTACAACAAGACACTTACTACCGGAAAGCTCCCGGCGTCCCTTTGGGACTCCTCCTCCTATCTTCTTGTTTCTCTCCTCAAACCAGACAGGGATCCTACCCACTTCTCCCCCTATCGCCCCATTGCTATTTTAGGTGCCGATTATAAAATACTGGGGAAGATCCTTTCAGACTGATACCTCCAGATACTGCCCAATATCATACACCCGACCAAAATGGGTTCGTCCGGGTCCACAGTACGTGGAATAACCTCAGGAGACTGTTCCACGTGATGGACAGGGCCTCGCTGCAGTTTCCCTGTGCAGCAAGCTTAATACTCGAACTAGAGAATGCATTTGATATGCTGTCATAGGGCTACCTCTGTGAGGTGTTACCGGCGCTGGGAATCTGTTGGCATCTTCTAGCTTACACAAGGCTATTGTACTCCACCCTCTCTTCGCGTGTATGTGTTGGACGACTAATCTCTGACTCCGAGGCACTTGCCAGGGATGTCCTTTATCCCCTATTTTTTTAGCCATTGCCATGGAGCCTCTGGCTCCTCACCTCCGCTCAGAGGGTATACACTGGGGAATTCCCTTGAATGGCACCTTACATGCAGTGTCATTGTATGCTGATAACCTGTTTCTCTACCTGCGAAATGCCTCAGTAGGTGTTGAGGCCATCTATGCTACCCTCCGAGAGTTTGAGGCAGTAGCGGGCCTTCAGGTAAATTGGGGGAAATCGTGCATATTCCCTCAGCGCCGTGACATGCCCCCTCAGGCGATCTGCCTTGGCGGGGTACAACTGGTGTGGGCAGACATGACAGTTCGTTACTTAGGAAGCTGCATATACTTCTCACAGCAGGATCTATTTGAAGGTAATCTGAAGTGGGCGCTTAAGTCTCTAAATTCCCAGACCAGGTTCTGGAAGTGCCTAACCCTCGCCCTCCCAGGCAAAATTGCTCTCACTAAGGTGATCATCCTTCCCCGACAGCTCTGTTATTTTGTTAATGTACTGGTCTACCCGCCTCATAATTCTTTCCAAGAGCTAGATTCGATGATCGAGGACTTGCTCGGGGACGACAAGTGGTGACGGATAGCTCTTGGCAAAGTACAACTACTGGTGGATCGAGGTGGTTTGGGCGCTCTGTTTGTACTATTTAGCAGCCCAACTTATATGGGTTTTCCACTGGCTTGTGGGAAAAAATATCTCTGAAACCGATGCCAGTGAACGACCCCATCTCCCGATGTCCTCCATCAACTTTTACTACCTGGCGTTAAACGACACCGCTCCTGGTCCTTGCATGTATGGGTGACCCGCAAATGCATCGCTCGAACCTTTCAGTTGATGCGCCATGTGAAGCCATATCTTCCCACAATCCAACTCCAGGGGTTGCCAAGATTCCCTGGATCCTTCACGTCATAGGGCCTGTCTCTCTGGCATGAAAAGTCCATAGAAACAGTGGGTAATCTATGACAGGATCGTCATCTCCTTACATTTGGCCAGCTGTGTCAATATTACGATTTCCCTCCAGGCCAGTTCCCCCTACATGGACAGCTACTGGCCACGTGTACACTTATATGGGACACAATAGATGAAGAGCCCCCCACCCATGCTAGTACAACCTGTATTCCATGGGCGCTGGATGCCATCTGGTTACATGGTTAAATAAAGACACCAGGGAACTTGTAGAGGTCTTCCTGACACCATTCCAGCAGACGTGGGAAGAAGACTTTGCACGCCCCCTGAACGATTCTGAATGGACCTTGGCACTAGAGTCCCCTCAAAGCATTTCTCACAATGCGCGATTAAAAAACATTCAATATATGGTGCTCCACAGGGCCTGTTTTACACCGTCCAGATTGAATCGAATATTCCCCCGCGGGGCATCTGTCTTGCCCTAGATGTCAGTCTATTGCAGCCGATCTTCGACACATGCTGTGGGCATGCCCCACCCCAGCTCCCTACGGCGCACAGTGCATGATGCCCTGACAACTATTACCAAGCTTACAACATTAAATATATGGGAAGCAACCGCCCTGGGAATTTACAAGAGGAGGAAGCAACATAAAGTGCGAGCGCAATTGGTAAGCCTGGTCTTTCTACTGTCCAAGCGCCCCCTGATATTGCACTGGAAAGCCACACAACCCCCAAAAATCGGACAATGGCACATGGAGCTCCTTCTCTTTAGGAGAGGCAGAGAGCAATTCCCTGCACCATGAAGAGGCCCGTCGCCTACGTAAACGGCCCATAGCTGCAGCCTGGGACACCATTCTTACCCAGTTCCGGGAACTGACACGTGAGGAAGGCCTCCCTATATGAACCATCCGGCTTAGCCCATGCTTCACTACACACCTTACCATTGGACAAGTCCCAGCACCTATCATTTGCTATGGTTTGGTTTTCCTATTCCCCACAACAGATGATCTCCACCTACACACTTGAACCTCCCAAGATCACCCTGCTTGCTTATTTCCCGTGCTGCTGTTTTGTTGTTCCCCCTCTTACCAGCTTCCTTGTTGCTCTTCCTTACCCCTGCAAATCCAATACAGGTTCTCTCATTTTATTGTCATACACTGGGACTCAAAAGACACTGGAAATGTCCTGGTTGCACACAAGTACAGTTACTATATGTTGAGCCTCAGTATAGTCTGGGGCACGATGTCTAGACATGTATCCTTGAATGTGGGCCCAGTTATGACCTGTAGAATGTAACTTGTACAATGGAACAGCATCTATTATATATTCACTGCCTCTTTACAATGCCTGTGAATATTGTTGAACTGTCTTAAAAACCTCAATAAACAATGTTTGGGAAGAAATGGAATGCAGCTCCGAGATCTTATTCTCAGTAGTTCACAATGCAAAGCTGCAAGCACTCACATTAGAGATTTTGGATGTTGTTACAAAAAATATATATATTTATTGTCAGTCACAAACTATTGGACAGTGCTGTACTTACCAAATTCTTGCAACCTGGGTGGAATTTAAGAAACATTTACACAATTACATTTTACTAAAATGCGCACCACATCTTAATGTAAATTCAATCCAAATTTCGGACTCCACTAATTAAATGCAAAGAAACAAACTTAATTGCTTGAGTAAATGACCATTCTGTCCATATTCGTACAGACCAACAGGAAATACGGACTACATTAATTGACAATTCATTTGAGATATACATTGTAGCTGTATTGATATCTCCAATCTCCAATTAGCAACTAATTTCACCTGACCGACCTTGAGATAGAGGATTGCCAAAGAGTTCCTCTAATACTAAGGCTGCTTAAAAAACAGAAACGTCTTGTCAAATTCTACAAATCATTTGCCCAAGAACTGATCCTAAATTTACCTAAAACTATTAGATCGATAATCAGGACTGGCTATTTACCCTTATCTGAAAATCATGCCGTAGTCACAGCCTTTCTTAAAACAAAAGCAAAGCATGTAAGGGCTTGACATCTTCTAGGCCAAGTTTGCTGTTAAACATGGATGCAAAGATGCTGGTAAATCTTGTAATCTATTTAATCACCCAAAAAGTGTACGAGTATCAGCATGGATTTGATCCTGGCAGGATTTATTAATAATGTGGTAGCCCTACTTTATCAAGCAGACATGGACGAGCTAAATCTAGCAATTATTCTGGTCAGGTCTGAAAAAAAGGCATTAGAAATCTCTGGCCTCTATTAGAACTCATGGGGATAAGCAGAAACATTTATCATTCAGGTAGGAACACTTAATACCCCATAACAACATAGGTTCATGTGAATTATGTGTTCTTCGAAGCAATATAACTGCAATTCGGACCACAACTTTCCCCATTTCTTTTTTTAAATAGAGATATTCGAACTTAATGTTCCGAAAATCAGTCATTTAATTTTACATTGGGCCTTTCCCAGTGTAAAATAATTTTATATACCAACCTTGTGGTAATAGGCACACCAAACATACACGTACATGTAAATTATTAAACATATACCCAAAGAAGTTTATATTTATCTGGCTATAAATTGAACATCCGCAACACCCTGGTAAGAATATTTTATCATGTCTTCATTTCATTAGGATTAAGATCTGTAACAACTTGGGCCAATATTTTTCAGCTAGAGAACTTAGCATTTTTTAACACAACTAAGCCACTTGAAATTGAATTTCTCCAGTATTGAATCTTTCATAGATTCACATGCTTGAATCTTCCCTGTCGTCATGGTGGGAGTCTCGCGGTAGTTAGAAAAGCAGTACTATAAAAGTACATTAGAAACCATCAAAAGAAAAAATGGTTCACGGCACTGGAGTATATGGTTAATAGATTTATCTGGGCACATGGGAAGACCAGGAGGGCACTGCGGTATATGTCTTTGCCAAGGGAAAGAGGTGGATGGGCTGTTCCTGATTTTAAAATGTATTATTGGGCGGCAGCTTTTCAGTATATGTGTGGGTTAATCGGGGGAGATGTGACTGGACCTTGGGTCAGGCCGGATCCAACTGAAATATATGCAATTTTGCTCGGAGAAGATGCTCAGAATTGTTTTTTGAAATTCACTGAGCCTAGTTACTTTAAGAGAACTAGGTTCAAGACCCTGATGGCTGCATACAAAATCTGGACAGTATTCCGTAAAAAAACTGGCCTTGGCCGGTTAAATGGCTATACGCAGCTCTTCCGAAACCCCACCCTCCCTGGTGAAATCTTTTCAGACTCCACAATGGCGGAATGGGAAGGGTGTGGGATCCGGAGACTGGGAGATTTAATGGGGCCCCATGGAATTCGGCAGTTTGTAGATATACAGAATAGCTTTGGTATCAACAAAAGAAACTTTTTTAAATATCTCCAAATTTGTAGTTTTATAGGTAGGAAAAAGGGGGGGCCTTGTGGGTTCAGCGATAAAATTATGGAGGTAATCCGAGGTAGGGAAGACTGTACTATTCGGAGGATATACGCTGAACTTTCCATACTCAAACAGGATGATCTCGGGAAATATGAGAAGAAATGGGCAGATAAACTTGGCATAGATAAGGATAGTTTTAAGGTCTCTTTAGAGCTAGGCCAAACTCTTCTATGCTCCGCAGGGCTTCAAGCTCAACAGTACAAAACAATTTTCTCCTTATACTATACACCTGCACGGATTGCACAATGGGGGGGGCAGACAGGAATTCGGTGCCCTCGGTGTGACGGCACGGACGCGGAGATAATCCACATGTTTGCGTCATGCCCTCAATTGCAAACCCTGAGGAATAAGATGTGTTTCTTGACAAAACATTAGATATTAGAGTCTGTCTCACCCCATCTATAATTTTGTTGGGGATAAGTAATGAGGATAGGTCAGACCCACCTGAAAGCTTCATTTTTGTGGCTATGTCAGTAATGCGAATCTGCATAGCTACAGCCTGGCTTGATAAGGCACCACCAACGTTTCAGCAGTGGCTCGCCAGGTTGCTGTCTATATTTAATCTTGAAAAGGGAATCTACGAGAGAAAGGGTAAAAAGGGCAGATTGCTCGGTAAACGGATCTGGGGCCCCATTTATAGGTGGAAGGAAAGTCAACCATAAATGATAGCTTGCAGCGGATAGCATGGACGGCTGTGGTTTTGGGGGGTTTTTGGTTTTTTTTTCTCCCTCCGGCTGTTTAATGAATCGGTAATGATGTATTAGTGATGTTAGGTGTATCGCTTATTGGGTCTGAATTTTTTTGTATGACCATATATATCGGTTATTGTATTATAAGTTTGTATATTACTCAGATAATTTCTGTATGTTTATTTTGGATAAGCTGCTGTGCTATAATAAAAATAAAAATATAAAAAAAAAAAAAAAAGAAACCAACAAAAGAAAGGAAAACTTTAACATTCATCAGCATCTTTATGTAGGTCTAAACTTTGACCAATCAGAGACAAGCCTTAGACCTCAACTCCCCAGCACCATACCTCGGATTTCTAACCACACGTCGTGTGTAAGGGAGTCTCCCTGAGCTCTGCTCTGTTTGTCAGTGAGTGAACTTTTGACCCTATTGAATTCACTTCAAGGTATTGGTTTTCTACCTTCTTCTTGGCTCCGCCGACCTCTCCCTCGCCACCGTCCCTCGCATTCGAAGAACAACCACCGGCGGCAGATCCTTCTCTCACCTCGCCGCCAAGACCTGGAACACCCTTCCACTAAGCCTACGACAGACCCAAGACCTGCTGACCTTCAGGAGGCTACTCAAGACCTGGCTTTTCGACCAGTAGCAGCACCCCCCCCTTCCCTCTCCCCAGCGCCTTGAGACCCTCGCGGGTAAGTAGTGCGCTCTACAAATTCTGTGATTGATTGATTGATTGATCTAAACTGTCAGAGGGATCTAAGAAAAGGCTTTTTAGACCCTGCAGATCTTGTGGGAAGGCAAGACTTTTCTCTGAGGACCCCCACTAGGACTGTCTATATTGCCTTTATCCCAAACATACTGCTAAGGATTGTAAATACTGCAGGACCTTTTCGGCCAAAACTCTGAAGGACGAGGAGGCCAGATTGTTATTATGGCTCCAAAAGAAGAAATCCAGATCGGATTCTGGATCTGACGTTGAAGAGAGTCCTGGGCCTTCCTCAGCTGAGAGGAAAAGTAAAAATGAGGGCTCTACCTCATTAAAGGCTGATCCAAAGAGAATTAAGGCTGATAAACCCTCCACTGCCCATAAAGCAGCCCTGAAACAAAGAGACTCTGGTCAGAAATAGGCTTCTGCTGCTTCTCTGACTGTCACACCTCAAAAACAGGCTCTGTCGTCGAAAAAAGCCGACGAGAACAACAGTTAAATCACCATCGATGTTGGTGGCTACGACCGTGTCGACGACGGCATTGGTGACGGCCTCGTCGACGAATACTGTGTCGACGATCACCTCGTCGATGGCATCGTCGACGAAACGACTACTAAGTCTCCTTCTAGACTGCCGGTATCGACGACGATCACTTTCAGACGCCTCCCATCGTCGACTGCGTCGTCGATGGAATAGAAACAGGACATTAAAAGACTTCAGTTAACTCAAGTCTCCAGGTCTTACATCTCTAACCAAGATATCACCTCTGCCTCCCTCTCACCTTCTTGATACGGAGGAATAAGGAGACGAGAGTTTGTTCAGTCCAGCTTAATAGCCCATCTCAACTCAGAGTTAAATGCCAGGACACGGATGAGGAAGAAGAGACACATATTCAGGACATGTCAGAGTTTGTGGAAGGAGACTACTCCTTTACTGATCGTACTAGAACACAAAGATACGACTCTTTTCAAGAGCACTACCCATATGAACCTTACGAGGAGCAACAGGAGGTACGAAGGGATTCCATGTTGGTGCCAACTTCCCTGGTCACCGACCTTAGGCTCATGCTCCATGATTACTACAAGCGGTTTCCGGACTCTCAAGCTCCAGTTCCGTTAACGCCCGGTGGACCGGTTATTCAGGTTCATTCACCACCGCCAGTGGTTAGTCCACCGCCTGCTTCTCCGGAAGAGAGACCGGCACCTCGGTGCATTACAATACAAGATGACTACATTGAGAGTGGAGCGGACGATCAGCCTGAGGAGGGTGAACTCATTCGGGATCCGGACGTGGTTGACCGAGAATGGGATGATTAGATTGCTCCATCCTCGCCGTCGCCTTCTCCCCCTCCATCGAGTTCTCCTCCGGGAGATATTGGAGGCTTCTATGAGATATTGGAAAGGGCTTCAAAAAGATTCGATTTGCCTTTGCCCATAGTGCAGACCGAATGCTTCCTCTATGATTTTAAGGATCCGGCTAAAAAAATCGGTCCGGTCCATACCAATAGTGGATTATATATAAAATGAAGGTTTGAAATTTATGAAGAATCCGGCCTCCGTTCCGGCTGTGTTACCTAGGATGGAAAAGAAATACAAAGCACCCGATTCTACTCCTGCGTGCTTGATTGGACACCCTCGACCAGATTCAGTAATAATGCAAGTGGCACAAAGGCGCTCCAGGAATCCGGCATCTCCTTGTTCGGTGCCTCCAGACAGAGAGGGTAAATGGCTAGATAGCATCGGCAGACGCTTTGCTACTATGGCTGCTACTTCCATCAAGGCCTCAATGCCTTAGCGATCTTGGGGCAGTACGAGCGTGAATTGTGGTCAGATCTTGAACACTTTCCGAGGATAAAAAGAAGGAAGCGAAAGACCTCCTGCTGGAAGGTGCTAGAGCTTCTTCTGAAGTGATTGATGCAGCGATGGATCTGTCTTCAATTGCTTTCAGGCAGATGACAGGAGCTGCTATTCTCCGTAGTCAGGGCTGGCTGAGGGCGACGTCCTTCCACCCTAAAGTTCAATCGAAGATCTTAGATATGCCCTTCGATAGGGAAAACCTGTTTGGAAAACATGTTGACGACGAATTACAGGGTATCAAGAAAGATACGGAGACAGCACGTTCGTTAGGTATGCTGCAGCAGAGGTATTTTAGTCCTTTCGTGGAGGAAGAGGACGAGGACAGTTTCAACAAAGACCATCCTATCAATCGTACAGATAGCCTTATTCCCAACAAGGTTATAGGCCGCAGTAGGGGGGTCAGCAGCAACAACAGTTTTGTGCTTCCAATGCGTCGTACAATCAGCAATCAGCTAGACGCAAGCCTTCGGCAGGAGGTAAATCACAAGATTCCTCTAGCGACAGCCACCTTTTCTCGACGTCAACCTCAGGAAATTCATCATCTTTCTCCTTTTCTGTGCCAATGGGAAGCCATCACGAAGGACAAATGGGTATTGGACATCATCTATCGAGGCCACACCCTAGAATTTGTTCAGAAGCCTTCTCCAAATCCGCCTTCAAGGAGAATACATCAACATCTTCTCTTGCTAAAGCAAGAGATCTCGACCTTGCTCTTAAAAGGGGCAATAGAAAGAGTTCCTTCCAGTCAACGGGGGAAAGGCTTCTATTCCAACTTCTTTCTTATAAGGAAAAAATGCGGGAAATGGAGACCGGTCATGGATCTCAGACACCTGAACAAATACATCAAGAAGCAATCATTCAGAATGTTGTCCCTGCAAGAGGTTCTCTTTCTGGTGAACGAAGGGGAATTTTTAGCATCCCTCGATATCTTGGATGCATTACGTCCACATTCCCATTCATGCGAAGCACCGTCAATTCCTGAGGTGGCAGGGTGTCACTATCAGTTCGAAGTCCTACCTTTCGGCCTTCACTCAGCTCCCAGGGTTTTCACGAAATGTATGGCTCCTGTGGTGGCTTTTCTGAGAAGGCAGGGCCACCAGGTTTATCCCTACCTGGACGACTGGCTGGTAAAAGGGTCTCATTCCACTCTGAAAGAAGATCTACATGGGCTTGTCAACGGCTGTTCAAGTCTCTAGGCTTGCAACTCAATGTAGAGAAGTCATGTCCGATCCCAAGCCAGGAGCACATATTTCTCAGAGCGGTTCTGGACACAACATTAATGAAGGCTTTTCCCACTCCAGAACGAAAGCACAAAATTATGCACTTGGCATCCCTTCTGCGTGCAAAAGAGTCCACTTCTGTGAGAGTGTACAAATCTTTGCTGGGAATGCTGTCATCATGCATCCCGTTGATACCAAATTGGCGTTTACACATGAGACCTCTGCAAAAGCAGCTGGACATGCAGTGGATTCAGGTGCCGGGCTCCTTCGACGATATCATTCTCATCTCTCAGACAATGAAACAGGCCCTGTCATGGTGGGAGGAAGAACGCTATATCTCTCCGGGCCTTTCATTTCAGACGACACAGCCCAGTTACGTGATGACTACGGATGCCTTGATGGACGGTGGGGGAGCGCATCTCCAAGAATTGCAAATTCATGGAAGATGGTCCGTTCAAGAAACGCAAATGCACATTAATCTCTTGGAACTGAGGGCAGTTTTTCTGGGACTACAGGCGTTCCTTCCAAGAATCCAAGGTGCTTCTGTTCTGGTAAGAACAGACAGCACCACAACGATGTTCTATCTGGCCTAACAAGGGGGCACCAGGTCTCGCACTTTATCAGACCAATTACATTACATTACTTGGTCGAACGTGCATATGTTCACCAAGCACTACTGCCTGGATTTGGCATGGAAGTCAGATGCTGCAGTGGGTCAAGCGGTCCTGAGGCATCTGTTCATGTGAGCTACAGTTTTTCATATCTATTACCTCTGTTCTATTTTTGAATATTAGACATGTGCAATTTTTATGATGGATATATTTATATATATATATATATATATATATATATATATATATATATATATATATATATATATATATATATATATATATATATATATATATATATATATATATTTTACCTACTGCCGGTCGCCAGTAGGTAGTTATAGTTAGAACCTAGTTTCCATAGGAAAAGTGTTTTTTGTTTTGCCAATAACTTTGGCGCCGTTTGACGAATTTTCACGAAATTTTGAAAACTAATTGTTCGTTCAGGTCAGCTCCTGTCTTGAAAGTTTGGGGGTGATTCGTGAAGGGGGGGCCGAGAAAAGAGGGGGGTCCCAAAACGCGTTTTCTCCATGTTAATTTCCATAGGAAACTTTAGACACGGCTACAGCCCGAACTGCTGAACGGAATTACACCAAATTTGGCAAAAAGGTAGCTCTTGGTTCAGAAAACATGTTTTTTTTTTAAATGGTGTGAATCCTTTCAGTAGTTTTTGAGATATTTATAGATTTAGAGATATCGATATTTGAGAATTGTGAGATCTGATTGGCTGAGGAGTTCCGAGCACGAGCTTGCCTGGGATTGGCTGCCAACACTTCAAACTAGGAAGCTTTGGGAGCCATTTTGTGACTCGGTTAAGTAGAAGAGGGTAGGGTAGGAACAGTGTGACCTTCCTAGGGTGCTCAGGGGTGTCACAGGGAGTCGGAACGTAAAGAAACATTTTTATATGTTTTCATCGGGATTCGCGTAGGGCCTGGAAATCACGGCGGGAAAACGAAAAACGGAGCGCGGTGTGGAGTGCTTCGTTCAATTAAGCTCCCGGGTGGGCTAGTTCCCGGGAGCAATGTTTAGTTATGATGCGGGGTTTACTTCTGTCACGGGGACTGCCATTTCCTTGGAGCAAATATAATGATATGAGGGGGGGTCCCGTCTTCCCTGCCCCTCCGGTCCGAGGAGCAGCACGTTTTTGGAGGTATACGTAAAATTTAAGTGTGGAGGGGTGAAGCTTCCCCACACTGTCCCGGGGGGCACTACTTCTTTCGGCATTCATGAATTAAAATGCTGGGGTCTGTTGCGGATTGGCGGCCTCTGGTAGTACGATGTTCGCGGGCTTTAAATTGGATGGAGGCGCATCGTCCAATTTTCTTGAGAAGCTTTGCATGGCGCTGGGTATGGTTATGTCCGAGGGCCGGTTGCAACAATGAGCCGTGGTGCCTACGCCATAGACATTGTAGTTTGCTATGGCAAGACGGGATCTATGCAGAGTTCCGGCTCTGTCATAGCAAACATTTGCTTCGCTTGATGGAAGCAAGAGGAGGAAATTTGCTCTCACTTTTATGAAGCGAAGCAGATTTGCTTTTGGGCAAAGGGAGCTTGCATGGAGCTGCTGGCTTTGTTCAAAAGGAATACTGGGTAACATTAACGGAAGGCTGCAGGTCACAAGTTCACCAAATTTCACCCCAACAGTTTGTGCAACATTGAATGCCACGTGCAGGTCATAAGTTCACCATAGTTCATTCTAACAGTTTCTGGAACATTCCACAGTACGTGCAGGTCAGAAGTTGACTATTTTTTTTAATTACAACAGTACCTTCCAAATGCAAATAGTAGGTGTGGTTGCGCTCCGCACGTGTGATCTTATCCTATTTAGTGTATGTTTCAAACATTTTTTATTAATCAATCAGAAACATAGTTTTTCACGAAAGTAATATGCACATTAGTTTACACTACATAATGTTGTTTATCACCCAATCAGTTATCGATTTCTGAAAAAAAAGCTTGTTTTCCACCTTTGTGATGTTGCAAGGGTTACATGGTCTTGTGTGTAACGTATAGGGATGAATTGGGGTGTAATATCGGGTGGGGTAATGTACAAGAAATGTCCTTTTCCAGATTGAAGCTCGTGGGAAAATACTGGGGGGGGCTTTAACATGGACATGCTTTATTAACTTCAGTGAGATGAAAAAAGTGAAATGTTGTTTCCACACTTCGTGTATTGGTTTGTGCACAGTTGTGAAGCACACGTGAATATAAGTTAAGGTATTGTGAAGCTTCCTGCTCGTGCGGTACCTGCGTATATCACGGGGCGGCAGATCGAGAGGCTGAGAATGACGTCCCTTGAGCCCCCCTTCGTCCCGGTCTGTAACGGTTTTTGTCCCGTGGTTTGTAAAAGGAAGGTAACAGTGGCCTGTGTGCGTTGACTGTCACTGGGCTGCTGGGGGCATCTGACGGGCAGACAGAAAGTCATCATCGATTACTGTGCTATATAAAAAAAGCCGCACATGGGCATATTATGAAGGAAGTGGCGGAGAGAGGCGTTAGCATTCTTGGCTTAATGTGTCTTTCCGCCACTTCGGAAATGCGAGGCTGCACTATATTAACAAGGATATGGTGGAGCCTTGCGTTTGTCACTGCAATGGCGCTAAGTATCAGAAGTTAGCGCCAACGTTAGCACCCTTGCACCAGAGTGTAAGGGTGTCTGCGAGCAGGGAAGTTTATGTACAGGAAGGTGTCCCTTCCTGCACATAAACAAACCTAAAATGCTAGTTTGTAATTTACGTGTGTGCCGTTTCATGCAGCACAGATGTAAGTTACAAAATGGCATTTTGAAAAAAAAATTATTTATGTACAGGAAGGGACACCTTCCTGTACATAATCAAACCATGGCATTTTGCTTTTTGCATGTGTGGTGCACAAGGCAGTACACATGGAAAAAGCAAAAATGTGGAGAAATAAAGCATTTCTCCTCGTTTCGCTAAATTAAGAACAGGGTTTTTCTGGTCTTAACTTTGGCGTTGCCTCCTATTAAAGCTGCCCTTATTAATAGGATGCAGCATCAAAATGAATGGGTGTTGAGGTGGAATGCCCCTCAGAATACCCACTGGACGCCCCTTTCACGCTAAACAGAGCGTGAAAGGGGGCTTTTTTAACAAGGCAGTGTTAAGCTACGTAAAGTGGCTTAAAGTTGCCTTGTTAATAAGGCGAGGCCCCTATCGCCACCACAACGTCAGTTAAAGTGACATTGTGGTGGCGATAGGGGCTTGTTAATATGCCTCACAGTTGCAACTTACATATTGCTCCAATTTACATTGCTCGACGATTGGTGTTAACATTTAATTTTGCTAAGGTATGTCTATGCTTGAACATGTATTTTCACACGAGTTATATATTGGAAGATGCGATAGCTATAAAACACAGGTATACATGTAGTTGTAGGTTTCTTTTAAGTATGCTGCCACTACGAAAAAGCACAGGAGATGTATGCATTGTAATAGTAATATGGTGACACTGTCAACTGTAACTTGAAAAGAGTTTCTGGTTTGCTTTTGCTTAGGCTCAAGATTGTTAGTAGTTGGTGGGTAGTGAACATGGGGCAGGCAAATGACGTTAAAAACATGGTGGGAAAGGAATTAACTGTCAGTAATGTGTTTGTAACATATGACACAGACATGATACATTTTTAAAAATTTATTTTAAAGTACATGGCGTAATGTGCAGTATATGTGCCATAACAAAAAAGAAAGTGTATGATAGAATTATAATCAGTATAGTAGTGAATCGATATCTGATAAAGGGAGATGTTATCAGAAAAAGAGAATAGAGAAAGGACCATCTTGAGTTACGTTTCTCTCTCCGCTAAAAAGAACTGTTATTATAAAATAGAACATCTAAGAGGTTTGTCTGCAGACTACATAACTTTTAATATAGATAGTAAAGTCCCCAACTGCCAATTCGCCCGTTTCTTCGACTAGCTCTGTAACAACCAGGCAAACAGAGTGGAAACATCAAAAGAGCGTAACCAAGTTTGTAAAGGGGAATTCCTAAAGAAAGTCAATGTCTGAAAATCCAAAAAGGAAGGAAAAGCGAAAAAGAAACAAAAAAACAGTGTTCTTGAAGTGTAGAAATAAGAGCTCGTCAAATCCGGTTACCATGTGCACTTATGGAGATTCATTGAAGCTCAAGAACTCAGAAGCACCGTGATATGCAATCAGTTCCAAAAGGTCATCTGCACCTCTCCAAGCAAAGAGGGTGGCCATCCAATTTAGCAAGTCGAAAGAACAGACATGGTCATCATAATCTTCAGCAAGCAGGAGCATGTCCGGGCAACTTGCATGATATTCGATGATAGTCTGCTGCAAGAGGCTCTCCGTATGAGCGCATGTACTCCATCTTCCCCTTATTGCATTATGAAACGCATCCATCAAGCGTGCGTCTCCGGAACAGTCCTGGTCATGAGCCAGCAATGGACGCAGCAACAGTTCATAATCCAGGGGATCGTGTGAAGTAGTAGAGAGGCAGACTTGGAGGTCGCATTCATAGTGGCACCGGAGACAATAAAAAACAGGTTGAACACAGGTGAAGTACACGTAGCAGAAATTCAGGCGATATCTGATGCCAAATATCGCCAACGGCAAGCATTTAAAAGTTGTAGCATTCGTCCACGGTATAGCTCCATTTGTCGTGGATGTGGTTGAAGCAGAGGACGGGCAGCCATTTCATAGTAGGAGCTATAGAACGACTTTTTCGGAAACAAGGAAGGAGCACCAAGGGACCCGCCAAATGTGCTTGCAAAGTTAGAATGAATGAATTCCGGTATTACTATAAAAATTGTCTGAAAAGAGATAACAAGGCGGGAGTGGGATAGTTTAGAAAAATGTGGTAGACCTTGAGTTTCAGACTGATTAAATATTTGGTGTATAAATTGTGCAAAATGTAGTGGGAGATTTCCATAGAAGACTAAGTCAATGTCACTTGCTAATTTAGCCACCTGTTATTTGAAGGTCGCACGAGGTTATATGAGACCCGCTTGTTGTTGAAATAATAACGTTTTCTGTTAGTGTTCGCTATTAATATATGTTTTCAAAGTAGGAATGGAAGGCCAGACCAAACTATCTTCAAGCGCGTTGTGAAAGAGTTGCTCTGTACGGGACGCCTGCTTGTAGGTCTGAGCACTTGTGGTTATTTGGAATAAGATAATTGTTTTTCAAAAGCACACTGACCGTGGGATTAACAGCAACTACTGGAGTTTGTTTAAAAAAACAGTTTAAATTAGGAGCAGAAAGTTAGAATTGCCGTTTAATTTAACTTGTGTATAAACTAAAGAATATTGAACAAAACAAAGTGTGGTTCTCTGTTACTAAAACTTACTTATCTTCATTTTGACAGCAAAATGCTAAAACAAAGAATGCAATTCATGAATAAAAGTAGTTTCAAGGTAGTTAAATGTATAAACTGGGTAATGTTTTATGGAATCATGGAGGCTGTGGTATACAGAGATCAATTATTCAGACATTAGCAACAGAATTGTGCAATCCCCCGTTTGTATTTTTGCACTTAATTAATGATTGAGGCAGTACGAAAGCACTGATGGATTCCCTCAGGTACTACCCATACACTCCCACAATGACTCAGAAATTACTGTTGAAGTCATCATTTTTACTTAGGCAATTTCCGTGCAGTATTGTAATGATATAGGGGTGTATTCTCAAACCCCTATCGCCACAACAACGTCACTTTTAGTGACGTTGTTGTGGCGATAGGGGCTTAGCCCTATTCACAAGGCAGCGTGGCTTAACGCGGCTTAACGTTGCCTTGTGAATAGGGCCCCCTTCACGCTGTTTTTAGCGTGAAAGGGGCGTGCAGTGGGTGTTGCGGTGGGCGTTCCACCGCAACACCCATTGAGTTTGACGCTACCTCCTATTCTCAAGGGCAGCGTAAATAGGAGGTAGCGCCAAACTTAAGACCAGAAAAAATATGGTCTTAAGGTGGCGAAACGAGGAGAAATGCTTTCTGCAGCACAAATGGAAAATGCAAAATGCCATGGTTTGTTCATGTACAGGAAGGTGTCCCTTCCTGTACATAAACAAAACTTTTTTGTACATAAACAAAACTTTTTTAAAAATGCCGTTTTCTAACTTACATGTGTGCTGCACGAAGCAGCACACATGTAAGTCACAAACTGGCATTTTCGGTTTGTTTATGTGCAGGAAGGGAGACCTTCCTGTACATAAAGAAACCTCCCTGCTTGCAGACACCCTTGCACTGTGGTGCAAGGGTGCCTGCGTTGGCCCTAAGTTTTTAAACTTAGCGCCATCGCAGGGGGAAACGCGAGGCAGAACCATGTCTTTGAGAATAGGGTGCAGCCTCGCGTTTCCGAAGTGGCGGAGAGAGGCGTTAAGCCAAGCAGGTAACGCCTCTGTCCGCCACTTCATTGAGAATATGACCCATAGTTACTTATGCAGAAGCGATGCAGTTATAGAATCAAGTAGGCACTACTACCACACAAATTAAATCAATCATTGATTACTTATGCAGTTATGCAATGAGCGAGGGAGGGAGTACTTTTGCACTGAAGCATTCATAGAGGGACTATGCAGTTTTGAATTTTTTTAAGTACTATTTTGAACATATCCATTCAGTGATGTACAAAGGAAGTATTTCTTTAATTATTGTGGGAGTACACTGTGACTCATAGAAACTGTGAGCCTGTATATTATAAGGGCCACTAACCTGTATTCCAGATTCTTTAGTCCTGGCGCCGACAGGCCCCCAACCCCTTTGAGGTAAAATAGGGTGAGAGTAGTAGAATATACACGGTCACGCTATATCACCCCAGGGGAGAAGGAGAATAAGAACAACAAGAGAGAAAAAGATAAATGACGAAATGTTATCAAGCGTCTTACTGCTTTCAAGTTTTTGTTCTTTGGGACTCAGGAATGTTCAGTCCTAGCGCAGATAGGCCTCCAACTCCTTTGAGATGAAATAGAAAGACAGTAGTAGAATATACACGGCCGTACTATATCATGTCAGGAGAGAAGGAGAATAGGAACTAGAAGAGAGAAAAAGACAAATGACGAAATGTCACTCGGAAATGTAGGGTTTCTGAAGGCATTCAGTTAGGAACTATGTATGCAGACATGAATTTTTTAATGTACTATTTGACAATAGAGTGTGACTGTCAGAAACTGTGAGCCACTAAGTTATGAGGGCCAGTAACCTGTATTCCAAATTGTTTAGGCCTGGCGCCGACAGGCCCCCAACCCCTTTGAGGTACTACAGGGTCACAGTAGTAGAATATACACGGTGACACTATATTACCCCATGGGAGAAGGAGAATAAGGCCGAGAAGACAGAAAAACATAAATGACGAAATGTTATCAAGCGTTTAACATCTTTACTGTTTTTGTTCTCTGGGACTTGGGAATGTTGAGTCCTGGCGCCGACGGGCCTCCAACACCTTTGAGGTGAAATAGAAAGGCAGTAGTAGAATATACACGGCCACACTATATCACCCCAGGGGAGAAGGAGAATAAGGGCGAGAAGAGAGAAAACGATTAATGACGAAATGTTATCAAGCGTTTTATTTCTTTTAATATTTCTGTTTTCAAAGACTCAGGAATGTAGAGTTTCGCAAGGGAACAGTTTCTCCTGAATTTTGTCCGTTTGTGAACAGGTGTTGCTGACGTTAGATATAAATGCAAATAAACAAACAATGTAACAACTGAATATCAAACACACGTTGAACTTTTTAGAATCTTTTATACAAATACCTAAAGTTTCAATATCTTGATAACTCTTGATATACATATATAATAAAACTTTAAACTAAATATGATTCTTTGAAGAAATACTTTTAGTTAGTTGTTTTCTAGAACACAACAAGCAATTACAATGGTTAATTCCACCATTCGGATAAATAGTTACGTATTATACACATCTACTATCCTTTAATCTAACAACTTACAAGTCTGTAATCTTTTTTGTTGTCACAAAAGAAGAATCCGACGCTGGAGAAGGGAAGCTGGATCGCAGACTGGAGACAGGGAAATGACTCGCAAAAACGAAACTAATCGATTGTCAAAGGGCTGGGTGTGGTTTATATAGTCTTTGGTTACAAAGTAATCTATGGAAGCAACGTGCTGCGCACGCATGTAGATATCACGTTTTTCGGTTAACATGTGCTCACGTTTTGACTGTTTGACATGTGCACATGTTGGGAAAGGTTGAATACTGTTAACCGCTAAAGCTTCTCATTTGCATCCTCACACGTGTTAACTGTTTGACATGTGCACACATTGGCAGAGGTTAAAAACTGTTAACCGCCAAAGCGTCTCATTTGCTTTCTCGTGACTGAAAACGCCTAATACTTGCTATGATTCTGAATACAAGACATATGACTAAACTATGGTTCAGATTACAAAAAATTAAAAACAACATAGGAAACATTTAGCATTAGAATGGTTTAATATCTTGATTAGTGCGAACTAAGTTTTAATCGTGGTTGAATTATGAGTCATGACACAGTACTGTTACAGTTATTTTTTGAGTACAGAAGTATGCATGTATTTATGTAATTCACTGAAAAAAATATAGGTTTCAGGGACGTTAAAGTTAGAAATTAGCATTTAAAAAACCATAGAAATTCACTGAAAAAAACCATAGGTTTCAGGGACGTTCTAGTTAGTTGGACTTTTCACTCGTACAAAACCAGAGAAATTCGGACGCTAACTATAACTCGCGCCCCCGCAATGCACTGCTGATGACGTCACATATTACATCATTCATGACATGGTCAGTGACATCACTGAAAACATCACTGATGACATCTCAAATGACATCACTGATGAAATCATCCACCTGATAATCTGATGCACCTCCTCACACCCTAATATAACCTTTGATACACCCACTCTAAAATGCAGACTACCATTTTCGAAACCATAGAGACACCAATACCAGTTACTACATACCCACTCACTGATTCCTAGGTCTACACACACATGCACTCATTCACCCATACAGTCACTCATACATGCAGTCACTCATCAATACAGCACTATCATATGCACTCATACACCTATACAGACTCTCACAGACCGCCACTCATCCATGGAGTTACTCACACACCTAGTCAGTCATGCAAAGAATCTATCACACTCCCATTTATTCACCTATACAGTTATACACACACCACCTCAGTTATTCATACAGATACTAACACATACTTACTCTCTTATGCAATCACTGATACAAGCACATACTGATCCATACAGCCTCTCTCACAATCACTCACTCTCACATATAGTAATTTATATACTCCAACACTCACATATACTGTCTTTCACATATGGAGTTACTCACACATGTACCACTGAGACATTCATTCACTCACAAACACAGACATACACACACACACACACACACATACACACACACACCCACACACCCTCACAGATGCACTCTTGAACCTATACACCCAGTGAATCACCCAATCACATCTATGCACAGTCACACACCCCCCACCCACACAGACACTCAGGCACCCATACAGATACTTAGACAAGCAATCAATAACCGATATAGACACTCATGTAGCTACTCACCAAGTCATGCAGCCGCTTACACACCAACTGACAGACTAATACAGACATTCACACAGTTTAGTCACTAACCCATGCATTCAGTAAGACACGATTAATCACTCACTTATACAGTCAGTCACGCACCTACTAAATCATGCATTCAGACAGTTATACACCCACTCATTCTTCAATACAGCTTGGTGTATATATAAAACATATTTAAACTTTACAGAAACAGTCACTGGATGATGTCATCAGTGATGTCATTTGAGATGTCATCAGTGATGTCACTGACCATATCATGGATGATGTAATATGTGACGTCATCATATATATGCGGGGGACACGCTGCTTACTTAAGCGGTGTGTACAGATTGACACCGGGAACTTTGCGGTGGGGTGTTGGACTCCGGAGGCTGCTTTCCCACCCTCATAACATCATGATCCCTACAAACAATGCATTCACATGGAGATGGGAGCAGACACCGCCCACTGGGGCAAGTACTTACGAATTGGTGTCTGCTCCGCCCGTACCTGGATTCCTGGGTTCGGGCTTTCCGTGTGAAATGACGTTAGCACTGCCTCAACCAATCGCACTGAGGTCAGCAGCTCAAAAAGGAGGGTGGAAGAACGTTTGAAGTGATTGGCAGCATTTGAGAAAGTTTAAATACAAAACGCGTCATGCAATGCCATGTTTTAATAAAGAGCAGCTTTCCCTGAAGTCCTGCGTGTGCTCGTCCTTCCTTCGGAACGGAGAGGAGGCTTGGTTGGATATATATATATATATATATATATATATATATATATATATATATATTTTATTTAGACACCTGTTTATTTTCTGGATTCCGATCACATTTTATAGTCTTATGTTTATTCATAATGCATACGAAGGTGTCTTCGCCTATTCGCAATGTTTAAAGGAATGGTACTGCTAACTACTCTGATTCAAGCATGTGAATCTAGGAAAGATTCAATACTGGAGAAAAAACAAGTTACTTACCTGTACACTGTGGTTCTCCAGTATTGATATCTTTCATATCAATGCTCATTATAAAAACTCAGATCCTTGAAAAGGTGAGTGGACTCCCACTCATTGGCACCTGGGATGCTCATTATCAAAACTCAGATCCTTGAAAAGGTGAGTGGACTCCCACTCAACAGAGGTGGTAATCAACACTTAAAATAGAAATTCTAGAAAGTGACATATTTACAACTGGCAGTAAGTTGATTGTTTTCTCTACTCATGCGAGTTATGTTAAAAAATGGTGACACCATTGGTTGGAAAGGCAGAATAGCACATTGCCATTCAGGGGCTTTAAAAACAAATCTACACCCATAACCTGGACAATGAAAAGCATTACAAGGCAACAAACATCAGCTTCTTTATGGAGGGAGAGGAGATGAGATTTCAGAATGATTCAAGCTCTTTTCCATTAATCTCTACCAGTTCTGTCTCACTTAAACTTGATAAGTGAATTAGGAGTGGGCCTCATTACTACACTATGTTTTGGCTGGGTCAGCTTCAAAAACCTGCAGTGGTTTTTCTAAATTTGCAACTGAGTTTTATTCCCAGACCTTTTTGAAGTCAACTCAGAGTTTTCAAGGCTGAAGAGGTAGTTGGTGTGGCCCAGATCTTCAGAACTGATTCTTTGCTCGGTGTTTATTGTTTCTCTGGTCCGGAGGTGTTTGTCTTGATCATCGAGGACTTTGGTGCAGAGGTTTTATTACTGTACTCCAGATTTGAGTCAGCGTTTGTTGCCAAGGATGTTTTCAATGTCAAGAATGAAAAATGCTCACAATGTCATATATCCACCAACCGTGCAGCCACAACACCAGTGGTTGATAAGCACAAGCATCAAAGCGAACAGATACCAATGAACAACAGTGCTGAACACCATAGAGGGTGTCAGTCTTGCCACACTTCAGAGTAAATGTTCTACGGATGCCTGTGTTCCAGACTTGTCTCCATCTGTAGTTCTTAACAGATCTGGACGAATCATTTCAACAGATCTTGATTGTGCATATCTGAAAGAGACACGTTAGTGATAGATTCCTTACCTTAGAATATCCCCAGGCGTCAGGCTGGATCCGGAAAGTTTTGCGTAGCAGTACCCTTGCGCGTCGGTAGGCGGCGTCGTGCGGCTCCGCGTCCGTCGTCGGCGTCGTGATCGCCGGGATGACGTCGCGGGCAGGACTTAGGCGCCGCCCCTGCGCGCTGACGTCAGTTCTTCTTTTTCCGCGCCAGTAAGCGCAGATCCGGGAAGAGCAGTGCCCTGGTCAATTTTTGACCATACTTTTTGGTGATTTTTCACTGTTTTTTCCATCTTTAAGGTGTCGTAGGGATGCCCGGCTTCAAGCGATGCGGCGCCTGTGCGCGGATGATGTCCGTCACCGACCCGCATTGGGAGTGTCTCTTCTGCCTCGGCCGAGGCCACGACACCGAGTCTTGTCCCGAATGCCAGGCCCTCAACCCGAAAGCTTTGCGAGAGCGGTCTCGAAAGCTCCTCGAGGCCCGGCATTCGGCTCCGCGGAAGCCCCGGTCGCGTGAGAGGTCCAGGGGTCGCTCGCGGAGTGCACACCGGTCGTCGGCGTCGAAGTCTTCTTCGTCCGGTAAGTCCAGGCACAAGAAGTCCAAGAAGCATCGTCGCTCTCGGACTTCGCCTCGCCGGTCTCGCGACTCGGCTGAGGCCCCTCCCGGCACCGTCCCCGCCCCGCGGCCCCGGACTTGCCTGTGGAGTCGCCCCCGTCATACCCGCCCTTCCCGGGTTCGGGGCGGATCCGGCCAAGGTACAGGAGTTCCTGTCGGCCATGGCCCGCCTCTTCGGGCCTTCAGGCCCCTCCGGTGCGCCTTCGGGCCCCGCGGGCCCTGATGGGGTTGCTCCGGCGTCGCCGGCGGCTCCGGCCCCGGCGTCGCCCGGGCCTCCAGCCTCGATCCCGGCTCCGGCTTCGGCCCCGGCCTCGATCCCGGCTCCACAACCCCCATCGACACCGGTCGACCTCACGACACCTCCGCCGGCGCCGATGTCTCCGGTGCCGTTCTCGACGCCGCCCTGGGCTCCGGGCGGCGTCGTCCCCAGTTCCTTCCGGCTCCGGACATGGACCCGGAGCGACGTCGCTCGACGCCGGCTCCGCGCCGATGGGACCTTGGGTCCCAAATGTCCCTCCTCCTCCTTATTTTGAACCAGAGGAGGACCAGGAGGACTGGGAGGGGTCTGATGACCCTCTGACACGCAACTGTCAGTATGATGAGGACTGGACAGAGAGTCTAGGGGAGGCCAGTGGTCTGGATACTTCTCCTGACACTGGCATGCTGTCTCCCTCCCGTGGCTACGGAGGAGGGGGCCAATTTTGGTACGGTGTTGCGTAGGGCTGCTGGGGCCTTACGTCTCCAGCTCCCTACTTTGACGGTCAAGCCTAACATCTTGACAGAGGTGCTTCAGCCGGCAGCCTCCTCTGCGGAGACTGTGCTGCCGTTTAACGACGCCCTCACGGACGTTCTTTTGGGCGCCTGGTCCAAGCCCAACACAGGGGCTCCTGTGGATCGGAACGTGTCACGACGCCATCGCCCCGCTCCGGGCGACCCCTGTTTCTTTCTGTCCACCCCACTCCTGAGAGCTTGGTTGTCCAAGCCTCCGCTTCCCAAACCGCCTTCCCTACCGCTCCTCCGGATAGGGAATCCAAACGCCTGGATCAGTTTGGGAAGAAAGGTTTTTCTTCCTCCAGTGCTGGCTTGCGGTCCGTTAACACCGCTTGTCTTTTGGGCCGATATACCCACTCCCTGTGGGATTCGGTGGCGGATGTTTTGCCCCAGTGCCCTGAGGAGGTCCAGGCACTGCTTTCCCGCGCCATTGCGGAAGGAAGGGATGCGGCCAAATACACTATCCGTTGTGGCCTTGACACCGCCGACTCGCTGGGCAGGTCGATTGCAACGACGGTGGCGCTCCGACGCCACGCCTGGCTGAGAACCACTGGTTTTTCAGGGGATGTCCAGAATACTCTCATGGACATGCCCTTTGATGGAGTCGGTCTTTTGGGTCCAAAGCAGACCATGCGTTGGAGCGCTTTGAGGACTCACGGGCTACTGCCAAGTCCCTGGGCCTTTCTGCTACACGCCCTCCGCTGCCTTCTGCTTTTCGCCCCTATCGTGGCCACGGTAGGGGCGCCCTTCACGTCAGCAGCCCAGCCACCGGCCCGCGCAGCAGGCGTCTTCGCGTGGCCGAGGACGTGGATTCCGCCGTGGCGGATCGGGCAACCAGCGTGCGGGTCAGGCCACCACCTCCAACCCCGTCCGCGGCCTCCAAGCCCTCCTAGTCCCTCCTTTCAGGTGCACGGCACGCCAGTAGGGGCAGGGTCCGCCATCACCTTCCCCACTGGCGCACCATCACCTCGGACAGGTGGGTCTTGGACATTGTCCGAAGGGGCTACTCCCTCCCCTTCGAGACCACCCCCCAGCCATGCCACCTCAATTCCACCGCATGTCAGGGGATCACTTGGTGCTTCTACAGAAGGGAAGTCACGGCCCTCTTGACCAAGAGGGCCATCGAGCATGTTCCGACCCCAGAAGTAGGGCGTGGTTGCTACTCCCACTACTTTCTGGTGCCCAAAAGGACAAGGAGGACATGCGTCCTATCTTGGACCTCCGGAACGTCAATCGCTTCCTCCGGAAGGAGAAGTTCAAGATGCTCACCCTAGCTCAGGTCTTGACTGCCCTCGACCCAGGAGACTGGTTGGTAGCGTTGGACTTGCAGGACGCGTATTTCCACATCCCCGTCCTGCCGGCCCACCGGCGTTACCTTCGGTTCACGGTAGGCCCCGAGCATTTTCAGTTCACCGTGCTCCCCTTTGGCCTTACCAGTGCCCCTCGGGTGTTCACGAAAGTGATGGCGGTGGTCGCAGCTCATCTGCGCCGGGCAGGGGTTTCAGTCTTCCCCTACCTCGACGACTGGCTGCTGAAGGCGGGCTCGTCCCAGGCAGTCGTCTCCCACCTCCAGACTACGACCGAACTCCTGCACTCGCTGGGGTTCTCCATCAATGTGCCAAAGTCGCATCTGATTCCTTCTCCACAGCTCCTTTTCATCGGAGCAGTTCTGGACACGACGCAGTTTCGGGCCTATCCTCCCGATCGGCGAGTCCGGGATATTCAGGCTATGATTCCGATCTTTCGGCCTTTATCCTGGGTTTCGGTAAGGATGACCCTGAGGCTGCTGGGCCTCATGGCCTCCTGCATCCTGCTGGTCAATCATGCCAGATGGCATATGCGGGCTCTGCAGTGGGACCTGAAGTTCCAGTGGGCGCAGCACCAGGGCAACCTGTCCGATCACGTCCAGATCTCGGAGGGGACTGCAAAACAGTTGCAGTGGTGGCTCTCGAACCGGCAATGGGTCATGGGCAGATCCCTCTCCCTTCCCCAGCCAGAGCATACAGTTGTGACGGACGCGTCCCTTCTGGGATGGGGCGGTCACATGGGAGAGGCGGAGATCAGAGGCCTCTGGTCTCCGGCGGAGTCCCGGCTCCATATCAACCTTCTGGAGCTCCGGGCGATCCGGCTTGCACTCAAGGCATTCCTTCCCTCTGTCAAAGGGAAGGTAGTGCAGGTGTTCACAGACAACACCACCGCCATGTGGTACTGCAACAAACAGGGCGGGGTGGGGTCTTGGACCCTTTGTCAGGAGGCTCTGCGCCTCTGGACATGGCTGGAACATCAGGGCATGTTCCTGATGGTTCAACACCTGGCAGGTTCTCTGAACGCCAGGGCGGACGAACTCAGCCGCAGGTGCATGATGGATCACGAATGGCGTCTTCACTCGGAAGTGGCGCAAGGACTCTTTCTACAGTGGGGAGAGCCTTGGTTAGATCTATTCGCCACCGAAGAGAACGCGCAATGTCATCAGTTCTGCGCGTTGGAATTTCCAAGGCGGCACTCGCTCGGCGGCGCTTTTCGTCGCGAGTGGAGTTGCGGTCTGTTGTACGCCTTTCCGCCTATACCACTTCTACCCAGAGTGTTGAAGAAGATTCGGCACGACCGGGCCCAAGTCATTCTTGTGGCTCCGGACTGGGCTCGAAGAGTTTGGTATCCCGAGCTACTCAATATGAGCATAGATCCCCGATCCGTCTGCCTCTTCGGGAGGATCTTCTGTCGCAGCAGCAGGGGACGGTCCTCCACCCGAACCTGTCCAGTCTACACCTGCTTGCGTGGAGATTGAGCGGCGGCAGTTGATTCCTTTCGACTTGCCTCCCGAAGTTTGTGATGTGATTCTGGCAGCCAGGCGTCCCTCCACTAAGGTGGTATACGCCTGCAGGTGGAACAAATTTGTGGCATGGTGCACAGCAAAGGCTGTGGATCCCCTTTCTGCCCCTCTTTCTGAGGTCCTTCTGTTCCTTCTCTCTCTGGCCCAACAGGGTTCTGCCCTGGGTACCATCAAGGGTTATCTTTGTGCTATCTCGGCCTTCCTCAGGCTCCCTGATCAGCCCTCCCTTTTCAAGTCCCCTGTTGTTAACAGGTTCTTAAAAGGCATTACTCACCTCTTCCCTCCTGTTCCGTTTGTAATGCCTCAGTGGGACTTGAACTTGGTTCTTACCTTTTAATGTGCGCTCCCTTTGAGCCTCTGCATAACTGTCCTCTTCGTCTTCTGACTCTAAAGGCAGCCTTTCTGGTGGCCATCACCTCCGCTCGGCGGGTGAGTGAGCTCCAGGCTCTTTCTTGCAAACCTCCCTTTCTGTCTGTTCATCCAGACAAGGTTGTTCTTCGGACGCGTCCGTCCTTCTTGCCAAAGGTGGTTACTGCTTTCCACATTGGGCAGACCATCACTTTGCCCACCTTCTTTCCGCCTCCGCATCCTTCCAGAGAGGAAGAGAGGCTCCACCGTCTGGACCCAAAACGTGCGCTCTCCTTCTATATCGACCGCACAAAACACTTCCGGGTGGATGACCAGCTCTTTGTTGGCTACGTGGGCGCCAAAAAGGTCGGGCGGTGCACAAGAGGACCATCTCCCGCTGGGTTACCTTGTGCATCAAGACCTGCTATTCTTTGGCTAAGAAGGAGCCTCCTGTTGGGCTGCGTGCCCATTCCACCAGGGCAACGGCTGCTACCACGGCCTTGGGCCGCGGTGTTCCGCTGCCGGTTATCTGTCAGGCAGCTACGTGGGCCTCGCTGCACACGTTTACTAAGCATTACTGCCTTGACAGTCAGGTCCGGAGGGACGGCTTCTTTGGCCGTTCTGTCCTCCAGGACTTCCTTGTCTGATCTTTGTTCGCAGACCCACCACCGGGGTTGGTATTGCTGGGGTATCTATTCTAAGGTAAGGAATCTATCACTAACGTGTCTCTTTCAGATGCACAAGTTACTAACTTGTGTAACGATATATCTGTAAGAGACAGTAGTTAGTGATAGATTCCTACCGCCCCACCCATCCTCCCCGTTCTGCGAACTGATTTCTAGGGTTAAGGACATCCCTTTCAGGGCCCTAGTATTTTTCAGACACCTGTGTCAGCTTCTTGCATGGCTCTGCGTTCCTGGCGCGGAAAGTCGTGTACAGAACTGACGTCAGCGCGCAGGGGCGGCGCCTAAGTACTGCCCGCGACGTCATCCCGGCGATCACGACGCCGACGACGGACGCGGAGCCGCACGACGCCGCCTACCGACGCGCAAGGGTACTGCTACGCAAAACTTTCCGGATCCAGCCTGACGCCTGGGGATATTCTAAGGTAAGGAATCTATCACTAACTACTGTCTCTTACAGATATATCGTTACACAAGTTAGTAACTTGTGCATTCTTCGGAGTCCGATTGGGAAGACATGGCACTGATGTCTCCACCAGAAGTGGTAGAGCGGCCTCCTAGGTCCTATCTTTGAGATGTTCACAATTGTTTTACGGTGCAGTTGAGTAGACTGATATGAATGAAGCAGGTGAACTCTGCTTGGCGACAACAGCAGCACTTAACCTCTTCCATGCTCGTGACGGCCGGGAGCCGTCACGCTTCACGGTGGGCGTGTGCGCAGGACGGCCCCCGGCCGTCCGAATCCCCGCCCACTAATGGAAACGCCTGCACAGCGCATAAATTCCGCGCGCACGGAAGGGGTTAAAGAAAATGTGCTACAGATGCTGGGGTTGTTGAAGCCTACATTAACTTGTTTTTGATGGCAGCATCTACAGTATGTTGTCCTCAAAGACATGAGTAGGAAGTACAGTGCTTCTTCAGCAGGTAGTCGCAACAGAGGATCTTGGACTTGCCATTCTGTGATACATCTCTTCCTTGTACTCAGGCTGATGAAGAAAATGGATGAACAGTATGTTGGAGATGCTAAAGTCAGTAGGTTGTATAAAGAATGAGAAACCAACCCTCTTCATCTTTTCGTCATGGATTTTTCACAGGCAGGGCTATGATTGCCTGCACCAATCCCAGCAAAGATGTGTGAAATACCAATAAGGCCACCTTCCCTGCCCTGAAATACCCAGTGACTTCTTCAGCATTCTTCCACTCTTCAGCAACCTGGTTATAGGCAGGGTTATGAATTTCTTCTGAACTAGCAAGAAAAGCAAATGGATGATTGGGGTGTTGGAGATAATTGGGCATAATTATGTTAAATAATTGCTCCATCCCTATACTGGAACACTTTAGAAAATAAAAATATATACCTCCTAGTTTAGAAAAGGCAATTTTTCTTAAATTAAGCCAATCTCGATAGCTGTTGAGAGTCGTTACAAACTGTATTGAAACATATCCTGCAAGAGGGGTGGAAGAGTGGCAACAGGATGAATTTTGGGGAATGTTAGCGGGGTGAGCCCATCTTATGTTGTATTGATGAAAATTCTAATATAAATGGTTGGAACCTCAAGGTAAACCAATCATGACAGCCTATTGTAGGCTGCACTGATCATTTATTATTTTTCTTTAAAAAGTAAACTATTTGAATTTTTTGTTTAAATCTCTTTTATTGAGTTTATACACCAACAAGAGAAATAACATTCACAAACACCAGGCCACGAGTGTTAAAGGCAGAGCTTGGCAAGCGAAATACAGAGTATAAAGTATTAGTCCACAGCATTGAGGCTATAAGAACTGATACACATATCAAAGCCTTGAGTTGCAATAGACAGGATCAGATGATTGAAACATAGCGTCTCATTAAGTCTTATCCAAGTTAACCCCCACGCTGCCTGGGGCCGTTTACCGGAGGCCCACAGCTTGTAGAATTGCCAAGTACTTCCAGCACATAAAGATCAGGGGTGAGTCCCCTCTAGTCTGCAAGCCTGCTGAGAAATAACAATAGGGATGGGTGAAGTCCCAACATCCAAAGACTTAAAGAGAGAGAAGTGAGAAAAGAATAGAATAGGAAAGAAGAGAAGGGAAGGGAGGGTGATTTTATGGCTCCGTGGTGTAGGGGTTCCCTGGGTGAGAATGATTAAAGACCCGTGATGGAAGACTATATCCAGATTCTGCAGGGGGAAGTTTGGGCTCCCCCCACCCTCTATCCCGCTTCATCATCACATGTTCCTCCCCTTGAAAGTATAGGGTCGGCAAATAGTTGGAGGGCCCTCAAACGGGGTGGGACTGATCGGGCATGCTCCAATTTAGAGAGGTGTGAGATCAAGGGCTGCCATGTACGCTCAGATTTAGCATCAGTGTGGGCTAGTCTGTGAGAGAGAAGCTCCATCGCCATGACATGCCACAGGCGAGTAAGCCACACCGTGTATGGCGGGGTGAAAGCCTTCTTCCAATGGAGCGCAATAACCTGTTTCGCTGCAGTGAGCATCTGGAAGATCAGGCGCCAGTCCGAGTGCGTCATGGCTTTAAGGGACCTCGGGCGGATCCCTAGAATGGTTATCCCCGGGTCATTCGGCAAGGGAAAGCCCACAACCTCCCTAATGTGGCTCAGGATCTCTTTCCAGAAGATAGTGATAAGGGGGCAGAAACCACCATATATGCAAAATGGAGCCCTGGGAAGCCTGACAGCGCCAGCACAGGGGAGTAAGGCCCGGGAACATCTTTTGGAGTTGAAGGGGAGTATAATACCAGCGGGTCATAATTTTGTATGCCGATTCCTGCTGCGTAATACTCTTAAAAATACGGGGAATATCTCGCCACAGCTGCTCCCATTGGTCAGGGGGAATGTCCTTCTCAAGGTCTGTCTGCCAACTGCTTTGATAGGGATGGGGAGGCCCCATTTGTGCGTGCTGGAGGACTTTGTAGGTCCTAGAAATCAGCCCTCGGGAGCCATCAAACGATCGAACTAAGGTTTCAAACGGGGTAAGTTGCCGTGTCGCGCCCTCCGTGTAGGCACGGGAGTGGAGCCAGTGACGAATTTGAAAATATTCTAAGCGTGTTGTTCTAGGTAGGTGAAAGTCCGTCCTACATTGCTCAAAGGATTTGAATCGGCCCCCTTCAAAAAGTTGCTGTATGACCCGGCATTCACCAGAAGCCCACACGGGGAAGGATGAGGGGGGTAGGGCCGGTGGAAACTCCTGGTTACGCGCTAGGGGTGTGTTGGGGGAGGGGAAGGTGGTTAAGCCCCTAGACACTGCTATCCTGTCCCAGATCTCCAGGACCGTTTTCGTCGGGGTAGCAATATAAGCACTGCGATGTCTGGCCCCCCGCGGAAGCCAGGCTAGGTCCCATAGCGGTCGACAAGCCACGGCCCTATCCATGTGGAACCAGTGTTTCTCACTCTCCCGTACCGCCCATTCCGAGATATAGCGCAGGTGCGACGCCCAGTAGTAAGTTAAGAAGTCGGGGCATGCCAGTCCTCCCCGGTCTCGAGGCAGCATTAAAACCTTTGTAGAGAAGCGCGGCCTCCCACCTCCCCAGATGAAGGCAGTGACATCCCGCTGTAGGCTCTGGATGTCCCTTTGCGGTATAGGTGTCAGGAGTGCCTGAAAAAGGTAGAGGACCTTAGGAAGGAGTGACATTTTAACCGCATTAAGGCGGCCCAGCCAGGAGATGGGTAGTAATTTCCAGCGATGGAGGTCGTCTCGTACTGATTTTCGGCAAGCCGGCCAATTCGCCCGAGTCCATGTGTCTAAAGTAGCCGTAACGTTAATGCCTAGGTATCGAATAGATCGTGGAGCCCAATGGAAGGGGATAGTATCTCCCAAGGCCTCCAGCTGTTGCGGGGGGAGGGTAAGGTTAAGTGCCTGCGATTTTGTGAGATTGCTTTTGAGTCCTGAGATCGATTCAAATTGGGAGAGTACAGCAAGGAGCGCAGGGAGCGAGCTTGCGGGGTCGGTGTGTGTCAAAAGGAGGTCGTCGGCGAAGAGAGCTATCTTATGATCAACCCCACCGAGGCGAAGGCCCCGTATTTCTGCCGATTGACGCTTGGCAATCGCCAGGGGCTCCACCGCAAGGGCAAAAAGGAGGGGTGACAACGGGCACCCCTGGCGCGTGCCCCGACTAATAGAAAAAGGAGGGCTGAGGAGTCCATTAACTCTGATCCGCGCCGATGGCGCCGCATAGGGGTCCATGATTTGTGCAGTCATGACCGGGCCCAGTCCTATTTTCTGCAGGACTGCCCTGAGAAAGGACCAGTCGACCCGATCAAAGGCCTTCTCAGCGTCAAGGGACAGAAGGAAGGCCGGAATGTTTCGACGTTGAACCTTCTCCACTAGGTGGGCTACTCTTCGGAGATTTTCCGCCCCCTGGCGCTCCTGGATAAAACCCACCTGGTCAGGCTCAATTAAGCCAGGGAGGTGAGGGGCAAGACGTTGGGCCAGAATTTTGGTATACAATTTGGCGTCCACGTTTAACAGTGAGATTGGGCGGTATGACGCGCACAGAGTCGGATCTTTCCCGGGCTTGGGGATGAGCACTATCTCGGCTTCGGTCATCGTCGGCGTGACAGCTTTGAGGTCTGAAAAGGAATTGAAGAGTCTCAGCAGTGATTCCCGCAGCTCCGGAAAGAAGAGGCGGTAAAACGTTAAGGTAAGGCCATCAGGGCCTGGGGATTTCCCATCCCAGTGGGAAGGCTTTTTAGCTCTTTTTGGATCTCTTCCGCCGTGATGGGCTCCTCCAATTGTTGCCTAGTCAAGGGTCCGAGCGGCGGCCAAGGGCAAGAGGTGAGAAAGGGATCTATCTGGTTCGTACAGGTATCCCCTCGATCATAGAGAGTAGAGAAGAACTCTCCAAATTCCTGCTGCTTTGCTTGCTCCGAGGTAGCCCCCCCCCCCCCCCGGAAGAGCAATTTTAGAGATATGATTTCGGGACACACGGAGACGACGCGCCAGCATGGAGCCCACCTTGTTGCCTCCTCCATAAAATTTTTGTTTGAGGGCTAAGAGAGAACGTTCCGCCTTATTAACTCTTAAGACTTTAAGTTGGTCCCGTAGTAAGGCAAGTTGTTTCCGTGCTTGCCTAGAGGGTGCCCTGTGGGTCTGCCTTTCGAGGGCTTTGATATCGCTGGCAAGCTTATTTTCCACCAGACGAGACGCGTGCGGGCAATGGAAATGGAAGTGATTACACCTCGGATTGTGGCCTTAAAGGCGTCCCACAAGACATGCCCATGGGTTTCTGGGAGATCGTTGGTGGCGAAGTACGTTTGTATCGCCTGGCGTAATTCTGCCACATCTACCTGGTCCCGGAGTACATGAGGGGGTAGGCGCCACCTGGGAATTGAAGCGGGGTTCCTACCCAGACCCGTCAGAGTAATTTCTAGGTGGGCATGATCAGAAATGGATATATCTGAGATCACTGCAGATTCTAACATGCGAATGAGAGAATGAGACAGGAAGAAGTGGTCAATGCGAGAATACGATTGGTGCACATGAGAATAGAATGTGTAATCCTGTGACCCAGGCTCTTTGTAGCGCCAAGCGTCCATGAGACCCAAGGCTTCGAGTTCTTGCTTGAGTGCCGCCGACATGGCTCCCGTCCCCTGGAAAGACGAGGCAGTGCGATCGAGAACGGGATCCCACACTAAATTAAAATCACCCCCAAGGATAATAGGATCCAGCTCCAGAGAGAGTGAGCTCTGAAGCAGGTTCCGCAGAAACACGTCTTGTGCGTGGTTAGGTGCATATACATTAAGGAGCTTGAGATGTTTACCCTGCATAGGAAGTGTCAGTTTTAGGAAGCGTCCCTCTTTGTCGCGCACCGTTCGAGTGACCTGCACAGGAGTGCCTGCTTTGAAGAAAATCGCTACCCCTGCTGTTTTGGTCTGTGCAGAGGCCCAGATCTGTGTTGGGAATCTAGGGTGGTACATGCTTCTAATGTCCGCATGCAGAAGATGAGTTTCTCGAATAAAAATGATGTTTGGGTCCTGCATGAGAAGGTACCTCCCTATTTGTCGCCGCTTATTAGGGACATTGAGGCCTTTTACATTAAGAGACAAACATTTAAGGTGTGTCATGGTCCACTTCAGGGGAAGCAAAGCGCAGGCAGGTATATGTCATCCCACCCCTTTTGGGCCGATCCCAGTTCCCAAAAAGGGGTCACTCCTAGCGTTGGTGTAAGGAGAGAATAGCGTAATGAGTGTAAGCGATAGGTGGTGTACCCTCCTCCCCACGACCAAGAAATCCTAAAGGGGAGATAGTAAGAGTGAGAAGAGAATCGAAGAAAATAGAAGAAAATAGAGAGAAACAAACCAGACATAGTAAAGGCCAACCGGGCCAAAGGCTACCATTCCAGTCCAAGAGCGGCCCAGTGGTGTGAACCAGGGCGGCTCTGAGGAAGTCACTCCCCATCTGGACTAGAGGAATGGCGGGGTAGGCCAGTAGAAATGAAGAAGCTGTCGCCGCTCGTCCTCCAGTGGCCGACCAGCCACTCGAGCATCCGTAGGGCGCCAGGGCTCTCCCCGGGCGAGACCGACAGTTCCCAAATGCAGTTCAGGGCAAGTCCTTCAGACACAGTACCAATCTATAAAGTTAAGGATCTCAAATCGCCAAGGGAGTCCACCAGTCGCGGCTGTACATTGTGAAGGGGTCGACTATGGTCAGAAGTTGGGAGGCCCGTCTGTGAAGGGCCGACAAAGAGCATGACCCCGGGGGCAGCCCCCCCAACATAAAAGCCTTGACGGACGCTCGGGCTCACAAAAGGGACACAGGGCTGCATTGAAGAGATGACGTGGTAGGACCCATCCACCTCCAGGGAGTCACAGTCCATCAAGCAACCTCCAACTCGGGCCCGAGCCAGAAGGGGAGGGGGGCCACGACTTTGAGCTCCTTCCACCCGAGGGTTGCGAGGCTTCTATTGACTTCAGGTGGTGAATAATATCTTGTTTGGCTTGGAGAGCCATCGCTGTGGTTTTGGAGGACCGTGTACGGGGGGATCGAACCCTGGACCACTCTGGACGTAGAGCAGTCCGGGCCCCCGAGTCTGCAGAGGTGGGGGTGGACGGCCTAGGTTCGGGCGAGATGCGAAGCAGTTGACACGCCTCCTTGAGGGACCTCTGGGATCTGCGTTTGCCCTCCCATTGGAAAATCAGGGCAAATGGGTGGCCCCATTGATACTTGATGTTGGACTCCTTCAGTTTGTCTGTCACCGGCTTGAAGTCCCTGCGTCGGTGTAGGGTGAGTGGGGAGAGATCCTGGAAGATTTGGATGGGATGTCCCTTGTATGACAGATCTCCAGCTGCCTGTGATGCTCGAAGGATTGCCTCCTTCTCAGTAAAGAAGTGCACCCGGGTCAAGATGTCTGGGATCAGATCGGCCTTACCACGTGGGGGTGCCACTCGATGAGCTCTGTCCAGTGTTGGAGGGGAGGCATCATCGTCTCCCCGTATCTCCTGTAGGAGATCTGCGACGTAGGTCATGACATCTTTGCCCTCCGCCCCTCGTGGAACACCCCTGATGCGGAGGTTGTTCCACCGGCTCCGATTTTCCAAGTCCTCCTGCTTTACTTGGAGTTCGATATGCTGTTCCTCTAGCGCTGTGACCCGGCGCCACAGTTCCTCCTGGTCCTCCGTTCTTGTGTCCAGGGTGCGTTCCAGGTCGTCCACCCTTGAACTGATTTCGGTGACATCTCGCCGGATGTCCGCGAGGCAGGACTTGACCTCCGATTTGAGGGAGCTTATTTCACTCTTTATCTCCTGGAAGAAAGCGGACATGAAGGCCTGAGTGATGGGGGCAGTTGCATCAGTCTCCGGCTTGGCGGCCATCTTGGGATCTTCCAGACCAGGGGCCTGGGCCGTCTTGGCCCACAGATCCACCACTGACGTGTCCCTGGGCGTCGACTGTACTGCAGTTTTCCCCTGTCTGCCGCGTGTCATAACTTAAGTAGGGGGGCCTCCAAATTACAGGCTTCGCTCCTTTTATCCGGCCCGGGAGCTCTACTACCACTGTCTGGGCGCGACCCTGCCAGAGAGGCCCCGAGAGGGAAGTCTAGGCTAAGTGTTTCTGTTCGCCGGAATCGACGATCTTCGTTTCAGGTCCCCAGCAGACCCCAAGGGATATCCAGTGTGCGGGCTCAGACCCCTCAGAGATCCAATGACTGTCAGGGGCACAGGGCCCTCGGGGGTCCAGTTGCAAGCATGGGCCCGGGTCTCCCTCCGGGGGTATGGTCGATGGTGCAACCTTCTTGCAAGCGACTCTTCCCTCCTCAGTCGGGCTCACCAGGATAGTATCCCAGGGGGGGTCAGAGAGAGATCGGCTCAGAACATCACGGGCAGGCCCCAGCCCTCTCAATCTGCTCCAGCGCCCAGGCCGGGGGGGAGTCAACAAGCAGGGTCCGGCCCACGAAAGATCTCCGACTGGGGTGCGGCTATCCACCCCCCCCTCCCCAGTGCGCACCCGTCGCCCCTAGGGGGGAGCGTGATGAACAGCAGCCAATGCTCAGCAGTCGCGTTGCTCAAATCCTCAGGGAAGAACTCCGCTCCCCCCGACAGGGCCCCACCGGCTAGGCCCGCCGGCAGCCGCGTGGCCCAGGTCCCAGGAGTGCTCCGGGGCAGCGTTGGACGCCGGCTTAGGATCTCTCCCCCCACTGTCGCTAGTCCAGGGTCCGGCACGGGAGAGTGGACGCCCCCCGCTGTCTCACCCAGGTAGGTCCCCTTTGAATGAATGAAAAGGCTTTTGTATAGCGCATTGGCTACCCGGAGGCATCCCAGCGCTGCGGAGGTAACTAGAGAAGAAGAGAGATTAAGGGAATAGCCAAGTTTTAAAGCGTTTCCGGAAAGTCAGGTGGTTAACCACCTTGCGGATAGGAAGAGGAAGAGCATTCCAAAGCCTAGAAGTGCTATAGGCGAAACGGCGACCGCCTGTTCTAGCCTTCTTAATTCTAGGGACCTCGGCCAGGTAGAGCTCGTCCGAGCGCAGACAACGTGTAGACTTGTAAGGTTTGATCAGATTTTTAGTTATAGGGGGCCTCTGCCCTGCAGACCCTTGTGTGCAATGCATAGGGCTTTGAAATGTATTCTCTCCTGAACCGGCAGCCAATGGAGAGCGCGAAGAGCGGGCTTTGCTGAGCAGCGGTTATTTGTGCCTGTAAGGAGTCTTGCTGCCGAGTTTTGAACCACCTGCAGTTTGGCGATAACCGATTTAGGAGCACCCAAATACAGAGCATTGCCGTAGTCCAGCCTAGAGAGAATAAGTGCCTGTACCAGCAGCTTTCTTGAGTGACTAGGTAGGAGAGGGAGTATTTTCCGGGTGGTTCTGAGCAGGCCATAGCACGTGGCGGCCGTTTTCCTTGCTTGGACTCTAAAAGTAAGATCATGGTCGAGCCAGATACCCAAGCTTTTTATCTCCTTTTTGGAGAGGGAGCTGGGCCCATGCAGATCGGCCACATGATGTTTGGATTAAAATTTGCTTGGTTGCCCAGCAGCATAAGCTCCGTTTTCTCGCCGTTGAGCTTCAGATGAGATGAGCTCATCCAGCTAGCGACTGCCTTGAGGCAGGAATGCAGGTCCGTGGGGACTGCTCCGACTGATTCAGTGCCACGATTAGTTGGGTGTCATCAGCATATGTGACTATGTGGATTCCGAAAGGGGCTACAATCTCCGCCAAGGGGGCCATATATATATTAAAAAGAGTAGGACTCAGAGACGAGCCCTGGGGAACACCACACTGCAGCGGAACTGGCTGGGAGCGAGAATTCCCTTCCAATACCTGGTAGAACCTTTCTTCCAGGAACGATTTCAGCCATGTTAAAGCCGTACCTGTCACTCCCGCTTTTTTAAACGATGGACCAGTATGCCGTGGTTCACCGTGTCAAAGGCTGCACTTAGGTCTAGGAGGATAATAGCCGAAGACCCTCCGGAGTCGAGGATCTTTCTTGACTCCTCCACTACCGCTATCAATGCAGTCTCTGTGCCCTGACCAGGGCGGAAGCCAGTCTGAGATGAGTGAAGTAGTTTAAACTTTTCTAGGTGTGCAGAGAGTATGCGATTAATGTGTTTTTCTGCAATCTTACTGATACCCGGGAGTAGTGAAATAGGGCGATAGTTGCCCAGCTCGGTGGGGTCTAGATGGGGTTTTTTAATAGCGCCTTCACTATTGCATTTTTCCAGTCTTGGGGGACAATGCCCGAAGCTAATGAGGCATTAATTAAATTAATGATATGAGGGGCAACTATGGGTGCTACCAGCTTCAAGATGTTAGGGGAGCAGGGTCCAACGGGGACCCGCTCTTGACCGAACCTGAGATGGAGAAGAATAAATCCTCCGAGAGCGAAGTGAATGACTCTAGTAGATGAGAGTTATTCGGAGGTTCTAAGTCGTGGGGTACGGCTGAAAGTTCCTTGACGGTGGGTGGGAGAAGGTTGAGGATGTTTTGGATTTTGGTAGAGAAAAACCAGCTAGTTCCTCGCATCGACGACCAGACAGGTCAGGTGTTGCGGGAGGGTCGGGGATTTTCATAAGTTTTTTTGCGATCCGAAATATTTCTCTGGAGGAGCTCGAAGAGGAGCGAATTTTTTCATCATAGTAGGTGGCCTGGGCTGTTTTTAATGCTGTTTTGTAATGAGCGATGGATAGCCTACATTGTGATTTTTTTTCACTTGAGAAGTCTTTCATCCATGCTCTTTCTAGTCTTTTACATTGTTGCTTCAATTTACGAAGTTCAGGGGTAAACCAGGGGGATTTATTGGGACCCATTTTTTTTTGTATAGTTTTCCTAGGAAGTACTATGTCTAGCGAGTTCTCAATCCATAAGGAGAACTTTCTATTGGCAGCTAAAGGATCGGGGTCCAGAATGGGCATAGTTGACTCCAGTTCGCGGGTCCAATCTTCTACAATCAGTTTAGACCAAGGGCGAATTTGGGTGTGTGAAGCTAGCGAAAGAGGACACGGAGGGGAAGAGTGCCAGGAGAAAGGAACAAGAAAGTGGTCTGACCAGGGAAGGGGGATAGGGTAATTCACTTTTAGTTCCACTATGCTTGAAAAAATGGGATCGAGGAGGTGACCCTTGACATGTGTTGCTTGATGTGTTTTTAGATCTAATTGGAAGGCTGCAAGATCATAGGCTAAGTCGTTGGCCATCCTATCCAGCGAATCGTCAAAATGAAAATTAAAATCGCCCAGAAGATTAAAATTGGGTGAAATACTGGCTAAATTTAGGACAGTTTCCAGTAGTGAGCTGCTAAATTGTCCCTGTGTTCCTGGGGGCGATATAGAAGAATGCCCACAAAGGTAAGTAATGGAGTAAATTCAATAGAGAAGTGAGCATTTTCACAGTCCAGGAGGGGCTGTCCAGAAAACGACAGATTAGATGGTCTTTGTAGATAATTGCAATCCCACCCCCTTCCCACTTATTCTGTCCAGTCGCTGAATCAGGTAGCCAGGGGGAGAGTTTGAACAATGTCTGGGTCTGAACTGGGAGTTAACCATGTCTCCGTAAGAAACAGGACATCTGGTTCAGTGTCTTGTAACAGTATGGATATTTCAGTGGCGTGTTTTGGCAGGGATCTACAATTAAGGAGAGCCATGTTGAACCCATTTCCTGCTGGGGGGGCATGGATGGTTAGTGGGGTCAATTCATATGAACAGTTTAGGCATCTGTCCTGCGCCTTCTCTAGGGATATGGAGTGGGTACAAGTTAACTTGTGGGGTTTCTGCAGGAGTAGTAGTTCTTCCTTATTATATTGAAGGAAAGCTGGCGGTAAAGGAGCAGGAGGTCTGGCCCCTGGGCCCTGACTGGCGCGGACGGGCGCAGACGGGCTTGCCTTAGGCGCGCCTTTGGCGCGCCCGCTGCGCGTCGAGGCCGGCATCCGCCTTTATGCAGCCGGTTAAGCAGCTAGACTGCTAACCGCCGCTGTGCCTTGCCTGGAAGAACAGCACTTCCGGTCTGCGTCAAGATTCCCTCCACTCAACCGGAACAATCCGTGGTGGACCAGGGAAGACGCCGGACTGACCGAGTGCAAGTGCGGGATACAGTATGCTAAGTGCAAAGGATGTGCAAAGAATGCGTCAAAGGGTAAGTAAGTCTCTAAAATAGTTAGGCTAAAAACGATGCACTTTTAAAAAGCAAGTAGAAACTTTAAAATGACAGGTTAAAAACGAGTTTGTCAAAAGAAGTTCAGCAATAATACAGTTCAGTCACCCTGTACTTGTAAATGTTGGGAGCCCTTTACCAGGCGCTCCGTTCGGTTAGGCAGAGAGTAAAGAATTAATCTCCTCTAGCGCGCCCGCCTACCTTTGCTGTGTCCTTACTTCAGCTGGCTGCCCCCACCAATCGGAGTCCACGCTTGTAGGTGTAGGTCGAGTAGGTCCCAATCCTCTCAGTGGCCCCGTGTCTTCGCGCCCGGTCCCCCTTCCGCTCGATGCACACTGTCCAGGGGGGGGGAGGGGGAGGGGGAGGGCTGGGAGGTTGTGTACTGCCCCGCGTGATGGCGCGCGCCCGGGCCCCAGGGACCAGGAGAGGCCGGTGCGCGGCAGGGACAGGCCCTGTCTCGTTGCAAGGGTAGCGGCCCAGTCCCCGGGCCCGCACTCATCCCCGGCTCAGTAGTCTAGCGCGCTTCGGTCGGGCCTCGACCGCCTCACCTCCGGGGCCTTCGCTGGGGACGTCAATCACTGGATGCTCCGGCCGCTGTCCACCTCCCGATCCAGGGCCGGTCGCGACCCGCCACCCGGGGCCGCCGCCAGACCCGAGCAGGCCGTCCGGAGCCCCCACGGGATGCCAGGCCTGTCGGGGGGGGGGGGAGGCGGAGGAGAGTAAGCAATCTGGGGAATCTCTGGAGCCCAGTCGCCAGGTCTGCCTCAAGATCCGCCACCCGGGGCCGCCGCCAGACCCGAGCAGGCCGTCCGGAGCCCCCACGGGATGCCAGGCCAGTCGGGGGGGGAGGCGGAGGAGAGTAAGCAATCTGGGGAATCTCTGGAGCCCAGTCGCCAGGTCTGCCTCAAGATCTGGGACTCACGCTGGGGACAGGCCTCTCCAACCTCTCCGGGCAAGATGGCGGAGCAACTCGCCGTGGAGGACTGTCTGCCCCTCTCCCGGGCGATCGCCAGGAGCAAGTCCTCAGCGCCTCCGCCGGAACACACAGGGGGGAACGCTCAGCAGTTGGGGAGGGTCTCGATCGCACCCCCGTGCCTCTAATCAGCTGGAAAAAAAAACCCGGCCGGCCTCTGGAGGACGGAGCTCTTGCAACGTGCGTCCTACTCCATCGAGGTCCTGGCCACGCCCAACTATTTGAATTTTTAAAAAGTCACTGAAGAAAGAAAAGTGGCAAGAAATTATTTAACAAACCTTTTTTTTTTTTTTAAATAAAAATAAAAGGAGGTTAATGTAGCTAGATAAGCTGTAGCGAAAAGAAGTTGGAAATCTAACACTGGTCAGTGACAGTTTTTTTTATCTGGCTCCTGGCAACAGGATGCTGGTGCACAAAATTCAGGTTTTGTGTGGCAAAATCTTGCCAAACCTTCACTTTGAGCTTTCACTAGCACCTTTTTGATTTAAGGAGCATCTAGGTTTTGTTTCTTGAGGGAATTGTTTTACCTTTTTAACAAAGAAATACTATCTCACGTCATTAAATTTCTGTTAGGAAAAAAGGCGTAGATTGATCGGTTCGGAGCTGCATTCAATGCCCGACCGGTCCGTGATACCTGTTTGATATTTTGCTGTGACGCTGCCAACTTTTAATACTTTAAAACTGCCAACTTTTAATACTTTTAAACAGTCACTAATGTCATTTTACCTGTGGGGGCACTTTATTTGCACATTGTTGAATCCCGGGGCTGTTACGAGCGGGCGGCCATCTTGGGGGTCAGCAGGGTTAGCGGTCCAGTCACCACGCTGCCTATTTAAGAGGCATGCTGACGCGGACGCGCTGAGCTGTTTGAGCGGTTCGGAGCTGCGTTCAATGCCCGACCGGTCCGTGATACCTGTTTGATATTTTGCTGTGACGCTGCCAATTTTTAATACTTTAAAACTGCCAACTTTTAATACTTTTAAACAGTCACTAATGTCATTTTACCTGTGGGGGCACTTTATTTGCTAATTTGCACATTGTTGAATCCCGGGGCTGTTACAAGCGGGCGGCCATCTTGGGGGTCAGCAGGGTTAGCGGTCCAGTCACCACGCTGCCTATTTAAGAGGCATGCTGACGCGGACGCGCGCAGCGGGCGCGCCAAAGGCGCGCCTAAGGAAAGCCCGTCAGGCCCGTCCGCACTCGGACCGGGCTCAGGGCCAGCCCCCCTGGCAGTTTGTATAAAGTTCTGACCTATTCGAGGCAGGAGCTTTTGGGGTTAAGGCCAGGGGGGATTCATCATTCTGCCCTATTACAACACTGGAAACGGCACGTAATTGCCCACCTGGGGTCTGTCCGAATTGTGGCTCCCGGCTGCCCCATATACGAGATCAACCTGCGCGTGGCCCGTTTAATAAGTCTGTCATAGGCAAAATGAAAGACGATAGTCCTCCACTCAAATGTGCACTCCTAAATGCTAGGTCCTTGATCAAACACAGCACAGAGTGTGCGCTATTGATAGAGGAAGAAAATATTAAAATAGCCTTCATAACGGAGTCCTGGGCAGACCAAGCCTCAGGACCGGACTTAGCGAAAGCCACCCCCCCGGATTTTTTTGCCACACTTTGAACAGATCTCTCAAGAGAGGAGGTGGACTAGCAGTCATCTATCATGACTCATTGAAGCCTACATTTCACTCTGCCACCAATGCTTTCTGCGAGGCACTCTCCTTCAGTATCCACATGGGATGTCATAATATGTTTAAGGGATTACTACTCTATCGCCCTCCTAACTCTAGAGGTGGTTTTTTAGAGTCATTAGGTACTCTACTTGAAGAAGGACTCTGCTCAGAATCTTTCACGGTACTAGGGGATTTTAATTTTCATCTTGAGGTCCCCACTGATCCAGACACTGTTACCCTGAATAGAATAATGGAAGTCGGAGAACTCAAGCAGCAGGTAGTAGGGCCAATCCATCTTAAAGGGCACACTCTTGATGGGATTTATTCGAATGATCCCAACTTGACCGGTATGGCCATACTCGCTCTGGTTTGGTCTGATCATAGAGCCATCATTTTTGAGCTGAAAGAGTCAACAGCCCTCAAATTCAAACCCAAGCCCTCAGGGATGCTGGAAAAAAGAGCCTGGAAAGACTTGGATAGGTTAAAACTAGATGAGGAGCTGAAGGAAACCATATATCCTCTCCCCTCCGGGGTGGACGAGGCCGTCACGGCCTACACAGATTGGATTGACACAGCCTGTAAAAAATTGGCTCCGTTAAAAAAATGGACACCTAAACGGGCTAAACCCTCAGCCCCGTGGTACTCTGATAAGTTAAAACATCAGAAACTGGCCTGTAAAAAATTAGAACGGGAATGGAGGAAAGGGTATACAAGTAATGACAGAGAAAGCTATAAGCACAGTTTGAAACTTTATAAGGAAGCACTGTTGGAAACAAAAAAGAACTTTTTCTCAAACCAAATCCTCCAGGCCAAGTCCAACGCTAAAGAACTTTTTAAAACTGTCAAAAAACTTGCCTCTCCTATAGCTCCCAAATGTGGGAGCAGCCCAGAACTGTGTGAAAATCTGGCTGTTTTCTTCCAACAAAAAGTAGAAAGTATATTTTCTACATTTACCTCAGCCCAGAATAGTGCTGGGTCACAGCTATTGGATAAAGTCCCATTTGGATCCAACCCACCACCTGTCCTAGACAAATTTGCACTGCTAGAAACATCAGAAACGATTAAACTTTTGAACTCTATGCGCTCAGGATCCCCCAGGGATCCATGCCCTGTCTCAGTTCTGAAAGCTTCTTCGGAAATCATAGGATCTGAAAGAGACACGTTAGTGACAGATTCCTTACCTTAGAATATCCCCAGGCGTCAGGCTGGATCCGGAAAGTTTTTTGCGTAGCAGTACCCTTGCGCGTCGGTAGGCGGCGTCGTGCGGCTCCGCGTCCGTCGTCGGCGTCGTGATCGCCGGGATGACGTCGCGGGCAGTACTTAGACGCCGCCCCTGCACACTGACGTCAGTTCTTCTTGTTCCGCGCCAGCAAGCGCAGATCCGGGAAGAGCAGTGCCCTAGTCATTTTTTGACTAACTTTTTTGGTGAATTTTTTCACTGTTTCTTCGAATCGACTCCAAGGTGTCGTAGGGATGCCCGGCTTTAAACGTTGCGACGCCTGTGCTCGGATGATGTCCATCACAGACCCGCATCTGGAGTGTCTCTTCTGCCTCGGCCGAGGCCACGACACGAAGTCGTGTTCCGACTGCCGGGCCCTCAACCCGAAGCTTTGCGAGAGCGGTCTCGAAAGCTCCTCGAGGCCCGGCAGTCGGCTCCGCGCCATTCCAAGCCCCGGTCGCGTGAGAGGTCGAGGGGTCGGTCGCGGAGTCCTCACCGGTCGTCGGGATCCAAGTCTTCGTCGTCCGGTAAGTCTAAGCACAAGAAGTCCAAAAAGCATCATCGCTCTAGGACTTCGCCTCGCCGGTCTCGCGACTCGGCTGAGGCCCCTCCCGGCACCGTCCCCGCGGCCCCGGACATGCCTGTGGAGTCGCCCCCGCAATACCCGTCCTTCCCGGGTTCGGGGGCGGATCCGGCCCAAGTACAGGAATTCCTGTCGGCCATGGCCCGCCTCTTCGGGCCTCAAGGTCCCTCCGGTGCGCCTTCGGGCCCCGCGGGCCCTGATTGATGGGGTTGCCCCGACGTCGCCGCCAACTCCGGTCCCGGCGTCGCTCGTGCCTCCAGCCTCGGTCCCGGCTCCGGCCTCGATCCCGGCTCCGGTGGTACCGCAACCCCCATCGACGCCGGTCGACCTGACCACGCCTCTGCCGGCGTCGATGTCTCCGGTGCCGTTCCTGACGCCGCCCGGGGCTCCGGGCGGCGTCGTCCCCATGTACTCTCCGGCTCCGGACATGGAGCCGGACCGACGTCGCTCGACGCCGGTTCCGGCGCCGATGGGACCTTTGGTCCCCAATGTCCCTCCTCCTCCTTATTTTGAACCGGAGGAGGACCAGGAGGACTGGGAGGGGTCTGAGGACCCTCTGGCACAGCAGTGTCAGTATGATGAGGACTGGGCAGAGGAACTAGGGATGCCAGTGGTCTAGATACTTCCCCTGACACTGGCATGCTGTCTCCTCCCGTGGCTACGGAGGAGGGAGCCAATTTTGCAACGGTGTTGCGTAGGGCAGCTGGAGCCTTGCATCTCCGACTCCCTACGGTGACGGTCAAGACTAATCTCTTGACAGAAGTGCTTCAGCCGGCGGCCTCCTCCTTGGAGACTGTGCTGCCGTTTAACGATGCACTTACTGACGTTCTTTTGGGCGCCTGGTCCAAGCCCAACACAGGGGCTCCTGTGGATAGGAACGTGTCCCGACGCCATCGCCCAGCTCCGGGCGACCCCTTGTTTCTCTCTGTCCACCCCACTCCTGAGAGCTTGGTTGTCCAAGCCTCCGCTTCCCAAACCGCCTTCCTTACCGCCCCTCCGGATAGGGAATCCAAACGCCTGGATCAATTTGGGAAGAAGGGTTTTTCTTCCTCCAGTGCTGGCTTGCGGTCCATAAACACCGCTTGTCTTTTGGGCCGATATACCCACTCCTTGTGGGATTCGGTGGCGACTGTTTTGCCCCAGTGTTCTGAGGAGGTCCAGACATATGCTTTCCCGCGCCATTGCGGAAGGAAGGGATGCGGCCAAATACACCATACGATGTGGCCTTGATACCGCCGACTCGCTGGGCAGATCTATTGCAACGACGGTGGCGCTGCGTCGCCACGCCTGGCTGAGAACCACTGGTTTTTCAGGGGATGTCCAGAATACTCTCATGGACATGCCCTTTGATGGAGTCGGTCTTTTTGGTTCCAAAGCAGACCATGCGTTGGAGCGCTTTAAGGACTCATGGGCTACTGCCAAGTCCCTGGGCCTTTCTGCTACACGCCCTCCGCTACCTTCTGCTTTTCGCCCCTATCGTGGCCACGGAAGGGGCGCCCAGTCACGTCAGCAGCCCAGCCACCGGCCCGCGCAGCAGGCGTCTTCGCGTGGCCGAGGACGTGGATACCGCCGTGGCGGTTCGGGCATCCAGCGTGCGGGTCAGGCCACCACCTCCAACCCGTCCGCGGCCTCCAAGCCCTCCTAGTCCCTCCTTTCAGGTGCACAGCACGCCAGTAGGGGCAGGGTCCGCCATCACCTTCACCACTGGCGTCCCATCACCTCGGACAGGTGGGTCTTGGACATTGTCCGAAGGGGCTACTCCCTCCCCTTCGAGACCACCCCCCAGCCATGCCACCTCAATTCCGCCGCATGTCAGGGGATCACTTGGTGCTTCTACAGAAGGAAGTCACGGCCCTCTTGGCCAAGAGGGCCGTCGAGCATGTTCCGACCCCAGAAGTAGGGCGTGGTTGCTACTCCCACTACTTTCTGGTGCCCAAAAGGACAAGGAGGACATTCGTCCTATCTTGGACCTCCGGAACGTCAATCGCTTCCTCCGGAAGGAGAAGTTCAAGATGCTCACCCTAGCTCAGGTCTTGACTGCCCTAGACCCTGGAGACTGGTTGGTAGCGTTGGACTTGCAGGACGCCTATTTCCACATCCCCGTCCTGCCGGCCCACCGGCGTTACCTTCGGTTCACGGTAGGCCTCGAGCATTTTCAGTTCACCGTGCTCCCCTTTGGCCTTACCAGTGCCCCTCGGGTGTTCACGAAAGTGATGGCGGTGGTCGCAGCTCATCTGCGCCGGGCAGGGGTTTCAGTCTTCCCCTACCTCGACGACTGGCTGCTGAAGGCGGGCTTGTCCCAGGCAGTCGTCTCCCACCTCCAGACTACGGCCGAACTCCTGCACTCGCTGGGGTTCTCCATCAATGTGCCGAAGTCACATCTGATTCCTTCTCCACAGCTCCTTTTCATCGGAGCAGTTCTGGACACGACGCAGTTTCGGGCCTATCCTCCCGAACGGCGAGTCCGGGATATTCAGGCTATGATTCCGATCTTTCAGCCTTTATCCTGGGTTTCGGTACGGATGACCCTGAGGCTGCTGGGCCTCATGGCCTCCTGCATCCTGCTGGTCAATCATGCCAGATGGCATATGCGGGCTCTGCAGTGGGACCTGAAGTTCCAGTGGGCGCAGCACCAGGGCAACCTGTCCGATCACGTTTAGATCTCGGAGGGGACTGCAAAACAGTTGCAGTGGTGGCTCTCGAACCGGCAATGGGTCATGGGCAGATCCCTCACCCTTCCCCAGCCAGAGCACACAGTTGTGACGGACGCGTCCCTTCTGGGATGGGGCGGTCACATGGGAGAGGCGGAGATCAGAGGCCTCTGGTCTCCGGCGGAGTCCCGGCTCCATATCAACCTTCTGGAGCTCCGGGCGATCCGACTTGCACTCAAGGCATTCCTTCCCTCTGTCAAAGGGAAGGTAGTGCAGGTGTTCACCGACAACACCACCGCCATGTGGTACTGCAACAAACAGGGCGGGGTGGGGTCGTGGACCCTTTGTCCAGGAGGTTCTGCGCCTCTGGACATGGCTGGAACATCAGGGCATGTTCCTGATGGTTCAACACCTGGCAGGTTCCCTGAACGCCAGGGCGGACGAACTCAGCCGCAGGTGCATGATGGATCACGAATGGCGTCTTCACTCGGAGGTGGCGCAAGGACTCTTTCTACAGTGGGGAGAGCCTTGGTTAGATCTATTCGCCACCGAAGAGAACGCGCAATGTCATCAGTTCTGCGCGTTGGAATTTCCAAGGCGGCACTCGCTCGGCGGCGCTTTCCGTCACGAGTGGAGTTGCGGTCTATTGTACGCCTTTCCGCCTATACCACTTCTACCCAGAGTGTTGAAGAAGATTCGGCACGACCGGGCCCAAGTTATTCTTGTGGCTCCGGACTGAGCTCGAAGGGTTTGGTATCCCGAGATACTCAGTATGAGCGTGGATCCCCCGATCCGTCTGCCTCTTCGGGAGGATCTTCTGTCGCAGCAGCAGGGGACGGTCCTCCACCCGAACCTGTCCAGTCTACACCTGCTTGCGTGGAGATTGAGCGGCGGCATTTGATTCCTTTCGACTTGCCTCCCGAAGTTTGTGATGTGATTCTGGCAGCCAGGCGTCCCTCCACTAAGGTGGTATACGCCTGCAGGTGGAACAAATTTGTGGCATGGTGCACAGCAAAGGCTGTGAATCCCCTTTCTGCCCCTCTTTCTGAGGTCCTTCTGTTCCTTCTTTCTCTGGCCCAACAGGGTTCTGCCCTGGGTACCATCAAGGGTTATCTTTGTGCTATCTCGGCCTTCCTCAGGCTCCCTGATCAGCCCTCCCTTTTCAAGTCCCCTGTTAACAGGTTCTTAAAAGGCATTACACACCTCTTCCCTCCTGTTCCGTTTGTAATGCCTCAGTGGGACTTGAACTTGGTTCTTACCTTTTTAATGTGCGCTCCCTTTGAGCCTCTACATAACTGTCCTCTTCGTCTTCTGACTCTGAAGACAGCCTTTCTGGTGGCCATCACCTCCGCTCGGCGGGTGAGTGAGCTCCAGGCTCTATCTTGCAAACCTCCCTTTCTGTCTGTTCATCCAGACAAGGTTGTTCTTCGGACGCGTCCGTCCTTCTTGCCAAAGGTGGTTACTGCCTTCCACATTGGGCAGACCATCACTTTGCCTACCTTCTTTCCGCCTCCGCATCCTTCCAGAGAGGAAGAGAGGCTCCACCGTCTGGACCCAAAACGTGCGCTCTCCTTCTATATCGACCGCACAAAACACTTCCGGGTGGATGACCAGCTCTTTGTTGGCTACGTGGGCGCCAAAAGGTCGGGCGGTGCACAAGAGAACCATCTCCCGCTGGGTTACCTTGTGCATCAAGGCCTGCTATTCTTTGGCTAAGAAGGAGCCTCCTGTTGGGCTGCGTGCCCATTCCACCAGGGCAACGGCTGCTACCACGGCCTTGGGCCGCGGTGTTCCGCTGCCGGTTATCTGTCAGGCAGCTACGTGGGCCTCGCTGCACACGTTTACAAAGCATTACTGCCTTGACAGTCAGGTCCGGAGGGACGGCTTCTTTGGCCGTTCTGTCCTCCAGGACTTCCTTGTCTGATCTTTGTTCGCAGACCCACCACCGGGATTGGTATTGCTGGGGTATCTATTCTAAGGTAAGGAATCTGTCACTAACGTGTCTCTTTCAGATGCACAAGTTACTAACTTGTGTAACGATATATCTGTAAGAGACAGTAGTTAGTGACAGATTCCTACCGCCCATCCATCCTCCCCGTTCTGCGAACTGATTTCTAGGGTTAAGGACATCCCTTTCAGGGCCCTAGTATTTTTCAGACACCTATGTCAGCTTCTTGCATGGTACTGCGTTCCTGGCGCGGAAAGTCGTGTACAGAACTGACGTCAGCGCGCAGGGGTGGCGTCTAAGTACTGCCCGCGACGTCATCCCGGCGATCACGACGCCGACGGCGGACGCGGGGCCGCACGACGCCGCCTACCGACGCGCAAGGGTACTGCTACGCAAAAAACTTTCCGGATCTAGCCTGACGCCTGGGGATATTCTAAGGTAGGGAATCTGTCACTAACTACTGTCTCTTACAGATATATCGTTACACAAGTTAGTAACTTGTGCATCAGTCTTAAATCCTCTGATTAATAACATACTCACCACTGGGATATTTCCCAAGGACTGGAAGAAGGCCTCCATCCTTCCCTTATTAAAAAAACCCACCTTGGATCCTACAGACCCTAGCAGCTATCGGCCAATTTCGCGGCTCCCACTCCCTGCAAAAATTACAGAAAAAGCAATGAATCTTCAGCTCAGTACATTCCTTCAAACTTACAATACTCTTCATCCATCTCAATACGGGTTTAGAGAGGGACATAGCACGGAGTTGGCCTTGATTAAATCTATAGAGGAGGTAAGGGAGGCACTGGACTGTGGAGGTAAGGCTATGCTGGTCATGTTAGATCTGTCAGCAGCCTTTGACACGGTCCATCACGAGGTTTTGATGGACCGTTTGTCGGAAGTAGGAGTACAAGGTACAGCCTGGCGCCTCCTGCAATCCTTTTTATCCGAAAGAACACAAACAGTGGACCTGGACAATAACAAATCCAAGCCGTTCTGCCTTCCCTGCGGGGTTCCCCAGGGATCTTCTCTGAGTCCAACACTTTTTAATATCTACGTGAGATCGCTGGCAGGCCTGATAAATTCATTTGGTTTCCAACTCACCTCCTATGCCGATGACACTCAAATAGTGTTATCGTTTAAAGATGGGGAGGCAAAAAGAAACAGGAGTGCGTTTCCGTGACTGTATGAAGGCTATAGCAGGATGGATGTCGAATAACTGCTTAAAACTAAATTCAAGCAAAACCGAGGTTATCGTATTTGGAAATAACCCACACCTCTGGACACCGGATTGGTGGCCAGCCGACCTGGGTACCTGCCCCACCCCTACCTTGAAAGCAAAAAACCTGGGGGTATCAGTAGACAACAGACTGACGTTCAGTGATCATATAAGCTCAGTGGTGTCGGATTGCTTTCTTATACTAAGAATTTTAAGGAAAATAAAGCCCTATTTATCGGAAGGAGATCTCAGGACTGTGGTGACGATGCTTGTTATGGCACGTCTGGATTACTGCAATGGTCTTTATTTGAATGCCCAAAATCAGCATATCAATAGACTTCAGATTGCCCAGAACGCTGCTGCAAGGCTGTTGTCTGGGACCCCTAAATTTGTCTCGGTGAAAAAAGAATTAATTCAGCTACACTGCCTTCCAGTGAAACAGAGGGTACGTTTTAAGGCCCTCTGCACAGCCTATAAAGCCCTTAACGGAACAGGCCCAGACCATTTGAAACAAAGGCTTAAATGGTATGTTCCTGGCAGGACTCTTCGGTCCACAGGAGGAAAAAATGTTCAAGTTCCTTCCTTTAAAAAAGCTAGCTGGGGAGGCAGGAGCTTTATTACCTGCACTTCCAAGGCCTGGAACGACCTGCCGTTCCACCTGAGGAACTCCGCAGACCTCCTTTCCTTTAAAAGGGGGCTGAAGACCTGGCTGTTCACTCAATGACCGCCCTCTCCGCTAACCTTCAGGCAGTACATAGCGCCAGGACACCTCAGGGTAACCGTTGCGCTCTACAAATCCAATTAACATAACATATACAATGTCTCTTTGTCTGTCTCCCTGATTCTCATCTTCTGAGGCACAAATCAATCTATACGGCGCAAAGTCCGGATTCTTATCTTCCATAGAAGTGCCTTTTAGAAAATGTCAAGGAGGATCTTCAAGGACAGGGAGAAGATTTGCTTCCGTAGTATACAAGAGGACTGGTGCAGGCAACAAGCTTTCACTTCCTTCTCACCTTAGGATTGTGATCCAGAGACAAGTCCAGACATGAAAATGTTGTTGTTCCTTCTCGACGTTGAAGTCCGGTAGACTCTCAATACCAAAGATTCCATGCCTGAGACATTGAACGCCACATATGACGTTGATTAGATCTCTGAACTTGTTTGCAGATGGGATCAGGATGCTGAGGGAGAAGGATTCCTGATATTGCAGATTCATAAAATTTTTGAGCATACTCTTGTGATGTTATGTCATCGGTGAATATTTAATCTTTTCTATCTACTCCTACATCCTCGAATACCAGGCAGATGTCACCATAAGCCTCAATCAATCAATCAATCACAGAATTTGTAAAGCGCACTACTTACCCGTGAGGGTCTCAAGGCGCTAGGGAAAAAGAAAAAAGGGGGGGGGTGCTGCTACTGGTCGAACAACCAGGTCTTGAGTAGCCTCCTGAAGGTCAGCAGGTCTTGGGTCTGTCGTAGGCTTAGTGGAAGGGTGTTCCAGATCTTGGCGGCGAGGTGGGAGAAGGATTTGCCGCCGGTGGTAGTTCTTCGAATGCGAGGGACGGTGGCGAGGGAGAGGTCGGCGGAGCGGAGTTGGCGGTTGGGGACGTAGAAGAGGAGTCGTCTGTTGAGGTAGGCTGGGCCAGTCTTGTGGAGTGCCTTGTGTGCGTGGATGAGGAGTTTGAAGGAGAATCTCCTGTCGACGGGGAGCCAGTGCAGGTTCTGTGCCAACTGTCCCCATGACAACTTCACAACAGAGAGTAGTGCTTCTGGCACAAACTCTGGTGCCTTGTCCGTCTACAGTCACAGTTGATACAGTTTATAGAAGAAAGCCACACTCTCCAGCTCAGCATCATGGGCATCATTTCAACCACTCAAGTCATGCACTTGTCCCAGACACCATATGCTCAGCACAATCTCCTCTAGGTCTTATGATTCTTCTTTGACTTGGAGAAGATCTTCACCTACATTGACTGATTCTCTGCAATCCAGAGTGTCTCTTATTGCTGACATAAACACCTTCAACAAAGCATTGATTAGTGGGGCAGCAAAACTCAACATACCATTGCCTGCGGTTACAGCATTAACTCCTGTGATTTTTGAGACTTTGTCATTGTTTGAAAGCAAAACCATTGCTTTCTTGTTTTACTGGACTTCTGGAACCGACCACGATACTCTTCTTGATACCAAATTCATCCAAAGCTGCCCCTGCAAGGCTGCATGAGAAATTCAAGGCTCTGGATCAGGATTGTCTTTTAACAACAGTTCTGCAACTGGTTTCTGACATTGTTTCTGTAGCTACGTAATATCATTCTACTGCACAGGCCTCTAAGAAAAAAAATTAAGTACCTGGACTCAGTAAAAAGGAAGATATCGGACACATCTGCTACTGCCTTTAAAGCAGCCAGTGAAAAAGTTTCACTTGAAAGATATGATAGTTCCCCGTGGGAACACCGATTACAACGTTTCTGCTACAAACTTCCTCACGAAGATGATGAAGATTTTTTGAAGGTGTTGACAGAATGGATGATGGTTTAAAACCAAATCACAAGTGTTGCTGCAAATGCCTCTAACCTTGCAGCTTATGGCATGCTGTGGTCTAGCCATGCGATAATAATCCTAGTTTAAGCTCACAGGCCTAAAACCTCAAGTGCAGCAAACATGTTAAATCTGCCATTCTCTCCTCTCACACTTTTTGGCTCTCCACTGATGAAATGGAGCGGATGGAGACTGTGGGCCTGCAAAAGAAAAAGAGTACAGAAAGCACTAGAGGCCTAATAACTAAAAACACATTTCAGCAAGGGTTCAAAACCCTCAGTGACCTCAACATCAACAGCTACTACAACAGAAGTCACACCAACATAAAAATGTTCAAGGTGTAGATGTGGGCAGCAGTCATCAGAGCTGAATGGAAACCTTCTGCAGGAGGTCAGCAGTGACTCCTCTCTTCAGTATTTCACTCTGGTGGGGGGAGGAATCATGAGATATCTTCAAGGGTGGTAAATCATCACAAAAGACTGGTGGCTGCTGAATTGTGAACAACATCTGTGTCAGAGGTTCACATTGTCTTCTCAAGCCATATTACCAAAGAAGTCTTACTATTTATTGCCAACGGGAGGAGTTTCCACATTAAGTCAACACCTTTCTTCGGAAACAGGCTGTGAAATGGTCCCATCTTTCAAAAATGGAAACATAATCCATTTCCTTTTATATTTCCATTCAGACCATGCTCGACTGAAGCTAGCTAAGAGATTAATAAATAGAAAAACATTCCAGATGCTGGCGATCCCCCCTGAATTTAATTCAACTCGAGCAAGGGGATTGAATGTGCTCAGTAGAGCTTCAGGATGCTTTTTGCATATTCCAATGACATAGAAAGATCTGGAGGTTTGTTTTTGGAAATCAAAACTACCACTACAAGATCTTTCCAGTCTGTCGCAAGATAATTCTCCAAGTGCCTGGCAGTAGTAGCTGCTTATTTGAGATGCCAATGAATATTCATCTACCCATACTTAGACACCTGAGTAATAAATCCATAAACACCTTCAAGAAGGTTTGTCTCATTTCTATAAAGTTATTTTTCACTATGGATAAGCTGGGTCTAAGAGTCAAACACACGAAGAGTGCTTCAATACCGGTTCATTCCATCCAGCACTTGTGACCAATGCTGTACACACAGGTGGCAAAAGTGTACCCTTTGGAGGACAGACTTTTCTTTATCCTTTTGAAGTGTCGAAATCTTGTGAGGATATCACAAGTAAGTCGCTTAATCTTTTCGCTACTGGGGTCCATAGCATTTTCCCATACCTCATGCTCTTTTGCACATGAGGCCTTCTCAGCAGTGTCTCAAAATAACTCTAACACCAGGAGCAAATCAGTCCCTTCCTTTGTGGTACAAGGTAGAAAATCTTCCCAAGGGAGTACTGTTTCATGAAGGCATTATGACTCATACAATCCTAATGCGTGCCTCCCAAGTAGGTTGGGAAGGTAAACTGGATTATCTGTATATAAATGGCGCATTGGCCCACAACGAGAGTTTGTACCATAAGTCAGCTGGAATTTGAGCACCACCTGGCTCTCAAATCTTTTTGTCCAGCAATAAGGACCAATTTGTTGCTTGTACAAACAGATAATAGAACAGTGCCTCAACAAGTGGAGGTGAGGGGGAAGAGGTCCTAACTGCTGTTTCACGAAGTGCAAATGATTTTGAAATAGATGCTAGCCAGGGACTTGCAAATTGGAGGGATTCATCTTCTGGGTATTCAAAATGCTGAAACAGATTCACTCAGCAAGATTACCCTGGAAAATCATGAGTGCGTCATAAATGAAGAAGTATTTCAGAGTGTCTTCAATGCCTGGAGATACCAAAACTAGATCTTTTTGCAAATGCAGAAAACAGAAGATGCCCAGACTTTGCCTATAGTTAAACTGCCAACCAGGCATGAAGAGAAATGCCCTTGTGATTGACGAGGCAGGAAAGTTTCTGTACACATTTCATCCGGTGCCACTGAGTCTATCAATGATCATCGTACTGACTTACTCCAGAGTAAGGAGGATTCTCAGAATACTTGAATGGTCAGAGCAACCGTGGTTTACCAACTTTCTTCATCTTTCAGAGTGAGCACTGATGAGACTTCCGTGCACACCTCATTTCTCCACAAACAAATTCAGGTGTCAGATCGTACAGCCCAGCTTACCATCCTTGGGTATGACAGTATTGCTCTGCAACTCTTATAGTATGGATAGCTGAACCTTCCACAGGACTGCATGGCAATCCTATAGGAAGACAAACACCTACTCGCTGGAGCTTCCTATGATTACAGATGGAAGAGATTTTACATTTAGTGTATTGAGAAAAACAATGTTCCAACAAAGTGTCAGTAAGAAGCAGTACTTACTAACCATCACTATTTGTTCAGCTCTAGGTTGCAGTTCACTTAATTAAAGGTACATCTTGCTGCTTTTTACAGCTGAAAGGAAGTGTCCACCTAATTAAACACTTCCTGGAAGGCATTAAAATGTTTTCCCTCCAGCCAGAAGGTGTTCTCCTCCTTGGGAACTCAATGTGGTCATTTCAAAACTAAGCCCTTCCCCCTTCCCTCCCATTTGAACTTATTCATAGGGCCACCTTTCGGCACACTTTGTGGAAGGCTGTCTTTTTAGTAGCTTTTACATCTGCATGCTCGGTTAGTGAAATTCAGGCATTATGTTCACTTGAAACCTACGCAGTGTTCCATAAGGACAAGGTGGTCTTGAGGACTCACCTAAACTTTCTTCCCAAGGTAGTCTCTGATTTTCATATTACTCAAACTATTCCTCTTGCTAGTGTTTTTTCAGAATCCCTTTTCTCCAGCTGAAAGGTCTTTACATACTCATGATGTCGGAGGTCCTGTCAAGGGAAGGCCTCTTTAGCAACGTTTTTTCATTATGAAGATAAGGCCTGTTGCCCCAGTAGCAGTTTCCGACTCCAGAATGAAAAGAAAGTCAGAAAACTACCAAGAAAGCAAAATAGTCCCAAGAAGGAAAAACACTAAAGACCAGATGAACCCTACTGGAACAAAGGCCAGCAGTCACGAACAAAGAGTAAACTTGCAGAAGATAATATCGGAACAGCAGCAGGGCCGTGAACGAGCAACGAACCAACAAGACTAAGTTGCAATGCATTGCGCACAAACAGTCTCTCTTTTTAGATCGAGCCTGGCAGCGCGCATGCGCTGTCTGCAAGACATGCTGTATTCACTAAATGTACTTTGATCCCGCCTGCTACTTACCATAGGTTGACTCCAGCGTCACTCTTCTTTGCTGCCTCCTAATTGGTTTGCTCACCCAATACATCACTTCTGTTTGTAGCTGAGGAGCACCACTCAACTACAGATTAATTCCCCTTGATTAGTAGCCATCCGCTTTGATGCAGGTACTATTTCTTCGTGCCGCAGAAGTCCCCTAACCTCAGATGTAGTGGCACCAAGCTTCAGTAAGGTCACGCCCAGTAATGGGGTTGCACGTTCCTTTCTGCCATGCGCAAATGTACTGCCATGTGTAAATGCACTGGGTAGACTGCAAATGCCTTCTCCAGTTCTCGGACACATCCTTGATCAGCTTGAAACATACACCAATATGCCAGAATATTTACTGATTGAATGCGGACGTCTGAAAAAAATAAAACATCGAATCAGTCAGGACATTATACAGTGTTACACCTTCCAGTCTTCTCAAAAAAGGCTTGTGTGGATTGGGAACGCCTGTTTACGTGTTGTAAGCGCTGAGACCACTTAGCCTACAGAGCAGTAGCGGCTGGTCTTGCGGCAGAGTGACGGGCTAGGGAAGGGTATGGGGGGGCGGGGGGTGGACGGATGACAAAATGAAAAAAACAAAACTTGCCTGCTCCTCGATCTTTGCTCTGCTTCTTCCTGCTGTGTACGTGCTGAGGCTCCCAGACTCCCCATGGCCAATCCCAGCGCTTTTCTCTCTCATGCTGATACCAGCATGAGAGAAGCGCTGGTATTGGCCTGAGCAGGCTTTCTTTCCGCTCCATAGGGGACTGGGAGCCTATGCCTGCTGTTCTGTCCACCCGGCATTGCAGCTCGGGTTGGAGAGATGTCAATGCGCATGACGATTTGGCAGTGCTGCCCACCACTCCCCTTCTGTGCCTGTCATGGCATGGCCCCCAAAGAGTCAGAGGAAAAACAAAATGATAATAGTGTTTTATCATTATTTTATATTTCCTTTACCTCAGCTGGCCAGCGGGGGGGGCGACACTCCTCCACCATAGCAGAGGAGCCGCCACTGCTACAGAGACATGCAAAGCGTCTAAAGAAATAATAAGCTACCCCACCCCTGAACGGTTCTAATAAAGAAACTTAAGATATTCAGAAAAGCTTTAAGCCTGCTACGTAAAAATGTATATATTTTCTTAAGTGTAAACAATTTTGCTTTGTCTATTTGTCATCGTTCATTTCGAAAAATGTATATTGAAAGAGAAAGTCACTGTTTTGCTAATTGATGGCTGCATTGCTTTATATGATCCGATGGGGGTGACACCTACTTCCACTCCCATTCCGAGCACTCGTACTAAAGCCATCTAAAGTGCTACTCTGAGCAGATCCTTCACTCCGAGCACCAGCAAAAGAGCAGAACCTGTGGGCAGTACTGAAAGGTCAAGAAGGGTGCCTGTGCCAGTTCAGCTCTGCTAGGTAAGGGCATCACGAATGCACTTCTGCACTCCGCTCTCAACATTCCACTTGAGTGTTTTCCTCCGCATACAGTGGGCTCTGCCTGTGACCCTGTGTGTGACCTCGAGCGGCTCCATTGACAGCCTCCCACCTCCTTCTAAGCCAGACTCTGACCCTCTACGGGTCCTTAGGTGACTGGTCAGCTTTCCTTCCTCTCTCTAACACTTGCTCTGGCACTGACTCTCTGTGTGACCTTAGGCGAGACCCTTCCACTCCCTGTGCTTGTAAACTGTACTCTGCCTCTGATTCTCCGCGAGACCTCGGGTGAACTCCTCGAAAGCTTCTCTCTCTTGCGAGCTCTAGCCTGGTGTCGTGTAGTTCCTAGGACACCCCAGGACCTGCGCATTTTGGATGGCCTAAACTGAGGGCTTGGTGTGCAGACAGACTCTGGACACCCCCACAGGATGAGTCAGCTGTTAGACCAGCTAGCTCTAAAGTGCCACTATCACCCCCCTGTATTCTACAGCGGTGTCGGTAGTTTCTGGCAACCACTGAACATGACAACCCTGATTCCTCAGGTATCGTGGAAACAAAATGATATCTTTCGCTCAGTCTCTTGTGCTTACTTTTCTCAGAATACACATAGAATGACGATTGGAATGGTTTCAATAATTCTTTATTGGTCAAGCGTCAGTCTAGTATGAAACATGTTAGCTGTGACAATCAAAAGACAGGAGCAGACAAATGTAATCGCTAGTACCAATATCGTAAAAAGTAGATACATTTCTTCCCTAGTGCTAATAAGATGAATAAAAACATATTATATAAAACAATAGCATTGGCGTACTCCTGCGATTCGTAGCCTACATAAATGTACCTAGCCTAGGTATGTGGGTGAAGCCTGTGTATGTAAATGTCAGGATAGATCCTAATGGAGCCAAGAATCCCCCGGGGAAGTACTAACCCCTCACCTGATGGTTCTGAATGAAGGACCTCGTATCTGCGTCGAGGATGGCACCCCGCAAGGGATGTCAGGTCTCTGCCTGCAGAGTCTCGGTCCAGCCTGGAAGGAATTCTCCTCTGTTTTGTAAGGGGTAGTGAGGGTCTTTTATACTAAAGTGGTCACTCCAGGGTTTTTCCAGAATCGATATGTTTTTAAAACATTCACTAATCCTTTGCTAATCCTTTTCTAAACAAAAACACTCATGCACAGCTGGCTGTTGGACATGGATGAAAAAAGTGGTGACCCTTATACAGAATAAATCTACCGTGCCTGGGGACATGTTTATGTACGTCAGGTACAGGGATTAAGATAGGATATCGAGAGCCTGGTTGTCGAAGAGACAGAAGTAAGCTACTAGGTAAAAGGTCACCTGTGTTTAGGACCGTTATGTCGTGTGGATGGGACACAATGTATGTAATCGGTATGTAGATGATGGGACTATCCTAAAGAACATGACATCCACTCCTCATAAAAAGGTCAACAAGGTCAGCTAGGTAAAGATAGCAAAGCCAAAAAAGGCATAATAATAGTGTACATAAAAATATACGAAAAAGCACTTTAAAAAGTCTTTAAAAATGTCCATAAAAGCAAGTTCTATAGTGAATACATTCTTCCCTAAAAAAGCCTTCATGAAAAGGTCCTTTATATGTTTGAATATATATTGTCATTGTTTTTCTGAGCACCTTGAAAGCCACTATGTTCAGTTAGAGCAGAGAAGAAAAACAAAGTCAGTTCGACTTTCAATTTGGTACATGTTTAAAAAGTTGCCAAACGGTTCCCAGCACAGGAGAGGCCAGATTGTTTAAGAATCCTGCACTGAAGACTCAACATCACTGAACATTTCATCCGCAGGAGGCAGTCCTTCTAGTACCTCCAGTATGATATCAAGTGAGCAGAGGTGGTCATCACTAGTTCCCACAGCAGCCGTCGGGGAAGAATTAGATGCCTGTGTGCCTGAGACTGATGCCTGCACATCCGTGGTGGAGCCGATCTCCATTCCAACAGGAGCTGAGGCGTCCCGTGGAGGCTCTAGGAATGCCATCATCAACATGGGAATACGTTGTGGACAACTGTGCACATGGGCCTGTATAGGCGCCAGGAGCATGTCTGTCTGGCGGCGCAACTGATGGAAGTGTCAGACAGAGGTCCAACACGCGTCCGAATCCGCAAAAGAGGCAGCGGAATACTGGCAGGATGCAGTCAAGCTAGGCCGGTCTGAAAGACAGGAACCAATGCTCACTCAGCTCTCGTAGCTGAGGTATACCCACGAAGAACACCAATCGCTCACGACAACGTCGCTCCAGTAGTCTTCTCTCCATGTCTCGAGTGATGTTGACATCCATTGCGAAGCAATAGGAGTAAAATCAGGATGCCCGCTACTGAAAGCAGGACCAAGAGAAGCCCTCCAAAAACGCTTCCAAGTATGTAGTGTATGAATGATGGAATCACTCCAAAAATGGTTTGAAAGGTGGTTAACAGACCTGATCCAATGCTCTTAAATAAGTGGACTATCCCCTTTGTATCAGACATGTTAAAGATACGATGGACCATTTCTCTGAAATGGAGCGGGAAGTTCGTACGGACCAGAGCCTGTATCTCTGCCGAGGACCTTACCACTTGGAGATCAAAGTTCTCTCGTGCTGAAGTTAAGGCCACATTTTGCTGAAACAGCATGGCTTTCAGTCTGCTCAGAGAATCAAACCCTATGTTGGATACATTCAGTGAAGGCCACAGTGGTGCTTCCCTACCTGTGCGAGCTGGAGTAAACAATACTTGCTTACAACAATTAACCCTGGAGTTGACGGTCACTAGATAAGCAATACCGGGGGTCATACCACAGCAGCCTTGGTCATTCAGCATCAAGTAACTCCCATTGGAAAGTAACTCAAAAACTGGATGAATTACAGCAGCCGGCGTACCCTTTAGGTAGCAGGACAAGTTTGCTATTGATGCATTACATGCTCCGTGCAGCGATATTTCTTTACACACTAAAGACCCACTCAAGGCCTTTTCGCAGTTTGAACCACTCAAGAAAACTTCCTTTCCCTTGTTCCTGCACCTATATGTGTATGACAACTCCCAGGTTTCTCGTATGTACCCTTCGCCCAATGTTTCATACCTGCCTACTGGGTAATATTTCAGGCAGTACTGGAATTGGAATGTCATGATTGGCAGTGTGATATAGCCATGGATTAACCATTCAGTAGACGGTGACTCTGCTATAGTAAAAGGTAACTTCTCTAGTTTTTCAACGAGCAGCATGGTGTACTTCACATCTCTGCGAGCCATGGTCAATTGTCTGTCGGTCAGATTGTAAGCCGAAAACAGATTTGTGTCTTTAATGTATCGCCATGGAACGTGGCCAGAACGCAATGATTGAAGCGTCCAGCTTAGAAGCATAATAGCGCATAGCTGCGACTGCCCATGTTGTAGAATAGACAAATCTTGTTCCATTATGTTGATAGCTGAGGACACAATGTTGCCCAGTGAATAAATATGAGACGAAAGTATGGGCATGCCGTTATCTGCCACAGCTAAGGCCTTTTCTAGGTTAATTCTATCTATTTCACGAAGTCTCTCTGGAGCTTCCTGTTGGGAGACTTTCCAAACCTCATTATAGATGGTATATAAGAAGCGTTTCCTACGTTGTTTCTTGGGACCTCCCAAGAAATCCCTAAGATCCATGTTGTCTGACAGAAGGGACAAGTGTTGTTTCACCTGTGATAGTGTCGAGGTCTTTAGCCAATCTAGGCACAACTTCCCGACACTATAAGAAGTCACTACCCCTGGTTCGTCTGTGTGCACATACGTGGGTCGGGCCTATGGATACTAAACCCTTCGGTGCTACCCTTGAATCTTGCATTACACACGTGTCTACAGGCCAAACCAACCAACCCTTCCAACCGGGAGATAATGAATTATATGTACTTGTACCATGTGTCCCCTCATTTGTTAGTGTGTTATTTGTGAAAACCTTAATAGCGGGTGAGGGGATGCTCTGTGTTTTCAGGTCTTTAATTTTTGCAAACCCGTAACAGGTAGTCTGTGCACTGTTCTGTTCAGGAAAATCATCTGTAATGGTATGAGGCAAGCTCTAAATAAAGTCTCAGTTCCCTGAACCTGCCACTTTCTTGTCCCCCAGATGGTTTTTGTGTCTATGGTGTCTTTCCAGTAGTAGAAACCCTGTACAGACAGTTGGGAGAGAAAAGGTGCTGAATATATCAGTTTAGTATTAGTCAGCATAATCTTCTTCGCAGTTGCATTAGTCTGTGCAAGTTTGTAGAAAAACGATTCTGGGTCTGATGTATTGAACCCTGAAAATTATTCGAATTTCTGTGCGAATGTGGCAGAACTACTCTTTGGTGGTGTCGGGCAACGTTTCCATTGATGGTACACATTAGCAGTGCGTGGAACACTTGCTCTATGCAAAAAATTATGACCATAATGTTGGTAACAAAACATGGTATCATAGTCGGTTGTATGCTCATACAATTCTCTGTAAGAAAATGCGGCAGACTGTTCGAAATCTGTAAGCATAGTATTTACAGTTTCAATGTCCCAATCATCAGAGAGTGGGCTGGGGGTAATGAAATCATTTAAAGGAATTTTAAAGAAATGTGGAATTTTCAAATGTTCAGTGGGGCCATATACATCATATGAAATTTTATCCCAAACTATACCATCAGATATTGGAATTACTGTCATGTTCACCAGGGACAAGTCTCTTTGTTCACGGTGCGATGACGTATGTGGTTTTAGGACCAAGTTCACGGATTCTACTGCAGAGCGTTCTGGGAGATGATGTCCGTTCAGAAGCAGAAAAAAAGACAGTCACTGTGTAAATCCAAATTAACAGGTATACTACCCCTATTGCGAACCAAATATGCAACCATGGTGACACTAAGTAAGTCTTCTTGAGCAGAAGATAGAATTGTAGTTTTTCTTTCTTTGAAATGGGAGGCGTTTGATCAGGTTCACTTGGATCTGAAGAGAAACCATCGAAGGAGATGAAGTAGCTAGACGCAGTTCGATCTATTTTTGGTAGCTCTGCAGGTTTTGTAGAACTGGCAGATGTGTCGTTTGAAGGCACATTAACGTAGACATCATTGTTGGGCCGAATTGCAACTTGCATTGTTGTTTCTTCTTTATGCTTTACAATTTCAACTGGTGTGATTTGTACTCCATTATTCGTTACTCCTTCACTCTGTGTGGCGGAGTCTTGAAAGGTTATCAGTCTTTCCATCTGAACTTCCTATATAGTAGCAAGAGGAGATCTGCGGCTACTCAGGACCCCACGCGGCCTACTGTTGAGAATCGGCACATGATGCGGTTTGATCAGATCAATGGAGACAAATCTTTTTTCTTTTTTGCCGGCAAGAGGCGGAAGAAGTACTGTTCTTGTTCCCACTACCGCTAGGACAGGTACAGCTGTTCTGTAAGATGGCCCAAACTCTCTTCTGTCCACGATCTTTTCCCTGACCAGGTCCCCAATCATCGGGGCCCAGGCAGGTCTTGCCGGAACTGGTTTCACTTCCCCTGTGTCGGTGCGTTTGACTTGCACTTTGCTTTGTAACACTCAGAATTCATTGAGTTCCTGTAAAACAGCCAAACGGTCATTCAGTTCAAATGGTTTTGCATCTGCCACTGTGCTGGCACAATCGAGATCAGGTACCCACATTCTTGTCCCAAACAGGATTTCATAAGGGGTACAACCTCCCAAGGATTTTCTTGGCATATTATTGAGTGCCCTCTGGACCCCATATAGGTGATTGACCCATGTACCACCTGCGCCTCATACCCTTGCTGTTAAGGATTGCTTTAGGTCCCGGTTTTTCCTCTCCACCACTGAATTTCCCTCAGGATGGTAGGGGGAGGAGTACCGCAAGGCCACGCCCATACTTTCCATGGCTTCCTTGTAAGCCTGAGAGCTAAACGCAGGGCCACGGTTGGAATGTAACGTGCCAATTACGTATGTCCCGATGAAGACTCGCAAATCCCTTATAACAGTTCGAGCATCAGCCGAGCGCTGGGGCCAAACCCATAGGAATATAGAGCATGAATCCACTGCCACCAAGAAGTACTTGTAAGCCCCATCTGAATTTAAGGGGCTGCAGTGGTCCAAATAGACACATGCAAGAGGTCTGTCTGAAATCAGTAATGGTGTTTGTGGTGGCCAGTGAATGGTGGAACCCTTCATCTGCTGGCAAATATCGCACTTCAGAACATAGTCCTTTGTTTGTTTTGTCAGCCCCGACCACCAGTAACGCTGGTTCAATAATGAAATTGTTGCAGTGACTCCTGTGTGTGCAGATCCCAGACCCTCGTGTGCAGCTAGAATTAAACCTAATCTGCGATCTTTGTTTGGTATTACTCTATCCCCCACTCCTGGAATTTGAGCATATGGTTTGTTATGCGCATCTAACTTGTAGGAGTACTTGAGTGGAAAGTCTTTTGGCAGGACGGCAAAGCCGTTCTTTGTGGCATTGATAGCTACTAGTATATCTCCGTATATTCTCGTGTGTGAACGAGTGATTGCGGCAACGGCAGCAGTTCGCACTGTCGCCTTGGCAGCTTCATCAGCCAGTGAATTCCCTTCAACGTGTATACCAATACGCTGATGACTCAAGGTGTGAATAACTTGAGCCCGTGGCAGGCATGCTTTCAGCTTTGCCACTTGTTCCCATAACAATTTGTGTTTTATCGTGCCACCCTTGGCGTCATTAAATCCATTCTGGTCCCAGTAGTGAAGATATTCATTGTAAGATTGCACACAGTAAAACGAATCGCACACAATCAGTGTGGGGAATTCCAGATCCGTATACTGTAGTGCTAGTATCAGGGCTTTTAGTTCTGCCAGCTGCGCTGTACAATCTCCTAGAGATTGTGTAGTCATATTGCTGGGATGGAACTTACCATCCTGCATGCAACCTTTCACTATAGCACAGCAGCGCTATATTACTGTTTACTTCCTATGGCTGGCTGAGCAGAAATATCAGTGTAAATGATGTATTCACACTGATCTAGAGGCAAGATTTCATTCGGGAGAGGGTATTCTTGTTCGTACTGCAGAAATGCTTGGGTTTTCAGTGTATGATCATATCTATATTCTGCATCTGTTGCAGTGAGAGAATTAGCCCATTGTATCCATCGTGAATGCAATGCCTTTGCATTTGGAATGCTGACTTTGGTTACCGCTTCTAAAGTCAATATAGGGGTTACAGCGATGATGCGTTTCCCCTGTGCTAGTGCTCTTTCTCTCCCTACAGCAGTCTGTACTGCCGACAGTATCTTTTCTGTTGCTGCAAATCGATTTTCAGCATTCGTGTACAAATGAGATTTGTACGCGATTGGAACTGTCTCACCTTCATTGAACGTGATGTAGGTATACCCTGATAACCCGGGGACGACCCGTATTACCAGGTTGCGGACGTTTACTCGTGTCTGCAAGTGTCTTGAAGCCATCATCTCAGCTTGAACTGAACGTAGAGTGTCTGTATGTTTTTGAGTCCACTTGTTTGCTGTGAAATCTGGTCTGATTTAGTCGTAGAAAGGTTTTCCTCTTTCTGCGTAGTCTTGAATGTATGTTCTGTAAACCCTTCAGAGTCTTTGGAGGCTGGATTAGCGCGCATTTTTCTAGAAAAGTTGCGGCCAGGCTCTTGCCTTCACTTGACAGCTCATATCCCAAAAATAGGACGCTGAGATGGGCAATTTTTGATTTTTTTAAGTTAAATTTGTAGCCCAAATTGGCAAAACCAACAATTATGTTGTTCACCCTGCATAAGTGTTCAAGTAATTCATCGTCCGTCAGATAAGTATCATCTACGTAGGACACTGCCTCTTCATCGCAAGTTTGTAATAGCTCTGACACTCTTGCCGAGAATAACCCGGGGCTGTTCTTATAGCCTTGGGGCAAGCGACAAAACGGGCGCTGAGTGCCGAGGGCAGAAAATCCTGTCTAATATCGGCTTTCAGGAGCTATATTTTGGCAGAAGAATCCTTTTGAGATATCTAGTGTTTTGTATTTCTTCCGCACAATGTTATTCATTAATGCGGCACTATGTGCGTTCTGAACTGATAATGTTTTTGTGCATGTGTTAAAATGTCTGTAATCTAAAACCAAACGATGTGTGTTGTCAGGTTTCATTACTGGAAACAAAGGGATGTTCATTGGCGAGGTGCAAGTTTCAATCACACCTTGGTATTCAAGTTGGTCTAAGATTTCTTTGACCTGTTTTTTCGCCTCATTTTAAATAGGGTACTGTCTCTGTGGAGTTGGAGTCGTTTTTAATGAGATTTCGTGGTGTTTGGACTCCATGTCCCACCCTACATGGTTGCGGTATAATGCCGGAGCTAGCGCTTGTGCCCACTCCCGCGCGTATGAGTGTTTTAAGGAAACAGGAACGAGGTCGGAGAAAGCAGGCAAAACTAAGCTTTCACCTTTTGCGCAATCCATTATAAATTCAGGCTGCCAATCTTTTTCTGCCAACAGGATGTCCTATCCAAATGTCAAATTTTCCCAAAAGAGACCTTTAATTTTTCTTGAGATGTCCCCCTCTATATGGAGATTAATTTTGTGTAGACGGTGTGGGACACTCACTCTTGTATCAGGTGTTTCCACCGTGATGTATTCATTCAATACTGCTGTCACCAGAAATTCCTTCAGGTTCTGGTGAGCTATTGTTACTTCTGTCGTGCTGTCTAGCATTGTCGGAGCCTATTCCCCGTTCAGAAGAAGAGTCCTCAGTAACCTGGGCATTTCTAATTTTTAAGCTGGCTACTTTCTTCTTTTTGAATTGAGTCTTTGCTTTAGGTTGCTCTTCCTTTTGATAATGAAATCTGAAGTGCAATGTGTTTTCCTTTTTCCCTTTGGTAGATCTTCAATTTTATGTTCTGACCGTACTTGCCTCTCTGAGCTTTTTGATGAACCCTGAAAGGAATGAAAGGAACGTGTATCAGTATCCTGATACCTGTTGGGTTTCCTAATGTTATCACGATTCCTAAGGTTTTACCTCTTTTCAGAGGACTCCCGTTGGGGAGACCCACCCCTTGATCGTGAAGTTTCTGTTATTGTTATTTTTGGATTGATTATTATTATCCCATTTCTTTTTAGAAGAAATGGGTGCTTGCTTTGAGTTATCCTTATCAGAACTACTCACCACTAGTGGGTTCCCTGGTTTGGCTCCCAAACTATCTCTGCCTAGTGAAGCATAGGTGTCTTCGATAATTTTTGGTAATGCACGCTCTTGATTCGTAGGAGGTGTTTCCCTTAGGCGTTGCCGTATAGCCACCGCTGCTGCTTCCCCTTTGATGTTGCTAAGCTTAATTGCCAAGACTTGGTCAAAATTACCCATCAGTTTCATCCCCAAGTCTATGGCAGGTCCTGCCCCGTACTCATTCTGTATCTGTTTCAATACTTCAGGAATAACTGATATGGTTGGGGTACCGAGTATTTTAATGTATACTGCAGCAAAGATTGTTTCCCATGTGGTACAATCCTCAATTGAGGGAACCATTCCCATTGGCAAGCAAATTGTTAACATTCTTTGTTTTTCCTGTGGACCCGTACGGAGAAATACTGATTCCAACTGTGCTATTTTTTTAGCAATCCAGAATGGTACTTGATCCCTCTTTGATGGGAACGCACCCATTATTGCTTTTAGTGTTTGTGGACTAATTACTGGTGTGGGCTGGGTCTGGACTATTCCAGGTGGAGCAGCTCTCGCAGGTTGAATTGTGAGTGTTCGCATGACAAATTGGACAATATGTCTGTATAGCCTGACTACTTCTTTGTAAAGTGTACGCACTTCCCCTATTTGGAGTGTGTTTATTTATTTATTTATAAAGTTTTATATAGTGCAAACTTGACCCTAGTAGGGTATCAGAGCGCTTTACAGATTAGTTCAATAAGTAGAAAATAGATAACCAAGAAACATAAACGCTGACAATGTCCGTTGCAAATCAGGAGTGGGACAGTGAGTTATAAACCAGTACTCAGACGGCATGCAAGCCATGGTTGGAGAACAGCGTCAGATCAGTATCCAGAGAATTAGTTTGTGGGTTCAGGGTAGAGATTTGTTCATTAGAAGCAGTTTGACTTCTTTTTTGAATGAAGTGATTGAAGGGATCAGTCTGATTTCAGGGGCAGGGAGTTCCAGATTCTAGGGGCCAATCCGGAGAAGGCTCGGTTGTAGGTTTTCTTTTTCAAAATTTTTGAGATTTCAACAGTAAGTTGCTAGTGCTTCTAGATGATCTGCCACCGCCGGACAGTTCCAGTTTGTCAGCTAGGTACTGCGGTGTATTGAAGTGTAGGGCTTTGTGAGTCATGCAAGCAATTTTCATCTGAATCCTTGCCTCATAAGGGAGCCAGTTTAGTGCCTTCAGATCTGGAGTGATGTGGCTGTACCTTTTCGATCCAGTGATAAGCCTTGCAGCAGAGTTAAGGGATGCCCTTAGTGGAGCCAACTTGGATCTCGGCAGACCACATAGGGTAGCACTCCCATAGTCTAATCTGGGGATGACTAGCGCTTGCACCGCTTATTTAAGGTCGTCGAAGGGGAGGAAGGGTTTTATTTTTCTTAGAATGCTCATTTGAAAGTTTGCTCCTCTGGTGGCAGAGCTGATGTGTTCTTGCATGTTGAGATTATTGTCAAGTGTAATTCCTAGTGATCTTGTGGAATCTATAATGTGTGGAAGGCAGTTGAAGACTGTTATGTGTTTCATCCAATCTTCGATGTCGAGGGATCTTTTTGGTGGGGCAATTAAGAGGAATTCGGTTTTGAGCGAGTTGAGTTTAAGGTGGTTTCTGGTTAGCCAGTTTGGGGTTTTTTGCAGAGTTGTGTTGAGTAGACAGATATCCTCAGGGGAGGAGATTTTAAGTTATAGTTGGGTGTCGTCTGCATACATGTGGTATTGTACATTGAAAAATTTCAGAATTTTGGTTAGAGGCTCCATGAACAGGTTAAAGAGAGTAGATGATAAAGTGGACCCCTGAGGGACCCCTAAAGTGACAGGAGTGGTAGTGGACAAGGATTGGTTAACCTTAATTCTTTGAGTTCTGTTGTGTAGAAATGAGGCAAACCAATTTAAGACAACCCCCGATAATCCCATTCTGTGTTCAAGTAATTCAAGGAGGCTGTCATGTTTGACCGTGTCGAAGGCTGAGGATAGTTCTAGGAGGATTAGGAGGTAAGATTTGTTCTGATCTAGCATTTTAAGTCTGTCATCAACTATGTGGGTAAGGACTGTTTCTGTGCTGTGACCTTGACAGAAAACAGATTGGAATTGGTCAATGAGGTGGAACTGATCAATGTAATTGCATAGCTGGGTATGTACACATTTCTGAAGGAGCTTTGCCAGAGAGGGAATGGTGGAGATGGGACTGAAGTTATCGGGGTTTGTATGATCCACTGTGGGTTTTTTTTAGAATGGGGTTACCTGCCCTGATTTTAGGCAGTCCGGTAAAGCCCCTTGGAGTAGTGAAGCATTCACTATCTTAGTCCAGAGAGGGAGTAAAGAGGTTTTAATCTCATTGAAGATGTTATCTGGTAGAGGGTCGCAGAAGTGGTTTGACGGTTTAAGTGTTGTTAAGATATTAAGAATGGCATTTTCATCAAAGGTTTTGCAAGTGTCCCACGACGCGTTGTTTAAAAAAAAAAAAAAAAAATATTGAGAAAATAAAAGAAAGGTACAAGGCATTGTAAGAACAAACTTTGGGTCCACAATGACGATTTATCAAATGCGACACATAGTGTGTGCCGTGCGCACAGCCCACTTCGCCACACCCCCTGCGAAATACAAGGTTCGTCACAGTCATTTTTTTTTTTTTTTTTTTTTAATATATTTTTATTGATTTTCAAAACCAACCCAAAATACAATTACACATTAAAACATTATTCCCTCTCCTTACATGCTCGCGGCCATCAGCGCATCTCATAGTCTTGGTTGAGTGCACCACAGCACAATAACTCAGAGCAATTGCGAATACTACTCTCATTATCTAACATACAAAACTCAATAAATCCCGCCTTATCCCACCCTCCTACCCCTCCCTGCCCCTTCCACCGGTGTGCCCAATCCATTCACAATTCACTAGTAAGTAACTACAACCTGACTTGTGTACTGTTTCAGGTACTCGCAACCCGATGACTCGCTGACACACCCGCCCCCTATGGGATCAGAGTACTGCTACACCTGGGAGGCTCTCCGCTGCTCGTTCGCTGCCTCACGCGGCGGCGACCCCATTGTTGCTCCCGAGTCTGTGTCCCCCTCCGATTCCTGCTCAGGTACCTGCAGCGCTGCTACCAGTACCTCCCACGCCTGCGCTGCCTCCAACGATTTTACATTCTCTATGCGTGCTGCCTGCTGGAATCTGAGCGTGCCCTCACTCCGTGCCCACTTGAGTAACTCCGCCCTCCATCTCCCAGCCACGGGCCCACTAGCCGCTTTCCAATGGGATGTAATCTCTCTCTTGGCTAATACCAGTCCTAAATCAATGAACTTGCTCGTCACTTTTGTCTTAGGGGTGTGCGGGAACCAATGCAATAAGCAGGTGCCCTGGTCAGTTTCTATGTTTCGATCAGTCACCCCCGCAGTGTCTCAATCACAGTCTCCCAGTACCGCCCCAGTTGAGGGCAACCCCACATCATATGCTGGAAATTCGCCCCCTCCAGCCGACAGCGTGGGCACTTGGCGGTGTCCATGTCAAAATATCGATTAAGTCTGGCAGGTGTTAAGTATGCCCTATGCAAAATGAAAAAATTAACTAATTGAAACCTGGCATTCCTTGTACTTTTCCAGTTCCTCCGGACTAACAGCGCCCAGGTCTTCTCAGGAATTTCTTTACCTAGGTCCGCCTCCCATTTCCGCTGCAAATCTCGTAGTGGTTCCAGCTTCTCAGTCAGCATACACCTGTAAAGACACGTAATCGCTCTAAGGGTGCCCGCTGCCATTACCACATATTGACACGCCAGTGAGGTCAGCGGCTCCAATAGCCCCTCCTTCCAATGGCATTGTAGAGCTGACACGAGGGCAGAGTGCAGTAAATAATCTCCCGGGGAGGCCGTACCTATCCCGCAAGTCTTGGAATGGCAACAGCTCCCGTCGCCATAAAGATCGCCCACCATCTGCACTCCCAAGGTTTCCCACTGAGCTAGTGCTGACCAATCCCCGCCATGCGGGAGGGCCGTGCACATCCCCAGAGGGATCTCCGGAGCATAAGGACGAGCCACCCCCGCCCTGCGTTGACACCGATTCCAACAGAGTTGCAACGTCCTTTCTTCACCAGTGAGCTGCTCAAGACTTAACCGCTGTTGTAAAACAATAAAGGATAAGATGTGCCGTGGAACCCATCTCCCTCAGGACCATCTGGTCCCCGGAACTCCCGAGCCACCGCCTGAGTAAGCCACTGAAGCTGGGCCGCAAGGTAATATACTTCAAAATCCGGTACCGCCAGACCCCCATCATCCCTCGGACGCATCATCGTCGTCAGGGCCACCCGTCGCCTGCCATCTCCCCACAAAAACCCTCCCACCATGGCGCGGAGCTGCCGAAATACGGAGCCAGGGACCCAGATCGGCAGCGTCCGAAAGTAATACAAAAGCCGGGGAAGCGCCACCATCTTCAGGAGTGCCACCCGGCCCGCCACTGAGAGCGGCAGTGTGCTCCAAAAGGCAAAACTGCCCTTGAGGCCTCGCATGGCCTTTCCTAAAATTACCCTCCAGCAAGTCCTCAGGAGTATGATAAACATGAGTGCCAAGATAAGGCAGGCATCGAGATTCCCAGCGGACCCCTGCGACCTGTTCAAGCGCTCCCCTGATGGCAACACCGGGAACAAACATGTCTTCTGCCAATTCACCCCCAGCCCGGACACCCTACTGAACTTATGGAGCAATCGCCTCGCTCCCCCAAGGCCTCGTCCGAGTCTACAAGGAAGATTAACAAATCATCCGCATAGAGTGATATATACTGCGTGTCCCCACGAAGGGCCAACCCGTGGTAGTATATCCCCAGTCGGGCATGGGCAGCTAGCGGCTCGATGGCCAGTGCAAATAACAATGGCGAAAGCGGGCATCCCTGCCGTGTCCCCCGGCCCACCGAACAGGAGGGAGAAATCTTCGCTCCCGTACGTACACGAGCTGTCACCGACTGATATAGAGTCGCCGTCCATCTCACGAAGGAGTCTCCGAGTCCCATCGCTCTCAGAACCTCAAGTAAATACGGCCATTCCAGGCTATCAAAGGCCTTTTCAATGTCTACTGAGAGGATCACCTCCTCAGGGGTCATATGATGGTCCTCCCCAAAATACGTAAGAGGCGTCGCACATTAGTCGCCGTGGTGCGCCTTGGGATAAATCCCGCTTGATCACTATGGACGAGTCGCACCATGTATGGGAGGAGCCGCGTCGCAAGAATCCTACTAAGGATTTTATAATCAGTGGTTAACATGGACAGGGGGCGGTATGCCGCCCTGAGCAAGGGTCCTTGCCCGGTTTCAACAAAGGGATGATGATGGCCTCGCGAGCGGAGGCAGGCAATCGTCCCAGGGTCTGGGCCTCTCGGAAAACCGCCAGCAGTCTAGGAGCTAGTAGATCAGCATAGGTCGAATAAAACTCTATCGGCAGCCCATCGGTGCCTGGCGTTTTATTGCGTGCCATGTGCTTAATTGCTCCCCGTATTTCCCCTCTGTGATTTCCCGCCCCAGATTATCCGCCTGCGACTTTTCCAGTTGTGGTAAGTTTACTTCCGCTAAGAAGTCCTCGAGTTCCGCGCCCGATGTCCGGAGCCGGCTCTCATACAAATCAGAATAATAGTCTAAGAACAACCCATTAATGTCCCCTGAGTATAAACCGGGGTCCCGGCAGGCGATGTCAACGCCAATATAGGCGAGCCCCTAGGGACCGGGTTAGCCAACCAGGCCAGTAGAGTACCCGTCTTATCTCGCTCTGCATGTGCCCGCACCAGATATGCCTTGTGGTCGAAACAGCGCAGCCGTTCCACCTGTACTGCCACACTTTCCCTAGCCGCTGCAACCGCGTCCAGCGCTTCTGGGTTCCCATAGTGGGCTCGTTCCGCCTGCCGCAGCCGCTGTTCCGCTGTATCTACGTCAGAAAGGAGAGTCTTTCGTACCCCCGCCGCGTGGGATATGCATAGGCCCCGCACTACAACCTTAAAAGCATCCCATTCCAGTGCTATGCTCGACGCTGTGCCCTCATTTTCATGGAAGTAATGCTCTATGCCAGCCTGTACCCCCGCACGAAAGACAGGGTCTTCCAAGGCCTCTGGTCGCAAGCGCCAAGTGGGGACCAAAGGTCTCTCTCTAGTCCAATTTAGTGTCAGCAGCAAGGGGTTATGATCCGAAATCGTCCGTGCCAGGTACTCACTAAGACGGACAGTAGCATGGATATCCGGTGAACACAACACAGCGTCCAATCGCACGTGTAAGTCATGCAATGCAGAAAAGTAGGAATAATCCCTCTCTTCCGAGTGCTGCACCCTCCAGGTGTCTATGAGCCCCCATTTATCCTGCCAGTCTTGCCGGACTCGAGCCAACCTATGGATAGGAGCTCCGGGTAACGGGGGATGGGATCTATCCATCTGAATGTCAGTTACAGAATTAAAGTCTCCTCCCATGATCACTTGGCCAGTCAAGAAAGGCGCCAGTTTACCCGACAGCCGAGCAAAAAAGGCGGCCTGGTCCAGATTGGGGGCATACACGCTGCATAACGTCACCTCCTTACCGTCCAATCTCCCCATGACTGCTACAAACCGCCCTTCCGGGTCTACTAGCTGTTGTGTCAGTTGAAAGGGAACCCCAGCTCGTACCCATATCAGTGCGCCCCTGGCAAAAGCAGAGTAAGCCGTGTAGAACAGCTGCCCTCTCAACCTACGCCGCAGCGCCACCCCTCAGCTCGGTCGACATGAGTCTCCTGAAGAAAGGCGATCTGCACCCCCTGCGCACTAAATAGGCGTGTATCTTATATCTCCGCTGCATCGTGTGCATTCCCCGTACATTCCAGGTAATACATTTCAATTCAGGTAACATCCCCATATTGATGTCTTGTCCACATCCCGATAAGTACTCCCACCCGTGGCACACCGGTGGCACTAACTATTCCCAAACTAGAAACTAAAAATCCCCAACTAACCCTCCCCAGAATAGGTCCTAAAACTCTAGTACCCATCCAAACCTATCTCAAACTGTAGCCCTGGTCTCTACCAGGGGTCCACTAATGGATCGAAACTAGGGGGGGGGTGCCCCATAGCCGAGAAGAAGTGGGTCCCTACCGCCGTGGAACCTAACCCCACGCCCCACCATCAAGGTGATCTTCATACCATCCCAAATATTCCGCTGCAAAGAGGGTTGCTCCGGTCAGGTGTCCCCCCTCCAATCTATTCCCTCCTCCCGGTCTCGCTCTTTCTCTTAGGGGTGCCCATGTTAGTGCCTTTCTACACCCCACAGAACATATGGAACACAGTTACTTGAGTCAGGCATCCACAACCTCGTCCGCAGTCCCAGGAGTTACATGTGGCAGCAGGATACTCCCAGCATCAGTGCCATCAGAGTCTGCCCCCGCAGATCCCTTCTCCGAGTCCGTCAAGGCCGACGTCTCCCGTTCCTGAGCTCGGGATATCTCCGCTACGGCCTGCAGTGCTGACAATCTCTCCGTTTCCGCCTGTGTCACAGTAAGGCCCTGTGCGCCTGGGCGATATCGTCTAGTGCGTCTCGTGCGGCGCGAGCGTGGCGCCTCCACACTCCGTCCTGCACCACGGCCCGCCTCCCCCAATCCCGCTCTGTAGGAGTCCAGCCAATTCCAGGCTTCCCCAGGGTCAGTGTAGAAGTACGTGGCTCCATCCATCATCACCTTTAGGCGTGCGGGGAACAGCAGAGAATACTGGATACCTTCTTCTCTGAGCGCCCTCTTGACCTCCAAGAACGAGGCCCGATGGCGCTGCACTTCGAATGTATAATCCGGGAAGAGCGTCACACTGCTGTTATCCACCTTAAATGGGCCCATTAAGCGAGCTCTGCTCAGGAGCAAATCTCTGTCCTTATAATGGAGGAGTCGCGCCACCACCGGTCTGGGGGCCTCCCAGGCGCCAGCTGCCTAGCCGGGACCCTATGCGCCCGCTCCAAGGTGTAGAAGGGAGACAGGCCCTCCGGCGCCACCACAGCCCGCAGCCAGGCCTCCAAGTAATCAACCATGCTGGCCCCCTCCACGCCTTCCGGCAGGCCCACCACTCGGACGTTATTCCTCCTATTACGCCCTTCCGCATCTTCGGTCCTGCGCTCCAGTACCTGCAGTCGCCGGCGCACCTCTCCCATCTGGGCATCCAACGTCTTCTGTGCCGGCTCCAAAGTCTCCAAGGTGGTCTCGGTCTGCTTCACCCGCTCAGTTAACTTTGCGTGATCTGCTCTGAGGAGGCCCAGGCCCAGGGTCACCTGCGCTATGTCTTGCTGTAACGCATCCCTAGTGTCTGTGATAGCTTTGAGGATCTGGTCTACCTGTTGCTGCATCAGACTCTCCGGGGAAGCGCCACCTTGTCCTGCTGTCGATGTTCCGCCACGTCCACCTCAGGCTCCGGGTGGGCCCCGCCCTGCTTGCCCCGTAGCTTCCCCATGGGTTGCAATTCCCTCAGTTCCAGCCGTGGATGGGGGTACGCTCGCGTGTCGCCGATCTCAAACCGCCCGCTCAACTCCCCCACTCGCCAGAAAGCACCACGGACGGCCCACCACCTCAGCCAGGCACTCCCTCCAGGGTTCGTGGTGGTCCGCTAGTTGGCGCAAGCTCCTCTGACCACCCTACAATTTTGATTGGTGGGTCCTCCCAACCTGCTCCCTGTTTGCGTGTTCTTCCGCCGATACTGCCACAACGCGGCAAGCCCAGTCCCACCGCGGTATGCCCCGGTGGATCTGGGGATCCTGTCTCCGCACTTGTAAGGGCTGTGATCTGTCCGTAGGCTGCTACCCAGGCCTCCGAGCCGTCGCTTCTGGGGCTCAAGCGGTGGTCCACCTTGATAAAGCCGGGGTCTTCCCCAGGTGCGGGTCGCGGTAGCTCTTCCGCAAGGGGCAGACCTCCCGTCGCAGCTCGAGCCCGTAGGCTATCTCAGGGGGGCCCCCGTCCCCAACAGAGGTGCCTGTTCCGCCCCACGGCCCTCTGGTGCACTGTCCTGCCTCCCGCAGGAAATCCTGAGTGAGTGCCGGGAAATGGAAAGAAAAGGTAAGGAAAGGAAATGGGGCAGGCGGCTGATCACTGTCGCTGTCGCTCCTGCCCCCGTCTCAATGGGCCACCAGCCCTCCGGTCTCAGTAGGGGCTCTCCTTGCAAATCCCCGGCGTCGCCTTCCCGCTATCTCCCAGGCTTCGAGCTTGCCCGCCTCTCCACCTCGCACGCTCCTCACAGCTCCGTGCGATGGTCCCAGGAGTCCGCCCGACCTCGCAGAAACTCTCGGCCCCCAGTCACAGCACGGGCCACACACCGGTTCCCGCTTACTACCTGCAGGCTCCTCCGCCGGAATCCAGCCCGAGGCTCTTCAGCGCCGCATCGGCCGCGTCTCGCCCCAGGCGCCGGTATCACTCCAGCACCGGTCCCTTGGGGTCGGGATCAGACACCGCAGTTCCCGCAGCCCCTGGCTTCTCCCGCTGAGCCCCTCCAGGGCATGCAGGTTGGCGGCCGTCGGTGCGCGCTGGTACTTAGCTGCCGCGTCCAGCTCTCAATCGGCCGCCATTGTTTACGCCGCGCGAACCTCACGGTCTCCGCCGCTTACAGGCATTACAGGCCCGGATCCTCCCGGAATCCACTCTCCGAGCGTGCCGTACACGTTCAGGCTGACAGTACTTGAGTTGATGTGTACCACATCAGCCGGTGAAGGCAGGTTAAGGGCAGGATAAATGCTCGGCCAGCGGAGCCTCAGTCGGACGTGTCTAGTCCGCCATGCTGCCGGCCACGCCAAGGTTCGTCACAGTCATGAAGCATCGTACATTTAGGCATAATGGTATACAGAGTGCAGATCTACCCCACTCGGCCACGTGCACTAGACCAGGCGTGTCTGTCCGTTTAGGTCGGGAGAGTGACATCAAAACTAGAGACATCCCATATTTGGCGTCTATCACGCTGTAGTTCAACGGTAGGGGATACATAGATGTCGCCTCTATATCTATTCCACCTTCCCCACTTATGGTCCCATCTCTTGGGGCACCCTCTGTGCTTAAACACCTCCTTCTCGGCAATCATTGCCCTGTCCATGTCAATCGCCCAGTCCCTCAAACACGGGGCCGTTCCCACCCCCCACCTCTGCGCGATATTCCGTTTTGCAATAGACCACCCCATTGAGGCCCATGTCTGTTCAGCCTGCGTGAGGTCCGTTGCTTCCCACATGTTGAGGAGACACAGCTGGGGAGATGCCTTTAGAGATTTACCACACGTTCTCTCCATCTGCTTCGTAATCTATTCCCAATATTGTCGCACTTTGGGGCACTCCCACAGTACATGAAAGAAGGAGCCCGGCAGGTTACAGCACCGAAGGCACAGAGGGTCGGGTCTTCTACCCATTTTAAACAAGGTCCGGGCGTCGAAGTAGAAGCGGTGTAGGATTTTCAGTTGGACCAGGCGCAGTCTCATTGGGATGGCCACCTCTCTGGGAGAAGCCAGCGCATCGCGCCAGTCCTCATCATCTATGGCCCCCAGGTCTGCCTCCCAGCTCCGTCGCAAACGGAGCTTGGGGTCAGGACGGTTGTTCAGCAATTTTTTATAGGTGAGGGATATGGCCCTTGTGGGCATAGGGTCGAGTACCAGCCTATCCTCCAACGGGGTGGACTCAGGCAAAGACCGGCCCTTCGGTAAAGCAGTGGTAATTGCGTGGCTAATCTGCAGGTACCTAAAGGCCTCGGACTGCGCTAGTTGATACTTGGTCTGCATATCGGCAAACGTTGCCAATGTACCCCTAACCCACATATCCCCACTGTCGAAATCCCTATCATGTCCCACCTGTCAAATCCAGGGCATTTGCTGAGTTGACCCAGCATGTCGGGCTCCCAGAGTGGCGTGGCCTTAGTTAGTGTGTTGTTCCAGCCCCATTTTTGTTGACTCCATGCCAAATTTCCACTGTGCGGGCCGTGGGTCCAGTGAGGTGAAGTTTGCGGGGATTTGTGTAGAGTGCCCTATTGTATCCACCCCGTCCCAAGAGCCAGCGGTCTGTGCGAAAGTTCGGGTCATCATGCTCCCCGTGCGCCCATTTATTAATTGCAATCAACTGAGAAGCTTGATAATACAGCTTTATATCTGGCAATGCTATACTTCCATCGTACCACCCCATCGTTGACTTCTTAAATGCTATGCGTGGGACACGTCCCTCCCATAATAGCTCTCGCACTGTGGCCTCTATACTTGCGAAATAGGTGTCAGGGATCACGTTGGGGGAGCTCTGCAGTACATAGAGGAAACGCGGCAACGCCAGCATTTTAAAAAGTGCGGCCCATCCCAGAAGAGTGAGAGGAAGAGACTGCCAGTGCTTGACGTCAGATCGAAGACGGGTTAAGGGCATGAGCAAGTTAGACTCATGGAATAATATCGGGTCCGGGGTGATGAAGATACCAAGGTATTTGAAGCCCTGTGAAGCCACTGGTATATTGTACCCCTTAGGGTTACACGGCGGGTCACCCCATAGGACATAAAGCTGGGACTTAGTCCAGTTAATGGTATAGCCCGAGTGGGCCCCAAATATGCGAAAAATATGGAGAACTCGATTGAGGGACCGCGTAGGCGAGGCTAGATAAAGAAGGATGTCGTCCGCATATAAGGAGATGCGGTCCTCATGGTCCTCTGTCCATTTCAGGCCTCTGATCACCGGATCCCCCCTGATCCAGACCGCCAAGGGCTCCAATACCAGCGCGAAGAGAAGGGGTGACAGGGGGCACCCCTGCCTGGTGCCTCGCCGCAGTGGAAATGATCCAGATACATGGTTATTAACAATCACCTGTGCGGCAGGCTCAATTGCTGTTTGGAGATCACTTTTAATCTTTTTAGACTTTTCAAGAAAGAAGGAGGCAAATATGTTGCAGTTTGGCGGTGGAAGGGATCCCATTGTGCAGGGGTTGGGTTTTTGAGTAGATTGATGTTTGATAATTTCGAACAGTTTTCTTGGACGATTTTTGGCTTTGTCTAGTTGAACTCTGAAGAAATTTGCTTTGGAGTTTCTGACGTGATTATTGTACGTGTTCCTCAGTGATCGCAGGTGCTTGAGGTGTTCTAGGGACGGCGAGGATATCCACACTCATTCAGCTAGTCTCAAATTTCGTCTTTCTTCATTTAGGCTCCAATTGTACCATGATTTGGAGTCTCTGGTGGACAGTCTTTTTAGCTGTAAGGGCGCAACTGTATCAAGAATGGCCATCATGGAGTTGTTGTAGTGGTTTGTAAGGTCATTGACATCAGACATGTCCGCTGGAGGAGGTAAGACATTATTGCTGAGGGATGTCAAGTCATTAAGGTCTACGTCGTGAGTGATCCTTTTCCATTGTCTGGGTTTCTTAAGTTGTGGTTTATGTGTCCTCACTGATTCGGTGATGAGAAAGGTGATGCAGTGGTGATCTGTCCAGTTGCATAGGACGATAGATTCGAGTTGAATGGAGTTTGCTTAGCAATGATTTGGTCCAGGGTCGCACCCAGGTTGTGCGTAGGGCTGTCACAGATTTGGTTCAGGTTAAGGTCCACTAGAAAGGATTTTAGGCTGTTAACTGAGGGGTCATTAGGATCGTTCCAATTAAGGTTGAAGTCTCCGAGTAAGATCTGGGAGCAGTGTTGTCCTACGTTGGTAGTGATGATTTCCATGATTTGTTCGATGAACGAGAGGTTGTCGCATGGAGGGTGGTAGATCACGTGTAGTGTACATAGTGGTTTGTTGTTACTCGCAATGTTTATGCAAAGGTATTCACAAGCGGATAACTCGACGGTTTGCAACTGATTCACCGCGAGGTCCCTGTGGTGTATGCAGGCAATGCCTCCACCCAGTCCATTTGGTCTGTCTGATCTTATAATGTCACAGCTAGGTGGGACTAATATGTCTAGGATTGGTGCAGAGGAGTCATTTAGCCATGTTTCTGTTAGGAGTAAGAGGTCAAGCTTGTGGGCAAGGATGAGGTCAGCAATGTCCACTGCATGTTTCATGGCCGATCTGCAATTTAGAAGCATGCATTTCAGGTGTGATTTGGTGTCTACTGAGGTTGTCGGTACAATGGGGACCTGCTTAAGGTTGGAACTATTTACTTCTCTGAAGTTAGGCCTAGGCTCTCTGTGTGGGTTTGAGGCAATTGTTAGTATGGGAGTCAGGTTGTCTGGGTTTTTCGTGGTGTGCAGGATTATATGTGAGGAGAAGGGAGTGTATGTCATTGTCCGATAGCGAATCCTTAAGCCTGACAGGCCTCGTGGAGGCGTTGTGGTAGGGTATAGATTGCCATCTTGTGAGAGGGGGTGGTGAGATGGTTGCCAACCTGTTGTAAGGAGTGCCTGTTTGTGGTAGCCGTGAGTGGGACGTGTTGGGTTGGGGATGGATGTGCCTATTACTTTCTGGAGTCCTATTTGGCCATCCGTTATAGGCCAGCTCCGATGTGATATTTATTAGTCTCTGTAGATCAGACTTGAGTTGCTATAGGTCTTGTGTAATTTTGTCAGGTCTAGATTCTATTGAGGCATGGGAGCATGTGGTCGTGGTTTGGGGCAGAGGGCCGGGAGGTAGGGGGGTGCTCTGGATTGTGTAGTTGGGTTGGTGCTGGTCTGAGAGTGATGGGGAGGGGGAGGTCTGGCTGGAGATGGTTTAAGGCTTGTATTCTGGGGTCGGGGTGGAGGAGATATTTTCGTTGCTTTGTGACTCAGTGGCCCTTGTTGTCGCAATGATTTGTCGGCGTCTATTGGTTTGGTGATTCGATGGGAATGACTCTGGTCCATCAGGGGGTAAGGAGGAGTTGCTATTGTGTGGGCTGATTGCTATGGTGGGGTGTGTAGGGGTAAAGAGTGGACTGTTTAATTATGGCTAGCCTGGGCGAGGACAATATTTGGAGCGCCTGCGGGTCGTGTATAGATCTAGGATGATCTAGAAAGGGGGCTGAGTCCTTATTAGATACTGCATGTTTGATGATGGGGAAGAATTCGTTGAATAGATCTAGGTTGCGGTCTGATGACTGGATGAGGATTATCCCATTGTTATAAATGGAGATGGTTACTTTTTCATTGAAGGTGGGTGAGGGAGCAATGTATAGTCTTAGGCTGTGCGAGGTTTTCCTGGATGTAGAGATCAAGAGTGTCGAATAGATGGCTTTCCTCCTTTGGGCTCTTTTTTTTGTGTAGAAGATGAGATCATTTATTATGGTTCCTTTAGATGCGCAGTAGTAGGGGTCAGAGATTAGTGTTTCTGAGTGCAGATTGAGAAGTCTGTGTTTGAAGTTCTTGGAGGCCTTTTTTGTTAGATTGGGCGGGTATTTAATTTTATGGGCATTGCGGCCGTCGAATTCCAGGTAGGTGTCTATTGCATCGAGTGAAACAGGATCCATGTCTGATAGGGAGCTGGACGCAAATGGACTAATCAAAGAGCGACGGGATGTATTGTGATTGGAGTGGTGTATAGCAACATACTGTCAGAACTGGGAAAACGTCAGATAATGGATTAGATTAAGATCACAGGTTACTGGTCCGGAGAGTTCTATAGTCATTACTGTTCTGAGGACAGAGAAGGTGATCCTGAAAATGGTAGTGCGGACCGTCCTGGTCTATCTCAGGATGTGGAGTGTAAGTCGCTAAGACCGGCCATGTCGCTCCTCCTATGCTGAGCGGACCTAGTCTTACGACTGAAGTTGTGTGTTTGAGGGCACCTTTAAACCAGTTTTTATGTTGCTGGTAAGTTAACGGAACTTCAATGTCCTCGTATGGGATGTATTCTTCTGCTGGATCCACTTCAATGTATTCATGAAATAACTGTGTCTGTGGATCTGGGAATTTCACCTAGGAATAGAATACCTCTGATCCGAACACCTCGTGTGCCTCAATCACGAAGGTAACATGGCCACCTGTTGCAGGTAATCCATGTTCTAACAATTTTAGAGTTACTGCCTGTCTGCAGTTCTCTGTAATGTTAAGAGCGTTAGCAAATTCGTCTCCTCCCGTACTTCCACTGTTACTCGCAGTTTCAGTCATTTTGAAAGGAGAAGAAAGTAAAGGTTTAGGCACAATATAGGAACCTTTAATCCTTACAAGCTGGTCTAAAACCTTCAGCCAATACACAGGGTGTGCCTGCTCCGCTAAGGCTGATAAACCTTTCCACTTCAGACGTCTCTGGAAAATGTGAGTAGGATTGTCTGAGAAAGCACGACTGAACTACTCAGATTTTACTGTTAATGGAAGAACCAAACCAACGTTGGTGGCGCCATGTCGTGTAGTTCCTAGGACCCCCAGGACCTGCGCGTTTTGGATGACCTAAACTGAGGGCTTGGTGTGCAGACAGACTCTGGACACCCCATAGGATGAGTCAGCCATTAGACCAGCTAGCTCTTCAGTGCCACTATCACCCCCCTGTTGTTCTACAGCGGTGTCTGTAGTTTCTGGCAACCACTGAACATGACAACCCTGATTCCTCAGGTATCGTGGAAACCGTACGATATCTTTCGCTCAGTCTCTCGTGCTTGCTTTTCTCAGAATACACATAGAATGACGATTGGAACGGTTTCAATAATTATTTATTGGTCAAGCGTCAGTCTAGTATGAAACATGTTAGCTGTGACAATCAAAAGACAGGAGCAGACAAATGTAATCGCTAGTACCAATATCGTAAAAAGTAGATACATTTCTACCCTAGTGCTAATAAGATGAATAAAAACATATTATATAAAACAATAGCATTGGCATACTCCTACGATGCGTAGCCTACATAAATGTACCTAGCCTAGGTATGTGGGTGAAGCCTGTGTATGTAAATGTCAGGATAGATCCTAATGGAGCCAAGAATCCCCCGGGGAAGTACTTAACCCCTCACCTGATGGTTCTGAATGAAGGACCCCGTCTCTGCGTCGAGGATGGCACCCCGCAAGGCATGTGAGGTCTCTGCCTATCGAAGGATCAGCCTGCACAGTCTCGGTCCAGCCTGGAAGGAATTCTCCTCTGGTTTGTAAGGGGGAGTGAGGGTCTTTTATACTAAAGTGGTCACTCCAGGGTTTTTCCAGAATCGATATGTTTTTTAAACATTCACTAATCCTTTGCTAATCCTTTTCTAAACAAAAACACTCATGCACAGCTGGCTGTTGGCCATGGATGAAAAAAGTGGTGACCCTTATACAGAATAAATCTACCGTGCCTGGGGACATGTTTATGTACGTCAGGTACAGGGATTAAGATAGGATATCGAGAGCCTGGTTGTCGAAGAGACAGAAGTATGCTACTAAGTAAAAGGTCATCTGTGTTTAGGACCGTTATGTCGTGTGGATGGGACACAATGTATGTAATCAGAAACTACATGATGGGACTATCCTAAAGAACATGACACTGGAGACTGAAGCAGACGCTTGGTGTGACCTTAGGCGAGGCTCTTCACCTGCATGTGCCCTAAATTGTGTTTCCTCAAGGGTCTTTCATATGTCCTAGTGTAATCCTGGCTCTGCAAATCTGTATTGTCTCTACGAGTGGCTTCAACAAGTCTCTTCATCTTCCTGTGCCTTTAAACCCAGCTCTCACCTTGATTCCTTGTGTGACTACAGGCAGGTCTTACCTTTGCCTGTTTCCATTCTAACCCATGACTCTGCCACTGACTCTGTTTACCCCAGGGGAATTTTTTACCCGCTGGGTACCTTTAACATTTTGGCTCTGTCGCTGACTTCGTGACTACATATGCTTTACTTTGTGCTCCAAATTCCGGCTCTGCCACTGGCTTGTTGTGCTTCCTCTGGCAAGTCACCTCGCTGCCTTGTGTCTCTAACTACACCCCCAGTACCTTCAACCACACCTCTGAAACTGACTGCCGTACTGATCTCAGGTGAGTTCTTGCTTGCTGTACTACCATAGCTGCCAAGTGACCTTATGTCCTGTGTCGAACAGTTTGCCAACAACTAGACTGCATTCTGGGACTCATAGTTTACTTGTTAGCATTTTGAGTATGGGTTGAAAATCTGTTTCTTGTTCTGTTTTCTTTTGGCCTTGTGACATTTATCTTTGAATTTTAGACTCGTACCTGCCATCAGAGTCATGATGGTTCTATTGTAAAATAGTAACTCTTCCCCAAATTAGAGATATTATAGATTTTAAAAGCCCAATTTGGCTATGTGATTTGCACAACATGATTGATTCCTGGGGGAAAAAGTTATCACAGCGTCGTCTTTTCAGCACAATTTTGTCATGTTTATGGAAAAATGTTTTTTGCAGTAAGAATTCATCCTATTGCTGCTCAAAATTTACTTCTTTCTGTCGTACCCACTTTCTTTGTCCCTGACTGCCTTTTCTTAGTGGCATTAGATGAATAGTGTCAGTCTGGTCCTGCAGGATTGTTGTGATTCATTCACATCAATTTTAATAACCAGCCAAAAACACAAATCCACCCAGCACAATTTCACAAATAACAATTCCAAACCAACCCACATAATTCCACTCCACACCACATACACCCACTCCACTCCAAACCAAAACACATGGTTAAAAGATTGTCATTTACAACACCAATAGTTCTAACTCTTGCAAATGCGAGGCTGATTGCATTGCAAATGCTTATTATATATGGTGTTAATAAGAAGCAGCCAAGCTGGTACCCAGAAGAGGAATGCCACCATAATACCACGAGTAAGAACTGAGAACGTAAAAACAATTATGTGTAATACCTAATAATAAAAAAAAAAATTAAGGATTGACCAGATCAAAAAATAATATAAATATATAAATGAGATTGCCTGTGGCTGCAGCACGACTGAGTCACGGAAGCGATGCTGGAACCGTGCAAGCTGAGGACGCCAAATACTAAGTAGCTCACAACACGGTAGACAAAGATCTAAAAAGGCGTCTCCAAGATGGCATTAGCAACAGATACACCAATAAGCAGTTTAATACAAATGTATTTTACGAATTACTAGCATAAGATGCATGGTGTGTGTCACAGTGCAGGTTGTGACCTGTTGTCCCTGCAACCATTATCTCTATCTGCAACCAGACAAAGTAGGCCTTACAGTGTTTTTTATTTATATTTTATGCAATGATTTCTATAGTGTGTCCACTCTGCATTGCTAATGCACTACAAAGAATGTTACCCTTTGCAAATGGTTGACTGTCACATCACATGAGGTTGGATTAAAATGAAGTATTCATTCTTGAAATACAGGAAATGTGAACTTGATTTAGATGAGAGGCAATATCTTAGCATAAACAATTCAAGCAGAATCAGTAACAGAAACCACATCAAAGACAGACATTTGTATAATAACGTTTTCTGGTCTTTTTATTCTCTGATGTGCTTCATAAGATACAACCAGCCAACTTGGGCTTCTTCAGGGCAGATAAAAACACAACGAGGAAAGAGGTGTATCCTCAAACGTTGGATCGAAAAAGGTTGGATCGAAAAAGGTTGGATCAAGTCCTAAAGCATATCGATGAAGATCATGGTAGAGAAATAGTCCAAAAGTATACGTAAAATTAATGTACATCAGACGGTATTAGCCGTATATGTATGCGGAGCCGTGTCCGGGAAATGTTCGATAGGCAGCAAAAAGTTTCCAATTTTACGTATACTTTTGGACTATTTCTCTGTATTTCTGTCTTTGATGTGGTTTCTGTTACTGATTCTGCTTGAATTGTTTATGCTAATATATTGCCTCTTATCTAAATCAAGTTTACAGTGTTATATTTGTGGTCTATCAGCAGCGGACCATTTGAGGTGGGCAATATTGTCAATAACATAGTGACTAGTCGTGGTGGTGCAGTCATCTATGACCCAGCTGCTCTTTTCTCGTTTTTTACAGGAAATGTGAGCCTGTAAGTTGCATTGAGCATGGCAGCAGACTCCTATTGGTTGCATGAGGGGCTAGGTCATGAGTCCTGTTTTAAATCTGTCAGCATTAGTCGACCTGGGCTGTCAGCACATTCTCCATGCTAAGTGTGCGGAATAACTCATTTTATCAGGTAGCTGCTTCTTGACATCCTTTGAAAGACATGGATACAGGCTCTGATGCCTGCCAGAAGTGGCGGTTTGAAGTTCGCCATGCTCCTTCAGCATGGTATGGCTTTTCACTTCAGTAGAGATGTGATGGCCATTTTTTGGGTTTCGCTTGAGTTGTGCTTGTGAAATCTCTTGTATTTAATATATCTTAAAAGGGGGCTCTTATCAGTTCCCATAGCCGAATGACTGTGTTCGTTCGCTTTTGTGTGGAACTTTTTTTTTGTTAACTTCCCCTGGTTGCACGCATTTGCGATACTTCTACTAAAGCTGTTCACACTGTTTAAGCCCCATTCACTGTCAAGCTAAGATCTCCTCCCACGGAAAAGGCAGACAGCTTCTAACAGTATGCTGGAATGCTTGCTTTTTATTACTTAGTTGTGTAAAGCAGATGCTTTAGCCTTAGATCGTTTGTGGCATTTCCTGTTCATGCCTCAGTATCTTTCTTTGCATTTTGTAGGCATTATTGGATTGATTTTTTCAACTTTATCTATTTGGTCATTATGTTCAAATTCTAAATGTTGAAATAAACATTGCACGTTAAAAATAAAGTTAATATACAAGACCTATGCTATATTGTACTACTAAACAGGCAGCCACAAGTGCAGTTACCTTGCAGACAGCAGGGTCATGATTTGAATGGTGCAGCAGGTGCAGTGGCACCGGGGCCAAAAGTTCTAGGGACCCCACACAACCCAAATTATTGCTAAAATGTAAAACTAAACAGGCGATCACAAGTGCAGTTACCTTGCAGACAACAGAGTCATGATTTCAATGGTGCAGCAGGTGCAGTGACACCAGGACCAAAAGCTCTAGGCACCCCACTAAATACCTAAAATTGCTATTTTACTACAAAACAGGCAGTCACAAGTGCAGTTACCTTGCAGACAACAGGGTCATGATTTGAATGGTGCAGCAGGTGTTGCAGCATTGGGCCAAAAAGTTGTCAGGAACTCCTTTAAGCACCTAATATTGCTATATTTTACTACTAAACAGGCAGTCACAATTGCAGTTACCTTGCTGTTGAAAGGGGCTTGAGTTAAATGGTGCAGCAGGTGCAGTGGCACCATTGCCAAAAGTTGTCATAACTCCACTAAACACCAAATATTGCTTTATATCACTACTAAACAGGGCGTCATAAGTGCAGTTATCTAGCAAGAACTAGGGTCATGATTACAACAGTGCAGCAGGTGCAGTGGCACCGAGACCAAAAGCTCCCATCACCCCACTAAACAGCTAATATTGCTATATTTTATTCCTAAACAGGCAACCACCAGTGCAGTTACCTTGCAGTCAACAGGGTCATGATTTGAATGGTGCAGCAGGTGCAGTGGCACCGGGCCCAGAATTTGTCATGACCTCCTCGAAACACCTAATATTGCTATATTTTACTACTGTTACAGGCAGACACAATTGCAGTTATCTTGAAGTTATGAGGGTCTTGATCTGAATTGTGCAGCAGGTGCAGTGGCACCAGGGCCAAAAGCTCTGGGGACCCCACTAAATGCAGAATATTGCTAAACTTTACTACTAAAAAGGCAGTCACAAGTGAATTTATCTAGCAGGCACTATGGCCATGGTTTCAATGGTGCTGCAGGTGCAGTAGCACCGGGGCCCAGAGTTGTCAGAACTCCTCTAAACCTCAAATATTGCTAGTTTTAACTACTAAATAAGCTGTCACAAGTGTATTTACCTTGCAGGCACAAGGGTCATGATTTCAGTGGTGCAGCAGGTGCAGTGACACCACAGCCCAAAGCTCTAGGAACCCCTCTAAGCACCAAATTTTGCAATATTTTACTATTAAATAGACAGTCACTATTTCGGTTACCTTAGAGGCAATAGTCGTGATTTGAATGGTGCAGCAGGTGCACTATCACCGGGCCCAAAAGTTGTCAGAACTCCTCTAAACACATAATATTGCTATTACATAAATTGATTCTAATATTTCCCTCTTTTATTTCATTTTTCAAAATTTTATTACGTACCCGCACTATACCACTAGTAACAACACAAAATATTGCCTTTGTACATAAACAAGTCATAACACTTTAACAGACTTTCTGTAACAATATTGTACAACTACTCACCAAGCGACAACTTACAACTAAAAACTGCTTATTATTAATCAAATAGGCGAAACCTAATACATTTACCAATTCTTGTCTTAAAATGTTGTATTACTAAAGTCTTCTTTCGCATTGTGATGTAAACCTGTGTATAGCCCTTTTCCAATATGCTGTTTTCCTGTTTAATTTCAAATAGACTTTTATTCTGTCCCTTTGCCTGTTAAGTGTTTTCAGTGTTCAAATTAAAGACTTTTATTGATTTTGCTCCACTCTAATCAATGGCTCTATTGCTTTTCGTTCATTTGAAAGTTATGAAAAGGAAAACAACTCTTGATTCTTTTGTAACAGCCATCACGGATTTCATCTCAATATCCTCAGTTTGAAGCTTGACTTTTATTGCCGTCTGTCTCTCTTTTATAATGTCCTTTTTATTGTACTTCACATATTATTATACAAGTCGACGTTTCAAATCTCTGTGACAAAACATGATTTTACTATTCACTCCGACACACAAATGTAAATACTGTAGGTGGTTAGTCTCGCACTGCTCGTTTTATTTGGGCCACAAGCATACCATTTTGAATCCAGATGTGCACTTTGTTTTCGATTTTGTGTAAAGCATCTTTTAGCTGTATGTTACTGAAAACCTGCCGAGGACAACACCTCAAGTAGGCTTTAGGCCAGCCCCTTGCTTACTATTGGTTGGCTTTCCTGTCAGTTTCATTTACTCGCTTATTATTCAATGGATTTCATTCCTATTTTTGTGTTTGCTCCTCCCCCGGAGTATAGCTTCTTTACCATTCTTTTGACTGGATGGCTTCCATCCTTCCACTGCTCTCATCCAGGAAACTACTTTTTTTTTCTTTTGTATTTGACACTCCATGGGAGGTGCATGTGTTTGCTTGCTCCCTCACTTATCTGCTGCTTCCCACTTAAATCCACAGCCACCTCTGTGCTCCCCATGCTGCTCTCCCATCTGCAGCTCATCTGCTGCTTCGTCCATCCCTCCCAATCAGGCTTTACCTTTTAAATTTTTTTCGGCCCTTCCAACCCCCAAGCTTGAATATTGATTCCCCCGCCTCTTACTTACCCTGCTGAGCTTTTGCTTTTCATTTTTTCCTCAACCCAGCTCCTATGTTACCCTTTGCGCTTTCTTTTAAGCCCCTAGCAGCATTTACACTGCCCCAAACTGCTCTACCATTGCTGCCCATCCCTGTGGCATCCTTTTTTAACCTTTGATTATTATAAAAAAAAAATTGGGTCAGCTCAGCAGCTGCAGTTTGTTGCCAGACCTGCTCCTTTTTAGGTGTCGCCTAGCGACGCAGCGCATGCGCTGCTCGCCTTGGCGAGATCTATTGTTGTGGGTTTTGCATCCGAAGGGGGACAGGAGATGTGCACGCGCCCGGACAGGCGATGTGCATGCATAGGGCTCGCGGCGTTTCAGCACAGCGCGCGCATGGCGCGCTTTCACTTTACCTCCCTCCCTCCCCCGTCGGCTCCAGATCATCTCGGAAGCTCCCTGGGACCCTGCACGGCGTCAGCAGTCTTGGAGCTTATGCTGCCGCGCCTTTTATTTCTCTGGCGCGGCTTATGTCAGTAACAGGACACTCACTGTATACTGTATGAAATGTATACTAAGGCACAGTGCTTGCATTTTCTCTGCGACTATTACAGCCATGTTCCATGTCATATGTGAAAGACAGTGTGACACCGCGTCACCTGAATCTTCTGCGCGCTAACAATACACAGTCAACCTGCGTCCCAAAGAGAAACATCCACCGTGCCCTGGAAACAAAGACTGCTGCTGCTGACCGCATTGTAGATAGAAATAACTGTCCATTCACCCCGTCGGGTGAAATGGAGGCCTTTTGTCTGCTTCGAGGGCCCTATATATAAGGGACGCATGGAGCCGGTGCACACTGCGTTGTGTTGTACGTACCAAGCTGCAGAAACAGAGCAGAGGTAAGTGAGCGTTCGTCTTCTGCATGTTGCAATGTACAGGCAGTTCTAAAATGGCATGTCAAAATATTGTAACGGTGGAATGCGCAGATAGCGTGAAAGAGAAATAATTCATTTTTAGGTCGAGCCTAGACAGCGCATGCGCTGTCGCAAGACCTAAAGTAAACAGAATATAGAGGGTAACCCTGCCTGCCGCTTGTCATTGGTTCATTCACGGGTTGCTCTGCTTTCGTGGCTCATTATTGGGTGGTGTTCCGAAACGTCACTTCCGTTTTAAGGCAAGCAGCACGAACCAACTACAGCTTAGTTACGCTGTAGGTCTGTATCTGCTTCATATAGGGACTACTTTGGGATTTTAAAATTGCTGTGGCGCACTCTTCTCAGGCCGCCAGCTCATAAGTTTAATATGCAGGGCGCACGCTTTCATTACTCATTTTTCTTTTTCTCTTATCAAGAGCTGGCCCTTGCTTGGAGATCCCTGGACAAAACCATATTTGCCCCCCTCCCAATCGCCCTCTTTAATTGTCAATGCATTGAAAGTTTCGAGTAGCAGGGAGCAGGTGAAGGGGGCAAAATATGGTAGCGCCATAAAAGGAAAAAACACACACAAAGAGCAGACATGGGCGCAAACAGCTTTCAGAAAAAGTGCTTAAACGCACTTTTCTTAAGGCCGAATTTATGGGGAGATTGTTGCAGTGATCCTGTAGATCGGCGCGCTCAAGGGGGCGGAGGGGGGTCCTTACTGTTTGGAAATCCCAAAGTACGCAGATCTCCAAACAGCACTAGTTAGAGGAGCCACCTATGCTATACTTGTCCTCGGGCAGCACTAGTGCGACGCATCAGAAACACCAGTGGCATGACCGTGGAGCTGAGAAAGCCACAGACCGCAGCGCAGACGCCCACACACAGACAACACCAAATCCGTGCCACTAGAGGCATCCGAGCAGCCGTCCCAAAGAAAAACCTAGGTAGAACCAGCGACAGAACTAGTGAGAAGAAGTGTGCGTCAGCGACGGTGACATGATGCAGCCTTAGTAAGAGACACTCAGCACTGCACTAGAGACAGTACAAGCGTGTGTACCAGAAACGGACCCTGAAAGCACCGGTGAATGAGACAATCTTGCACTAAAGGCTGCACTGATGAGACCGACGGACAGAAAGGGACCCTACGTTTAGTGACTCGGTGGCGTTGCGGCTATCCTGTGAACTCCTGCTTGCTGCCTTCATACGGTTGTCGGTCTCTCTGTTTTCACGGTTTCTCCCCCCGTACTCCTGTGATCGCCAACCAGAAGTATTTTATGCACCTGGTATGAGGAAGTGTGCTCTGGAAAATTTGAGCAGAGAGGAAGTCACGCAGACTAAGAGGGAGGGAGGAGAGTTGGGGTCATTACTTCACCCCCCCCAAACACACACACCCACAACTCTGCACAGATGTGTGAACATTCACGTGATTTCTTTACTGTATTAGCCAGATGTTGGATCCAATCGGAACACAACAAGGGTAAAAAGAGTGCAGTTCGCGTGGGTGGGCGAGTTTAACGTACATAACGAGAGTGCGTCTCTCGCAGGGCCTTAACAGGGCTATAGTGCAGTGAGCATCCAGAGACAGTGCAGCGAGAATCATAACAAGCTCTGACAAAGCCAGTGGGTCTCGACTTTGGGATCTGTTAGTTTAGTCACTGGATTTTAAACTATGTTGTGCAGCATCTCCGATGCTTGCAGACGGCTAAAGAAGACGAAATAAGCCCACGGCGTGGTGCTCTACGTCATTTTGTTGGTGCTGAAGGAACAGACGTGTGTAGGGAGAAGGAACAGAGCAAATAAATGTGTGGGGACAAAATAGACAAGTACACAAATGTCTGTAGTGTTCAACATGGCAGCCCGCCTTTTTACAGCCTGTTCCTAATAACACACTGCACACATTTCTCGCTATGCAGGAAGCGTGGGCTCAGTCAAGACAAACTGTTCGGATACACTAAGAAGAAATCCTCAAAGCTGGTATGCAGGTTAAAGGCCTTTATCTTCTATGCATCACTCAGCCACCACTAAAACTTCATAGCAGTTTTACCACCAAAGAGGTCGAGTTGTTTGCACTGGATTGTACCCCTCTCCCTTTTGGGGTAGCCTCAAGACTGATTTGTGCACGGTTGCTCCTGGTCTGTAATGACACTGAGCAAAAAAGAAGAGTGGAATGCAGCCTCTTTTTAGGTCTGTAAGCACTATTTTCTTTAATGCGTTTCACCTACTGCAGGCACAACATGCTTTCCTGCTTCATTCAGCGCGCTTTCACTTTCCAAGCAGCCCGTCCGTGGCGATCGAGGTCTCGCATTTACAAGAGTTTGAGCTATTGGCATTGTAAATGACAATGCCTTTTATTTATGTTTTAATTATCAAAACAGATAAATAAACGGCATTGTCATTTACAATGCCAATTGCTTAAACTCTTGCAAATGCGAGACCTATTGCATTGCAAATGCTTGTTTTAAAATGTGCTTTTGAGGATTTAGGAAGTGCCGACGTGGTCGCAAATGCGTCAGAGTATAGGACATGCATACTGCCAGGAACATATGGCTGAGTGAACTGAGAGCTCGCTGTTCACATATGCCGTGACATCAAATTCACGTTACGAGCTTAAAACTCAGCCAGGCTAACCCATGCCTATATTCCCCCAAGATGGGAAAACCGAGCAACATCAGATTGAGCAGCAACAACACTTGCCATCCAAAGTGCTTAGAAACAGTAGAGTGTGGTAGTAAACGCTATAAGTTATAAGATGTATACAACCGTGATGGAGAGTCTTTTTTATGCTTCACGGTCTGGAGACCCCAACAGGTCAATGTCTAGAGTTACCTATTGAGGTGTACTACACTCTCACTACTCGTCCTCTTACTAATGTGTGGCCATTTCTCAGGACATATATTGATATTACAGTTGATCAATGACAGCCTACAGATCAGTTTACTCATGGGCAGGGTAAGGTGGCCTAAACTCGGGTACTTTGTGGCTTGTACTCTTCACACACCATCCATTTGACCTCCACACCAGATGTAGAATTCATGTTGCTCAAAATCCATGACATTCTCACATCAGTGGGTAAGAGGGAACCTGTGCAAGATGGGAAGTCAGACTGGTCAGGGAGGCCCATCTGTAGATGGACAGGAAATCAATGCCCTTCACTCAAGAGTGTATCAAAGGAAAATGTACGGCAGGCTAGTAAACAGACTCCGAAGTGATTGTACCCAGGGCACACAAAGAGTGGCAGTAAACATTAACTGGATTGCAGCATATGCCAACGTCAGGGCAGGGGGCAGAGAAAAGGGAGTTAGAGAAGCATTTCATATCAAACGCTAGAATTCTTGGCCTTCCTCCAGTGCTTAATTTGTAAATTAATACGTGCCAGGGCCCTGACCAGGAAGCCACTGCAGCTTGCACCATCCATCACCCCTGTCATTGCTGCCAAAACAACTACTAACCATCTCTCTCGCCTGTAAGTGCGACAGTTCAAATTAATGACATGTTATTGATTTTGGAATAAAATCAGGAAAAGGAGGTAAACTATCCACAAAATTGTAAGTTGAAACAAAAATGACTATAAAATAAATTCCATCTGTGTTTGAAAGCTTAAGTTTACATCAAGATATATTCCAACAGTATGAAAAGATTAAGATCGCCGAGGACAGGTTGCCCCATCCAGAGTATTCAGCTGGTGGGCCGAAGTCGAGTAAAAGTTCTCAATGACACAGATCTATACATCAACTTTGCTGCCATTTTGTGTAATATAATTAATAAACATTCAAGAACGAATTAACAAAACACAAGATGATGTGCGACTAGTTTGTAGGGAGCTTGGTCATAATCTCTAAACAAGCATTTGCAATGCAATAGGTCTCGCATTTACGGGACTTTGAGCTATTGGCATTGTAAATGACAATGCCTTTTATTTGTGTTTTGGTTTTTGAAACATAAATAAAACACATTGTCATTTACAATGCCAATAGCTTAAACTCGCGTAAATGCGAGACCTATTGCATTGCAAATGCTTGTTAATATGTGCTTTTGTGCACATCTTATTCATTTGTTTAATTTACCGCCCCAAAATGGGCATCTGCCATCTTGGAACGGTAAGTAAAAAACAAAAAGAGATTGCGGCTGCATCATTGCTGTATGCTTGCGTGCATAGTGATGCAAGCGCTTGTTAATGACACCATGCAGGACCGCCGTAGCTTCATGATTGATACAAGTTCATGCATGATAACAGATTTGCACGTACACTTCACACTTTTTTTTTTATCTTGACGATGCCAATTAGGATCAGCAAACAAGCATTCTTTTTTTTTTTTGTCCGTGTCGAACAGCATTAGCTAAAAGCATTGCAAAGCCAAAAGATCTGCATTAGCAACGCCAAAAGAAGAAACATATTTACTTTGCTGGTGCTTGTTTTAACTGATCTTGCGTGCTGTTCCAGGCTATGACTTGCTCCTTTGCCCACTGTTGCACGTTTTGCCATACTATTTCAAATGCCTGTTCTGCTGGTCATTAGCTTAACATGAATACATTCAATTTAAATAGTGGCTCAACTATATTCCAGTATTTTACATCCCTGTGCTCATGTTTCCCTTTTGAATCTGTTTCTCCCATTTGTAGCAAGCAATTGAACAGAAGAGAGGCATATCTGGATACAGCGACACGCAGGAAGAGCTTGAGAGGGTATCTGCATTGAAGAGTGAAATGGATGAAGTGAAAGGCCGAACCCTAGACGACATGTCTGACATGGTAATTTTTGCATATTAGAATTCCTCTTTGTTTCTGTGTCTGTAACTCCACAGCCAGAACCTCTAGTACTTTAATGCAGAGAATTAGTAGCATGAAGTATATTAAAAGTTGTTTCTGCTTGTACTTAAAATGCACCAACCCTAGAGTTCATTCCTTTGCCCAAGTTCTTAAAAAGAAGGCATCCTGTTTTGATTGTACACCCTAAACATTTTAACGACACTTTTGGTAGTTTTTCCTCTGTCCTTTTTTACCAATTGTGTTTACATTTACATGTCACAAAGCCATTTCAACCTGAACATCACAAATGTTACAGTATATCCACAGTAAAAAGTATCAAAATTTCAACTATCAACTGCACCATTTTTTGTAGCATCATTATAAACCAACTCAGTTGGAAGAAACACCGTTATTAATTCTCATTAGTTTGCATCCTCTCTGATGAAGGCTACGCCCAGATCGTCGTTTCATCTCAAGCAACTATGCCAAGACACAAGCCAAAGTCCGCTTTTGCGTGCCATCCATTGCTGCCTGGATGAAGTCCAACTAATTAAAATGTTACGGTGGCGAAACAGACATACTTATTTATGTTCAGCAAGCTGTCCTGCATAGGTCTTCTTTCTGCTTGCCAGCGGACCTGGGTCTTACATCCACCCATGCCAAGTCTGCCAAAAACTTATAGGAGTCTTTTTGGACCAGGAACCCACGACTACCCAAGTTAATCATGGCTATGCAGTCTGTTTTTAAATCTTGAAAATGTTGCTTTAAGTCTTCTTGTGGCCCCCCTGGTTATCCAAAAAACGTTGCCAGGCTGACCACTTAATGCATTAACTTCATGTAGTCCAACCTAGACCATCCCCTCTGTCCTGTCTGCTTCTCTATCCCCCAACATCTCAGGCATCTCCATTGGCTCCCTATGCATAAGCAGTCCCTTTTTAAAACTTTATGCTATGCTTTTCCCATAAAGCCCTTTACAGCATTGGATCCACCAATCTGAATAAGAAAGTGATAAACACGGGGTGGCTCCTTTTCATACCTAGCTGTGAAAAACTGTGATGAACTTCCACCATCACTACGGCCAGCTGTCCAGTATTTCCCTCATCTGCTAGAGACATCTATCCGCAGATTCCTTACTTTAGAATCCTCCCCCAGGTGCGAGACTAGATCCGGAAACTTTTTCCCCACAGCATGTCCGCGTGCAAGCAGAGGGCGTCGCGAGACTCTGCATCAACGTCGTCCACCGGATGTGACGTCGACAGAGTACATGTAACTCTTTCGCCGACGTGCTGACGTCAGTTCCTTCTTTTCCGCGCTCGCAACGCGGATCCGAAGCAATTAAGGCCGTTTTTTCAGACCCATCTTGATGCCTTGTCGAGAGAACAGTGTGCTATTTTCAGGCTGTCGTCTGGATTCAAGACTTGCAGGACTTGCGATAGGCAGATGTCTATCACGGACCCGCCTACAGTCTGTTTATAGTGCCTCTGGGAGCACCACGACTCCGAGGAGTGCTGTTTCTGCCAGAGTCTTCGACCAAAGGCGTTGAAAGAGCTCCACATCAAACTCCTGGCTGTGCGTTTTTCTGAAAAAGTGCGTACTCGTCATCCTTGGCCGACGTCCATAGAACGGTCGAGGAGTCTTTTGGGTTTGAGCTCGCCTCCGTCTACGGCGCTGAAGACTCCAAGAACACAACGACTGAAACGTAAGTTGGACGCCATCTCCCAACGTCGGTTGTGGAGCACCTACAGGAGACTTCATCGCGCCTCCCTAAATACCCTGGAGTGGGGCGACTCTAGAACTAATAAGGGAGCATCTTTTCTCCCTGCAGAAAGGTTTTGGTCATCAGTCTCCCTTTGGTGCGGCTTCTGACCCCAAGGAGACAGGACGTACTCTGACTGGGTCTCCAGAGGCAGGTTCGCCTTCGACAGTAGTTGGAGCCTCCGAATCTGGAGTTGGATCCGAGACTGAGCCGGTGCACAGGCCTCCAGGCCTCACACCTTCGGCGTCTATCCAGCTGCTGGAGTCGACGCCGGCGGTCGACGCCGAACCGGGTGCTTCTCTGTCCAGTCGGACTATGTCGGCGGTGCCAATTGACGTCGATCTGGCTCCGGTTTCCGACGTCGAGACGATGGTGCAACGGCGGCAGACGGCGCCAACCGCAGTGCCGGCATTACTGAGCTCTCCCACTGGTGTTGTTCAGGTCTTTCCTGATTTTCCTACAGGAGTAAGCCAGTTAGACACTGAAAGGAGTGGTGTTGACCAGCCTCCTGTGTCTGAGGATTGGCTAGCTGACCTGGGAGAGATTAGCACCCTAGAAGCCTTCCCAGTTTCAGAGTTACTTTCTTCACCTCGTTTGGCGACGGAGTAGAGTACCTCGTTGGCTGAAGTGCTAAAAATGGCGGCTGTGGTACTGGACTGTCAATTTCCAGTGGTGGAATTGTCCATGGATTCCTTGATAAATATTATACATCAGGGTAAGGTGGGGTGGAACCTGTGCTCCCCTTTAACAAGTCCCTGTTTGACCTTCTTTTGGGAGACTGGGCGAAACCTGTATCAGGAGCTCCAGTAGACTGAGCGGTGAGGCATAGGCACCGTCCTGCCCAGGGGGACCCTCATTGTCTCTTGAGACATCCCACTATGAAAGGGCTGGTGGTCCAAGCTGCTACAGCTTCCTCAGATATTGATGCACTTCCATTAGTTCCATCAGGCAAGGAGGCCAGATGGTTGGAGAGTTGTGGAAGGAATATATTTTCTTCTTTGAGCTCGGCTTTGAGATCCATTAACAACTACGTGTGTTATAGGTAGGTTCTCACATGCCTTGTGGGATTGTGTGGCGCAGAAACTACCTTCTCTCTCAGAAGATGCCAGGAGGGAGTTGTTGCAAGTAGTACAAGATGGTCAGGAGGCGGCTAGATTTACTATAAAATGTTGTATGGACACTACAGAGACTGTGGGATGAGCTATGGCTCAGTCGGTTGCACTGCGCAGGCTTGCGTGGTTGCGTCAGTCAGTGTTTCCAGAGCCTGTACAGGAAAGCCTTAAAGATATGCCATATTGATGTTGTCCATTTGCTTGGTGAACAGGCTAATTCGGCCTTGAGACGATTCAGAGCGGGCCGGATTGATAAGTCCACTTGAGTTGTTTTTGCAAACTTGAGTTGTGTATTGTGTAGAGAGGTATCTCTACACATGATTAAACATGATGTGTTTCCTTGTCATGCCCAGGTTGGTGTTGCTTGAGTCATATCTAAAAGTATTCACTCCGGACAGTTCAGATTCCCGGAATTCTGCTCCACGATAAGTGGCATCTTTTTGTTATTCTGCATATTGCAGAGGTGTTGGTCTATGTCGCTGACAGTTTCAAAGTCTTAGTTTGTTTGCCATAATTGCTCATCTGTACCTGTGATACAGATCTTTCGATTTTCAGTTCTCTGAAGATGGGCTTAGACTCAAGAGTTATACCATTGTGGTATATACTATACCTTATGTGGGGTATTGTGTGTATGCTCTTATGAGCATTTTCAAATGACTGCTTATTTGGATATATAAATTTTTATATGTATGTTTATACTTAGGCTGAGGGTTTTGATCAGCTTATGCACTGTTTACCTCATGTTTGAAATTGCATACCATGGGGTCATGGGATGTATAGTTTGTTCTTTTAATGGAGGTTTAGGTGCAAAAGTCCAGGAGCTGTAGCTCAGAGGCGATGTCTCCTGCATTTGGTGTTACAGGTCCCTGTAAGGCAGGAGTTCAAGTCCAAGCTGTGGCGACAAGGTCATCTTCACTGGCTTGGTAGACTTGACCTAATATGTTCTGTTTGGCACTTTGGGGTCTATCCTAAGATTCCTTCTGGTATTTTCGCAGAAGGTGGTTGTAGTTTACATTGTGTGATGTGGCTTCGGCTTCTACCCTGGTGTATGCCTTTTGTTTGCGCATTATTAGCAGACACTTGTCTTGTGCATTATGATTCTCTTGTGTTCTCTCTGATGGCCGGCGTTATTGTTTATGCTCTCTCAGCATTTTTGGTTGCTGGCCTTCCTAGTGTATATTAGGTTATATGACAGAGATAGTATCTGACGTATTCTACGCCTCCTGTTGGAGGAGGTGATTTGAGAGCATCAAGCCTCTAAGGGTGTATCATTCTTTTCTACATAGATTAATCCTTGGGGGGGAGGCGGGCCTCGTATTTCTGCTTTTTGTAGACCGCTGTTGTTCCTGATATTCAGGATTCTCTTCCAAGGGATACTCATCAATAGTCATAAGCACTGAATAGTCCCTCCCATTTGCGGGGACCCCAGAGCATATACTAAAATATATGTGTATCTATATACGTGTGTGTGTTTGTGTGTATATATGTATATGTATGTTGACGAAAACACATACGTAGTATCTTCCAACATACATACATACATCTAAACATGCAGCCTAAGACCATACAATAGGCTAAGATGCCAAAAGTACATTGGATTTTTCATTTAAAATAAACACATGTTCACAAAGTATTTTCATACATAAAACATGCAATCCTTAGTGTATTGACATAGCCCTTTATTTTCAAGAAAAAGACAAGTAATAGCAGGCAACTAGCCCATAGGCTACATAGACAAATTCACAACAATAATAAAACTGGCACCGTGCCTTTAAGACCTCCAAGAGCTCCCTGCTCCCGTCATGCACCACAGGTCACAGTTAGGTCAGTTCTTTGTTCCGGCCTCTTCTGTGAGGATCCTGGAACATTGAGCTCGTCAGTTTTTGATTGTTTCTAGTCAGAAATTGATTTCCTGGTAGTTTTTCTACTTTCACTCAACGTTTTTTGGCTGCTGGCTATCTTTACTAGCCTTTTTCTGACAATTTTGAAAACATTTTCTGTCAGAAATGCCAGCATTGTTCAATAAATGTCCCTCCTGTGAGAAGATGGCAAAATCTGACCCACACTCTGTCTGTATTGTGTGTTTGCCAGCCTCACACAGTCCAGAGAAGTGTTATTATTGCCAGCAGTTTTCTAAGAGAACACTTCGAGACAGAGAAAAGATCTAACTGCATGCAGGAAAGGGATCAATAAGTGGCCTTTGGAACCGCCATGCTCATAAAGAACCCTCCTCTGATGAAAAATCGCACAGGGGCAGATCAGAGATGAAACTGCATCGTTCTGCTACACCAGCATCAAAAAAGAAGCAAATACCAGATTGTTACCCTTCGGCGTCATGGTCGACGTCGGAAAAATATACACGGCACGCGACTACGTCGAGGGATAGATCGCCTACAAGCGGTCAGAGCCTCTGCCGTTGAAAGGCAAGTCAGCATCGAGACCCATTGCTTCAGGCTCGGTGTATGTGAGATCCGAGAAGCGCAAGTCGACGTCGAAGAACGGTCTTGGGTCAAAGTCGAAGAAGCTCCCGGGTCGCCATTCACCGACGTCGATGCATCGCTCGGTATCCAGAACTCCGCCGCTGTTGCAGCAAGTACGGCTGGCGTCGAGCGTGTCGACGTCGAGGACCCCGCCTCAATCACATAGGCGGTCGACGTCGAGGACCCCACCGCAGTCACATAGGCGGTCGAGAGCGTCAGCATTTCTGCAGTTTCTATGCGGCGTTGATCGGAGAAGAAATGGTGTAGACTGTCCTCGCCATCCAAGAATCCTACGACGGTGACAGGTATCACGATGTCGAGGCTCCCCTCGTCGTTGATGGAGGTACTGGGAAGGCAGAGATCGATGTCGAGATCCAGACGATCGACGTCGAGAGAAGCATCTTCTTCCCCAGGCATCGAGATTGTGCAATTCACGCCGGAGGGATATCCGGTTCCTGGAAAGCAGACACCTCTTGTTAATCTGTCTCCAAGATGGTTGCAGAGTGTTCAGCATTGGAGAGTTCCACCTAGAAGTCCAGGGTCAGACTTCTCACAAACCTATTCTCCTTTTAGAGTCTCTGCTGGCCCTCCACCTGCTACGTCTACGGGAAGATCTCCACAGAGATCTCCAAGGAGAACAAGGTCTCCTCCGGCTCGAGGATCCCAATCTAGAACACCACTTAAACGATCGAGATCTCATCATTCCTCCAGATCACGAAGAAGCAGTCTAAGGTCACCGTCGTGGTCTGCATCATCACGGTCATCTGTGAGAGAATACTCACCGACTCTCTCTGCTATTCCCCCGGCTAGGGTGTCTCCAGTGGACGAAATGATCACCTTTAATGAAGTCCTCTGCAGAGGTGCCAATAAGTTGAACATCGATATGCCTGTGCCAACTACCTCTTCATTGGTAATATTTGAGACACTGCATCACAGGTCTTCGGCGATGCCTTTGCTTCCTCTGGTTCCTGGGCTGCTTGAATCAGCACTGCAGACCTTTTTAACTCCAGCTGCGGTGGGGTCGGCTCCCCCACGCATCACAAAGAAATACAAGGCGCCAGACCAGGATCCACTGTTCCTAAGAGCAGATCCTCCACCAGATTCTGTGATAGTGGCAGCAGCCAGGAAGACACATCCTGGAGCAGCATCCTCTTCAGTACCTCCTGAGAAGGAGAGTAAGCACATAGACTCCCTGGGAAAGAAAATGTGCAATACTTCGGCATCCTTCATGAAGGTGGCTAGTGCCTCAGCACTCCTGGGGAGGTACAACAGGGCTCTGTGGGACTTCTTGGCTAGATTCACAGATAAGCTGCCTAAGGAAGACCAACAAGACTTTCATGAGATCTTGCAGGAAGGTGGTCTTCTTGCGAACCAGGTAATCAGCGCAGCTGCAGATGCCTTGGATTTGGCAGCACATGGGTACTTCCACAGTATTTGTGCTAGTCATTCGGCCTGGTTGCGGCTCACTGGTCTTAAACCGGAAGCACAGCGCAGGATTATGAACCTTCCTTTCAGTGGTACCTCCTTATTCGGCGCTCATGCCGATGATGAGATGTCCAAAATGAAATCGGAATTGCACATTTTGAAGGCAGTCGGCCTTGAGAAGCTTAAGGATTTTCGAAGCAAGTACCGCCCATACGACCGACGGCATTTTCAACAGAGGGTTCAAGACCCTCACTGGTCGGCTCAGCAACAGCAGCCCAGGTCGTTTTACCACCAGCGTCGACCAGGACAAGGAAGGGGAGCCCCTAGACCAACACCTTCCTCAGCACAGCAACCTGCAAAACAATGAGCACTGGCTTCCCCCATCCCCGTTGCCCACTTCAGTAAGGGGTAAGTATCATGTTTCAGGGGGGTGCTAGGTGGCGCACAAGCAGTATGGCCGCACTGTAGTGTGGCTCCTGCAGCCCGGAGCATTTATCCGCACATATATCCTGCCCAGACGGTCCCCAAAGCTTCAAGACCACAGCGATGAGAAGAGGCCATACTGATCGCAGACCAGCGCAAGTTTGGAGTCGGTGGGACGCCCCTGGCCACCGGAATAGCAGAGGTTAGCAAGCGCCGCTGCTACTGTGCAGACACCTGAAACGGAGCCTGGGCTGCACACGCTACGGGAGCCCGTGGCGCCCACGTGGTTACAAGGCCTCGCGGGCGGAGATGATTGCGGCCGCAACACAGGGCAGCACAGAGTGAGAGATTTCAACAGCTCCCACCTTCCCACATAGCGCTGCCAAATCGAGGCCGAAGGAACTTAGGAAAGGCTTGCCGGATTGCACCGCGCTGCTGACGCGCACGCCAACACAGCAGGTACCGCGGGGGTCGCACAGCCCTTGCCGCCAAAGATCGGACCGTGTCCGCGCTGGGGGTGGGGCTCGGTGACCTTTTGATGTTGCCCCATACCTGATTGCCGCATGCAAGATCCCCCTGGCCGCTGCCGCCGCTGACCGCGAGCAGAGGAACACTGCTGGGCGACACCCGCTGCGTGAGACCCGAGGCGAAGGGCATGAAGTAGGCCTCGCAGCAAAGCGCGTCTGTGGCCCAGAGTCCAGTGCAAAGAGAAGATTGTGCCACCTGACGGGTGCTGGCGCAGGCCCTGCGATCACCCGGGAAGCTGCGTTAACGATTCCTACGGGGGAGGGAAGCCATCTTTTGTGCGCGACCGGTACTAGACACAGCACGCTTCACTTAGCCGTCCTGCAAAGGCCCCCAGGAGTGGAGGAAAGAAGAGAACGCATTGCTGTGAAGCGCCTGGGAAACACATCCCAAGCACCCCAGCCGCTCTAATCCACCTTGACCTTCCTCGCCTGTAGCACTGACATACTGAAAGGGGGCTGATTCTCAAAACTTGCAAGAGACACAGCTGCCCAACAAAGCTAGTAACTGCGATACAGCCAGATACTGGACAACAAAGACGGGCACAGCTGGAGGCTGAGCACGGTGGCAACTGAACAAGCAAGCAGCACCATTCGTATCCAGACCAGACTCCAAGGGTTCAATAACGAAAAGCCATGGGAAAAGCAGACCCGAAACAACCAAGACTTACGTTTGATGCCAGAAAGGGAGGACGCATGCAGCAAGAAGACGCCACTGCAAACACAGAAGCACCAGCATCGGGATCGACTCTTGCGCCTGAAGATGACATGAAAGCCCTACTATTAGAAGTGCGACAAGGTCTAGCCGCCATTGCTGACAAAATGGACTGGATGCCAAACCGCATGGATGCCATAGTGCATAAACTGGAAGGCCATGAAGAGCGCATAAAAGAGACAGAACGTCGCATTTCAGATAATGAAGACACAACCTCCCAACTCCAGACAAAAGTGACCACCATGGACAATCTGCTGAGAGTTATTGCTGCTAAGAATGAAGATTTGGAGGCGCGAAGTCGCAGAAATAATATACGCGTGATCGGAATACTGGGAAAATGGAGGAATATGTTGAACGCCTACTAAGAGACACAATTGGTTCCGAATCCTTCTCAACCGAATTCCTTGTCGAAAGGGCGCACCGGTCACTGGGGCCCAGACCCCCCCCCCCAGGCAGCACACCCCGTCCCATCATTGCTCGGATGTTAAATTATCGTGACTGGGACACCGCCCTCAAGGTAGCTAGAGAGAAGCGTCAATTGAATTTTGAAGGTAACCAATTTACCATATATCCGGACTTTACAGCAACCGTACAGGAAAAACGGCGCAAATTCGTACCTGTTAAAAAAAAAAATTGCGAGATGCTCAAATCGACTACGCCCTTCTATACCCAGCGCATCTGAGAGTCACTCATCAAGGGAAACAATCATTTTTCACCAAACCGCAGCAAGTGGACGAATTCCTGAAGCACCTCCGACGCTACAACAACTCCACAGGTTCACCTAACTCATCCCCAAGAACCGAATCGTCAACAACAGAGTAAGACAACCTTGGAACTGGAAGGGGTCGCCTCCGAGAATGCAGAAGAGCGTACAAAGTGCTGACAACCCCATAACAGGAAGAAACGAACACTAGGGGTGCTAAGACTGAACGATGGAACTAGATTCCTGGACGTGCCTGCCCGCCTGGAGGCCAACACCAGATAAGTGACAGTCGGGGTCATGGGACACAATATACTCTGGACAACCCTGCCCTCTCGGGGCTGAGCCACTCCAACGTCGGGGCTCTCTGAGGGCGGGGAGGGAATGTGCTATCCCCTGGAAGTCCCCCCCTCCCCCTCCCCGAGGGCGCTCCCCCAATGTTTTATGCTGGAATTACGTCAGCATCTGTTTCTGGGCAAGTTGGGGAAATGGGGAGGGGGGTGGGACATGTAACTCTGGCATGATTGGGATGCTTCAGTGGGAGGGAGAGGGTATAGGGTTGTTAAGTCAGTTTCTTCGCAGCTTGCACAACACATGTGATGTCCGATTGTACTGTTTTTATTCTATTCCGCTTCACACGCGTACAGGACCTATCCTGAAATTCAACCCATCACACCAGCCCCCATGACTAATCTAGCGGGCTCCCCAACAGCGCGGATCCTCACCTGGAATGTTAGGGGTCTGGGAGACCCGAGAAAGCGCCGCCAAGTTCTGGCGTATTTAGATAGGCACCAGACACACATAGCCCTGCTCCAGGAGACCCACATCAATCCGAGACACACTAATTCCTTTGCCAGTAAATGGGCAGAACACAGAATTTTTTCCTCATATTCTTCCTATTCCAGGGGGACGGCAATAATTATAAAAAAAAGCTTTCCTTTTGCCCTGGCGGGCTCGACGCAAGACCAGCATGGTCGCTACTGTCTGGTCTGGGGCAGACTTGGCACGGACTCCGTTACCCTGGCTTGCTGTTATGGCCCCAATATAGATTCGCCTGAGTTTTTCACTCCATTATGGGGGAAAATATTAGAGATAGGTTCCACTCATCTCATCTGGGGGGGATTTCAATGTTGCTTTAGACCCCACATTGGACAGATCCAACCCCGCCCCGCATCACTACAATGGCTCATACAAAGCGTTGCGCAACATAATGGAAGCCAATTGTATAATAGATGCTTGGCGGTACCTCAACCCACATACAACTGAAGGCACACACCACGCAACTCAGTTCGCGTCCTGGGCCCGCCTGGACTACCTCCTAGTTACACGAGGCCTAGGCCCTCTGATTGTCACGACCAAACATCTAGCCAGAACGTACTCGGACCATGCTCCAGTAAGCCTATCCTTTAACCCCCCGGGATATGACGCCCCACAAAGGACCTGGCGGTTTCAGCCACTAACACTGCTGGATCCGGTGTATCAGGAAGAATTGGGACAATAAATACAGGAATTTTTACAGAGAAATAAGGAATTTGTTGATAGCGTAGAAACAGTTTGGGAAGCCTTCAAAGTCACAATTAGGGGGTTCTGCATATCCAAAAGTTCGGGCGTACTACGAGACATACAGAGGTCCCTAAAAAAATTAGAAATGGAGATTAAACATTTAGAGACACAGCTTAGTATCAGCACTGACAGGCAAGGGAATCGAGAACTTCGAGACAAAATCACTGAATACACTGACACTGCTGACAGAGAAACTAAATATAGGGGCAAACACTGGGTTGCAAGGAGATATGGAGAAGGAGAACGGCCCGTGAAGGTGTTAGCAGACACAATACGTAGGCCACGCTTCACAAACACCGTTGTGGAGATTATAGGTCCGGGGGGTGTCATGTACAGGAATAATGCGGATATACTGCGCGCTTTCACTACACATTACGCCTCATTGTACACATCATAGAGACATGATGAACTCGATCTCAATGCCTATTTAGAAGACGTAGCGCTAGGGTGGCTGGGTGACGCTCAACGGGAGTTCCTTAGCGCCCCTTTTGAATTGGACGAAATAAGGGAAGCCATAATGCATATGAAATCAGGAAAAACACCGGGATCGTACGGGCTCCCTATAGAATTCTACAAAACGTATATTGACTTGCTGGCCCCCATCCTCCAAGAAGTTTTTGAAGATGCACTAGATAACGACAGACTCCCCCCATCTATGCGAGAGGCGCACATCATCTCTCTGCCGAAACCAGGGAAGTCCATCCTTCATTGTGACTCTTACAGACCACTATCACTAATCAACTGTGACACCAAAATCCTGGCGAAGGTCATAGCAAACAGATTAAACTTGATCATTGACAAACTAGCCCTCCCTGATCAGTCCGGCTTTATACCTGGCAGAGCGACCACCCACAACCTACGACCCTTTTTTGCAATCCTCCACAACGTAGACCCCGACCTGCCATTAGCGGCAGTTTTTCTAGACGCCACTAAGGCGTTCGATTCAGTAGAGTGGGATTACTTACTGGGAGTTCTACAGCGTATGGGCTTTCCCCCTGGATTAAACTGCTTTATCACCTACCGGAAGCCAGGGTCTGCATAAATGGTCACATATCGCCTGCCTTTCCCATCACCAGGGGCACGCGACAGGGGTGCCCGCTCTCCCCCCTATTGTTTGCTATAGCAATAGAACCCTTGGCAGCCAAGCTGCGCCACACCACCAAGACAAAGCGTTGCGTTGCTATATGCGCCAAATTTTATTATCATTGTACGCGGATGATATCACTCTATATGTTCGCGACCCACAGACTAATCTTAATCCACTTCTCCGTGAATTCATAGTGTTTGGGAAAATGTCGGGGATACACATAAATTGGGGAAAATCGCAGATCTTACCCCTTACCCCTGCTGCGGCCCCGTTCCCCTTAGACTACCCTCTTGAGTGGTGTCACTCAGACATGCGCTATCTGGGGATTCGCATCACCACAGATAGAGATGAGCTTATGCGGTTAAATTATGGTAGAGCTCTGGATCGCATTACAGACAATGTCACACGCTGGATTTCATTGCCCCTCTCGATGGCGGAGCGGGCCTCATTGATCAAGATGGTTGTTCTCCCCCAGGTGCTATAACTATTCCTCAATATTCCGTATAATCCCGGACGGACCTTTTTTACAATGTTACAAACCGAAATGATCAGACTGGTATGGGGGGGCAAACAGCCCTGACTGCAATGGGGGGTACTTACTAGGCCCTATGCACAGGGGGGCTTTGACATCCCGGACTTTGAGCTGTATTATGTTTGCGCACAGGCAAACTATGCTTATTATTGGTTCCATCCCCCCCGCTACATGCCGCAGGTTGCGGTAGAACACTGGCTGGCAGATCCCATACCACTGGACGGAGTACTATTTAATCCCCCTGCCCGACGGGACATGACGCCCACCACACTCACTTGCACACTGAATGCATGGCATTGCATGTCGACGCTACTAAACTGCCCCATGTTCTACTCCCCACTGCTCCCATTGACATACCATCCCCGAATGCAACTCCTCCAGGAAAAAGGATTCCAACAGCTCCTGGGACGGACCAACATCTCCACATGGGGTGACCTATATCATAAGGGGGAGTTCCGAACACTAACCCACATATTTAAAGAGGCCCAACCAACTCCCTTAGACTTATTCCTTTACGTACGATTGCGGCAAGGCCTCCGTACTTTAACGCCAGATTTTCCACACGAACCCCCCAAACTGGCTCCTCTGCAGTGGGTGCTACGAGCTGACTCCCCGAAGCATATGGTTTCCACACTATATCACATGGTGCACACGACACAAGAAAGGACCCCATGCCCTGCCAGAGCGAAATGGGATATAGAATTGGGATATGCACTTACTGATGAACAATGGTCATACTGCTGCGAACATACGGAGCAAATTGCTGCCAGCCATAGGCTACGTATCACGCACTACAAATTTCTACATCGTTTATATTACACTCCGGCAAAATTACGTAAATATAAACTGTCAGACTCCGATCAATGCAAGCGATGTAGAGCCCCTGAGGCAGATTTTTTACACTTAGCCTGGGAATGTCACGAAGTGCACACATTCTGGGAAACTGTGTTTGACGCCCTGGATCAGATGACCATGCAAACCCTGGAGCGCACCACCCCTGATCGCCTTGCTCGGCTACACGAAACATGTTGCTAAACCATACCACAAATATCTCGCCATAGCCTTACTCATGGCGAAGCGCCGAATTGCGTGTCGTTGGGGCAGAGGACGTGCACCGAAATTCAAAGACTGGCTCACTGATTTGATATATTGTCAGGAACAGTTCACTAATTATGCAGACTTACTCCCTAGAGCCTCACGCCCCAGAGACATTTGGGACCCTCTGAAAGCGTACCTTCTCACACACACTACGCAAGCCACTGAAGACAATACACCGGCGCAGCAATCATAATAATACACTATCCTAGTATCCGTGGACTTCCGTACGGCTCACCCCCCTGCTATCACATTCCTTGCCTACTATTCCTCCCTTACTTACCCTAGGATGATACAGTAGAGGACAGAAGGGACCATAGCACTGATGCTGTTTGTTGACGAATTGTTCTGAATGTTCATGTCAGACAATGCAAACATACAAAGAGTTTGAAATTCTGGGAGGGTTGGGTGAGGATGCTTCACACCACTGCTCAGAGAGTCGAATTTTACCAACACTGAGGGTTGAAAAGTTAACTGTACTTATTGTGTAACGACCCTGTTAAAATGGAATGAAGAATGTGCAACAAATCCATCACATGTATATTCATATATGTTTACAACGGCGATATATGTTTTGTAACTCAAATATGTCAAAATCTAATAAAAAGTTTAAAAAAAAAAAAAAAAAAGTATCATGTTTCACCTGGACGAGTGGAGAAAGATCACAAAAGACAAGTGGGTGGTCAATATTGTACAGAATGGTTACTTGCTCACATTCAAATCCCCACCTCCATCAGTACCACCTCGGGGAACGTATGTCCAAAAACTTCACTTGCTACAGGCGGAGGTGAATGCTGTGCTAAAAAAAGACACTATAGAGGAAGTTCCTTTTCCGCGACAAGGAATCTATTCCTGTTACTTCTTGGTTCTGAAAAAGGGTCCTACTTAAGAATTCAGACTAATACTCGATCTGAGACGTTTGAACAAGTTCATCCGCAAAGAGAAATTTCGGATGTTAGCGCTGCACCAGATTTTTCCCCAACTCCATCAAGGGGACTGGATGTGTTCATGGATCTTCAGGACGCATATTTTCACGTGCCAATTTCCAGAAAACATCGGAAATTTCTGCGTTTTCAAGTAGCGTCTCAACGCATCCAGTTCAAAGTCCTCCCGTTTCGGCTCAAATCAGCCCCCCGCACGTTCTCAAAATGCATAGCAGTAGTGGCTGCTTTTCTACGCAAGCAGAAGGTCTTCATCTGTCTGTATCTGAACGACTGGTTGCTGAAAAGCTCGTCACCCACTTTGCTGCATAATCACCTCCAATGCTACATACGAGTGCTAGGCCGCCTGGGCCTGCAAATCAACTACAAGAAGTCGATTTTCAACCGACTCAAAAAATTCATTACCTGGGGGCTTCTCTGGATACCGTAAGTGCAATTGTGTCCTTTGGAGGAAAGGTTATCCTCAATACACGACAAGTACTGCACTCTCCTCAGCTCTCGCCTTCCCACGGTCAGACAAGTTTCCTCACTTCTGGGCTCAATGGCATCCTGCATCTTCATCGTCCCGAATGCCAGGCTAAAAGTGCATCCTCTGCAGCAAGCTTTGGAGGATCAATGGTCTCAAGTCTCAGACTGTTGGGAAGACTCTGTGGTTCTCCCTCAGTCAGCCAGGGACTCACTCAAATGGTGGATGGAACGATCGCATCTGCTGAAAGTAGTTCCTTTTGATCAGGATCTTCCCAGTCAGACAATTGTCACGGACCCGTCACTCCAAGGGGAGGGGCTCACATGGGTCCTCTTCAGGTACTAGGACTGTGGTCCGAGACAGAGCAGGGGTATCATATCAATGTGCTAGAGCAGAGAGCTGTGCATCTTGCACTCAAGTCATTTCTTCCGTCCATCCACACACGCTCCCTGTTGATTCAGGCGGACAACACCAGAACCATGTATTACCTGAACAAGCAGGGAGAGACCCCTCTCACAGGAGGCTCAAACCATATGGAAGTGGCTACTCGCAAGGAAGTTAACCATTTCTGCAATTCATCTCCCAGGTACTCTCAACGTCCATGCAGACTCTCTAAGTCGGGACTTCGTCGAAGCTCACAACTGGGTGTTAAACAACGAAGTCACACAAGACATCTTCCAACAATGGGGTTTTCCAGACAGCGACCTGTTTGCAGACGCAACAAACGCAAAATGCCCCGTCTTCGCATCCAGGTTCCACCAACCAGGCTCCAGAGGGAATGCACTTTTGATCAGTTGGTCTCAGACATTACTTTATGCTTTTCCACCAATTCCACTCGTTCCTTTGTTGATCAACAAATTCTACTGAGCCAAGACCAGAATGATACTGATTGCACCACAGTGGCCTCGCCATTGGTGGTATCCGGATCTTCTGCAACTATCCGAGACCCCACACAGGAGGTTACCTTGCCGTCCGGACTTGCTATCCAAACTCGGGGGGAAGATGTTCCACCCCAATCTCTGAGATTGACGGCATGGCTCCTGAGGTCCTCCAGTACGGGCATCTAGCTTTGTCCGCAGGCTGTATGAACATCCTTAAGGAGACAAGAAGACCATCCACCAGAAAGTTGTATGCTTTTAAATGGAAGCGGTTTTACTTATGGTGCGTCAATAATAATTTTGATCCCATTCTAGGGCAGGAGCAGGTGATCCTACCATACCTACTGTATTTGTCAAAATCAGGCCTTCAGTTTTCTTCTAAAAAGGTTAATTTAGCGGCTATTACAGCATACAGAAAACCTCCCACACAGGTTTCCTTCTTTCAGATACCTGTGGTTAAAGACTTCCTGGAAGGGTTAAAAAAAAAGTCTATCCACCAATTAGATCCCCGTCCCCTCCATGGGAACTTAATGTTGTTCTTGCTAAGTTGATGGGTGCCCCATTCGAACTCATTCATTTTTTTTGTTTGATCTGTTTATTGAGTTTTCATATGTTAAGAGATACATAACCTTGACATAAAAGTTGTATGGAACCAGTATACATTTACAACAATCCTGTCATTTGCAACCCTTTTATCATCGTATGAACAAAAATCAGCCGAGTGTCCATGAACATGTCATGCAGTGTATGAAATCCATTACAATAAAGCCAAATCATATCAAACAATACCATACAATATTCTGGTGAATTAGCAAAATTACATGCCTTGTACTGTAAACAGTTATGTTCCACTTACGTTTTACCCAATGACTACAGCCGGCCCAGCCGTTTCCTCAGTATTGTTGATCAAACAACTTTATGGATAACAATGAAACATTGAACAATAATCCTATAAAAAAAGGACAAAAGGAAAATAAGAAAGGAAGGGAGGGCAGGAGCGGCTCAGTAAGACGGTAGACATTCCACGTTCACCATAAAAATACCAGTGTGACGAGTCCAGGTATATCTGCTTGAGTCACGGACTGTAGCACAATGGGCCAGTACTCAGTAATCATGACAAATATCTCCCAGCATTCCGTTAACCGGACATATTACAGTGTATATGTATCCCATATTTAAGAAACAGTGGAAATGTCTAAGGGGTCCTCCGGAGCTATAGCCACTTGGAGCGCCGTCAAAATCGTGCTCCAGGCAGTCAAGATAGGATATTTGCGCAGCCCAAGTGTATCCTCCCTGGTTATAGAGACAGCCTCCGCTTTGGCCCAATTTAGTATGGATTGTATCCAGGCTTTAAGTGGTGGGGGATCCTCAGCTTTCCAACGCCTCGTGATGAGCCGCTTAGCCACCGCCAGCCCCAGATCCAGGAAACGAGAAGATGCTCTATGTTTTTTGTCTCTGGGAAGTATTCCCACAATACAAGCCTCCCATGTGTGCAGTAGCGCCCTGTCAGTGCATGTATCTAGCAGCCTAGTAACACCTTGCCAATAGTCTTGCAGCCGGGGACACGACCAAAGCATATGCAGGAGGTCTGCATCCACTAATTTACAGCATGGGCAACATTCGTCTGTTCTATTAAAATACCTATTAATTTTATCTGGGGTTAAATACGCCCTGTGAATTATATAAAATTGAATTAACTTGAACCTTGTGTTTCTAGGTATATTTTTGGGCCTCACCAACAGCGTGTCCCATTCCTTAGGCGTGTAAGGCCTGGACAACCATTCAAACCCATTCATAAGGCTTCCCTGCAGCATTTGTCATGGAAGGCTGCTTTTTTAGTGGCCATCACCTCTGCTCGCAGAGTGAGCGAGATACAAGCTCTGTGTTGTAAAGCCCCTTATATCATTTTCCATGCAAACAGGGTGGTCCTTAGAACTCATCCAGCGTCAACGCGTTTCGGTGAATTAAACCAATGACCACCTTCATCAGGACAAACATATCATTCATTCTTCTCCTTTCCCTTTATAAAAAAAAAATTCTTAAATCCCTATTGTATAAGAAAAATGGAAATGTTATCTCACAATGGGAAGCCTATTCAATTTAAATTAATCAATTCTTCAAGTTTAATTTTGTGCTTACCAAAAACATTGCGTGAATTTTTTGTTTGGCACCGGTAAGTTATGTCCAAAAATAGTGTGTAATAGCATGAATGCATCTTAGGCTATACTGGGTGGTGAAAGCAGCATGGAGGCATGAGTGGGGCAACTCACTGAGGGATGTTGGAGCACTTATTGGTAGTCTTTATACAAAATTGTGTTATTGTTTTTAAAGTAATATGATTTATATTAAAAATTCACGCAATGTTTTTGGTAAGCACAAAATTAAACTTGAAAAATTGATTAATTTAAATTGAATAGGCTTCATATTGTGTGATAAGATTTCCATTTTTCTTATACAATAGGATTTAAGAATTTTATTTTTTTAAAGGGAAAGGAGAAGAATGAATGATATGTTTGTCCTGATGAAGGTGGTCACATTGGTTTAATCCACCAAAACGCGTCGACGCTGGAATCTCAGTTAAATTTGTAAAAGACAGAAACAAACGAGGACAGAGAATTAATCCCTCTGTGGTGTGCTGTCTATTATTGCAAATTAACAATCTAATGACAAATTTGAGTGTCTTATTATATTCCTTTCCAGGGGGTTGTTGGAATTTTTACGATTTATAAAAGTGCAGTACATCATGTTTTTATTTATGGTATATTGAATGTACTTTTGAATATTCTTATTTGTATGTTTTTATTAAATTATTGTTAAAAAAATGTTTTTTAATTAAATAATCATATATGTGCCTTGACATCCTGAGTTAGTGTGTTCCCTTGATGAGGTGTTGCTGATTGGATATGACAATAGCGGATATCTGTATATGAATGAATGTTTGACGAAGTATCTCAAAAGGAGAATTGATTTTTGACTATTCACTATGGTTCCATACGTACTGGTTGTTCAGCTTCCAAACAGTCCATCTCTAGATGGATAGTCTCATTTATTACTTTGTCTTACCTGTTGGCTAACAAACATCTCCCTGGTAAACCGAAGGCTCACTCCACCAGGGGAAAGGCCTCTACCATGGCCTTCCTCAGGAATGTACCAATTGCAGAAATGTGTAAAGCTGCCACAAGGCGATCAGTACACAAATTTACTCACCATTATTGTTTAGACTCTGACACTCAGGCGGATGCTCAGTTTGGGCAAGCCTCTCTAAGGAATCTGGGTAATTTATCCTTGGAGTGTTTTGATGCGACTATACTGGTTTTTTGTCTGCAGGATGGTGGGTATGGGCTTGCTATTCTATTAAGTGCTTATGACTATTGATGAGTATCCCTGGAAGAGAAGGATAAGTTACTTCCTGTAATCCTAGTTCTCATCCAGGGGTATACTCCTCAAAGTCATAAGCAACCTGCCCGTCTCCCCGGACGAATACCTCTAGTATAGTAGCGTTGCTTTCTTGCTCCATGATTCCTACCATGTTAGTACACCGTAAAAAAGACCTGACCTAACTGTCACCTGTGGTGCATGATGGGAGCAGGGAGCTCTTTGAGGTCTTAAAGGCACGGTGCCAGTTTTATGACTTTTTTTTTTTTTACTTTCTTTATTCATTTTACTTAATAGTCATTATTCTCTTCACAGTTAAGGAATATGCAATAGATTGTCTTTGTCCTTATCACAGTTTTACATCAACTTTGCATTACATTCCCTTTGACTCTCCATGCAGTAGGTCGTATACTTCAGAGAATGTAGACTTATCCTCCAAACTCCCCCCTAAGCCAACTTTTAGCTATCAGTTATTCTATGTGGTACATTAGGTGTCGATTCCAGGTAACATTATTCTATTACTACTTAGATTACATTCCCTTCATTCAGTGTTATTCCAATTATTACTAGTGTGTTCATTTTCCCCCCCCTGGCTGTCCCCCGATTCCTGCTCCTCTCCCCCATCGGGGTTTTGTTGTGTATTTCAGGCTGGTCCTATCAGCTCTTGTATCATCATTTCCCAGGCCAGCAAAACCTCTGTTAGTTTCACGTCCCTCCTTTTTTTCCACAGGTGTTCCTCCTCTGCTGTTGCCCACTCCTTAAGATCCGCCACCCATTTATCCATTGTTGGGTCCCTGGGGTTAGCCAGTGCATTGCTATTCGTCGTTTGGCCACCGTTAGTCCCAGTATGAGGAAGTGTCTACTGGTTTTTCGTTTTGGGTCTCTGGGTAGCAGTCCCAGTAGACAGCTCCTTCCACCCCGTGACTCTGTTAGGTTGCTCTATTACCTCTGTCCAATACTCCTTTATTGTGGGGCACTGCCAAACCATATGTACGAAATCTGCCTCAGGGCATCTGGATCTGGGACACCTTGGGTCTTGTGCTGTGTTTATGGTATGTAGCCACCTCGGGGATAAATACGTCATGTGTATGATGTTATATTGTGTCTGTTTAAACCCGGCACTTATTGATACTTTACGGACTTCCCTGTGTATGTGTGCCCAGTTTTCCGGGGTCAGTGGCTCCTTGCTGGCCATCTGCCACCTTTCCTCCACCCTAAGTGGCTTACCTTGTTTGTCCGCCCTCAGTGCTCTATATAGGTGGGTTACAAATTCCCGCCCACCGGCCATTGTAATCATTGTGGCTAGTGTATACGTGTGTTCTGGAGCCTCTGGGAATGTTGGTCATAGATGTCGGGCCGTGGCTGCCAGTTTTGCACACTGTAGGAATTGCCCCTCACCCAGCATAAATGTTTCCATTGCGTCCTGTTATGTTATAATCCTACCCTCAGGGTATAAGTTCGACAGCATTAAGCAGCCCCCTTCTTTCGATTTTTCAACCGACATTGTCTGCAACACCTGGGCAAATTGTGGCATAATCCATATGTCTAATTCTGGCACAAAGGGTATTTTTTTAATTACGGTTCGTACCGCCCTTTCCCATATCCTTGCCATTAGCCGTACTAGTGAAGGGAGCGAATCGTGTATTGCTCTGCCTTTTATAAGCAGGGTCCCCAATTGTTGCCTCCCGCAGGTTCCTGAAAACAAGGTTCTCTCCCAGGTGGGATCTGTGTCTAGCCATTGTATGCTGTAATTGTGATGACAGGTAGTATAATTCCAAATCTGGTATCTCCAGTCCCCCTTTATCCCACAACGGTTTCATTACATCCAGCCCCATCCTGCAGCGCTTCCCGTTCCAGAGTAACTGTATCAGCAGGGCGTCTAGTTCCTTGAATGTTCTTCATGGTATTTCGTAAAAAGACCCCTGCATGACGTAGAGGCATCTTGGCAATACTACCATTTTGATCAGGGCTACTTTACCCATCATGGACAATTTCAGTGTATTCCAAAACCGGATGCTTCCCTGCAACCCCTTTACTATCCTTCCCATATTTAATTTGTAAAATCGTCCCTCCTCTCTTGTTATATGTATGCCAAGATATCGGATGCTGTCCTCTGCCCAAGGGAGCTCCAGCTGCGGGAGTTGTGATGATGCAAGGCCACCTATTCCACCTAGCGGCTATAACTGGGATTTAGATTTACTTAATTGGAGCCCTGAAGCCTCCCCGAACTTTTCCAGCTCTCTCATTAATAGCGGCGTAGAGGTCATCGGTCTACTCAAATATACCAAGGCGTCATCTGTGTAGAGTGAGACCACATGTTCCACCTCCCTGATTGTTATGCCCCATCCTTTCAACGCTAGTCGTAAGTGGCATGCCAGTGGCTCTATTGCTATGGCAAATAGCAGCGAGAGAGTGGGCATCCCTGTCTCGTTCCTCTTTGGAGTTTCATGCTGTCTGACACATATCTCCCAGTGCGCACCCTGGCCGTTGGGTTTGTATGAAGTAGTTTTACCCACTAAATTGGGGCTTAGTCCCAATTTGTGTAGTACTTGCCATATATATTCCCACCTCATGGAGTTGAAGGCTTGCTCAATGTCCAGCGCACTTTCTTCTTTACTCAGTTTTAAGGACTGCGGGGCAGATGTATCAAGCAAAATTGCGTTCGCAAACGCCGAAATTCGCAGAATTTCAGGCGTTTTAACGCAATTTTGCTTAGTGGTATGTATTAAGGCAAAACTGCCTTGCAAAATAAAGAATCGCAAAATTTGCGATTCCCTATTTTGCGATTGCATTTAAGGAATCGCAAATTGCGATTCCTTAAATCCAATGTAAGAAGCACCAAAAAGTGCAATTTGGCCTTAAGGAATCGCAGAATTACCACCAACTTCAAGTTGGTGGTAATATGCATTTCTTTGAAAAATGCACTTTTAGCATTTTTCAAAGTGCCATGTGGCGCACATACATGCCCTTAGGGCATGTATGTGCGCCACATGTGCACACATACATATTTCAGGGGTGCAACAGGGTGTCAAAAGGACACCCTAGCACCCTTGAAATTGCATTCTCAATTTGCGATTCTCTAATTGCGATTCGCAAATTGAGAATGTCTTCCCATTCATTCCTATGGGCCTCTACGCCCATAGGAATGAATGTGAAGGTATACCTTAATTGCGAATCGCAATTTGCAATTCGCAATTAAGGAATATTAAGCGATCGCAATTATTATTGCGATTCCTACATACATAGCATTTTGCGATTCCTTAATAGCAATTCGCTAAAATTCGCTATTAAGAAATCGCAAATGCAATCCTTGATACATCTGCCCCTGCATGACATGCGCAAGTCTGCGGATATTCCTAAGGGTGTTCCTGCGGGGTATATACCCTAACTGGTCGTCGTGTATGAGCTGGGGGAGATATGGCAATAATCTATTTGCTAAGACATGGCTTATGAGCTGGAGGTCGACATTTAGCATAGAAAGAGGTCTATACGAGGCTGGTGATGTCGGGTTTTTCCCAGGTTTGGGCACTACTACTATTAGTGCCTCTCTCCTTGTTCGCTGTAATTCTTTCCTCTCCCATGCCTCCGTTAGCACCTCCATCAGCCTATCTGTGACCAACCCAGGGTATTGTTTATAAAATTCGGCCGTGAGTCCGTCAGTGCCTGGCGACTTTGCCAACTTCATTTTTGTTATTGCAGTTAGTAATACAGCTTTAGTCATCGGAGCGCCTAGGGCCTCTTGGGCTTCTGTGTCTTTTCTGGGCATCTGTATCCCATCTAGAAAGGTCGCTATATTTGGGGTGCACGTGGTGTTCTGAGGTTCTGCATATACCTCTTCCAGGTGCGCCGTGAACACTGCATTAATTTCGTGTTGTGTGTTTGCCTGCTTACCGTTTCTGTCACATATCTCAACTATTGGCCTCGGTTGTGTTTCCATTGTAATCAGGCGTGCCATCAGGCGTCCAGATTTGTCTCCCTCTATGTACCACTGCCGTCTGTACTTATTCCTATCATATTTATCCAGTCTGTTCCATAGTTCCCCGACTTTCTGATGCTGCACTGTCCAACTCCGGGGGCCCTCGTCATCTATAGAAAGTACTGCTTCTAATTTGGACAATTCATGTTCCTGTCTGTTTAGATCCTGCTCAGTTGCTTTCTTTACCCCCACCTCTATGGACATCCATACCCCCCGTAATACTACTTTCATTGCGTCCCATTCTGCAGCTCTGCTTCCTGCTGTCTTCCAGTGTGTTGCAAAATACCTTTTCAGCTCAGCCTCTACTGTGGTCCTATAGACCTGGTCGGTAAGTGCTTCCGCGTTTATCTGCCATAATGGTATCTTTGGTGTAGGCCTATGTAAGGCGTACACTATCAATAGTGGAGAGTGACTATCAATAGTGGAGAGTGATCTGAGAGATAAAGAGCTAGGCACTGCACATCAAGAAATCTGTGTGTTCGTTGACTGTTTAAAAAAGTAGTCTAGGTGGCTGTGCATGTTTGTTGCCGAAGTGTGGCAAGAGTAGGCTTTTTTGTATGGATTACGATGTCACCAAATATTTATAACATTTAGGTTAGTTTGCATCTGGCGCAAGGCCTCTCTCGCCTTGGGTTTAGCGTCCGCTCGGAAGGGGGGGGGGGGGTATCATTCTTTGTCCCGTTTAATGCCACTTGTAATCCCCGGCCATTATGAGCTCCATTTCTGGCGTAAGGTGGGCATGTCTAAGGGCTGTCCCCAGGAATTCACCATCATCACTATTCGGGGCATATACATTTAATAGGCATATACTATGGCCATATAGGCTTCCTTCCACCCATACATATCGACAGTTTGGGTCCAAGCATGTTCTTTCTGTTTTGAAGGGGATCCCTGGCGCTACCCATATTAACATACCTCTAGCATAACCCTAATAAGATGTCGCGAAGATCTGACCTCGCCACCGTCTTTTAATGTATTTAAGACTATCCCCCCCACAAATGCGTTTCTTGGAGGAATGCTATGGAGACCCCATATCTTCGCAGGTATGCCACTACTCTGTTACGTTTGACAAAGTTATTCAGCCCCCAATTTTACTGTTGTTAATTTGTCTATGTAGCCTATGAGCTAGTTTCCTGCTATTACTTGTCTTTTTCCTTGAAAATAAAGGGCTGTGTCAAAACACTAAGGATTGCATGTTTTATGTATGAAAATACTTTGTGAACATGTGTTTATTTTAAATGAAAAATCCAATGCAATTTTGGCATTTTAGCCTATTTTATGGTCTCAGGCTGCATGTTTAGATGTGTATGTATATATATATATGTATGTTGCAAGATACTACGTATGTGTTTTCGTCAACGTACATACATGTATTTATTTTAGTATATGCTCCGGGGTCCCCGCGAATGGGCAGGCCTATTCAGTGCTTATGACTGATGAGTATACCCCTGGAGGAGAACTAGGATTATAGGTAAGTAACTTATCCTTATAGTTTTGCCTTATTTTTGGCCTCTAAGGATGGCAGGTTGGTTTCACACTAAGTGAATTGTGGCTCCTGGAAGGGTGGTCACATTAAGAACGCCTTTCACAGTTTTTCTCATTCCATCTACGATGGGTTCTAGTTATAAGGCAAGGTCTTGTGTCTTCGTCTGAGTTGCCTATCAAGATTGCCTTTTTCTTCTTGATATCTTATTCGATTTTACGCTACCATGTTTTGTATGTTGGTCTGTTAAGCAACTTGCATTGCTCTGATGGGTTGGATGCTGTTGTGTGGCTGAGGCACATACTGTTGTATCACTATTGCCCGAGGGGTATGCCTTTTCATCTATCTGTGAAAATACACTTTGTTGTGTGGACACATAGGCGTTGGGCTATTTTACTCCTATGTTTCCATATATACCTCTGTTAGTTGTATATATGGGGTGTTCTAGAGGGTCTTGTGTATCTCTAGATCTTCCTATGGACGGACTATTTCTTTTCCCTTAAGAGGCTGATTTCTTTGACTTTCTTTTTATTTGAACATTTCTTTTCTCCATGGAAGTAGGATTTTCTCCGTTTTTTACGAAGCAGTCCGGTCCTTTTGGGGGTTTTCAGTTCAAAGATTTAAACATGATTTTGAATTTGAGTATATAACCATGTGGTTATAGATGAAGTCTTTTTGGCATGGGTTAGTTCATCCTGATGTGTTTTTGCCTTATAACTCTCGTTACTGTGGTTGGGTCCACAGTTTTTGCGTTAAGAGATCTTAAAACAGTCTGGACTTTCTGACATGGGTATGTAATTCCTGGGGATTAAGTCTGGAGACTTTATTTATCTAGGGCCCTTTCGGGGTGCACTGTGAGTTTCTGCTCAAACACACAATTATACATTTCTGGCCCTCTATTACTCTCTCTCTTTTTCTCCCGTTTTGGCCTGGTTTTCTCTTAGTAAGAGACTTTTTGCATTTATAGTTCACAGACACTCTTCCGGGGATGGTATGGCTTTGGCATTTGATTCTAAAGTAAGGAATCTGCAGCTAGATGTCTCTATTAGATGAGCAAGTTACTTACCTTCAGTAACGCATTATCTGGTAGAGACAGGATCTAGCCGCAGATTCCTTACCGACCCACCCAGCTCTGCGAACGATCTGTAGTGTAAAGGTTATACCCCTTTTCGGTACTGGTTTTATATACCAGTGATTGCTGTTTCACGTAGTTATGTGAATCAATGATCCATTGGATCTTACTCCTTTACCTTGACTTGGTATTGTCATGCCTACAAACTGGGTTCTGGGGGGGTCTCTATTTTGGTTTTAAAAAAATAAAAAAGTTGAGCGAAGGTAAACGAGATCCCATTATTGATTACATATATGGGGTCTCTTTCGTCTTGAAGGTGTTTGTTGGGACATTCATATACGGAATCATGGTTATCACTTGATAAGTTATTAAATACTTGAGTTTATTTTGTCGTTTTTGGCACACTGTTCAATACACAGCTTCTATAGGTGGCCGCTCGTTTCGAGTGCGGAAAATGGTCACAAACTGACGTCAGCGCGTCGCCGAGGGAGTTATATGGAAACTCCGACGTCACATCCGGTGGACGACGTCGATGCGGAGGCGCACGACGCCCTCTGCCAGTGTGCGGACGTGCTGTGGGAAAAAAGTTTCAAGATCCAGTCTCGCGCCTTGGGGAGGATTCTAAAGTAAGGAATCTGCGGCTAGATCCTGTCTCCACCAGATAATGCGTTACCAAAGGTAAGTAACTTGCTTGTTAGGAAAAAATGTACAACTTGGCTCTTCAGCAGAGTTGACTAGACTTCTTTTTATTATGGTGAGAGTTCTCTGAGCCAGGATGCCCAATGAGGGTAACAGTTGCACTTTACAGATCCACATAACATAACAAGTGCCTGAAACAGGGCAAAGGTAAACGAGATGCAAAAAAGAAAGCAATTAAAATTGTGTACATGTGAATCTGCAGTAATCCTCCTTCCTGTGGGAATTAGTCTCCAGACATAAGACTAAGGTTCACCTGCTCACCGTTAGACAGCATTGTTATATCAGCCATCAAATTTAAACCTTTGGGTTCATCTCGTTAACGTACAAGAGCTCTTGCCACCTGAGATTTACTAAACGCATATCTCTTCACTTGATAACAAACTTGCATTTGACTAGGAGAGCCAAGAACTGTCCAGAACAGTGCTTCCCAACCTTTTTAGAACCAGGACCCAATTTTTTTAATAAAAAACTTTCACTACCCACCTAGCTTTAACCGCAATGAGGCTGGGTGACTTTTTAGTGTAACAGTAGGCTTCCTTTCAAAATACTGTGAATTCCTCTCTAGCAGCAATTGTTTGTAAATGTCACGACCTTGACCAGGTCACAAATATATTACTAAAGCATCATGTGGTAACTTACTGTTATTTACAAACAGCAAAGTTTCCATTGAAATGGCCACTAAATTTGTGCAGACAAATAGTACACAAATAATGTGTGGAAATCCGGTTTCAGTGAATATTTATCATTTGTGCATCTGCGAGTAAAAGTGTCTTGATTTGTTTTGATCCTATAGAAATCTTTGTTTTCATCACACTTCAGAATTACTAAAAGATGTGCTTCATTTTTGCATTACTAAAGTCTGATATATTCTGAAATATGTGTACATTTCATTTACAGCATTTAAAATGTTGTTGTTTGTTACAAAACATGACATTCTACAGCCTTTCCGTTCAATACAGCAAGATTGTCACATAGTTCACTTAAAAAACTTGTCTCACTTTACAGTCAGCGAAAGAAAATTAAACAGGGCTTGCCCTCCCGCATTTTGAATGCTATTATCTGACTGCACAGCTGCAGTGGATAGCCCGCTGGCTCTCCTGGCACTTTATTTATGAGACAGGGCCGCCTCCTCACCTCGGAGCAGTTCAGCAGTTCGCTGTGCTCCGACGAGCACGACAGCATCAGTCAGGGCTTCTCCACGGTCGCACCCCAGGGTAGCCAACACCCTCTCCTTTCGAGGCTGCCTCGGTGTCTCGCCTCACAGGTGCCACACGACCCCCCACTCCCCCCCTTCCACCTGCAGCTCAATGATTGCGGCGGAGCTCAGTGATAACACTCCTACATGGGCGCCATCTTGGACACGCCCCTTACCTTACATTTTGAAGAGTTGCCTCGTTTTATGATGGTTATCAGCAATTCGGGATGCGTAGTAGTCATTTTTTTTATGTATAGATCATTCGCTGGTAGAATCTTAAGCGTGCCTTGCCCTCTGCAATCTTGTTTGTTTTCATTCAACGCTTAACATGTGGGGCTCTTGTCTTTACATAGGCTAGCAATACATAGAGTTGTCTGTTTGCTCAGCATGTGTGATGTTCTGTTCCTTTCTAAGCATAGATAATTGCGTGGGAGCTTATTTGGAAGACTGTGCTCTATCTTTTCTCCTTGTGTCACCTCCTTCAACATACCTGACCCTGATTTCCATGGAGTTGGCAGAATCTCACCCACCCCTTCTCATGCTTCTGCTTCCAGTTATAAGTTTCTGGGGGATGGGACTGACACATGGAGTATTGCACCCATCCTGCCTCAGCAGTTTGGAATGGTCTTCTTTCTGAGGACACTAAAGCCAGGCCAGAAAACCTGGAAATAAAATAATTTTACTAAATATGTCCAATTTGCTTACTTATAATCATGCTTTTAGTAATATTTTTAGGTAAAGTTTGAAGTGGTATAAGAAGTTAAATCTAAAGTTCTTGATTTACACTGTGCTATAGGAACTCGAAAATTGAACGCTGCTATTATGTCAAAATTGTTATTTTTATATCTTTTATATAAAAAATCTTAAATGAATATTTTCAAAAAACGCAAGTTCTGTGCTCTAGTGTCATTTACATACTATAAGCTTCCACCAACATACACATTTTCAAGTTTTAGATGAAATAAGAACACTGTGATGTGGACTGGAGGCATCATAAAAACATTGTGCTGTACTCGAATAATACTAGGCACTTTTAAAGGTAGAATATGGGCTGGCAGTTGCTAACTGACACCTACCACCCTTTTTAATCAAACAGCCTGCCTATATCAATGACAGCTGGGTCTCCTTCAAAGCCCATTATATACAAATTCATTCACAATAGATAGCACGCTCGTGATAGGAGCCCTTTAGCAAATAAACGAGGTGTTTTTTTTATTGTTTGCATTAGTGCATTCAAAGTGTTGAGCCCGGAGAGGAAAAGAGGTGGGCACTGCTTCTTCAGTGATCACATCCTGTGACCCTAACCACATCATGAAATTCTTCTGGGACTTCGGCATCATGCTTCTTGGTCCTGCCTATCACTGGATTCGTCCCCTTGCCAGCGCTCCTGCAGACCTATGCGGGTTCTCCAAATATTCTCCCACTAGTTTCCAAGACCTCCATGTGAAATACCCGTTTAAAAAAACAGGACATTAACCCAAGAACGTCAGAGACCTTTGCAGTGGGCTCCATGTTAGACTGCTGTGATTCACACTATGGACCGGCACAGATGATGATGATGAGGTCGCCAGTATGGTGGTGTTGGGGCCATCCTAAATTGGGCAATTTCAGTGGGTGTCACGTCCTCCATAAAGTTATTTCCCGTGGCAGAGAAGATGGAATAACCAAGATTCTTAGGAAGGTGTTTCCTTATATCCCCTTTGCGGCGCATAAGCAAGTGGCTGTGGCGTTGTTTTCTTCTAGGCTGGACTACTGCATCATGCTATATCTGGATGTCACCAAGACTGCAGTATTCAAGCTGCAGCTGGTCCAAAGCGCTGCGGCAAGACTGGCCTTTGATATCCTTAACCATCAGTCTGTTTCGGCTGGGATAGCCAAGCTCCATTGGCTACCTGTGAACAAATGCATTGCTTTTAAAGCCTTGTGTATTGTTCACAAGGCACCACAGAACACTGGACCTAGAGAGATCAACGCTGTGTCCGATGGTATATTCCTTCTAGACCGCTCCGATCTTACATCCGCAATCTTGTAATCATTCCTAAATTCCGAAAGGCAAGGCGGGGATGCAGGGCTTTCGCAGTGGCTGCGTCCAGGCTCTGGAATACTCTCCCCTGCTACGTCTCCGGCCTCCAGGCTCACACTACTTTCAGAAAGGCCTTTAAAGGCCTGACTGTTCACTCTTTAATGGAGGTCTGGGTCCTTGTGATCTCTGTATCCTAGTTCCACTTCCTCTTCCTTCCTAGGACTAACTCCATTAGCACCTTGACGCCTTCGGGCATTTGTTGCGCTCTATAAGTTTCATTTCATTCATTCCACGGGGAGGTTCTGGAATTGGGAACCCAGAAATGGGCAGATGGGCTATCCACCATTTTTGGGTGTGCATCTCGTTGCTGCCCATCTCTAAATCAGGACTGAAAGTTATCTTAAAACAAGCATTGGCATAGCCAATAGGTCTCGCCTTTGGGACCTTATAAGTATTTAGTTATGCAGCACAATATCCTTACTGCAACAACATTAACTGTTGCATGGCTAAACACTTATAAGGTCCCAAAGGCGAGACCTATTGGCTATGCCAATGCTTGTTTGTTTTAGCCATCTCCCAGCTTTATTACGCTCAGAATATATGAAAAGAGATGAAAACATGCATTGGCTTGTTGAAATTGACGTCGTACGAAATTTTTAGTCTGTCCTCCTCAACTTCAGTTAAGTTTTCTTCAAAACACTGAAAGTAAAGGCTGCAAATGTTAAATTATGAAAAAAGGATTCTCCAAAAGTAGGTTTTGTGTCCAAAAAAGAAATCGCAGCAAAAACTCGCTTTTAGTGCAAGTATTCCCGTACATAGGTTTTGTAATAAAATTCTTAGGCAATCAAAGTTTTGGCAAGTTTAGGAAACCATTCCATCTTCATGAAGCTTGCAGACCAACAGAGTGATTTAAAGTTCACCCCGTCCTGCCTTTAAAGCACCAGCCGATGTTTCTTTCTTAATACTTATGTTTTAGTGAGTACGATTTCTGAAGAAGAGCCTGATTTCTTCCTTAAAATGTGTTCACATACATCTATACTGGTGTGTATTATTTGTTTTGCCTGCAGGGTAGCTCAGTGAGATGAACACCTTGCTGCTGAAACAGGCAGTGGCCGCGAGTCAGGAGTTCAAGTTCCAACAACGTGAAATCATTCATCAGTCCTTTCGAGGTCAGCAAAGGGAGTATCATTAAAATAGATAAAAGTAACATTTGCTGTTTACAGCTCATACAATTGCAGAAATGCGGTATACGGTGTTAACATAAAATATATTGTTTTTTATTTAACTCTAAAGTGAACCTCGCTGGTGAAAGGGCTGCAGATATTTTAAAGACCACGAGCGATGCCTATTATCTATTGCAGGCCAATTTACAAAACAGGCTCTTTTCAACCGGTGTCAAATTGTTGTGTGAATACACAAGGTTGGACAAGGGAGTCTGATCAATGGTGCCCAGAAAACACGTAGAAGTTCCACAGACGAGAGAGATTTCCAGGATTACCTCCGAGGAGTACACAAGTTCCATTCAGCTTCTTTAAATGGAATTTATCTTATGTGGCTATCCGGAAGGTCTGGCATGGATTCTCCCTCTTGGATGCTCGTAGGTCCCCTCTGGCTTAAAAAGACAAAAACCATCCTGATATGGAATGAATACACAAGACATCTCTGGTTTGGGATCTCCTTGACCGAGCTTCACGCTCTGTTGTCGATCGAGAAATAAACTAAAAGGGAAATTGCACCATGTATCTGATCCAGCGCGATATTAGCAAACAGCATTCATACACAAAACACTAACTTGGGCCCATACATTCATACTACGCTAATACTTACGCTGGGTTTTATCAGTTGTTACTCTTTATCAAAATCCCTGCTACCAATTACCTTCTGAATGAAGAGTAATGACTTACCAATGAATCCTTTGCTAATTGGGAAGTTTAAAATGAGTGACATTCATTATAGTACATAATCCTGAAATAACCACTGAGTCAGGAAGTTTTAAAATGTTTATCTAAAATTTTAGCAGAGTAAATTACAGAAAACACATGGTACTTAATCGAAATACCCAAGATGAAGCATAGAATAATTATTGCTAATAAATGACGATGTTTAAGGAAAAGGAGAGAATAGAGACAGCAGCGCAACTAAAGGTTGCATTATATTTACCTAAGTGCGAGAACCAAACCCCTTGGCCAAGGAGTTGGAAAGAATAGGACCCAGGAAGGATGAAGAGCAAATACCTCCTCCAGGATCAGGACAGGACCGGTGACCTCTCTACAACGACGCCTGCGTCGTTCCCCTCTCTGATACTCGACTTCTCCTCGATTCTCCCGTGCCTTTCTTCTAATGGACTCCGCCGCCCCCTCCTCAGGACCTCTCTGGACAGCGATTCGGTCTGCAATCGATCAGCTTGGCAGTCTGGAGCTAAGAGCGCTAGTCTTCTGTGCGCACTCTGCGGTCTGAGCTAGAAGCGCTCTGACAGCATGGACGCCTGTTCTCTGCAGCTTCTCCTTCTCACTAATTAACTAATGCTATATTCTATTATACCCTTCTACACCCATGTACCTCCCCTTAATGTTGCCAAAATATGGGGCCACTACTTCTGATTGGACAGGGACAGGGGGTGGATTCTCGTACCATATTGATTTGGCTTAAATTGTAAAGCCTATTGTCTCTAAATTCCCACCCATTCAATTTAATACATTTGCTTTATTTCCCACCCGTCTCACGACAAAATTGACAATTTATTCATATAAAATGTTGCGTTTTGACAAGAACATTTTGGTATGTAGTGGTGTCGGCCAGCAGGTCATGGCCTTTGGTGATGTCCAAGTTGACTTCATCTTTTTCTTTCTGGTCTGCCACTGCCGGGCGCATGTGCGGAATCTTTGTCACACGAGCTTTCATTGTACCAAACCCAGGCCCAAGTTTGCGAACTAATAAAGTCAAAGAAGAAAATATTAAAATCACAAATAAAAATGTTTCACTGTATGCCCACCTTTTCTACTCTATTCCCATTTAATTATAATACTGTCCCGCATTAGTAGCGTTAAGAAAACGACAAATTAATAATAACATGAGAGCAAGCTGAAGCATGTGAAAACATCAAGCAGCCATTTTAATACACACTGCGCAGAAGCAGAACTTTCCCACCAAGTAAAGAGAGACGTCACACCATGTGATATGGTTGTGACATGCGCATTGATAACCCTGCGCTTTAGCGGCCATTTTAGATTACAGACAAGCGTTATTCATTAGTAAAACACATAGGCAAGCATCCTTTCTATTTGTGTTGTGTATACAAAGGTTAGTAAAACAATACAAGTTTAATAAATTAATACTATGAGGAGGATTGTATACAAGCAAGTTTCGTTTATGAAACCTTGCTCCATCAATCCCCTCTCTGATGGCGTTTCTGAGCCATCAAAATACTACCCACAATCAGATGCCAACTTCTAGCAAATTACTTCATTCTCATTCTTACACTTTCCATTTTTGCCATCCCCTTTCAATTTCTTGTATAATTCACTTCTCCATTCTTCAAGTTCTATTTCTTCAAATTTTTGCTTCTTTCCTTTACCTGTTACTTTATATGTTCCACTCTTTCTACAACATTTGCACCATATTGTTATTGCCAAGATTATTATTGCTATCCCTGCTAAGGGTACTAATATTTGACCTATAAGTCCTTTTCCTACATTAGCAAACCAGGTACCAATTGACGCAATACTATTTGTCAATCTTTCCCATACACTATCAACTTCCAGTGGTTTAAGTTCCTTCTCAAGTTTAGTTATATTCTATATATACGTTCCAATTTCTGCATTCTTATCAGGAATATAAGTGCAACAATGTTTCGTCTTCAATAATTTACAGACTCCGCCCTCTTTTGCCAATATTATATCAAGAGCAAGTCGATTTTGCATAACCATAGATCTAATCGCAACTATTTCCGCATTAATCATTAGAAAACCTCCAGCAGTATCCGTTGATAAACGATCAACCACTGTAGACAATTTACATATTTTCCTTGAGTTCAGAATTATTCCCACTGAAGGTATCAATGCACCAAATATATCACCTACAATTTTTGAAAAACTAGCTCTTTTACTACGTATTAATTCGCTATTGTTTTCATTGTTCCCAGTGTTTCTTTTTACGTGGTATATCTTTGGAAATACTATTCCAAAATAACAACTACCATACCACCGTGCAGGAAGCCTAAAGTAAGCCTTATTCCCACACACATAATATATTCCAGGAAAAACTGAATCTGTTCCTCCTTTGAGTCCCCAACCTCCAAGAATTAAAAATTGTGTTCACATTCACTGGTACCAATGAAAACATTGTTATAATCAGTCTTTAATCTATGAAGACAAATTTTCCCTGTCTTTACGAAATCCAGAGCCATAGCAGCTTGAGCCTTGCCAGGTGTGTAACTCCCTTCTTTCTCCGCCCAAGGTGGCAAATGAGCCTTATGCTCAGAAGCTTTCTTTTGAAAATCTTGTCTTCTATCTTCTACTAAATTCAAAAATATCTTTTCTTCTTCAAGTAAAGAACATGTTAGATTGTGTCTATGTGCATGTGTTATGTCTATTGATTTCATTGTCAAGAAAAATTCTCCCATAAACTGTGCGTCTTGACTACTAAGCACTGGGTTCATACTCTTGCGAATCGGAACCTCAAAAAATATCACATCTAAGTTTGAATAATAATACTGAAGTCTCCCTGTTCTATAAAATAAACTAGACAAAACACTACATGATATGCCATATGTCAGTGGTAAGTGATGGTAGGTTAATCCTTCTGCTACTGATTCAGGTAACTTCATACAGACATAAAAGTTACTAACTTCCATTGTGTCTACATATTGAAACAATAACTTTGTGAAAACGTTTAAACTAGTGTCGTTGTCAGCTACTTCATGATGAATTTCTGGTTCATTCTCTGCCATTAGTTCTACTCTGTTGCCCTTCATGTTTGCTGTCCTCTCCTTAGTTTCATTATTAATCTTTTTATCTATTATCATAAGGTAAGGAACTGCTACAATCAGGACTAACCATACTATAAGCACCATTACTAGACTACATATGCATATTGCACAGCATCTTCTACAACATCTCTGTTTTGGTCTCCCAGCAACTCTATCGTCAGGCATTTTCGACAAGGAAGATCGCTCTTCTTATCTATTTCCTCTTTTTCTTTATACGATTCTTTTGCTTAGTCAAGGTGGTCTTGTTTCTTTTTCGTACGTCAGTTCTGTACTTGTTCCTTCGTCACCACTTTCACTTGACTCTGAGCTTTCGAAATCTTCAAGAATGATGTAGGTCCAGTCAGGACCCTTGAATTTGTTATTCACAAGTTTCAGTCTTTTACTTCTTCTTTTCTCAGTTTTATTTTCTTGTTCAGTTTGACTTGTTACTTCATTCACTTGATCTGGATCTTCACTTCTGGTTGTTATGTGGTATTTTACTCTTTTAATGACACTCGGCCAGTGATCTCCTTTTCTTGTTTTCTTTGTTTGCACTGTTTCTTTATCTTTGTCTTCAGAAATCTTTTTATTTTCACTGCTTAGTACTGTTTCGTGTTCTGTAATTACTGTGTTTCTTGTTTGCTCTTTTTCAGGTCTGATTGGTTTCTCTGCAACAGCTCCACTGTGAGTTTCCAATAAGGGATCTTGTTCTTCATTTATTTCTTCATGTTCTTGATTTTCATGATCTTTTTCTTCTGTGTATTTTTCTTGATCTAACTGGTTCTGATCAGGGCTTATTGCACTGTGAACTTCTGCAGCCTGACCGGATTCTTCTAAACCTGTCTGTCCCTGCTCAAAATCTATCAGATCTTCGTTGCTTTGAGCCCAGTTTCCTTTCCCTATCTGCTCTTGTTCAGGTTCTCTTATTGTCTCTTCTTCTTGTCCCTGAACTGCTTCTTCTTCACCTATCTGATCTTCTTCAATTTCTTCCAAATTTGTTTGACTTCTTGTTCTGTGGTAAACTTCGGAAACTTCTACCACCGGTATCCAGTCCTGACTTGTGCTCGGTTGTTCTTCTTCAGCTTCTCTTGAATCTCGAGCCTGAGATTCCTCGGCTGGGCAACCTTCAGCTTCCTCAGTGATTGATGCTGTCTGAGGATTTTCTTCTTCAGGATCTGGTACTCTTTTGGTGTGGCTTACGTGAATCCAGTTAGGAAATCTTGCACACTTCACTGCTGTGTTGGTGGTTAGTATGACTTGACAAGGACTGCTCCATCTGGGTGATAGATGCGTTTCTCTGGTGTGATTCTTCACTACCACCCAGTCACCAGGATTCAGATCATGTTCTTGTTCGGGCTGCCTAGAAACTGCGTCTTCTCCAACCTGGTGAGAGACAGAACGCACTAGGTCAGCCAGTCCTTTACAATAGTCCAGAACCATATCATCAGATATATTCAGTAGTTTGTTTGTGGGAACATGTGTTTGTCTCATTGCTCTTCCCATCATTATTTCGTGGGGCTCAATCCTGTGTTTCTGTCAGGTATGCTTCTGAGTCCCATTAAAACAAGTGGCAATGCATCTGGCCATTCTAATGATGTTGAGGCACACATCTTTCCCAATCTTGACTTTATAGTGCCATTCAATTGTTCAACCACTCCAGAAGCTTCTGGACGATATGCACAGTGCAGTTTCTGTTGGATTTGGAATGCTTCACAGATTATTTGGATCACTTCACTGTTAAAATGTTTTCCTCTATCTGATTCCAAAGTTACTGGGAAACCAAACCTAGGAATAAGCTCTCGTAGCAAGTTTTGCGACTGTAATGCTATCATTTCTTCTGGTAGGGTAAGCCTCCACCCATTTTGAAAACAGACATACTATGACTAGTACATATTTCAGCCCTCTGCATGGTGGTAACTGTATAAAGTCGAACTGGAGTCTTATAAAAGGACCTCTGCCTTTCCAATTTTTCCAAACCCAATTATTGTTTTCCTCCCGGGATAGTGCATCTGGCAAGTTAAACACCTTTGGCAAAGACTCTCTGCAACCACCCTGAACTTAGGATTATACCAGTTTTGTCTGAAGAGCCTAATCATTGCATCTCTCCCTATGTGTGTGTCTCCATGATGCATTCTAGCCATTTGTGAGAGTAGACAATCTGGCATGACTGGTCTGCCATCAGCACTGATCCACACTCATCATCTCGTCTCTGGGAACAACCTACTTTGATCCACAAATTCTTTTCACTTTCATCCACTTCATCTTGCAGTCTTTTAACATCATTCCATGTTTCAGGCGGCATGTACAGCATAAGTTGGCAGCTGATTCCCATTCTTTCCACCCTCTTATTGACTGACAATCTATTTTTGGCACAATGTTGAGCCACCAGATCTGCATATCTGTTGCCGACTACCACCCAGTCATCTCCTGACTGATGTGCGGCACATTTCACCACAGCCAATTCTTTTGGTGATTGTATTGCTTCCAGCAATTCCTTTACAAACTGTCCATTTTTAATGGGGATCCTGAAGAAGTCAGGAAATCCCTCTGCATCCATAGTTGGCCAAAATCATGCACAACCCCGTAACCATATTGGCTGTCTGTAAATATAGTTACTTTTTGATTCCTCCCAATTTTGCAGGCTTTTATCAACGCAATCAATTCAGCTACTTGTGCAGATTTGACTCCTGGTAAATAAGATGCTTCAACTATTCCAGTTAATTCACATACCGCATAGGCAGCAGTTAGTTTACCGTCTTCATGTCTTTGACATGAACCATCAACAAATAGCTCCCTGTCTGGCTTTTTAAGAGGCTGTTCCTCAATATCTGGGCGTGGTTTTGTGTATAATTCTGTAATCTGTAAACAATCATGTTTATCTTCTTCGTCATCTTTAATTCTCTCATGATATGGGTCTGGCAGTAAGGTTGCAGGATTTATTATAGTACACCTTACCATGGTCACATTTTCAGCACCCATTATGATTCTTTCGTATTTAGTCAGCCGACTAGGAGTAAGATGCTGAGTTCGTGTTCTTGTCAACAGAATCACAACCGCATGTGGAACATACACCTTTACAGGATGTCCCATCACAATTGACTCACTTTGTTCAATGCTCAAACAAGTAGCCGCCACTGCTTTTAAGCATCCTGGCAACGCGGCTGCTACTGGGTCCAATGTAGCAGAAAAATATGCTATAGGACGTCTTTCTAATCCGTGTATTTGAGTTGGGACAGAAAGTGCACAATTTTCTCTTTCATGACAGAATAATGCAAATTCTCTTTTATAATCAGGCATGCCTAAGGAGGGTGCTGAACATAGGGCATTTCTCAATTTTACAAAAGCTCCTACACTTTCATCATCCCACTCAACAGGATCCTTTGCCTTCTTTTTCGTCATGTTAATTAAAGATTTCGCTAGTAGGGAAAATCCTGGTATCCATTGCCTACAGTAACCTACTATTCCTAGGAACATTCTTACTTGTCTTTGGGTTACAGGCATTTGCATTTTCTTAATTAATTTTACTCTTTCAGAGGTTACTCTTCTTTTTCCCCTCTCAATTTGGTGTCCAAGATACTTAACAGCTGTTGTACAAAACTGCAACTTTTCAGGTGAGACTTTATGCCCTTCTTCTGCCAAAAGATTTAATAATGCTATGGAATCAACAACACATTCCTCTCTGGTGTTCGATGCCACCAATAAGTCGTCGATATAGTGCACTAGGACTGAACTTCCTGGCATCACTAGTTTCTCAAGGCACTTTTTCAATATTTGATTGAAAATGGAAGGACTTTCTGTGTACCCCTGAGGAACACGATTCCATACATAGACCTTGTTCTCAAATTTAAATGAGAAAAGATATTAGCTGTCTGGATGCAATGGTATTGAAAAGAACGCTTGACACAAATCAATTACTGTGAACCATCCTGCACTCCACAGAATCTGGTATAGGATTACTGAAGGATTTGGTACTATGGGACAACATGGTTCTACAATCTTATTTATTTTCCTCAGGTCCTGAACAATCCTATATTTTCCACTAGGTTTCTTTAATCCCATTATTGGTGAATTACATGGGCTACTCATTACTTCTTTTAGTATGTTTTGTTCAACCATTCGATCGATTTCTTCAATGACTCCGGCTTTTACTACTGCACTCATTCTGTATTGTCTGGTATTTGGGAAAATTGCACCTTCCTTTACAGTAATTTTAACTGGGTCTATTTTAGCCATAAGTCCTACTTCTTTTCCGGTGAAATCCCAAACTATGGGGTTTACTGTGCCTTTTAATTCTTCTGGCAACTCGTCTTTTGTTATTAATGAAAACATCTCATCTACTTCTGTACCCTGTTTTGCAATCATAATTTTATATACATGGTCTTCATCTGGTGTCTGAACTGCCACACCATCCGGTGTGCAGAAAATTGTACAATTCATCTTGCACAACAAATCCCTACCTAATAAGTTTACTGGACTAGAATCACACACTACAAATTGATGCATTTCTCTGAAATTTCCGATTTTAACTTCCATGGGTTCGGTAAGAGGTGTTCTAATTCGCTGATTAGCTACCCCTACAACTTGGATATTTTCACCAGAGAGAGGAAGGTCGGGAATGTCTGCTGTTCTTACAGTAGACCTGGTAGCACCTGTGTCCAAAAGAAAAGTAATATCATTACCTTTCACATTTCCTTCAACATATGGACCTGACTGGTCTACCGGTAGGGATGCGCCAAGTATGCACTCCTTCTCCCCCTCTCCTAGGCACCGTCATGAACTGTTTTGACAGAAATCGTCCTGAAAAAGAAACTGTGATGATATATAATCATTCTTACCACTTCCTCATTGATATCCGATGTCTGTACCATGCTTTGCTCTGCTTACATTACCCTGAATAGGTGCAGGTGGCAACTGACTCTGAGGATTTACACCCTGCTGTGAGTCATTCTGCGTCTGTGGATTTAAATTTTGATTTGGACCATTATTATTCCGAATCTTTTTACATTCATCCTTCCAATGCCCCAATTTTCCGCATCCATGACAAGGAAATTTCTTTTTAGCTTCTTCTCTACTCATTCGTCCTCTACATTTTCCACCATTCCCAGTATCACCATTCGTTCCAGAATCTTTTCCTGGATTTTCACTTGGATTTTCCAAATTAATTCCCTGTTTCTCAGCCATTTTCACCTGAGCCCACATCACTTTTTCCTGCAATTTCTTGTGTCTATCCTCAATATCGTCTCCACAATATTTTGCATACTTCAAAATCTCATCAATGGGCTTTCCCTGCCAACACAGCATGTGTTGTTTAATCATCTGACAAATCTATGGCTTCAAACCGTAAACAAATCGATACACAAACTGACTCATGTTCTTGTCTCCAATGTCCTCAAATCCACTATACTGTTTAAATACCTGCAATAAACGCTCATAGTAGGAATGCACCGATTCATTAGCTTCTTGGGTAGTTCGATCTATTTTTACCCAATCTGTTTCTTTCGGGGTATTTTCCCTTTCAGGTAAGTTATCACCTGCTGATACTTTTTCATCACTTCATTTGACGGGGCACCTGTTTTCGGATCTCTAGGATACTCATCACTAGGCCAATCAACTGTAATTTTACAATCTGTCCACAAATCGGCAGGTACCACTATGTCAAACAGACCATCTAAATCCTTCAACAATACCTTTGACACCTTCACAAACCTGTCAACCTGCTTGTACCATTCAATTGGTTTTTCTCTCAACTTTGGAAAATCATTCGTAAATGACAAAATATCCTGTCTGCTCCATGGGACATGTACATATCCTCCTCCCGCAACTTCTCGCATTGGATACATTTGATCTGCTTTCCCTGTTTCCTTCATCACATATTCAGATGCTGTTCTACTTGTTCGTGCTTCTTCCTTTTTCTTGGCCCACCTAGTTCTCCATTTATCTAGGTCTCCCCATTTTTGCAAAACTAACATTAATTCTCTTATTTGCAATCTTCTTCCAGAGGCATTCATATTTTCTAAATCTTTGTCTGAAAATTCTGCTCTATAGGGTTTCTGTAGTACTTTTGATCTCCCTATTTCTATTCCCATCTGTAGTGCTAAATTGGATAATTTTTCATGAAATAACCTTACATTTCTGGTGATACTCCTGCACAGGAACAATAATTCTACATCATCGTAGGTATTTAAGCGTTCTAGTCCTACATTTCCTGCTATTATTTCTTCTAATTCGACTTTCAATTTATGAATGTCTATTATTTTCGGAGGTGTGCACTGTTTAACTGACCCTTGTACCCATTTTTCTAAATCTTCAGGTGTTACTATGGTGGCACTTTTGCTCCCGATGAAGTTATTAAACTTACATCTTTTGAACATCCAGGTACATCTTTTCTGGGAGTGCTATTTACAGTACCTCGAATAGGCAAGTCCATGAGTGATATTGTGCATTCACAGTCACTAAATTGATCCTCAATTATAACTGGAGCTTCAGGTTTGGGATTATTCACAGGAGTAGGTGCAAGTATCGGTGGAGGACAATTTCCTTGAGTACCATATAATGGAACTACTGGACCAATTGTTACAGGTATGGTCAATGAATCAGGGTGTACTTTTATCTGGGTTATTTTCTGTATTAATTCTGCTATGGTCTTTTCTAGGGCTTCTTTTTCTTTGTCATGAAGTATTCTACTAGGGGTGAATTCATGCATTACCTGTGGCACTAATGGAGTTTTTATCGGTGGTGCACTTGGGGTGCATCCACTTGTTCCTTCCTGATATGGTGGAGGGTTTCTTAACATTTCCTCCATAAATTCATCTTCAGAGTCATCATTTCTCATTAAATGTTTTGTCTTTTCTGTGCATTTACTTCCTAATTTCTCCTCTGCTGTTAACAATGGATATAATCCTTCTGTAATCATTGCCCTTCTCCATTGTTTCATCTGACCTCCTCTAGAGTCATGTAGGTATCTGGGGAAAAATCCTGGATAACCCCTATTACTCCTAGATCGGTCCCGCTCAAATGCCTCGGTTTCCCATTCCTCTAGAGCTTCGTACTGAGTTAATCTAGGTCTGGGTTCTAAGTCATTCATCCTCAATCTCAAGTTTTGCAGAATTCGCCCATTGAACGTGCCATTCTCGGGAAATGCTAGTATTCCATCATTTTTGGTATATTCTATCCAATTCTCCTTCCATACACAAGTATGATAACCTCTCTCCATCATCATGAATGAAGCGGGCGTTTTAGCTGGTGGAATAATAATTCCTTCTCTAGTTTTGATTGGTTTGTCCTTTTTAAAATAATTCTTGATCTTTTGTAAAAATGACATTTTTCTCCTTTCTCCGTACATCTTGGGTAAGTACCGATGTATAAAATTATATTCTGCAAAGCCTAAATATCTCCCTATCCTGACGAATTCCTGTTAAAGTCGGATCGCGTTTTAACATGCAATCCTTATCCACTAAGAATTTCGCTTCTATAATTTTGACCAATCAAATGTCTGCTATCTTTTATTTCCGAGCCAATCCTTGCGCGGCCTTTTGGTGAGGTTTGTCTGTCAACCCCTCCTTTACAATCTGCTCTTTCCTGTCCTTGCTGGTTCAACCAATCCCAGCGCGGCACCTGTGACGTCAGTACTACTCCTGACTACTGACCCCTCCTTTACAAGGGTCTTTCCACACCCGCTGATTCAACCAATCCCAGCGCGGCGTTTTGTGACGTCAGCTCCCTCTCTGGCAACTGACCCTCCCTTTACAAAAATTTACGCAAACTTATTTTCTCTACAATTCTTAATTTCAGTAACAACATAAAACATTCACTATCGTGCCAGTTTCTTCTAAATTCGAAAAGATAGTTTTCTCTCACACTTAGTAAAACCTTTCCGTTTACTAACATATACTACGAGTAAAACCCTTCCGTTTACTCTTCACACAAGCTCCAGAAGTACCTGTTACTTCTTCAATGTTACCCTTTCTAGGTGATATAACCTCAAATTTTCACCAGCGTACTCTTTTGCTATTACTCACACGCATAGAGTCCCTAACGAGTACTGAAAGTCCTGCTTAACTTTTCAGTACTATTTCTGCCTGGCAGATAACCTCACTGCAGTATGGCTTCCACTTACCATCCGCTATTCCTTTTACCCCGGGATTCTAGACAACATAAAACAAACTTTGAATACACGGATGTTAGTTCATAAAAATAAAATTCTCATTACCCAACTAACAAAGAGTAACCATCCTCTGATTACCAGAAAACTGATCCAGCGCGATATTAGCAAACAGCATTCATACACAAAACACTAACTTGGGCCCATACATTCATACTACGCTAATACTTACGCTGGGTTTTATCAGTTGTTACTCTTTATCAAAATCCCTGCTACCAATTACCTTCTGAATGAAGAGTAATGACTTACCAATGAATCCTTTGCTAATTGGGAAGTTTAAAATGAGTGACATTCATTATAGTACATAATCCTGAAATAACCACTGAGTCAGGAAGTTTTAAAATGTTTATCTAAAATTTTAGCAGAGTAAATTACAGAAAACACATGGTACTTAATCGAAATACCCAAGATGAAGCATAGAATAGTTATTGCTAATAAATGACGATGTTTAAGGAAAAGGAGAGAATAGAGACAGCAGCGCAACTAAAGGTTGCATTATATTTACCTAAGTGCGAGAACCAAACCCCTTGGCCAAGGAGTTGGAAAGAATAGGACCCAGGAAGGATGAAGAGCAAAGACCTCCTCCAGGATCAGGACAGGATCGGTGACCTCTCTACAACGACGCCTGCGTCGTTCCCCTCTCTGATACTCGACTTCTCCTCGATTCTCCCGTGCCTTCCTTCTAATGGACTCCGCCGCCCCTCCTCAGGACCTCTCTGGACAGCGATTCGGTCTGCAATCGATCAGCTTGGCAGTCTGGAGCTAAGAGCGCTAGTCTTCTGTGCGCACTCTGCGGTCTGAGCTAGAAGCGCTCTGACAGCATGGACGCCTGTTCTCTGCAGCATCTCCTTCTCACTAATTAACTAATGCTATATTCTATTATACCCTTCTACACCCATGTACCTCCCCTTAATGTTGCCAAAATATGGGGCCACTACTTCTGATTGGACAGGGACAGGGGTGGATTCTCGTACCATATTGATTTGGCTTAAATTGTAAAGCCTATTGTCTCTAAATTCCCACCCATTCAATTTAATACATTTACTTTATTTCCCACCCGTCTCACGACAAAATTGACAATTTATTCATATAAAATGTTGCGTTTTGACAAGAACATTTTGGTATGTAGTGGTGTCGGCCAGCAGGTCATGGCCTTGGGTGATGTCCAAGTTGACTTCATCTTTTTCTTTCTGGTCTGCCACTGCAGGGCGCATGTGCGGAATCTTTGTCACACGAGCTTTCATTGTACCAAACCCAGGCCCAAGTTTGCGAACTAATAAAGTCAAAGAAGAAAATATTAAAATCACAAATAAAAATGTTTCACTGTATGCCCACCTTTTCTACTCTATTCCCATTTAATTATAATACTGTCCCGCATTAGTAGCGTTAAGAAAACGACAAATTAATAATAACATGAGAGCAAGCTGAAGCATGTGAAAACATCAAGCAGCCATTTTAATACACACTGCGCAGAAGCAGAACTTTCCCACCAAGTAAAGAGAGACGTCACACCATGTGATATGGTTGTGACATGCGCAGTGATATTCCCGCGCTTTAGCGGCCATTTTAGATTACAGACAAGCGTAATTCATTAGTAAAACACATAGGGCAAGCATCCTTTCTATTTGTGTCGTGTATGCAAAGGTAAGTAAAACAATACAAGTTTAATAAATTAATACTATGAGGAGGATTGTATACAAGCAAGTTTCGTTTATGAAACCTTGCTCCATCATATCCATCGGCAAAGCGCTTGAGAGCCTCTTTGGTGGTAAGAAGCGCTGGCATGCCTTCATTCCTGCACACAACCAATTCAACCTACCAGTGTTTTAAAAGTATGTTGTTTCCAATGCGTGTGTTTGACCTTTGGTGAGAATGTTACGGTATGTTATTATTCTAAAACTTTAAGTATTGATTTTAAACCCACTTCCGTTTCACTTCCTTGAATGACTTTGTGGCGGGTGATATATCGCTCCCTCCACAGTGCAGAGCACTCTTCCCTCACCCTCAGATCTTGCCGAAAGAAGCCAGGCTCTAGATACAGTTTGTTCTATCCGGCCAATGAACAGTGACGTTTTTACTCCGGGTGTTAAAGGAAGTAAATAAAATCGGATACACAATCTTGCACGTTGGCACCTATGCTGACAAAGTAGAACTGTCCTTTGTGGCAAATCCATCTTCGAACGAGTACCCCGCAAAATCAAACTCATCTGACTGCACAAAACCGCATAGCTGGGCTTTAAATATCGTGAAATAAAGTAAGCGTATTCGACAGACCATTCAGCAACAGAAACCCTATTATCAGGGCTGGTGCTACATTAAGACAACTGTAGACAGCAGCCTTCTAGTGCCACCACAAATGGCCACAAGAGTTTGCAAAACATGGTCTAACAAGTGCGCGCGCCTCGCGCTGACAGTTAAAACAAGCATTGGCCGCGCGGCCGTGAGCGAGAGAAGCGCAGAATCACCAAGAAAATAGAAAGCGGGAGAAAACAAGCACGCGAGTGGTGCGTGCGCGCGCCTCACGCTAAAAGTTTTTTTTTAAAAAGAAGCATTGGCCGCGCGGCCGTGAAAGTGACGCGGCCGTGAAAGTGATCGCGATCGCGGGCTGTAAGGGTGCCCGCGAGCAATGCACTTAATGAGCCATGACGAGACAGGAAAGCCAGATGGCGCCTGTGCTCGTAACTGTGCGCGTAACCGCACGCTCTAGGCCACACAAAAAGCTGTGGTCGGTTTTTTGAAGCCCACTTACTAAAAGTCTTGCCAGAGCATCGCATGCGCTGGCGAGACCTAAAAAGGAACTGAGAAACAGTTTGAGTTTCGCTTGGTGCAGGTGGCACTGTAACACAATGTTTACTTGAAATGGACATGCGTTTCTATTTATCTTATTGAGTCCAGATCAGTAACAGAGTTATTTGTCATGCAGAAAACCGGTTTCATTTGCATAATGGTACTGTTACCTCTTCAGATCACACGAAAACCACCTAACTGGGCTTCCAATTACTAATATTAAGTCAGTGTTCTCAAGTCTGCCGACCCGCATCTACTTCACGCATCAATAAAGACGTTATCAGATGGGTCGTGCTTTGCGAATATATGGAAATATAAACTGTAAGCTAAGGTTAATTTAGTATAAATGTGTAAAGAGCTCAGATCCTTACAGACAGACTTTCATAAACGAGAACGAGGACGGAATCGCATCTGTTGCACTTGAAAAAGAAATATTAAGTTTTTGGAATTCATTATTTTGGTTGCATGTATCTTCGTCTGTTTGTTTTATAAAATAATAATTGATGTGTCAGCTCATTGAAAAATCGGTTTATTCAGGGCATGTTAATATTGCATATTTTCATTTTTATGACAGGTAAAAAAGCTGAATGCAATGATAGCTGAAAAGAAGTCAGCCTTAGCCCCTGTTATAAAAGAACTGAGACCATTACGGCAGAAGTGTCAGGTTAGTGACAAGAAAATGACAGATTATCGAGTAAATTGGTACTGTGAGTCATGTTTCCCTGAAAGCATTATTATGCTGATGGCGATGAAGGATTTAAAGTTCATGAAGTTTTGTTTTATCATTTTAACAATTGCTAGGATACGGCGTTTCTGATGTCAAATAGATCACAACAGTTAGTATGATGTCAGTGTTTTCCTCTTTTGTGATTTTCAGAAAAGAGGCTGACGAGGAGTAAATAAGCCTTAAGAAAAAAAATCTCACTGTATTTGTGTTTTGAGGGCTCTTTTATATTACAGTTGATCTGGGAGAACCCAAATGTCCGAAGACAAGGCGAGGCGGCAGAAGAAAACATGGATACTAAAGAGAAGCTGAATCGGCATTTTTTCTAAAGCGCTCCATATGCCCCAGAAGTGGCCTCAGATCTAAATCCACACAAGCCTGGGGGAGGGTGGGATGCACGATTTATTTTGTGTGTGTGAAGGGAGGGGGGCTGGGTAGTTGGTTGCGTCGCTGTCCTGAGCTCTTGCTGGTTGTCTGCCAGACAGATAACACAACCGCCGCCGCCCCTAAAACTCGTGCCGCCCGGGGCGCACTGCCCCCCCCCCCTTGCTACGCCAGTGCACTAGGCTTCTACCACAGCGAAAGTTCTGCCACCGGGTTGTTTCTCTAGGTAGGAGATATAGTTCATCCTCTGTACCTGTGTTTTGGTTACTGCAAAATAAATGTCCCGCAGTGGCCATATGTGCCGATAACGTGGCCACTTTAAAATGTTCGTTCTCGCGAAGAGGGCGCCCAGGATGCCACAAACAAACCTCAGACACGTAAGGGGGGGATCTCCGAGGTTATTTTAGTACTTGAACTGTGGATGGTTGTCAGTCAGGCTGACAGTGCTGTCAGTGGAATTTCCTGGCACAGAGAGATCCGCCAACAGGACACTTCGTTTGGAAGCGAGGTGCCATTGCTATTATCACCCTTCATACACATTGAATTTGGTTATTTGCAAAATAGAGTTCCCCTTAATGTGCCAATAGCTTAACTTCTTCAAAATTAAAGTTTGTTTTCAGCAAATATGGTGCCCAGGCCAGGGTAGAGACGAGAGAACAAGTAACTACAGATACATGATTACATAAAATAAATGAACACTCACCAGAGCACTAAATGTTTCTCCATCATGGGAAATTCATTAATACCTAAAAGCAGAAACATTCTACCTGGGACTTCAGAGTGTTTTTCAACAAAGCTCTCCAGTTATAAAATCCAAAAATGTATCTAATATTTTATTTTCATCTTTTAATAAAATATCTAGTAAAGGCCCATTTAAAACTAACTGTGGATTCAAAGTATCTGAAGCAGCTTTGTTAGCCAGCTCTATTTAATGTTCTCCTTTTTTAAAGAGGAAAATAATTAAAGAAAAACGTTTCCCAGTTGCACATAGAGTAAGAGCCCCTTTAGGATAGCAAGGAAGCTCCTCAGTGGCAGGCAGCCTCTCAGCTAAGCTTCCCCTCGTGTGTGAGAAGGTTCGTGTAGATGAATTATTCCCTTCTTCTGTTTCGTGGCAGAAACTATTTTAATTTGAAAAAAATCTTGTCATTTTGTAGGACGATTTTGACATTTTTACCTTATACCAATCAGTCTTGTGATACTTTGGTGCTGTATTTCACTCTCTGTTTTTCTCACATTTAGTGTCTGGCAACAGACAACTTGTGCTATCTGATGTGAGCACTTGTGATCATTGTAGGGCAACTGCATTTTCATGCATAGGCTGCATTGTGCCATTGACTGTACATTATAGCTTTGGTGACGAGGCAATGTAGTTCCTGCTGCACATACAGCCAGTACAGTTCCATCAGTAGCAGAAACAACTTATCCAGTCCTGGCAGGGGGTGCACACTGGAGGCTTGCAGCCTTGCTCGCAATCCCGCTCCTGCTGAAGGTGGCCTTCTCCTAGCAACTTTCCTCAGAGCTCTTCAGTGCAAGCAAGGCGTGTTGGCCTTTCCAGTGATTGCTTCTCTTCAAATCGAGGCCGTTTCTTAGGTCGAGCCTAGCGGCAGCGCACATGTGCTACTCGCTCTGCGAGGCATGCTGTAGTTGAGTATGCTTTAGGAAGCCTCGCTTACTCACCTCCCATATTTTTCATTGTCTGGTGTCAGTGTCCTTGGTAAACGCTGGCTTCCGATTCATTATGAGGCTTCTAAGTCCCGCCTTGGTACCGCCCTGTCTCCATTTGTTGCCACCCATAAGGACTGGACCATTTACTTCGTTCCGAAACACGGCATGCTTTATCTAGTGGGTGAGCACTATTTAGTTTATTGACAATGGAGGCTGCTTTTTTTTTAGTTGTGTGTTCATGCTGAGCGCGGCACCCGCTTCAGGGACACCGCGCTCCGTGTATTTATTTATTTATATATTTATTTTCACTTTAATTCGGAGCGCGGCGCCCGCTTTAGGGACACCATGCTCTGTTTATTTATTTATTTATTTTTACTTTATTTCGGAGCGCGGTGCCAGCTTCAGGGACACCGCGCTCTTTCTTTTTTACAATGCCAGAGTTTACAAACTCGCAATTGCGACACCTATAGCATTGTAAATGCTTGTTAAAAAGGGTGTCTCTTTTATTCTAGGAGGCCCGGGGGTACCGAGGCAGCCTCCTAGAGTACGGAGTTTATCCACTTCAGCGAGAGGGGGCGGGATTTAGCTCTTAATGCCCCCTGGGAGAGTCCCGGGATCTTTGCACAAGGTTTTATTCACTAATCACGGCTACAAGAGACAGGGCACCAGCTTCACTGCGCGCCTCCCCCGCGTGGACAAGGACTAGAAGCGACATCTGGGAAACACCGGCTCCTGTACCGGGGACTCCAGCACACACCTGTCAATCACTCATCCCTGCCCACTCTCTGAGCAGCTACTGTACCTAGACCCGCCCTCCCCCGATACCTCTGACTGTCGGTATCCTCGGCGTCCTCTCCTTGAGCGAGTGTGGGGCCCTAGGAGTGTAGAAAGGAGTGTGGGGACACAGGCAGACAGAGCCTGCCGGCTACGCAGGCACAGTCAGAGGGCACAGGTACAGCAAGGCAGAGCAACACACGTACAAGTGAACAGAGCAGAGTGAACAGAGCAGAGTGGGCGGATACAGGCAGAAAGAGCAGAGTGAACAGATACAGGCAAACAGAGCAGAGTGGACAGATACAGGCAGACAGTAGAGTGGACAGATTCAGGAAGAACCGAATGGGCAGGTACAGTTAGGCAGAGCAGCGCAGGTACAGGCAAGCAGAGCCGAGTGCGCAGATACAGGCATAGAGGAGAGCGCAGAGACAAGCAGACAGAGAGGAGCACAGACAGGCAGAGCAAAACGCGCAGATACAGGGGAGATTGCGCAGATACAGGTAGGCAGAGGAGAGTGCGCAGATATAGGCAAGCGGAGGAGAGTGCGCAGATACAGGCAAGCTGAGGAGATTGTACAGATACAGGCAGGCAGAGGAGAGTGCGCAGATACTCGTAGGCAGAGGAGAGTGCACAGATACAGGCAGAGCAGAGTAGCAGTTACTGACAGGCCTAGCCGAGTAGCAGATACAGGCACGCAGAGAAGAGAGGGTCAGGCAGACAGGATGCAAATACAGATAGACTGGAGGAGCAGGCAGACAAAGCGGGGCGTGGACCCCAGCACAAGCAGAACCAAGTGTGGGGCGCGGGCATAACAGGCAGGGCAAAACCGTGAATAATTTGCAAGACTGATCAGAACGTTAAAATAGACCGGGGAAACTGTAAGTGAGACAACTGGGCTCAAACCTTGCTATCATCCGGGGCCCCTAAATATTCCACAGCGAGCCCGGACTGGCAGCACTGAGAGAAGATGTTTCTGTGTCCAGTGTAGTCAGAGAGGACTGGGTTCAGGCCAGGATCTCTAAAATGGGGGACAAGCACACACACGCATGCACACACATGCGGACGCGGGCTGCATAGGAGACTCGTTTATGTGGCGTGAAATCTCTCCTCGTGGACCGACTCTTGGGACCCCAGATCAGGGGGCCTGGATGAAACGGGGCACATTTCTGCATCTTAAATGTAGAGTTTTATGAACCCCACTCCGATTTATACAAGCTAAGCGACAGAACACGAGACAGAGGGGGCACGGGTGCTGGCAACTCTGGGGAAGAAGGGGTGGGGAGGTTTAACATGCGGCGGAAGGGGGGGGGAGGGTATTGGCATCTCTGGCAGCAGAGACCAAACTAGTGCCTTGGTTGGTATAATGCACTGGGATCCGCTCATCTATCCACAGACTGGAAGCTCCTGGCACATTCACAACACGTGGGTTATGTCAAAGGGAGAGGTGAAAGTGCTTATCTCCTGTTTGTCTGCAGTCCACTCAATAACATATGAGGAACAAGCATTTGCAATGCAATAGGTCTTGCATTTATGCGAGTTTAAGCTATTGGCATTGTAAATGACAATGCCTTTTATTTACAATTTAAAAACCACAACATAAATAAAAGTCATTGTCATTTACAATGCCAATAGCTCAAACTCACGTAAATGCGAGACCTATTGCATTGCCAAATGCTTGTTCTGACAGAGATGAGGCTAGAGTGGGACTCTGTGCACCTTTTGTCTGTTTTTTTTTTCTTGCTAGTTTCCTCGATTTTGGTACTTTTTTCTGAATAAAAAATGAAAGTCTCGACAAGAATTAGGGCATTTATTGCTGAGAATTTGGATCAAAAAAGCTTTCCATGTATGACTAGTTTAAACCCCAGATTTGAGGACTAGTGCAACAAACGATCAATGGAGGTGACACGCTCTACCTAAGTCCCTCTGGGCTCACCGCCAAGGTACATAAAAGGCTTCTTTCAATTTTGTACAAGTATCCACTTTGGGAAGTTCTTGAAATCAAGAGAAACCCATTGCAATGATATTTAGTCCTAAAACTGGTTTGAGATGTTGGGCAGATACATGATATCAGTGCTCTGGACTTTAGCAGACAGCCTCAGCATTGATGTGGGGCAATAGATCATGACACTTTGAGACATCCTAGACATAGTCCTTAACATTGAAGGGATTGTACTGGAAGGTGTTGCAGAGTTGTGAGGTCAAGATGGATGGCTGTCTAAAGCCAGTGATACCAAGCTGCCAAGTGTGGGATGTTTTGATACGACCAGAAGTTTATGACACAAAGAAGGTCTTTTTGCCAGTAGATTAGGATATTAAACTACCATGATGCCTCACAACCTGTATGCCAAAGAAGATCATGTCACTTCACAGCTCATATCATGTGGACCCAGGTAAGCAAACCGATCTGTTTATTTGGGTGGTTCCAAAGTTTAGAGCTCACCACGCATTGACACAAGTGAGGGTATAAAAAGTGTGAATGATCATGAGGTGAAATCAAAACATGAAGTTGAAGTATGGGCCCAGCCTTTCGTGTCAAGGCACTAAGAGAGACCATGGCCATCCCTATCACAACAAACAGGTCCTTCAAGAACAGACCATGCCATCAACAGTAGCCGTGATACAAGGTAAATATTGTTAAGGTGTTGTTGCCGTCAAGAAAGCCATAACATTGATGGGACCCAAAGCCTCATGGGAGCTATGACATAATGTCAGCGTTTCCTAACATAAAGACCATAGCAGTACTACATTGTCCTTTAGGATCGGTCAGTCCTGGGCTAAAAGTGGGTCATACGGCACTTAATAATCTAGCTTTTTCTGATGCTAGATATTTTCCCCCTCTTAAAGTATGTATTTCCATTGTTTTACTACAAATGGACTATTCAATAACAAAGGTTCCAATTTCATTCAGGAGATAATTCTGAAAGAGATATTTCAACATCCTTTCTCAAGTATTATGAATGAATGAATTTATACAAAAGCAGTCAAATATGTTTTCTATTCAAAATATTATCTGAACTGAAGTCTAATTTTGATAGCTTCATCCTCCACAGTTTTTTTCTTTGCACCTCAAACATGTCTAGATATGTTCTCTTTAGGAATATTTAAAAGATTATGGGCAGACTGACTATAAAAATGATTGTGTGGCCGCCGTGTTTTAATCACAAATATGAATATGCTGTATTATCCATATTATCTGATGGAGACTTCTAGCCGCAGATTCCTTACCTTTGAATTTTCCCAGGAGTCAAACTGGATCCAGAAGATTTTTCATGAGCTGTACCCCTGTGCGCCGCTAGGTGGCGTTGATAGGTTGTGCTAGCTATAAAGGCACCACCCAGGTTTGTTGACATCAGTCCTTTTCTTTCCGCGCCAGCCAGCGCTGATCTGAGAGAAAAGCTACCCCTCAGTCAGTTTTTAACTACATTTTCTTGACATTTTGTCAACAGTTTTTGAGGTTTCTCCTCCTGGTGTGTCGAGGGTGTCGTCGCACAAGACGGCATTCAAGCCCTGCAGAGCCTGTCACTGCCCGATGTTGGTGACAGGCCCACACCTCGTCTGTCTGTGGTGTTTGGAGCACGACTGCGACCCGAAGTCGTGCTCCGATTGCCGGGCCATGCACCCGAAGGCTTTGAGGGAGCAGTCCCTAAAGTTCATGGTGGCACAGCATGCGACTCCGTGCAAGTCGAGGTCCCGGTCGAGGGGAAGGTCCCGGTACCGGTCGAAGAGCCCGAAGTCTACATCATCCCATTCAAAGTTCTCAGATAAATCGAGGCACATGAAAAATGAGTCGTCAAAGCGTTCTTCGACTTTTCCTTGTCCGTCGGCCGACACAACGAGGGAGCATCTGCATTCTAGGTCTCGTTCCTTGGAGCCTGCACCTGGGACTCAGATCCTCCCCGACTTTCCGGGAGCTCGAGCGACCCCCGTCCAACTGAAGGAGTTCTATGAGGCCATGTACCTCTTATTTGGGCGACCCGACCACTCCAACGTGTCTTAGGACCCCGCGGGGTCAGAGGAGGCCCCATCTGGTTCCGTGCAGGTGGCTCCAGTACCATTGGGCCCCCAAGGATCCATTTTTTGGTTCGGACAGGCGCCGCCGGTCATACCATCTCGACCTTCCCTAGCACTGGTCCCGATGTCGACGCTCCAGGCGCAGCCGGCGCCCACCGGCGGTGTCATCCCCAACTCTGACCCAGAGCCAGATGGACATCGCCCAACGCCGACAGGATCCTTGCCTCCTAGATCGGATCCTGAGCCCTATTCTCTTGGGCTAGGCCTTTGGGAAGACTGGGAGGGGTCGCTGGACCCTTTACAATACCAGCCGTATGAGAAAGAACAAAATATGGATTGGTGTGAGGAACTGCGTGAAGTCAGTGGCCTGGATACGTCTCCAGATGCTGGTGTGCTTTCTCCCCCTACCGTGGCTACGGAGGAGGGAGCTTCCTATGCAACAGTGGTGCAGAGGGCGGCTGAGGCCCATGACCTTCAGCTACCCTCAGTGGTAGTCAAGACATCTTGAGAGAGGTGCTGCAACTGGGAGTCTCGATGTCCGAACCCCTACTCCCGTTCAATGACGCCTTCACTGACGTTCTTTTGGGTACCTGGTCCAAACCCAAAATGGGGTCCTTTGAATAGGACAATTGCCTGCTGCCATCGCCTCACACCTCTCGCCTCAAACTTCCTCACGCAACACTCTACTCCTGAGAACTTGGTGGTCCAAGCCTCAACCTCCCAAGGCACGTTCCCTACCGCTCCACCTGATGGGGAATCCAAGAGGCTGGACTCATTTGGGAAAACGATGTGCTCTTCTGCCAGTCTGGCATTACGATCTGTGAACACCGCATGCCTTTTGGGCTGTTATACCCACACTCTGTGGGATACGATTGCGCAAGTGCTGCCACAGGTCCCGGAGGAGCCCCGGGCCGTACTCTCCCAAGATGTCATCGACGAGAGAGATGCAGCAAAGTTCTCAATTCGATGCGTACTTGACACAACCTACTCGCTAGGCAGATCGGTTTCCACGACAGTGGCCCTTAGGCCTGGCTGAGGACGACTGGCTTTTTGGCAGATGTCCAAGCTTCCCTCATGGACATGCCCTTCGATGGCACCTGTCTCTTCGGAGACCAGGCGGATTTGGCGCTCGAGCGCTTCAAGGACTCTTGGGCTATGGCCAGGTCCTTGGGCCTCGCTGCGGACCCCGCTTCTTTCAATCCGCCTTTCCCTCTTTTCGTGGCTAAGGAAGGGGTCTTCCAGCTGCACCAGTTTCCGCCCAGCTACCATGGCGCGCATTCTCTTCAGCCTCTCCGTGGATGAGGGGATGGTACCCATGGACCTTTGGGTCAGAGGGCCAGCAGTCTGGTCAGTTCACCCCTCCCCGACTTGCACAACCTCCAAACCCTCCTAGTCTGTGCCTTTGCCACCATGGGCACCCAGGTGGCGGCAGGATGCACCATCACCTTCCCGCCTGGCAGTCCATAACATCGGACAGGCGTTTTGCAGATCGTCCAAAGGAGCTACTCCTTCCTCTTTGAGACTGCCCTTCCCCCCATGCCACCATCTCACGACTGGTTGATGGAGGATCATCTGTCCCTTCTCCACGAGGAGGTCACAGCTTTCTTGGCCACTGGAGCCATAGAGAGGGTTCTGGTGCCAGAAGTAGGCTGTGGTTGCTATTCCTGCTACTTTCTGGTTCCCAAAAAGTATAAAGGCCTTCATCCTATTCTAGGTCTGCGAGCCCTCAATCTCTTCCTCAAGAAGGAGAAATTCAGAATGCTCATGTTGGCTCAGGTCTTGCCTGCCCTCGACCCAGGAGCCTGGATGGTACCGTTGGACTTGCAGGATGTCTATTTTCATATTCCCGTCCTGTCTGCTCACCTGCGCTATCTGTGGTTTACGGTAGTCCGCGAGCATTTTCAGTTCACCGTGCTCCCCATTGGCCTTACCAGCTCCCTTCAGGTGTTCACCAAGATGATGGTGGTTGCACCTCATCTGCGGAGATCAGGGGTGCCACTCTTCCCCTATCTCGACGGCTGGCTACTGAAGGCGGACGCGCCCCAGGCTGTTGTCTCCCATCTCCAGAGTACGGCCAACCTTTGCACTCGCTGGGGTTCACTATTGACATGCCTAAGTCACACCTGACACACTCAGATGCTCCCTTTCATCGAAGCTGTTCTGCATGTGGTGCAGTTTCGGGCTTATCTTCCCAAGCGGCTAGTCTAGGATATTCAGACTTGGATATCGATGTTTCAGCCTCTATCCTGGTTTTCGGTGAGACGGACCCTGAGGCTGCTGGGCCTCATGGCCTCCTGCCTCCTGCTGGTGACACATGCCAGAATGCATATACGGGCTCTGCAGTGGGACCTGAAGTTCCAGCGGGCACAGCATCAGGGGAATCTCTCTAACTTGGTCCAGATCACGGAAGGAACTGTGAAAGATTTACAGTGGTGGCTCACGAACCGCGATTGAGTCAGAGACTGGCCCCTCTACCTTCCCCAACCAGATCTGACACTGGTGACAGATGTGTCACGCCTGGGATGAAGCAGTCATCTGGGAGAGGTGGAAATCAGAGGACTCTGGTCTCCGGAGGAATCTGGATTCCACATCAATATGCTGGAACTCTGTTCGATCCGACTTTTCATTGAAAGCCTTTCTACCCTCCATCAAGGGAAGGGTAGTGCAGGTGCTCAGGGACAACAACACCGCCATGTAGTACTGCAACAAACCGGGCGGTATGGGGTCATGGACCCTTTGTCAAGAGGCCCTGTGCCTCTGGACATAGCTTGAACAGCAGGGCATATCCCTGGTGGTCAAACACCTGGTGGGCTCTCTGAACGCCAGAGCAGACGAACTCAGCTGAAGATGCCAAGCAGATCACGAATGGCGTCTCCACCCGGAGGTGGCACAAGCTCTCTTTCAGCAGTGGGGAGAGCCTTGGTTAGATCTGTTAGCCTTTGCCGAGGATGCACAGTATCAGCAGTTTTGCACGCTGGGGTTTCCAAGGCGGCTCTCACTCAGAGGCGCTTTTCGTCTCAAGTGAAGTTCAGACCTCCTGTATGCTGTTCCGCCCATACCACTCCTTCCCAGAGTTCTCAAGGAGATCAGGAACAACCTGGCCTAAGTCATCCTTGTGGCTCCCGACTGGGCACGGACAGTCTGGTATCCTGAGCTACTGAGCATGGCCATCGTTCCTCCGATCAGGCTGCCCTTTCGGGAAGAACTTCTGTTGCAGTAGCAGGGGAGGGTTCTTCACCTGAACCTGTTCACTCTTTGCCTTCTTGCATGTAGATTGAGCATCAACAGTTGACAGCTTTTGACCTTCCTCCCAAAGTCTGTAACGTCATCTTGGCAGCCAGGCATCCCTCCACCAAGACGGTATATGCCTGCAGGTACAATTTTTGGCATGGTTTGCAGAAAAAACTATTTATCCCCCTTTCTGCTCCTCTTTCTGAAGTCTTACTCTTATTCTTTCCCTTGCCCAGCAGGGCTCTGATCTGGGCACTTTTAAGGGCTATCTATCTGCTATTTCTGCCTTCTTGCAGTTGCCTGGCCAACCCTCTTTGTTCAAGTCCCCTGTTGTACATAGGTTTCTCAATGTTCTTACTCATCTCTTCCCTCCTTCACCATTCATTATGCTTCAGTGGGTCCTTAATTTAGTTTTGACTTTTTTAATGTGCGCTCCATTCGAGCCTCTCCACAAGTGTCCCCTCAGGCTTCTCACACTGAAAACAGCCTTCCTTGTGGCAATTACTTCTGCCTGTCAAGTACGTGAGCAGCAGGCCTCATCTAAGCTGCCTTATCTCTCAATATATCCTAACAAACTGGTGGTTCGTTCACAGGACTCTTTTCTACCAAAAGTGGTCACACAGTTTCATGTAGGCCAGTCAGTCACCCTGCCTACTTTTTACGCACCCCAACATCCCTCTAAAGAAGAGGAGCGACTCCACCACCAGGACCCAAAAAGAGCGTTGTTGTTCTACATTGGCCGCACACAAGAGTTCCGGGTAGACGATCAACTCGTCATAAGGTATGTGGGTGTGAAAAAAGGTCAGTGGTACAGAAGTGAACCATCTCTCGTTAGGTCGTACTCTGCATCAAAATCTGGTACGCTCTGGTGGAGAAGCAACCTTCTGAAGGTTTGCAAGCTCATTCCACCAGAGCTAAAGCTGCAACCACTGTGTTAGCACGTGGAGTTACGGTCCTGGATATCTACCATGCAGCAACGTGGGCTTCACTGCAGATGTTCACCAAACATTGCTGTCTGGACAGACAGGTCCGCAGGAATGAGCACTTTGCCCATTCGGTCCTGCAGGACTTTCTCATCTGAAATTAGTCTGAAGACCCTCCTCCGGGAATGGTATTGCTTGGTCATCTATTCAAAGGTAAGGAATCTGCGGCTAGAAGTCTCTATCAGATGAACAAGTTACTTACCTTTGGTAATGCCCTATCTGGTAGAGACTATATCTTGCCACAGATTCCTTACCAACCCACCCATCCTATCCGGTCTGCAAACCGATTTCTAGGTACAGGAATGACCCCTTTCAGGGCCCTAGTTTTGACACACCAGTGGTCAGTGTTCTTTATAGCTCTGCGCTTCTGGCGTGGAAAGTCGTGAAAAGAAACTGACGTCAACGCGCCTGGGTGGCGCCTATATAGGTACCACGACATTACTTCCGGCACAGCCGATGACAGATGCGGAGTAGATCAACGGAACCTACTAGCGCTCAGGGGTACTGCTCATGAAAAATCTTCCATGTCCAGTCTGATGCCTAGGGAAATTCAAAGGTGAGAAATCTGTGGCTAGATATAGTCTCTACCAGATAAGGCGGTACCGTAGGTAGGTACTTGTTCGTCTAAAATGCTTTGCGTAGTTTGCAGATTTTCACCCCAAAAACTTTTTTTCTAGCTCAGAAACTTCAAAAATTCTTAAACTTGTTGCTTTCTTCTAACAGTGGCATGACAAGCACTTTGCAAACATTAACTTGTCATCTCTTGATAACTCTAATTATGCAATAAAACACGTGACAATTCTGCCCAGATAATAGTGTACAACATTTTCAATTGATTTTTCAATTGATAGGGGTTTTCTGTGCAGCACAAACAAAAGCCTCAAATACTTTTTTTTTTTTTTTTTTTAATTTGTTTATTAGACAACTTGCACATTAAGATCATGCATCACCCCCGAACACTGGGTGTATCAAGCCTTGTATACAGTAACTGAATGCAAGCCGATTTTGTCTTAGTATTACAACTTAATGCAAACATGGAGCCCCAACTAACAACCCTTCGCCCAACCCCCCAGAACCCCGGCATGATTGCATAATATTATTACATCTTCTGTAAATACATTGTGAATATGACAATACATCCCTGCAAGCCTAATAGTCCTATCGCACCTAACAGCTCAGCATGTACCCTGCCTCACTGCAAGTCTGGGTTCCCAAGAAGATACCCCGTCAGGGGGGCCCAGAAGTCCTTGGGAAAGCCTCAAATACTTAAAAGTAATTTAAACATGGTGGGAAAAATCATTACTTATTTGTAGAGAAAATATTTAGTTTCACTATACACACAAATTCAATTTTACATCGCATTCCCTGTTGTGAAATTATTTGTTATTTTAAGGGAAATTTTCAAACTTTAGAAGAATCCCGCACATGTAGAATCTCTTTAAGTTTTGATGTGTTGTATTATAAAAAGCCTCCTAGTGAGACCCGTAAATAAGAAATATGCTACTCTCTTTCTGCAAGGACGTTTCTTAAAGAACTGCTTCCAGAGGCCCTATTGTGTGAACACAAAGTAAACCTGAAGTGTAGAAATTTTGGTGATTTGAACCTCAAAACAATATACAACAAGCATTGGCATAGCCAATAGGTCTTGCCTTTGGGACCTTATAAGTGTTTAGTTATGCAACAGTTGATGTTGTTGCACCAAGGATATTGTGTTGCATATCTAAATACTTATAAGGTCCCAAAGCGAGACCTATTGGCTATGCCAATGCTTGTTTTTTTACAGTCAATGCCAAGAATTTGCCTCCATGCCAGGTGGTAACCCTAGAACCAATCGTAGTGCGCTAATAGAGGAAACAACATGGGCAGGAGAGAACAAAGTGTAGCAGGGGGGGGGGTGGAGACAAGCACATGAGCTAGAGTGGGACGTGAGGCTATTAAGGGGAACACAGAAGAGAACGCAGGTGGGGCGAGAAGCACACAAGGACGAGCAAGAGGTGAGAAAGCAACACTGAGCACGCACAATCAAGAAAGAAAACCTCAAAATAGTTCAGTGTTTACAGCGCAAAAAGTCATTTGGCTCCCTGTCAAAACCAGAGCAAAATCACTTCAATTCTGCACTGGGGGGACGTTGAGATAAGCAAAGGGAAATGGACGTGTGAATGCAGTGTGCTGAAAGCTATGTAACAGGAAGACAGTGACAGATTCCCCTTAAAAATGTGATTCTCTCTCCCGCACCGATCATAATGCAAGAACAAGGAATGGATTACAGCACAAAGAGAACAAACCCATTCAGCTAAGGCAGATAAGTCTTAGGAAATGGAACGTACATGGGGAGATAAGGCTGTGAGTCACGGCTCAGTCACCAAAGCCATGTTCAACTGGGTAAGTGCTGTCTAGTAGTTAGGCAGGGTGAAGGCGGCGTGGCTGAGTGATGACGTAATTATCCACCAACGAATGGAGAGATCATGAACAGATTAGAATGAATGCTTTAGTGAGGAAGTACAGTGAGGTGTGTAACAGTATCAGGCCAACACAGTACCAGAGGTGATGGAGGAGATGGAGGAGATTCAAGTTTCACTCTTGAAATGGGCCCCTATCCTCATGAAGCCTATAACACAAGAACATGAAGTTGCAATGCAACACGTACGGGGGGAGGGGAGTATAACATGTGGTCTAGTTTACATCTTGTACCTCTACGTGCTTAACAAGCTGCTCTAAAAACACGAACTTCACGTCGTAGTCAACTACAAAGCAGCACCGACATAATGCAATAAAAAACAAGCGCTCGCGCCTCGCACGGCAGCAGGGGGAGGGGGGAGAGGAGGGAGCCTGCACGATTCACTTGCGGGAGCGAGCAGCGCCAGGAGCGATAATTGCTACCATATGGCGCCGCTCGCTCCCGCAAGTGAATCGCCAAACGTGCACATTGAAGGCAATGGAACGCGTGCACGTTTTAGGCTGAAAAGCCGAATCGATGGCAAAAGGTCTTTTTGCCTATGCAGCGCATGCGCGCTGCGTAGGCGAGACCTAAAAATACAGAAACAAGCATTCATCAAACAAATACACAAATGATGACATATTTTATTTAATCAACATCCTCATCATGCGCGTTAGTAAGGTCTTGCTCCAGAATAAAGTTACCTAACTCGTAGCCTCACAGGTTGGAACACTCCTTGTTAGAGGGTAAAGTGCTAACGTTTGTGCAGTCAAGGTGGCATGTAAGCACAGGTAAGATTGCATTAATGTCCCCACAGACAATGATATTTTAGCCATTAGCCAAGACGTATATAAATTAGATAGCTTATCAATAGCTTCAAACAGTCTCATAAAATTGTTATTCTTAGCAGAGAAAATAATTTTTTATGAAAATTAAACACAATTTAAAATTATTACTACAAATAACTAACAATTGGATAGCATTGCAATAGACATCAGTTGGGATAGCCCTGTATTTTAATGATAGCCTAAGTCATATAGAAAAACCCCCTTTGCTCTGCCAAAGCTAGGCGGCTCTGCTGGAATAGAATAACCACAATAACCATTATGAAAGATATGTGATGCTTCTCAGGTTTCCAGTAATATAATGATATTGAAGTTTTCAATGTTTGACACCCATTCTTCGGATCTTGTTTTGGAAGCAGGACCTGCAATATGCCAACTAATGATGTCCACATTACCCATGGGAGATTTAACAAAGATCCCACCTGTTTATATTACATCTTTCAGTGCCTATTCAACTACAACAGAGCAAGTATCGTAAGCAGGGCTGCTCCTTTGTCAGTCCACCTGGGAAGAATAGTAGTTGTAGAAAACGGTTCCGCAATGCAGTCGAGCTGCCAGCAGCTAAGGAGCAGGTGACATAAAATTGACAGGAGGGGGTTTGGAGGTGAGCGATGGACTTACAAAACTAACCAAGTGGTATGACCAAGATACTTCTGGTCGGGGATTTGGATTTCCTAGGAAAAATATTAAGTAACTAAAACACCAGCTTTTAAAAATGTATTACAATGGTATCCCCGGCATATGTCTTGGTGGCAAGCCCAGTCCAGGTTACCCTTCTTACCATAAGAATTTGGTTAGTGTTAACAAGGGTGAAACTAGGGTGTCTAGAAAGCCAGTGTATGGTTTTATTCTTGAGTTGTATCATCGGTTAACCCTTCTTCTACCGGAGGGACATTTCCCAGAATGAGAAAATAAAGGCAATCGGGGAGGTAGATTCGTAGTTGGAAAGGGCTGTATTGTCTTATATATGAGGCAAGAACTCCCATCCCCATTAGCAACCACATTGTCCTTCACAGATTCACAGGCTGAGGTTTGTGCACAAACAGCCTGCGTATGAGGAAAGGCATCACCAATAATAACCCCCGGTTCCTGAGAGTCATTCACCATAGCTAAGGGTCTGTCATTCAAGGCTGCTATTAGCAGGAAGTTCCTTTTAAACTGAGACCGTACAGCTCATTCTATTTTAACTCAATTGAGTCTAATCTATTCAGGATAGAGCTCAAATGCTCCCTCGATAAGACTACCACGCTGTTGCACAAGTGTTCCGTAGCTGTAATAAGGAAGTCGGAGGGTGAAAGATGGGTCACAGTATTGTAAATATTAGGCACCTTATCAGAACTCCCTGTCGCTCTTGTTACCCGCTTCTTACATTTAGCAAAGGGTTTAATAGGAGGGTAAAGGGATGAAGCTATTCTGCACCTAGCGGTAGCATCAGCATTACCCATAGCTGTTATACATTCACTGATTTACCCACCCAAGTTTGACTAATCACTTAAAAGGCTTTTCTCTGCAAGATCAATTTCCTTCTTAATGACTCCAACTGCCCTTGCAAGAAAATTAATGGTAGTCCTGGTAGCGGTGGGATAGGTACTGCACATCGGTTTGTGTTTCCCCATTTTAGCAGGTTTCAGACACATGCTGCCTGGCAGACAAATGTTCGAGAGGTGGCCCTGCCAGTCCCCGTTCGGATGCAAATAGGCTCACTCTGGGTCCAGTCTTTGCCCGGTCACATGCCCGGGCGTGTCCTGCTGGCTCAAAACGTGATTAAGCAGCATTTCTTCTCACCTCCAGCACCAGTAGTAGTATGGGCTTTGTGGTCCTGGCCCCAGCAAACAACTGTAGAGAAAGTGTCCTTCATAATTAAGGCTCCCTGTTTCCGTTTTTAAGGATTTTTACAGATAAATACAGACAGAAAACAATGTGTTTTCTGTCTGCATTTATTTTTAAAAGTGGATAAATAGAGAAAATTGTGCTTCTTTTAAGTGACTCTCCATGCTGTCTTTGATAAATTATAGGCCAGCAGCTGAGCATATGGACAGCATGAGAAATTAAAAAACAGGATGAAATGTACTTAAATAACGGCATATGTCAACATGCATTTATGGTATAATGCTAGTATTTACCAGTGGATGTATTGTTATGTAATATTTGACAGCTTAAATAGCTAAAACACGACAGATATCAAAGTATGAGTGCGCGTCTATCTGTTAAATAAATATGGAAATGTACAGTTTTTCAACTTCATTTATACGCACAACACAAAATAAATATGGATAAATGCAGATAAAATGGCCAAAAAATAAATATGGATAAATACAGACGGAAATGTTTAAAAAATAAATACCATAAATCCTGGAGCCCTATTCATAATCTCTTTCTATTCATTGTGTTGAACGCCATGGTGAGGTATGTATAGTCAACATACAAAAGTACTCCCTTGAGGTTAGGATGCATGCTTCAGTCAATAATTTAAACATTAAGCAGCCATCTCTTGTGGAAATTTGTTTCTTGAACTTAATTTGTACCTTTGGCAATATTTGCTCACTTTTAACCCAATCTTAGAGGTGCTTTAAAAGACATTTACCTTACATTTTTCCCATTACGTTCATCAAAGGTATTATTCTGTAATTTTTGAGCAGTGTCTTATCTTCTTCCTTGCAGATGGAAACTTTGATGCTCCTTCTCCACGAAACTGGAATTATGTTAAAGATCTTAAGTACTTTAACTACTGAGAATAATAATGAGGCCCAGATAGTTGATGTAGTTTTAATAAATTTGCTGAGATCTTGTCCGGTTCTTGAACCCTCGATGATATTAGAGTTTGAGGATGTCCCTCCACGTCTTTTATTGTTGAAGCATTTGGCTTCTCTGCTCCTAATGCAACAAATTATTTGGCGATGTCCTTTCTATTATCAAAGTTGGTCTGCAGCTGGATTGGGTGTAAGATATACAATGGTGTGACATTGTAAACCCATTCAATTTTCCCACAGTATTAGCCGTTATTGTTTTCCTATTGCTAACTGCTTTTCCTATAATATAACAAAAGAGTTTTGTTTTTGTGTCCTAAAGTGCACGTATCACTTCTGTCCAAGTTTTTTCTTTCATCTAAAGTTTTATCCACCAAAGTGTTTTTCTGGGTTGTTTTCTGTAATATTTTTTGTTTGGATTTCTCTTTTTCCAAATTTCAATCAGTCACAAATCTATTTATTCTGGTGTATTCATGCCCTCTGAATTGTTGCAGGCACCCTTGCTTGCTGCTTCTTTTGATTTTTATCAAAATGTTTTTACTTTTCTAGAGACCCTTAATTTCTTTATAAAATAGTTGTCATTTTCAAGAATTTCTTGTGGGGAGATATATTTGATCTCTTCAATTAGGATCACAAGTTCCTCACAACACATTTTTTTCTTCCGTTGACTAGATTATCCTGATGTTAGTTTTGATTATCAAATTTAGTCCATTTTACCACATTTCTCAGATTTTTCCACCTACATCCAACAAGATGTAGATTGGTCTATGATCACTCCCTTTTAGTTCTCCTATTTTAATATGTTATCAGAGTAAAGTGATCTGAATAGATTATTGCATAATCAAATAAAATAAGATATATTTCCATTACTGAAAATGCTTTTAGCTAACTGATCACTAACATTTATTAAAATGAGATTACAACTTCTACAATTTCTGGCTAGTTTATTGTCTCTGATGCTAGGCTTGACGTTTTGTATTATTTGTGCAATGATGCCCGTTGCCTTTTTATGTTCTTTATAAAATTAATCTTCCAAGATCATTGAATGAAGTTTTGCATTTAAATCTCCTAACAGCGAACTTATACGCAATGGGTAGTTTTGTTTTCTATCTTCCAGTAGCTATACTAGCGATTTTTAATAGTCGGCACAGTGACACAATGATTTTGTCAAAAGATTAAGCTAGCATTAGTTCCATCTTTCGTTCTAGTCACTAAGATTGTGAGAAATTAATTTTTATTTCGTTTTTACATTTTAATCAGGCTGCAAATAATAACATCATTCAACCCGATGGGTGATCGTATTTTCCCTTCTCTGCTTTGATCTCTAATAGATTACAGTTATTAAATGCAGTGTTTTCTGTTTCCCATGTTTCTTGTAAAGCTATAATTGATATTAGATTCTCAACCTGTCAGATGTCACTATGTTTCTATTACATCTGGCACCTGCTATATTCTATGACATTATATTCGAAGGAACATTTATTTGTGTAATTTTGTTGATAAACTTTTTTCTTTTTTTAATCATTCACCTATTTCAGCCACCATGATATGTTTTTAGTTTGAGAACTTGCTTAATTTGTTCCATATTGTTAATTTTGTCTCTGATGATTGTTAGTGAACAATGTCTAACAAGTGGATTTAAGTTTTTACTTTCCTATTTCCTTACTCATTTTCCAATTAATCATTCTTTAAATGCAATACATGTGGGCTTTCTTTGGATACCTCCCTTCTCCTTTATTAGTTTGATTTATTATGTCTATAATTTATCTTTAAGTAGATTTTTCAAAAGAATTGAAAATTCTCAGATTTTTTTTTCTTTTTCGATATGCCAGCAAAGGTTTTAGTGACATCTTCAACAATCTCTCCCTCAATCTCATAATTTGTTTTGCCACTTTCCAGACCGGTTACTTCTTTACTTGCTACTAGAATTTGATCACCAATCTTATGATTTATAAGTGAGTATTGTGTTTCAAATCCTTTTCTTCCTTAGGTGTTGACCAGGTTTCTGTTTGTGTATCCATTTTATGTTTAATGTTTATTAATGTTTGCTTCACTTATGTTAAGAGAATTTCAATTACCAAATTAAGATTAAGGTCTGAGTCTTTAACAACTTGTATTAGATTTAATATGGACTTCAAAATATATGGAATTCACAGCAACTTTGAGGAGCTTATTACTGGATCTATTACTGGGGGTGGTATATCTTTATTTTCTCTGTGTTCCTTGTGATTAATGTAGGTCATATAAATTCCTCTTGAGCTACTTGGAAAACATTTTCCAACATAGAATCTTATGAGAAAGCTCCTATCTTTCTTTTTTTAGCACTTTATGTATTTTGATGAGATTTGTTTTGCATTTTAGTAATGTCCAGATTAACCAAGAGCGTGCTTTATTTTTAAAGATTTAAAGTATTCCAGATAGCTTAGAGCAGTGGTTCTTAACATTTTGACTTCTGTGGACCCCTACTTAATCATTATTGGAATCTGGGGACCCCACTGAGTTATTACTGCAAGCCCAGGACGCCAGTTCCAGAAATGTTGATGATTTGAGCCTCAAAACAATACACATAAATACAGGAACAAGCATTCATTGAACAAATAATGACATATTCAATTCACAAAGAAAGATACAATAACGTTAGGTAGTTTATCCACTAGAAAGAACATTTTCCAGGTAAGTAACTTGATCTTCACAGCCTAGACCTAGCTACATTTTGGAATATTCTTTCCTTCCTTATTAAGAACAATCTCAAGATTCTAAAATCTCCATAATAAAGATTGAGGCGTTGATGGTATCTCTGGCCATGATTTACTTCAAATGTAAAATCACATTTGTCAGATAAATGGGAGGGCAGGTTGACAGAGGGAACCCCCCTGTGGGACAGCGAGACTTTGAGGGAGGTACGGAAACTGCAGGGCTTCTCCAAATGGGAGTTAATAGGGATCTAGCCATTGGGGGATGTATGGAGGAGGCAAGCTTATATGACCTTTGAAACTCTGCAGCAGGAGTTTGAAATAGCGGACTCTGAGCGCTTTAAATACCTACAGCTCAGATATGCGCTAAGGTATCTCTTACGGGAGGCAGAGACATTGACTAAAACAGCGCCTGTAGAGGCTCGTTTACCATTGGACCCCATGCCGGAAAAGGCCATCTCCTTAGTTTATGCTAAACTTATTAATAATTTTCCAGATCCATTGGTTAAGTTGAGAGCAAGATAGGAGGTGGACCTAGGCCCCCTACAGGATGATGATTGGGCTGAAGCAATACAAAGCCCCAGAGAACTGGCAGTACGTGCGCGGTTTTGTTTAATCTAGTTACACATATTGCACAGGTCGTATTATTCTAGGACATCACTCCATCGCTTGGAACAGACTGACAACAGTCTTTGCATCATGGGATGTGGGAATGAAGGATCCTTCTTCCACATACTCTGGGTATGCCCAGAAATACAAAGGAATTGGAACAGCATGACACAAATTATGTCTAGGGTTATGGGTCAAGCGGTGCCTCTGACGGCCAAGTGGCACATCTTTTGTGTATCCGTGGATGAGGAGTAGTCTAAATGACAAAAGATTTGGCTGAAGTTGCTATCTGGGATTGCTAAAAGGAATATAGCCCCCTGGAGGGCAGATGGAGCACCACAGGTTGGCGACTGGATGGTAGATGTGGATTGGTGCCGGAGAACCGAACAAGCGGTCTACCAGAATAAGGGATGTCCAAAGGAATGAGAGAAAGTCTGGGATACTTGGCGCAGTTATAGAGAGGAGCCAGAGGGATAAGGCATGACCGATTGGGACCTTGTTCCTTGAGATTTAGAGACTTCAAAATTTCACCTACCAAAAACATGCACGATCTGATGATAAAATGCTAGTCCCTACCCCATGATGTAATAATCAAGATAATGATGTTTTATGTACAATGTAATCATTTCGATGGAAGTAATGTCTTCATGCTTTTGTTCCACTGAGCAACTGTTTAATAAAAAGAATTTAAAACAAAAGAAAAGGCAGATACGCATTATATTAAGTCAAAAGAAGAAGGGTTGGTAGGATACTTTGGTGATTTGAATCTCTGCAGAAATCTGTGTGAATCGTATTTCGACTTCAGTTTTGACCCCAGCTAACGTTGCTTTTTTTCTTGGTTTATGAAATGTACACACTTAACTTAAAACGGTCATGAAAAGTATGAAAAAATACATATACCCCTCTTTTTGCAAATACTAATTCATTCTTATGTTCCCATTCAGAAGTTAATGTGACTTAGCATTAACAGTGAGCTGCTCGTTTTGGGGTGTGTTGCAAGGCTGCATAGGGGTGGTCCCTGTCTGTAATTGCAGATAGAGCAAAATACCTGTGCACCTGTAGAATGAAACGCGCAGTTGCCAGTGACTGAGATCAATTTACATTTTCTAGCTTGCGGTTTTCGTTTTTTCTCATTGAGTTTCACAGTGGCACAGGTTTAAGATTTGAGTCCTAGATCTCGCTGTCTGAAACGACTTGACCACGTCTGAGAATGCAGACATTTCGTCAAGACATGCAAACTTTTCTATAAGAGAGCTCAGTTAGGCCAAAGAAAGTATTTCATTTCATAAAACAACTGTATTTGTTTTTACTGAAACACTAGATTTTCATTTTTAATAAGTTCATTTTTGCCCTCCGGACATCAGCTGATGATTTTTGTTTCTTTCACACAAGGCTAGATTCTACATTTGATGCCCATTTGTCAAAGATACCAAACATGCCCATCATATGGCAGGGTGTTGTATTACCCTTATGCAGGGAAAGCCCAAATTTTGTTATGAATGCACACAGCATGTCATAGATGAGCAACATTTATGCAGGTGGAGGCCCAAGAATGCCCACAATATGTCATGGATGTACCATGTTATGCAAATGATCACCAGGATGTTGTCAAGAAAGCCCACAACACATCAGGGGTTGGCTACTATTGTGTCATGGATAGCTATCCCTATTATGTTAAGAAAAAACACGTCAATAAGAATGTCAACAGTATGTTCTGGTTGGCCCGCTGTTATGACTGGGATAGCAAGAATGTTATCAAAATGCACACAATATGTCATGGATGAGCAAATATGCTAGCTAGCCAGACTTTTGCTAAGAATCGCCTGCAATATATCATAGCTGGGTCACTATTATGGCAGGGATAGACAGAATGCGGTCAAGAATGGTCTCAGTATGTCATGTATGACTAATATCACACCGGGAATAGTTAGAAACCTGGCCTTTACGCCAGCTTGAAGCTCTTGATTGGACCCCCATCACTGACCACTAGCTGAGACTTACATGCACTCACTTCCATTTGCTCACCCATAAAGTGACCTACGAAAATAGCCATTCATATATGAACAAGCACTTCATCCCCTCCCAACTTAGGTTCCTAGACCCTGCCGCACTGAAAGTGTTTCTGCTTCAGCTGTACTGAGGCCTAGTAATAGCATGAATAGAGAACCAGATGGACTGGTGGAAGGCGTCATGTAACTGTTTCTGATTGTTCCAACCAAATCACTTCTGTTCTTGTCTGGCAATCATCAGATGCATCAGAAGAGGTCCTTGCCTTAGCCATGGGCTGGTGATTGTATTGCCCTCGCTTAAACTAAGTCATATTTTTTTACATGAGTACTGCACGCAAATTGAAAGCTGCACAACCACCTTCTGTCTGCATGCAATGCACTTGTGCAAGGAATTAGTTAGCCAAAATTATGAACTATGTTCAGGCTCTCAATTTAGCTAGCGACTCAATCAGTGGTGCCTTAAAACTGGTGGGATCCATCACAACACCCTTGCTGGCCAATGTCTCCAAATTTAAAATGTCACTTTCTTTTTACACTTTAACTTTATTAACTGAAGTGACCAAGATTGTGACTAATCTGTTAATTCTTTTTGTAGTATTAACAGTAAAAAGTATCATATATGGAATTCGAAAGAGGGGGAGTAGGTATTATTTCATGTTGTCACTGCATCAGCAAAATATGTGCATACCTTACACGCTCACTTTCAAATATTGTCCTGATTCCAAGGCATTTGATGGTGCCTTATAAATGTATACATCTGCTCATACAGGACTTGAGGCAAAGGAAACTTCATGATTAGAAACTATTTCAAACGGAACACGTTTCTTTACTGAATTCGAGTTGTGGTGATGCTATTGATCGATTCAATTAGGGAGTAGATTTTGTTCTGATGTATTTCACTAGTTATTGCAATGAGATTCCAAGTCAGCTTCAGTAGTCTGCGAATATGCTGGCCACCTTTCTCTCTGCTAACGATCTTATCCAACACTGCACAGAAACAACACACTCTTAGGGCTCAATCCTGGACCTTGTTATTTCTAAAGCAGACATGCTTACTATCGCTATCCCTATTCATGTAGACTGGTCTGACCACCTCCTCATCCCATTCTCTCTTCACCTATCACACTCTATAACTCTCGGCCAACCTAAGAGGACTACTTCATGGTTCCGTAACACGAAAAATATTGACCTCGGTACCCTCTGTGATTTGGCTTTGCTATCACTTCCAAGGCTAGACCCGAACCTGGATGTGAATGAACTCACCTCCCAATGCCTCTCAGTCCTTGCAGTCGAAATCAACAACGTCGCTCCTCTTCAAAGCAAAAGGAAAAGGCCTACTCCCTCAGCACCTTGGTTCAACAAATCCCTTTATGAAGAAAGGAAGTACCTAAGAATCCTGGAGAAACAATGGAGACAAGCGCCCTCCACCAATAATTTGGCCACGCTTCGTTCAGCAAGATCCAAGTACCACAAGCACATCTTCCTTGAAAAAGCATCGCACTTCAGAACCCTCCTCGAATCAGCCAAAAATAGACCCAAAAAACTATTCGACCTCATCAAGAATCCAAACTGCCCTCCCCCAACCTCCAAGTTGGAGGATTCTACAAAGAAAGCAGCGGAATTCGCTTTATTCTTTGACGAAAAAGTGAAATCACTTGTGGATCAGGTCATTCATCCTACCCCTCCAGAGGAGCGCAAATCCTTAGCCATTTGGCAGAACTTTGACTCCATCTCTGAAGATGCCCTCCTCAAATGCATCCTCGAAACAAAGCCCTCCAACCATTCTCTTGACCCCATCCCTAGTGCCATTGCAATCGACTTCTACACCCAATCTCTTTCCTATTGGACCACTCTGGTTAACCTCTCCCTCTGTCAAGGCTCCCTTCCTGTTCCCTTCAAAACTGGGCAGGTTACCCCTCTTCTTAAAAAACCCACTGCTGATGCGAACGACCTCAACAACTTCCGCCCCATCACTAACCTACCTTTTCTTGCGAAAATCACAGAAAGATGTGTAGCGAAACAACTTTCCCGTCATATCAAGGACAATGATCTTCTTGACAATTTCCAGTCTGGCTTCATTCAAAACTGCAGCACTGAAACAGCCTTGCTGCAAGTGATTGATGACGCACTGCGGATACTCGATTCAGGGGAGTCTTGTCTTCTAATTCTCCTTGACCTTTCTGCAGCCTTTGACACTGTCAATCACAAGACTCTCCTTAACACTCTTCAACAGAGAATGGGCATGGAAGGCAGAGTGCTTAAATGGTTTGCTTCCTTCCTCTCTGATAGATCCCAAAGGATCAAAATAGCGAACAGTCTTTCATCTCCTTTGGCGGTAGGTCAAGGTGTTCCTCAAGGCTCTATACTTGCACCCACTTTGTTCAACCTCTACTTGGAACCATTGGGAAATCTCCTAAGTAAATCTGGGATCCTCTATCATCTCTATGCGGACGACACTCAAATCTACCTCAAGGTGTCCTCCACACACGATCTCTCCATCCTAAACTCTACTCTCGACTCCATTCAAAACTGGATGCTAACTCATCAATTGATTCTGAATCCCTCCAAAACTGAATTCCTCCTCCTCTCCTCCTCACTCTCTCCTCCTCCGGTTCAATCATGGATGGATCAGATGAATCTACTTAACAATAAACCTATCATTGTCGACAGCGCAAAATCCCTTGGTGTCATACTCGACAGAAAACTCAATCTACTCTCCCACATCAATTCCATTGCAAAGTCTGCTCGATACCAACTGCGCTTTCTCTGGGGGATTCAACGCTTCTTCCCAGAGCAAGACCGAAAAACCCTGGTCCAATCGCTGGTTCTCTCTAGACTGGGCTACTGCAATTCACTTCTTACTGGCCTCCCCAAATCCCACCTGGCCCCCCTCAAATCTGTGCTCCATTCAGCGGCTCGTTTCATTTATGGGACCAAAAGAAGCGACCACATCACACCCATTTTATCCTCCCTCTGTTGGCTTCCCATTGAGGCAAGATCTATCCACAAGACTGTCTGTATCACCCACAAAGCCTTGCATTCCTCCTCTCCTCGCTACTTGGCGAATAAACTGAAACTCTCTGGAGGCTCTAGACCATCACGTAATGCGGAAAACTTATTGCTTGAACCTCCCACTTCCAAAAAGGAAAGATCGATGGCCCAATCCTTTTCAGGCAATGCAGTGAGAATCTGGAACTCACTTCCGCCTCAGCTCCGGACCACCACCTCTTCCCGGTCCTTCAAAACTGACCTCAAATTTCTCCTTCTCCAAAGACACTTCCAAACCTAATTCACGCCCAGGGCCGGACTGGCTACCGGGCGTTTTGGAATGCTGCTGAGCTGGGGGCTGATGTCACTGCGGTGGTGGCTAATTTCGTTGATGGAGACCTGCGTGTGCTTCGAAATAAACAAAGCAAAACGAATTTCGTTCAGCACACGCAGGTCCCCATCAACGAAATCAGCCCCCAGCTCGGCAGCATTCCACAACGCCCGGTAGCCAGTCCGGCCCTGTTCACGCCCTCTCTACTCCCTCAAGGAAGTTCTTCCACTATAGGAAATTCTGTACTCCATGCCTATAGAAGTGCCTTCCCAGTGTGTTCTGAGTGACTGCCACTTATTGCAGTATTATACCTCTATTTGTATTTTGTATCTTATGTATCATGCACACTTGTCACTTTTTCCTCCTGTAACGTATCATTTGCTACCTCTTTTTGTATCTTGTTTGTTTTTGTTATTTGCACAATTGTCACTTTTTCCTCATGTAATGTAACGCTTGCTTATGTATTATGCTCACTTGTAGTTTTCTCCTCATGTAATGTTACTGTTCCTATTGTGAAGCGCGCTGACACCTTCGGGTAAAGTCCGCGCTATATAAAAACGCATAAAATAAATAAATAAATAAGTAGTGGCTGGTGTACGGGAAATGTGGTGGGCAGCGCGGGGGCCATGTGAGCACCGGGGGGCTGAAATAATAAAAAAAAAAAAGAAAACTTACCTCCCAGTCTTCTGCTCGCCGCGCTGCTCCCCCGGCTTCTCGTCTGGGCACAAGATGAAGCTCCCAGCTTATCCTGCGGCCAATCCAGATGCTGCGCTCACTATGAGAGCCGCGTAGGGATTGGGCGGAGTGCACTGGTTTTGCGCTCCATCGGGAGCTTGAAGCCTGTGCCTGCTGATCTCTCCATCCACCAATACAGCTGGGTTGGAGAGATGTCAGTGCACATGACGGTTTGACTGTCCTGAGACGGCCGGCCAAACCATCATGCACACTGTGACAGCAGGGCCCACCACTCCTCCTCCCCTGCTGCAGTGCTGTGGCCCTGCCCCCAAGACAGCTGCAGGACGAAAAATAAAATGATCTGCATTAAGATCATTTTATTTTGCGTTTGCCTCTGCGGTTAGTGGGGTGACGCTCTTCCGCCATAGCGGAGGAGATCCCCCTGGTCAGCTTTCTGTAAAAGAATGTGTTCTAGAATTTTTGATGAAATTGGGCACCGGTAATCTTAACGTGTACAGTGTACGCAGAATTCATACCACCCCTTCAGACCAGTAGTTGAACTGCCTTTGCCACTGTTAGCCTAAATTTAGTATTAACTTTCTTACCTCCGTTTACAAGGCGGAATTGGGGTGCTTTAATCCTTTTATGGGGGCACAGTTCCAGAGAAAGCCTAATTACTTTGTGTCACACTGAAGTGTTGAAAGAGGTGTGTGCAAGAAAACAGCACGTGCTGCTGTATGGCCCCGCTCCCTACCGTTGGAGGGCTTTTCACAGCCTCAGGAAAACTTTAGCGCTAGATGATTTGAAGCATAGTTGGGGTGAGACTAACAACTGTGGTGGACTGCTCTGGAGAACTGAACACTTTGGCTATTTTGATGGAGGCGCACGGTTTCCCAGCTGGTCAGTTTTCGTTTTGTGGTGACATCTTCAACTTGTTATGGGACAGCTGGAGACTCTGTACCTTAAGCACATGAACTGCTACAATTATTGTTTGCTAGGCGAGGTCGGAAATTGGTGACCTGGCTTAACAAGACCTTTCTCTCTATGACCAAAATCAATATGACTGACTTGAGGATAGAATAGGGAAAGGATCTGGGACCAGAGGAAATTCCTTGAGTAAGCTCACAGGGTTTCCTGGAATGCCAGATTTATGTATACTCTTATTTACCTATCTACATAGGACATGACACATTAAAGAGTCAAAATTATTTATTGTCCTACACAGCGGGCTGTCCTACGTGCAGGTGCAACAATGCTGCATCTTTTCACATGGTGTGGGAGTGTCCTGTAATCAACCATTTAGGGAATGGGGTTACTGAGCACTTGGAGAACTTAAACAGGGTGGAACTTGCACCCCAATTAGTGCTTGCTGGCGCTCTTGGCATAGCTGCAAAATAAAAAAGATGGCAACAGATTTCTAGACCTAGCATTCTTAATAGCAAAAAAGAGAGATATGGTGATGGAATGGAAGTCTACTGAGGCCCTTCCAGAAGAATTCAGAATGTGGTGGGGCATTGGGCCGAAAGTGAAAGTGTTTCATTGTATCGAGAAAAGAAAGAGGGCTTACATAGAAGTCTAATGGAGGATCTATGGAACAAAGTGTTACTATAATTTGTAATAGAACAGGAGTGAGGAGATGGATGGTCTGGTAGAGAGGAATAGACCATAGTGCAGCTTAGGGAATTGATTACGGCTAGTATGTTAGTATAGGGTAAGGGCGTGTGGGAACGTGTTCTTACATCGTGCTGGTTCACAACCCTACATCTTCCCCAGTGGACAAACACCATGCTGGCTCCATTCATATTAAATATTTTAGGTTATGTGACTTTAAGAACAACCATTTACCTACAAGAAGCGTGGTTTCGCCTATATGTTCAGCATACAGACAAAGTTATGTAAAGAACGAGATGTAATCTATTTGTTCCCTCTCTTTCTTTCGTGGGCCTTGGACCATGAAGTGTGCTTGCTTCTTTTGCTATTGAAGTGCCAACTGCAATATGCTGCACTGTCCAGAGTCAAAACTAATATATATATTCACTGAAAAAACCACAAGTTTCAGGGACGTTATAGTTGGTCGGACATTTCACATTACAAAACCAGAGAAATTTGGCCGTCATAGTTAGTTGGGCTAACTATAACTCGCGCCCCCGCAATGCACTGCTGATGACGTCACATATTACATCACTCATGACATGGTCAGTGACATCACTGATGACATTTCCAATGACATTACTGATGACATCACTGGTGACATCATCCAATTAATCTTTGATGCACCTTCTCACACCCTAATATAACCTTTCATACACCCACTCTAAAATACAGGCTACCATTCTCGAAACCATAGAGACACCAATACCAGTACGTACATACCCACTCACTGATTGATAGGTCCACATACACATCCACTCACTCATACAGGCACTCATACAGCCAGTCACTCGTCAATACAGCCACTATTATATGCACTCATACACCCATACAGACACTCACACACCGCCACTCACCCATAGAGTTACTCACACACCTAGTCAGTCACCCAAAGAGTCAATCACACTGCCATTTACTCACCTATACAGTTATACACACTCCACCTCACTTATTCATACAGACACTAGCACTTACTTACTCTCTGATACTATCACTGACACAAGCACACACTCATCCATACAGCCACTCTCACAATCACTCACTCTCACATATAGTCAGTTATATACTCCAACACTCACATATACTGCCTTTCACATATGTAGTTACTCACACATATACCACTGAGACATCCATTCACTCACGAACACAGCCATACGCACACTCACTCACCCACCCATACAGCCCCTCGCAGACGCACTCATGAACCCATACAGCCACTGAATCACCCAGTCACACATCCATGCAGGGAGTTGCACCCCCCACCCACCCACACAGACACTCAGGCACCCATACAGGTACTCAGACAACCAATCATTAACCCATATAGACACTCATGTAGCTACTCACCAACCCATGCAGCCACTTACATACCAACTGACAGACTGATACAGACATTCACACTGATTAGTCATTCACCCATGCATTCACTAAGAAACGTTTAATCACTCACTTATACAGTCAGTCACGCACCCACTAAATCATCCATTCAGACACTCATACACCCACTCATTCTTCAATACACCTTTGCCTATCTATATATAACATTCTTAAACTTTTAAAAATCACCCAGTCTCTGGATGATGTCATCAGTGATGTCATTTGAGATGTCATCAGTGATGTCACTGACCATGTCATGAGTGATGTAATATGTGACGTCATCAGCAGTGCATTGCGGGGGCGCGAGTTATAGTTACCTCAACTAACTATAACGGCCGAATTTCTCTGGTTTTGTACGAGTGAAATGTCCAACTAACTATAACGTCCCTGAAACCTGTGGTTTTTTCAGTGAATTTCAAAGGTTTTTTTAAATGCTAATTTCTAAATATAACGTCCTTGAAACCAATGTTTTTTCCAGTGAATTTCTAAGGTTTTTTAAATGCCAATTTCTAACTATAACGTAGTAGTCGCGTTAGCAGAGTGCTGCAGAAAGGGGGCTGGGCCTACAGCCAGTGCTCAGGAATTCCGTTGCGTAGGACTTACAGGAGGTACCAGGAGGGCTTCTTGGCCACCAAAGTCCCTCAGGAGCAAAGTGGACTTCATCCCCCAACCCGTAGTGTGCCAGGAGGCGCGTTTGCAGAGCGGTGGAGAAAGGGGGGCCTGGCCTCCGAAGACGTCTTACCAATACCACTGTGTGGGACTTACTGGAGGTAACAAGAGGGGTAGTTGGCCCCCAAGGACAACCTTGGGGGCCAACTACCCCTCCTATTACCTCCAGTAAGTCCCACACAGCGGCATTGGTAAGTTCTCAAAGCAGGTCACGCCCCCTTTGCCCACCAGTCCGCAAACGCGCTCCTCGGCGCACTCTTGGATGGGGAGTGAAGTCCCCTTCGCTGCTGGGGGTCCTTAGAGGCTAAGTAGCCCACCTGATACCTCCAGTAAGCCCCAGATAGTGGGATTGCTGAGAGGTGGACACAGGCCACGCCCCCTTTCTGCACCACTCTGCAAATGCGCCTCCTGGCTCGCTCTTGGTTGGGGGATGAAGTCCCCTTGCCTCCGGAGGGTCCCTGGGGGCCAACTAGCCCTCCTGTTATCTGTAGTAAGCCCCACACAGCTGTATTGCTGAGAGTGGTCCAAGGCCACGCCCCCTTTTTACACCACTTTGCAAACGCGCCTTCTGGCGCACTCCTGCTCGGGGGATGAAGTCCACTTTAGTCCTGAGGTCCTCAGGACACAAGAGGACCTCATCGCCCCCAGGACACAAGAGGACCTCATCGCCCCACCAGCAGTGCGCCAACAGGCACGTTTGCAAAGTGGTGTGAAAAGGGGCATGGCCTCGGACCACCTCTCAACAATCCCACTGTATGGGGCTTACTGGAGGTACCTGGTGGGCTAGTTGGCCCCTAAGGACCCTTAAGATTCTAGGGGACTTTATCCCCCAACCCAGAACGCGCCAGGAGGGGCGTTTGCAGAGTGGTGCAGGAAGGGGGCGGGGCCTCCGGCGAGATGCCGGGGTTTTTTTTTTTGGCTTGTTAGAAGGGGGACTGTGTGGCCCCCCTTCCCTTAATATTTTTAGGGCCCTGGGGACCCCATCCCCCAGGGCCTGACCCATTAAAAAAAAAACGGGAAGGGGGACGCGAGGCCCCCCCCTCTCTTGGCCGATTTCGGCCCAGGGGACCCCATCCCCCGGGGCATGGCCACATATTTTTTTTCTTTTTTTCTCTTTTTAATGGAGGGGGCCGCGCGGCCCCCCTCTTGAGGCCTTTATCGGCCCCGGGGACCCCGCCCCCCAGGGCATTGCCTCGTTTTTTTTTTTTTTTTAATTAAATATTCGAGAGGGGGGCCGCGTGGCCCCCTACCCTGGGCCACTTTTGGCCCCGGGGACCCTACCCCCAGGGCCGGCCCTGATGTTGAGGACCGCGAGGAGAGCCCCAATGTCCCCGCGCTCCCAGCCGGCTCCCCGTCTCCTGCGGGAGCCGGCATTGCTTTTGAACAAGGGTAGCTGCTGACATGCAGCTCCCCTTGTCCAAAAGCAATTCTGCTTCGCTTCATGGAAGCGAGATGAGGTTTCCTGCTCTCGCTTCTTTGAAGTGAAGGAGAGTTTGCAATGACAGGGCGGGAGCCGCGGGCACCCCTGGACATTGCTGGAGCCGGCCCTGGGTGGTGGCGGTCCCCAGGGCCATCTAGGGCTCCAGGAGGAGGGCCACGCGGCCCTCCTCCCAACATGATTTAAGCACCGGGAGGTGGTGGTCCCCTGGCCCGGGGGTCCGCAACGGACCCCCGCCCATAGTTAAAGTTTGCCCCGGGGGTGGTGGTCCCCGGGGCAGTGTGGGGAGGGGCAGGAGCCCCCCCACACACACTTTCTTTTCATTATTTAAGCCCCGGAGGGAGAGGTGGCGTTCCCCGGGGCTTGGGTGGGGTCCGCGAGGCCTCCGCTCATTATTACTGAATGCCCCGGGGAGGTGGCGGTCCCTGGGGCAGCGTGGGGGAGCAGGAGCCCCCCACGGCTAATTTACACAAGCCCCGGGGAGGTGGCAGTCCCCGGGGCTGCGGGGGGCCGCGTGCCCCCCGCATAATATTAATCATGCCCCCACATATACTTCCCTTATTGTCCCCCGGTCCTGGCCCACCCGGGGGCTTATTAAAACAAAGCGCGGGACACCGCACTTCGTTTTTTTTTTTTCTCGGCGGGATTCGCACACCCAGCGCGAATCCTGCCGGTTTTTAAAAAAAAATGCTTTTTGAAGCCCTGGGGGTCCCTGTGGCCCTCACTGATGCCCTCCTGGGAACTTGGTCCAAGCCCAGCACAGGGGCTCCTGTAAAGAGTACAATTGCCCGCCACCACCGCCCTGGCCCGGGCGACCCAGTGATCTTGACCCAACGCCCTTCCCCTGAGAGCTTGGTGGTTCAAGCCTCGTCTTCTAAAGGCGCATTCCCTTCTGCCCCTCCAGATAGGGAATCCAAGAAGCTTGACCATCTTGGGAAGCGTATGTTCTCTTCCTCCAGCTTGGCACTGCGGTCGGTGAATAGCGTGTGCCTCTTGGGCCGCTACTCCCATACCATCTGGGATACGGTCACACAGGTGCTGCCTCAGTGCCCAGAGGAGGCCTGGCCATTCTCTCCCAGACAGTGGGAGAGACGCAGCCAAATTCCCCATTAGATGTGGACTGGATACCACCGACTTACTGGGCAGAACCATTGCCACGTCGGTAGCCCTTAGGCGCTACGCCAGGTTGAGGACATCTGTCTTTTCGGGGGATGTCCAGTCAACTTTGATGGACATGCCCTTCCTTTGATGGCCAGCGTCTTTTTGGCGACAAAGGAGACTCTACACTGGAGCGCTTTAAAGATTTTAGAGCTACAGCCAGATCTTTGGGCCTCACTGCGCCTTCTCGCCCACTCCAGTCTGCTTTTCATCCCTTTTGTGGCTACGAAAGGGGCACCCAACCACGTCCGGCCCAGTCTAGCCACCAGTTCACGCAAGCTGCCCAGCCTCTGCGTGACTTAGGACATGGGACCCAGCGACCTCGCGGGGCTGGGAACCAGCGGGAGGGCCAGTCCATCCTCCGTCCCCCCAACCCCCCTTCGCCGCACCCTCCAAACCTTCCTAATCCGATGTTTCAGGCCCCTCAACGGCCAGTTGGAGGCAGGATTCCCCTTCACCTCCTCCACTGGCAATCCATCACTTCGGCAGGTGGGTTTTGCAAATCTCCCTCCCCTTCGAGACTACTCCTCCCTCCATGCCACTGTCTTATGAACGCATATCGGAGGATCATCTGGCACTTCTCCGCAAAGGAAGTCTCGGCTCTCTTGGCCAAGGGAGCTATAGAGAGGGTCCCTGCGCCAGAAGTAGGTTGTGGTTGCTATTCCTACTACTTTCTGGTGCCCAAGAAGGACAAAGGCCAGCGTCCTATTCTAGCCCTTAGGGCCCTCAACCGCATCCTCCTTAAGGAGAAGTTCAAGAGGCTCACATTGGCTCAGGTCCTGTCTGTCCTCGACCCCAGAGACTGGATGGTGGTGTTAGACTTGCAGGGCACTTATTTTCATATTTCTGTCTTGCCATCCCACAGACGATATCTACAGTTCACGGTGGGCCGCGAGCACTTTCAGTTCACCGTGCTCCCCTTTGGCCTTACCAGTGCCCCTCGGGTGTTCACAAAGGTGAATTGCGGTGGTCGCAGCTCATCTGCGCAGATCAGGGGTTCCAGTATTCCCCTATTTCGACGACTGGCTGTTGCAGGCGGGCTTGCCCCAGGCTGTCGTCTCCCTCCTCCGGACTACGGCAGACCTCCTGCACTCACTAGGGTTCACTATAAAAGTGCCAAAGTCACACCTGACTCCCTCTCAGACACTCCCTTTCATCGGAGCTGTTCTGGACACAGTGCAGTTTCAGGCCTATCCTCCCGAGCAGCGAGTCCGGGATATTCGGGCTATGATACCGATGTTTCAGCCTCTATCCTGGATTTCGCAGAGAATGACTCTGAGGCTGCTGGGCCTCATGGTCTCCTGCATCCTGCTAGTGGATCATACCAGATGGCATATGCGGGCTCTGCAGTGGGACCTGAAGTTCCAGTGGGCGCAGCATCAGGGGAATCTTTCCGACTACGTTGAGATCCCAGAGGGAACTGCACAACAACTGAAGTGGTGGCTAACGAACCAAACTTGGGTCAGAGGCAGATCCTTCTCCCTTCCCCAACCAGATCTAACGGTGGTGACAGATGCATCACTCCTGGGATGGGGCAGCCATCTGGGAGAGGCGGAGACAGAGGCGTCTGGTCTGCGGCGGAGTCCGGGCTCCATATCAACCTGTTGGAGCTCCGGGCGATCCGACTGGCACTGAAGGCATTTCTTTCCTCTCTCAAAGGGAAAGTGGTGCAGGTGTTCACAGACAACACCACTGCCATGTGGTACTGCAACAAACAGGGCGGGGTGGGGTCGTGTACCCTTTGTCAGGAGGCTCTTCGCCTCTGGACATGGCTGGAACATCTGGGCATGACCCTGGTGGTTCAACACCTGACAGATTCTTTGAATGCCAGGGCAAACGAACTCAGCCGTTGGTGCTTGGTCGATCACGAATGGCGTCTTCATTCAGAGGTGGTGCAAGGTCTCTTTCAGCGGTGGGGAGAGCCTTGGTTAGATCTGTTCACCACCAAAAAGAACGCACAATGTCAGCAGTATTGCACGTTGGAGTTTCCAAGACATTACTCGCTCAGCAACGCTTTTCCTCGCGAGTGGAACTGCAGCCTCGTGTACGCCTTTCCGCCTGTACCACTTCTGCCCCGAGTGCTCAAGAAGATCAAGCGCGACCAGGCCCAAGTTATTGTTGTGGCTCCGGACTGGGCACGAAGAGTCTGGTACCCCGAGCTTCTAAGCATGGCCATCGATCCTCCAATCAGACTGCCCCTTCAGGAGGATCTTCAGTTGCAGCAGCAGGGGCCGGTTGTGCACTCGAACCTGTCCAGTCTCCCCCTCCTTGTGTGAGATTGAGCAGCGATAGTTGACTGCTTTCGACCTTCCGCCCGAAGTCTGTAATGTCATCTTGGCAGCCAGGCGTCCCTCCACTAAATCGGTATACGCTTGTAGATGCAACAAGTTTGTGGCATGGTGCACAACAAAGGCTGTGGATCCCCTTTCTGCCCCTCTTTCGGAGGTCCTTTTGTATATACTTTCTTTGGCCCAGCAGGGCTCTGCTCTGGGCACTCTCAATGGTTATCTTGCAGCTATCTCTGCTTTTCTTCTGCTGCCAGATCAGCCATCCTTGTTTAAGTCTCCTATTGTTAATAGGTTCTTTAAGGGCATTACTCATCTGTTTCCTCCATCTCCTTTCACAATGCCCCAGTGGGACTTGAATCTTGTTCTCACATACCTTATGTGTGCTCCCTTCAAGCCTCTTAATAACTGTCCTCGCAGACTCCTCACTCTCAAAACTGCCTTCCTTGGGGCCATCACCTCTGCTTGCAGGGTGAGTGAGCTCTGTCTTCAAGCTCGGTCTTCCAAGCCTCCTTTCTTCTCTGTGCAGCTGGACAAATTGGTGCTTAGAACGAGGCCTTTGTTTCTTCCTAAAGTGGTTACGCCATTTCATGTAGGACAATCTATCACTTTGCCCACCTTTTTCCCACCTCCGCATCCTTCCAAGGAGGAGGAGAGACTCCACCGTCTGGACCCTAAACGTGCGATGTCATTCTACCTTGACTGCACCAAAGATTTCCGGGTGGATGATCAACTCTTTATTGGATATGTAGGTGCCAAGAAAGGCCGGGCTGTTCAAAAACGTACCATCTCTCGATGGGTTGTCCTTTGCATAAAGATCTGCTATGCTTTAGCTAAGAGGGATCCTCCAGTGGGGTTGCATGCTCATTCCACTAGGGCTGCAGCAGAAACCACTGCATTGGCACGCGGAGTCCCACTCCTTGATATCTGCCAGGCGGCAACGTGGGCATCTCTGCACACGTTTACCAGACATCACTGCCTGGACTGCCAAGTCCAAAGAGATGGCTATTTTGCCCGTTCAGTCCTCCAGGACTTTCTCGTCTGCACTTAGTTCGCAGACCCTCTTCCGGGATGGTATTGCTGGGTTATCTATTCTAAAGGTAAGGAATCTACAGCTAACTGTCTCTTTCAGATGAACAAGTTACTTATCTTCGGTAACGATTTATCTGTAAGAGACATATGTTAGTCGTAGATTCCTTACCCGTCCACCCATCCTCCCCTCTCTGGGAACTGATTTCTAGGGATAGGGACTCCCATACAGGGCCCTAGTTGTGGCACCAGTGGTCAGTGTCTTGCATGGCTCTGCGCTTCTGGCGTGGAAAGTCGTGTCAGAACTGACATCAGCATGCAGGGACGGCATCTAAGAAGCCACCTCTACGTCATCCCGGCGACCACGATGCCAAAGATGGACGCGGAGTTGACCAACGCCATCTACCAATGCGCAGGGGTACTGCTAAAGAAAAATCTCCAGATCCAGACTGACGCCTGGGGAAAATTCTAAAGGTAAGGAATTTACAACTAACAACTAACATATGTCTCTTACATCATTACCAAAGGTAAGTAACTTGTTCTTTGCAGTCTGAAGACTAAGGGCCAGATGTACAACCCTTTTTTACGGTCGCAAACGGGAGATCGGCCCGTTTGCGACTGCAAAAAAGGGACCTGGCTTGTACAAACGCTATTTTGCGAGTCACTGACGCGCAAAATAGCGTTTGCGACACTCGCTATTAGGCAGGGGCATCCCTTCCTAAAAGCGCGTCTCAATGCCATGTACTATTGTTTTGTGACCGCATTTGCGGCTGCAAAACACTTGCAGTTTATCACCTACTTTAAGTAGGTGGTAAATCACTTGCAAACGGGAAGGGGTCTCCAAGGGACTCCTTCCCCTTTGTGAGTGTGTGCGTAAATATTTTTTAGGAGCAGGCAGTACTGCCTGGCCTTAAAAAATGAAACTGAAAAGTATAATTTTTCTTAATTAAATGTATCCTGTTTTCCTTTAAGGAAAACGGGCTACATTTAAAAAAAAAAAAACTTGCTTTATTTCAAAAGCAGTCACAGACATGGTGGTCTGCTGACCCCAGCAGGCCACCATCCCTGGGAGTTGTAGCCATTCCCAATGGGGTCGCAAATTGCGCTTGCCTCATGAATATTGATAAGGCATGCAATTTGCGACCCCATTGGGAATCCCAAACAGTGTCTGTGACACTGTTGTACATTCACTTTTGTGAGTTGCAAATTGCGAGTCGCAATTCGACACAATTGCGACTCGCAAAAGTGAATGGTCGTACATCTGGCCCTTGAATTAGCCCACTAAAGAAATTGACTAGGGATTCAATTTAGATTTAATAATAGCTCTAGGTACTTGTTTATTTTGTCAGACTTTATTGTGGAATTTTTCTATTGTTGCACTTTTTCCAAATAATGCCTTCTCTGTAAAGTGCCCTTTGTTTAATCGGCAGTTATCTGCTCTAGTGATTCTTTCTCTGCTAAAGAGTCAGGCCATGAAAAATGTTCCTTGCACCAAAAAATATCAAGGAAGACTCAGAGAACTGAAGAAGCACTTATGAGATAACAAGCACTTACGAGCCACATCAGATTGTTCTTTTGACGGCTCCACATCCCAGGGAATAGCATTGCAGAGGTTCTCCCTGCACTTCTTTGTGTCTTTAGTCAAAACGCATCCTACCAAGTACCATCTGCAAGAACAAGCATTGGTAATGCATCGGTTTCGCCTATGTAATGAATAAAGAGTTGTTTTTATCAATCATCGTCCGGGAGAAGGAAAGAGCTCCCTGACAGATAACGCAGGAGTAGAGAGGTATGTGGCACAGCGGCCAGAGCTGCCGACTTGAGAGGTGGGAATCCCATTTCGAGTTTTGAGGACGCCTCGCTATGCATATCACTTAATCTCTCCAGGTGATAAATTGTTATATAAATATGCTGCAATAGTAAAAGGCAAAACTTTATGAAAATATAGTTCCACCAAAGCGGATGTTAACAGTATTTCGGCTGGGGGAAACTAATAGGAGAAGCAGACCAGGACAAAGCATTGGTAAATCCAGGAAAATATGCTACAGCCAAAAGAAATGGAGGAAAGGTAAGTGTAATGCACCGAAACCAGTGAGAAGCCAGGAAAGAGAGGAGGTGGGATGTAAGTCCCTTTTAAGTTTATATTAAAAACAATACATTTCTCAAGCACAACGCAAGCGCTGTGTAGGCGGAACCTAAAAAGGAGGGGCATCATTTGAGTCATGAACATGACTCCTGTACAGTGTCATGGCAATCATTGTTGAGGGAACCAGCAGCATGCTCAGTGGAGCAGAACTCAACAAGAAAATAGACATCAAGAGACAGCTCACACATGCTCCCAAAGTCTGCATGTGTTGAGAATTTGTTTGCTGGGTCTGATGGCTTAGTGGACTGTGTACGACCTCATGGTCACAGGTTCAAATCAGGGCAGGTCCACTCAGCCTTTCATCCTTCTGAGATCGACAAAATGAGTACCATTGAGTTAGGTAACAATAAGCATCTGTTATTCAGCGCCAAGATACTCTTTGCAGTGTACGTGCACCTTTGAGGAGTATCGAAGCACATAACAACATCCGATTGTATGTCTTTTTTGCCAGTACCCGAAAGGCAGTTATATTTAGTACCATTGAGATACGCATGAAAAAGGGAACATCCCAACACTTAAAAATTGTAAACAGGAACAATTTACACAAATAGCTTCTAACGTGTATATGTCATGAGATCATATGTAAACCAATACAAATATTTTTTTTAAACTATCAGTGAGTATCTCAGCAAAAGTATCCGTACAGATTTACATCTAAGGCTACCTTCAAGTGGGTGAGGAAAGCATTTCCCACAGCAGGGAAACATCTTCGAATATCTAACTGTCTTACTCTAAGTAATGACTTACCTAATCCACCTTCAGCATTGTCCACCCTGGTGGGGGGAATTTGAAACACGTGTGGAAAAGTGGCAGAAGTAACAAGACAAATTAGTAAAAACATGGAGTGGTCAACGTCAAAACAACTTCCTCTAGAAGGACTAAGAAGAGAAGTATGACTTCTACAACAAAAGCAAGTGAAAGTGCCAAAAATACCGAAGATCCAAAGATTTTACTCCCAGTCCCAAACAAAATCACAAATTCGGAATGCCAGCACTTCAACAGTGGTTGCCTGGATGTGTGTATTTTCATGTAGCAATCATCCAGAGACATGGAAAATTTGTGAAGTTTAGCAGTGGTGACCACTCACAAGAATTTTTTTTTTCATCTACACTGTACTGAACTATTGTCTGTTGAAAGCCTAGACATCCAGACTGCAGTGGACGAGAAGATTCTGCCTTCATATCAACCATGAAAAATCCAAGGCTGGTCTGATGCAAATATTTCAGTTCCTTGGGCAGTTTTGGACATAATACAGGCAAATAGGTTTTCTTCAAGGAGAGTGCTAAGAACAAAACTCATCAGCGGTTGTCCCAAATCGTTCATACAACTTCACCATGAATGTAAAATGTATGAAAGCCAGTTTTATAGTTCTCCTGACAGTGAAAGTTTCCATCTCAAAAAAGCTGACTAAAAGATTCTGCAGGCAGAGTGGACTTCCTAAGGAGATTTAATAAATCTGGCATTGTCGTCTCAAACATTTACCACTTCCTGAGAATATAAAAAACAAACAAAAAGGAAGTCAATAAAAAATATTGCTCTAAAGGTAAGTGGTCACTTATTTATTAATCTTCTTTTAACTGTAAAATAGCTACTATACAACAGATACAATTCATGACACTGTATAACTCTCTTTGGACATCTTATGGGTGCACGGTTGGAACTTTCCCCACCAACCCCTTAAAGTTGGCACTGCCACTCGGAAAAGGACTACATAGATATCCTAAGAGAAGCAGAAACCATCAACTACGTTATTATATGCCTTCATGTCTAAGAGATTCTGCCTATATTGTATCTAGAGGTCTGCTAATCCACTAAAGTGCCAATCAGACACAGCTTTAGCATATCTGTTTTGTCTGGCTAAATGTGCCATATCCGTCTTTCCTCCGAATGTTGGTTGAGATTTTTACATTATCCATATTCCTTCTCTACTTGCATTCTTCCCTCATCCAGTTTCTTTAACATAAAAATACCTCAACTTGCTACATGTAAAGTTGGTCCTAAGCTATTGCCCAGACAAAACTAAGCATGTTGGAGAATGGAGTCAACTGTTCATTGGCTACACTTCAATCTGTAAAATAATCATGATTTGAAATAATCTGTAACACATTGGGTGGTATCATGCATAATACACTGCTATGGAAAAGTAAATAAACCACTAGTGGGGAGAAGTCAAGATCATTCTACTGGAGGAACTGTAACTACTACATACATTTGCAAAGTAGCAACCTGCAGATCGGTAGATACATGTACATGGAGCCTACTTTCTAGATTCGGACTCCAAATCTTCCAGCACAAATATTGTATGTAGCATAACATTGTTGTATATACATTAAAAAATGAAGCAGGTGTAAAACAGGCATTGGTAGGCTATACAGGAATAGTATGAACACGTTCAATCAATGGAAAATGTAGCTCTAGTGACTTCCATGTTTGTGCTTCTAAAACGTTTAGGATTGTAAATTATTCTTGTGTTCAATGTTTGATGCAACCATTACGGTGAATAAATTAGAGTTATCAGGCTCCAAAGATATGTCTTTTAAGGATCACTTACCACAGTCATAAGTTAAAAGGGGTGCAGGCTACTTATTTATTTGTGCAACCATTGAGTACGTAGCTATATATATTATAAATGAAACCAGGTAAATCATAAACAGTGATTGTGTGTGTCCTGTAGCTGTTGGGTAACAGACAGTTCATGTGAGATAGAGACAGGGCTGGCTGTGGTGCACGTGGCGAGACTCGAGGGCTGGTCTGAGGCAGGCACGTGGCACCGCAGCGCGCTCAAAGTGTGCGGCCGGGACACCAAGCCCTGAGGTTCTTGACCTCCCTGTGAACGCTCTGCCACGCTTCTGCGAGGCCCGCTCAGTTCTCGCCTATGCTTTCGTGTTCACGTGTGCCTGTGACCGAGAGCCACCGGGGGCCCTCTGATCCACCGGGGGCCCTCATCCAGTTTGTGAGGTGCAAGCAGGCATTCCCGCTCGTTGAAATGTTCGCCGGCGCTTTCCAACCAGGCTGAATCCCTCGTCCTAAATCCGCCTTCTGTCACTTCTTGATGGACGGTCGGGCACGTGCCTCATGTCGTGTGGGAGTAGCTGTATTCGTCAGTGGGTAGGCCGAATGATGACCCAGATCTGGCCTAGCGCCTTACTAACACGCATGACTGCATTTCCATACGTAACACTGACAATAAATCCGGAGGTGACAGGGAGCGTGTCCGGTTGTCTGTCTCCGCTGCACGGTCGGGCCCTTTAGGTAAGTATTGGACTTTGAGGCTGTTCATTTCCCAGTTATAGCAATGTTTACCTGTTATTTTAAGAATAGGACGTTTTAACGCCAGTTCAGACTGGATGCTAATGAATGACAGTGATGATTTACAAGCAGACTATATAGAACATAAAGAGTATCACACCTGGGTAAAATTGAGAATCTATTTCTGATTAATAAACTTTGCTTTGGACAACACGATTTCAAAGTTGTTAAAACCAGCTTCAGGAAATACAATTTGAAACGCAAAAAAGGGAAACTTTCACATAAAGCTGTAGCTTAAGTAGATATGTAGTGGCAGCGTTTCCCATGTGTATTAATAGTTGCCCTACTGGATTTAGGAAATATCTTTGAGTTGCCAAAATCTACTCACCAAATCACTGAATGACAAGGACATACATTGCTCAGCTGCCACATGCCGTGCTGCTGGACTGCGGTTTGCACTTGCATGACCCTGTATGACCCTGTGCTCCTTCTACACTAGGAATTAACCCAGGAGTATGATGAGAAGAAGGCGCAATATGACAGCTGTGCTGCTGGCCTGGAGAGCAACCGATCCAAGCTAGAGCAGGTAATGCATGCCTTTTACACGTCTACACATCAGAACATGCATGCGTTAGTGTATAAAGTGTTTCTTGCCAATTCCTGTGCTATTCTCCAATGAAGTAATTGTATTTTAGTGGCAGGCCTGTGATGGGCACTTCTTGAAAGCTGGTATAGTGCACGCTCCAAAAAGTGCTTAAATGTATTGTTTACGGGGGCTTGGTCCATCTTTTACACATCACATTCTTCTCAACAATTTTACATTTAGCTGCTTACAGTTTTAGGTATTTTAGATCCTTTCTTAAGCCTAGTTAATCTTGGTTTAGTTCCAGGCATTCATACTCAAGCAGCAGGTGGATCCGGGATAAGCTACATTAATCCTTTCACCGGTCTCGTTTGTTGTTGAGCTACATTATGAACAACTGCGGTCAACACTTACTGACTCACAACCAAATAGGACTTTAATTTGCAGTAAATCTGGCGTAGATATGCAATGAATTCTTGACTAGTATATTGAAAAGAACAGATTTAATTTCCTGTGCCTAGATATGCAAATTTGACCCCACAAAAACACTCCACAAATTAACTGACCGGAAACAGTTCTATAAACGCTATCCTTTCTCACCCCATTGATGGTGTATAAGACGTGCACATGACACGTTCAAGCGTTGTTAATGAATCTGTAGTGATGAGGTCCGTAGCCAAGATGTAGTTTTAAGTAGATTTATTTTTTTGATAATCAATTTTATTGTTTTTTAAAGGACCAGCAGAAAACACATTGGCAGCAAGAACAAGCACATTATTGAAATAGAATACATTTAAACAAGAGACGTCAGATATTTGTAAATCAATCTTTAGGATGAATAAAGACAATTGCCTGTAATTATATCTGTACACGAAACATACGCTCCCTTTAGGGTACAAGATTGAACCACTTACCCCATATCTTACCGAAAAGCTCGGGGCAACCCCGGGCCTCAAAGAGGGGTTCCTCTTGGGCTCCACACCAGTCCACCCCCCGCCTCCATTTCCGTACAGTAGGGGGCTTGGCCTGAGACCACAGTGCCGCTATGTCACGCTTCGCTACTGCCACTGCTGTTCCCAGGAAGCGTTTATCAGCCCGGGATCCATCAAGGCCATGAAATACCCCCAGGATCAGACGTAGTGGGTCGTGAGGAACCGTCCACCCCAAGGTCAGTGTGAGCTCCAATTCCACCCCCGCCCAAAATCACGCAAGGCTCGGGCATTGCCAGATCATGTGGTAGAAGTCCGCAGGGGCATGGGTGCAGCGCGTGCAGGTCGGGGATGGCCGCATGCGAGCGCTGTAGAGGCGCGCAGGCGTAAGGTAGGCCGTATGGAGGTAGTAGAGTTGGACTAGGCGTAATTTGGAGGTGGTCGTCAATTCCTTGGGGGCCATAAGGGCATCCCTCCAATCCTCATCCTCCAGAGGACCCAGCCAACTCTCCCAGCGGGCACGTAACGTATCTAGGGATGAGGAACTGTTGTTTACAAGTGAACGGTAAATCCGCGACACCCCCCCTTTACCCAGGTTCCCCATCACCACCTGGGCCTCAAGGGGACTGAATTCAGGGAGGGAGGTGGGAGATGGAATATGAACTCGGAGGGCGTGCCTCAGCTGTAAATATTTATAAAATTGAGAGGAGTGGCGGGAGTAGCGCTGTTGTAGGTCTGTAAAGGATCTGAAGTGGTCCCCGTCCTAGATATCGCCAAGTAGCGAGATCCCAATGTGGTCCCACCTGTGGAAGTCCCGGAGGGAAGATGCCTCTCTCAGCCAAGTTCCGCTCCACAAGGGCATCTGTCTAGTGAGTTTCCGGTCCCAATTCGTTTGTCGCAGGGCTGTGCGCCAGGCCATGAGCACTGTCCGGGTGATGGGGGGGGAGGGACTGCGGTATGGGGGCCCCGTACAAGTAGGCCTGGAGTTGTGGGAAGTCCAGCGCTCGGAGCTCCACGTGGTACGCCGGGTCAGACCAGCCGCCCGCGAACCAGTCGTGGATCACAATGAGTCTCGTGGCTAAATAGTAAAGGTGAAGGTTGGTCACCCCCATGCCCCCGTCATAGGGAGGGATGCGGCAGTGTGCCAGGGACATACGCGATCTGCTGCCCCCCATAAAAACCGGGTGAGGGTACTGTCAAGTTCGCGGAACCAACTCCCGGGAGGTGAAAAGTAATATTTTGTAAGATGTATAAAAAACGGGAGAGGACCATCATTTTAAAGAGGGCACTTCTGCCAAGAGGGTTGAGAGGCAGGGATTGCCATCTCCTGAGGTCCGTCTTAGCCTTGGTTACCAGGGGTGTAATATTCAGGGCCCATTCAAGCTCAGGAAGTAGAGCGACCCACACCCCAAGTACTTGAATGATTGCCGGCGCAGGGGAATTGTCGTTTGCCAATCAAAGCATGCGCGGGACGGGTGAAGGGGGACCAGAGTGGACTTCGCCGGGTTGAGCCGAAGACCCGAAATCCGTTCAAAAGCGGAGAGGGCGTCTAAGCAACGTGGGCCAGAGCTCTCGGGATCCGCTAGGAAGAGGAGGACGTCGTCGGCATAAAGGGCGATCTTGTCTACCTGGTAGGGATCCCATTCCCAGCCTCGGATGAGGGGGTCCTGCCGTATGAGAGAAGCTACGGGCTCCATCGCGAGCGCAAATAAAAGCGGTGAAAGCGGACACCCCTGGCGAGTGCCCCTTTGAATGGGGAACGCCTCTGAGAGCACCCCATTGATTAAGACCCTCGCCCAAGGCTAGAATACAAGACACGGATATGGCGCCGAAACGGGAGACCGAACCCCAGCACCTCCAACACGTCCCCGAGGTAGCTCCAATCCACCGTGTCAAATGCTTTTTCAAAGTCTATGAAGAGCAACGCCAAATACGGGGTAAGATGGTGACGGTGGGCAAGGGCCAGATGGAGACGGCGTATGCAATGCCGGGTGCCGCGGGCCGGCATAAAACCGCATTGGTCCAAATGGACCAACTCTTGCAGGTGGGGCCGGAGTCGCTGGGCTAAGGCAGTGGCAACATTTTTTATCTCTGTATTGATGAGGGAAATGGGCCGGTAGTCTGCGCAGGCGAGAGAGGGCGGTTGTGTCTTTGGGAGAACCACAATAGTGGCTACGTCAGTTTCTGGGGGAAAGCACCCAGTGTCCGCTACATGTTTGAACAGATTCACTAAATGCGGGACCAACACATCACGATAGGTCGCGTAGTATTCTTGCGGGTAGCCATCCGGGCCTGGCGTCTTACCGGAGTGCAGGAGTGAAATGGCCCCATGTATCTCCTCTGCGGTGAAGGGGAGGTCCAGAGTGGCCGAGACCGCTTGGGGGAGCCGAGGCAGTTGGGTCCCAGTTTCGGACAACAAAGTGGCAAGGGAGGTTTCGGGAGGTCGTGCCGCATAAAGGGCTGCATAGTATCCTGCAAAGGCGTTGGCGATAGCCGGAGAGGTAGCGTGGTGAACGCCCGCCTCATCCCGGATTTCGGCAATAATGCGGTTGGCTTTGGGGTAAGAAACTAGATTGTGGAGCAATTTGCCATTTTTGTCACCCCACCCATATACTCGCGCCACGGAGGAGCGCCAGAGCGATTTAGCGGCCTCCAAGGAGATCTGACAGATCTCCTCACGGAGCAGCGTAAGCTGTCGGGCAGAGTCAAGGCTGTCCGCGTGGGCCTGGGCGGCCTCCAACCGTGCAGCCCTGGCCTCCAGCTGTGTAAGGCGGGCGGCCTCGGCCGCACGTTTCGCATGGACCAGACCTCTAGCCGTCCCACGTATAGTGGCCTTGCCGGCCTCCCATAGTGTACCCAGTGAGGATACCGATCCCTCGTTAGTCGAGAAGTAGTGCCGCAGTTCCTGCCCGAGGGATTCATTGAAGTCCGTATCCTGCAAAAACCAGGCATTCATCTGCCAAGCCGTGCGAACGCCATCCGGGGAATTCCCAAGGCGGAGGGAGACAGGAGAATGGTCCGAGATGCCTCGGGGCAAGATGGTAGCCCCAGAAATCAGCGAACAGTCGGTGGCTGGCAACAGGAGCAGGTCGATACGAGAGTGATTATGGTGGGCCGCTGAAGTATGAGTGTATTGTTCCCGGCGGGGGTTCCACACCCTCCAGGCATCGCAGAGCCCCTGAGCGGAGGACCAGTCAGACAGTCGCCTGGCCGATGCGAGGCGGGATGTCGACGGGGTACCTGATGCGTCACGGGTCGGTTGCATGACTGCATTGAAGTCGCCTCCCATGACCGTCAGGCCCAAAGAAAAGGTGGAGATGACGAGCGTAAGCCGCCGAAGGGTAGAGGACGTAGTGGTGGGGGGAATGTAAGCGCTCACGAGATTAAAAGGATGCCCTTCGATCTTGCCAATCAAGGCCACATACCGGCCCTGAGTGTCTGTATCTGCCTGTGTCAGAGTGAAGGGAAGCCCTTTCCGAAGCAGTATGGCCACCCCCCGAGAACCCCGTGTAAAACCAGAGTGCCAGACCCTGTCGAACCCATAACGGGCGAGGAAGGTGCAGTGCGTGCCCATGAGGTGTGTTTCTTGTAGGAAAAGGATATCGGGCGCGTGTCGCTGGGCGCTACGTAGGACAGCAGTTCGTTTTATGCGATCTAGCAGGCCGTTGACATTCCACGACAATATGTGGAGGGGCCTAGCTAAGGTGGACGCCATCTGGGTGGGTAGAACGTGGAGGGAGCAGCGCGTGTGGTAAGGGGCCTGGTTCCCAGGAGTGACAATGTCCCTCAACCAGGTCTCGGGAGTGGAATTCGTGTGGTCTCTTGAGTCTCAAGTCGTTATCAGAGGCATGTGTGCATCGAAGGCTACCAAGAAAAACATAAAACAGCGGCCCGTAGGCGGCTAAAAACAAACAAGTGGGAGACAACGGTCTACCCTGCCCCTGCACCCCCAACACCCCCACCCTACACTTCTGAACATGAAGCATCTGTCGCCCTTAGGAGGAACCCCCTTAAAACAACAACACACTAGTGAGTCTGGATGCTAAGCTAAAACGATTAGCAGAACCTAAACGTGGCGAAGATGGACCCCTCCATCTATGCGGATCAGAAATTCGTTAACTGCAGCAATTACATGTAAGACAACTTATGCAACAGATGAAGACAAATATGTCCGGTAGCTAGTACGATAACCAGGTAGCTGAGCATGGACGTGGCGGAGATTGACCGCTCCTGACATGCGGCTATGGTAGGGACCTCAGTTGCTAAAGCAGTGTGGGAGCCATAGCGCAGGCCCCCAGCCTCGGGCCCAACTCAGTCCCCCTCGTCGTCGCCAGTTCCATGGAGCGCAGGGCTTCGTGACAAGTCCGAGTCAGACACGGCGGGGGGCAGTGCCTCGGAGTGGACCGGGATACTGCTCAAGTTGGTCAGGGAGCCGGTCAAGGTGGGAGATGCAGAACCCCGGGACGGAGCGCGAGGAGGGGGCCGATGGGGCCCCGCGCCCGGTGATCGGGATGTTCCACCACCTCGGTCGCCCTTCCTGCGGGACCTAGTTCGGCGTCTCTGGGGTCGAGGCTGGGTCGGATGAGGCTGCACAGGGTCTCGCCGGGCAGGGGAGGAGACCAACCGGCCCGAAAGGGGCCGCTCCTCCGTGAGCCAGGTCCAGGCCGCCTGGGGACTATCAAAGAATATTGCCTTGTCCTGAAAAACAACTCGGAGCCGGGCCGGGAAGAGGAGCCCATAGCGGAGACCCAAGGCACGGAGCTTCTGCTTAACTTCTTCGTAGGTTCGACGTTGGGCCTGCACCTCCCTGGTATAGTCTGGGAAGACCATGATCCTGTTATTTTGAAATGTTAGTGGACCCTTCGCTCTGGCAGCCGTAAGGATGGCGTCCCTGTCTCGAAAGTTGAAGATCCTCAGGATAATGGGCCGGGCAGGAGCCCCGGGCAGAGGGCGGGGAGCCAGGGAGCGGTGTGCCCGTTCAACCGCGAACCAGGGAGAGAGGGACTCTTTGGGCATCCATGATCGGACCCAGGTCTCCACGAACGTGTCTGCGTGTCCTTGTTCAGCCCCCTCGGGAAATCCTATGAGGAGAAGGTTATTTCTCCTTGACCTGTTTTCGGCATCTTCAGACCGCCTGTGGAGCTCCGAGGCCTGGGTCTGGAGACGAGCCACCTGGGCTTTGAGTTGGCCTATGTCGTCTTCGGCCATGGAGATGCGCGATTCCGCCTCCGTAATCCTAGCTGTGGCGTTGCGCAGGTCTTGGCGGATAAGGGCCATATCAACCCTCACCTCGCCGATCTTGTTTTCAACTGAGGCCTGCGAGGTGCTTATCGCCTGAAGGATAGTGGAGAGATCACCTCCGGCGGGGGCGGGAGTGTTGGACACCCCTCCTCCAGGGTCCCGGTCGCTCGTGGTGTACTGGTCCATCTTGGTTTGGGTGGGAGGGTTGGGGGTCTGCAGGGCGCGGGACCTGCCCATCGCACCGAAGGTGTAGTCCCCAACGCCCAGACCGTCGATACTCGGGCCCGGGCGCGCAGGTCCGCCCCCGGGGCTGGCAGGCTTTCGGGATGGTCCTGGATAGGCCCCACGTCTCAGGGCAGTTGGCAGCGCCCGCAATGATCAGGAGACCTCACCCAGAGGTTGGTCCAGCTGGTGTGAACAGGCCGTGGCAGCGGAGGGCCCAAGGCGAGCCCTTATCAGTCGAAAGTCCGCTATCAGCGGAAGGGAAGAGGAAGGGGGGCCCCCACGGCCGGGACGCGGCGCCAGGCAGGCCAGCCGGCAACACAGATGAGCCTGAGGGCAGCAGAGACAAACAGCAGACGTCCAGGCCCGGCACCGAGCAGACCGCCGCCGCTCGGAGGGTGCGGCCGAAGTAGGGAGGCACAGAGTGGTCCAAGTCCTCAACAGGGCCAGGGATCCAGTGTGGGCAGGAGGTCCTAGGGATGCAGCGGCGTCCAGCGGCAGGCCCAAGGAAGGAGTAGGCGACCGTGCATGCACCACCACACGAAAATACGTCTGGGGTCCCCTGGGAGCCGTCGGACCACCTCGTCCGGCTCGAGGGCGCCTCTAAGGGGGTCACCGCCGCCCGAAGCGGCGGCCGAGCAGCTCCGGCCGCACCCAAGGACCAGCGAGGGGCCCAGCGAGCGCGTCGCCACCTTCACTGCTCAGGATGACTACCTCTCTGTCCCAGGCCCAGAAGGGGCGTCCGGAGCGGGGGGGAGGGAGGAGGGAGGGGGGAGAGGAGCCGTGCCAGTCCCAGGCCCCCCCGCACCCCGCCCGCCGCCCGACCGACGGCCGATTCCTCACCCTAACCCGGGCACCCCGGCCCCCCACTCCTTACCTCCAAGCAGGTCGCGACAGCACTCCCTCCACCGGCAGCTAGCCAGGCCCCCGGGCCCCAGGGGCGTCCAGGTCACTTGCAGGCTTCTTCAGCGCGCCCTCGGAGAGCCTCAGGGTCGACGACCGCCCACAGGATCAATAGAGGCCAGCGGGGCCCAGGGGGCAACCAGGGGCACCACCCCAACAGGCCGCCTAGCGGTCACCACATCGCCACCCGATGATGCGAGCCCGGGTCCCAGGGTCACTCAGGGCCGCAGTCCCAGCAAGAAGGGAGCAGACAGTCAGAAGGAGCAGGGCCCGGGGGGGGGGGGCAGACTCTCACCCCGCACGGCCACCAATGCAGCGTTTATGGCCCAGGCCCCTCCGCCGCACGATATGGCGGGCGATAACACGGCAGCGCCGTGGGAGGGCCGGGGTGATGTTTCAGGATCCTCTGTGCTGGGCGCTGCGAAAACGCGCCGTTTTGAGCCGATCCTCCAGGTCAGGGAGGGGGGGGAAGCAAACCGCCTCACAGCTCCCCCTGGGCCGGCGCCCCGGCAGCCAGGCCCAGCCGACGTCCAATCCCCGCCTCGGGGCCCGTGCCGCCCGGCAAGACGGCCAATACCACGGGAGGAGGAGCCAGTCGCGCCGCGTGAGTCGCCGCAGGCGAGGGTCCGATGAGTGCCCGGGCAAGGCGCCGAACACGGCAGCAGCGGGCCGGGATCAGCCGGAGACTGCACGGAGAGGGAGGCGGCGACCACACCACAGGAGTCCGGGCCGCCCAGAGGCCGGCAACAGGCAGCTGGCGCGATCAGGAGGAGGCCGCCCTGGCGAGAGCGATCGCCGACCCGGCACCCGGGTAAGTGCGGCGGGCGCTAGTTTCGGGGTCCCCACAGCCAGAGCCACCGGCAGGTAGACGGCGGGAGTGGGTGGCGCAGAGTCCCAGCGCTAGTTGGCTGCTGCTACAGGCGGATGGCGAGCGGATTGCGGAGGGGTCCGGGAGCACACTCAAGGTGCGACCGCCATCTTCGCTCGCTAGGCCACCTTCCTTAAGTAGATTTATTAAGTTCAGTTACAGGTAGTTGAGTTGTAGAGATGCAGCCCCACCAGGAGCAGTCTGCCTGCTGTTCAGCCCATACTCCAACTGACACACTCAAGCATGCAGGCACCCAAACATTCCATTCAAGACTCTCACACCAACATTCCATGCATCACATTCACACTGGCGAGTAGCTAGGGAGAAAGTTACAGAAAGTAACCAGATAAATATAATACAGGTTACAACATACCTTCCCTTCTTCCACAAAACAAAAATAGAAACCGCAAAGAAGAAAAAGATTAAAACAGGGAGAACCCCAAGAAATAGAAAAATGGAAAAGTAGAGAAAAAACAAGAAGAAAGTGAACCCAAACGTGAAAGGTCATGGCCAAGATACCAAGAAAATCAAGCGAGAGCAAGGAAGAAAATGCACCGGAGATGTAAAAGTAAATACAAGAGAATATGAAATATACAAGAGATGTACAAGAAGTACATGTAAGAAGAATAAACAAAGTAGAGGAGATGCCAAGATAAATATACATAGAATATATATTACCCACCCATCATCCTCCTATAATTTTTTTAAGAAACATTAGAAACATTGGAAATGGGTGACGGACACACGAACTGACTTTCCCCAAAATACAGGTGAACAAATGGACCAGAAACAACATGGAACAGCTACACCCAACATAAACCGAAGAAAATGGAAGGGAAAGAAAGAAAAGAAGGTTGACTACTGACCATGCAGCCAAAAAAGGCCTAAGGGCAGATAACCACGAGTGTGCACAGTAGTGTGCACAAACAATGATACACATGGGACTCGTACCCATTAGAACCCCTACTTAGAGGTTAGTAGCATGAACAGAACAGCAGAACACATGGGACTCATACCCATTAGAACCTCAATGTGGAGGTTAGAAACATAAACAGAACAATAGAACACATGGGACTCGTACCCATTAGAACCCCTACTTAGAGGTTAGTAGCATGAACAGAACAGCAGAACACATGGGACTCATACCCATTAGAACCCCTGTGTGGAGGTCAGAAACTTGCACAGAGAAATAGAACACATGGGACTCGAACCCATTAGAACCTCTATGTGGAGGCTAGAAACCTGCACAGAAAAAATTGAACACATGGGACTCGTACCCATTAGAACCGCTATGTGGAGGTTAGAAACGTGCACAGAACAGTAGAACACATGGGACTCGTACCCATTAGACGGAAAAATCCTACCGCTTTTAAAGAAATCTTCAGCTGACCCTTCTGTAGCCATCAATTGCAGGCCAATTTCGTTGCTGCCTTTTTTCTCCAAGGTTCTGGAGAAATATGTGAATAAGGTCATCGCAGATTTTGTTGAGGCTAATCACGTATTACATCCTAGCCAGTCAGGGTTCAGAGCCAATTTCATTACGGAAACAGCCCTACTGGAAGTCTCGGAATCTATTAAAACTACACTCGACAGATGAGGCAAAGCCATATTGATATTGTTGGACCTCTCCGCAGCTTTCGATACCGTGCCCCATGCTCTTCTTTTGCACAGACTCCAGGGCTGTGGCATTGGTGGCACGGTCCTCCGGTGGTTCACATCTTACCTGGAAAGCCGCCAGCAAACAGTTTGGTCTCCCCCTTTTTCGGCCCCTATCTCCCCGCTGAATGTAGGTGTTCCACAGGGATCTATCCTAAGCCCCACTTTGTTCAATGTGTTTATGGCCCCCATGGCACTTCTGGCAGAACAATACGGCGCTAAAATAATATCTTACGCCGATGATACGCAGCTACTGTTCACCTGCGAAAAGGATATGGCCCTGAATGGGAACGAGATAAACATCTGCCTGTCAAAGGTGTTCGCCTGGTTTAAACAGAACCAATTGTTGTGCAATTCTGAAAAGTCAGAAATTATTTTTTTTGGACACAACCTGGGTGAGGAATGGCTTAAATGGTGGCCACAGAATATGTCTCCCCCTGCAAATCTAGCTACCACCGTCAAAAACCTTGGGGTGAAAATGGACGCGGACATGTCCATGTAGTCCCAGGTCCAAGCAGTGGCTGGCACATGCTGTGGCCTACTGAAAATGTTGAGGAACTTCCTTCCACTACTCCCAGTTCCACATAGGAAAACAGTAGTCCAAGCATTGATTATATCCCGCCTCGATTATGTTAATGTTCTGTACTTAGGCCTCCCTGATTATCTTCTTGGCCGATTACAGGTGGTGCAAAACGCTGCGGCAAGAGCCATACTCATGGTAGGCTTTAGGACACACATGACCCCTCACTTGAAGTCCTTGCACTGGCTTCCGGTGCGCAAGAGGACAAACTTCAAAGCCTTGGTACTGGCTTATAAGGCCTTCCACAATATAGGGGCCTCATACTTGAGGAATTGAATCCAGCGCTATGCCCATCTAGAATTTTGAGGTCTTCCACCCAGCAGCTCTCGACTGTTCCAAGGTTCTCCCGTTCCCGCCTGGGTGGTCGTTCCTTTCAGGTGGTAGCCTCTCAGCTTTGGCACAGCCTGCCGTCATCTTTACGTCAGGCTCATGATCTCCTTAGCTTTAGGCGAGGTTTAAAAACCTGGCTTTTCTCACGGTAAAGCAGCTGTTATGCGCGTGCCTGTATTGCTCTGTCACTGGTTTCTCTTTCTCAGCGCCGGGACACTCCAGGGAGTAGCCGTGCGCTTTATAAGTGCCCAGTAACATTAACATTAGTACTAGAAAAACATGGGACTAGTTCCCATTAGAACTTCGTAGATGGGACTGAAACCCACTACAAACTGCGTAGATGGGGCTAACACCCACTACAAACTGCGTAGATGGGGCTAACACCCACTACAACAAACAAAGTGTGAAGAAAGGTGACTTACACACATAAGAAACATGACAACATTGAGTTAGATGGGACTAAAACCCATTCCTTGCGTGAAAGGGAAATGCAGCGAACCGACAAAGGATTTGTCACTGTGGTATACCACCAACACTAGACGTGTGACAAAAGCAGAAATGAGCAGTACTTGAGTAAAGACAAACTGTTGTAAACCTTCTAACGACTTGAAAGCAAATGTTTGTAGACATCACAGGAATTCCTTGCAATATGCTAAAAACAATTTAGTTCCACCCGTGTACAAGCGTAGTTTAATTCAGTAAGAAAAACGATTGTCAAACGAAGGATAAAGGATTGTCCTAGACATATGTGCTCAACACACCGTTCCTTTGTACAAAAGAATCCCTCGATGTGAAGTCTACTTCATGCACATGTAGAACCACACAAAACTGAACCATTGTTCTAGCAGAGAAGCTGAACACCTGGATTATTCAACGTGCTCGGTGTTATTAAAACTCCAGTACATATATTCAGGTGCACACGCAGTTGACCAGAAGTGACCAAATGCAAGCTGGGCATTGCGGGACAAAACCCAATGTTTCACTTACACCGAATGAAGGGCAGAGCAGCAGCACACACTCGCGGTTGGCAGAGAATACCGGACACTCCGTGGCTAGTGCACAGCCACCAACCCCAAGATGGCTGCTAGCAGTCACGTCAGCGCGGGGTGGCTCAAGGCGGGTGCGTGCACCAAACAGTGCAACGCAGCGTGTGCCGACTTACTGGAAGTCAAGTTCGTCACCGCTGGAAGTTAGACGATCCTCGTGGAAGCATGCACGCGGACATTCAAAGAGGTGAGCCTCGCACATGTCCCATGCAGCGCAACGGTAATCCACAGTTCCATTATAAAAATTGCCTGACCCCACAAAATGCGAGCGTTTACTCACATGTAGATCTCCGCCGATCACAAAAACAGCCACAGTGATGCTGAAGACAAGTCGACCTGTAATGTGAAATCCAAAGAAACCGACAACTTTGCTCAATATTGCCGGGTCCAATTTTGACACATAGCGAATCTCGTTGAGACACAAAGTGCTGTCTTAAAATCAAACGTGACAACAAATCTTCCCAAGACTGCCACTGCATGTTGACTGGACATGAATTTCATAATGCTCTGTGTCTCCACCAAAAAACTCCACATCAAGTTTGCGACACAACACCGAGCCTGATCTACCACCGAAACAACACTCTACCTCAGATTGACAGGAATGTTGAGCCAAACAGCCCCCGGCATGTTTTAGTGAGTGTATACCAGATTGGTGCAGCTTGTCACAAAAATCCAACCGAGATGAAAATGTCAATGTGTGCAGCTTCCACATTGAAGTAGAATGTAACAGAATTAATAAGTGGGAGAAGTGAGGCTCAGTTCAATGGAGCATGTCCAGGCTCGGGCTGTCTGTTGACAAGGACACTGGTGTAGTGCTGAGGATCACACAAGTTGTCATGCTGAGGATCACACAAGGTGTCATAATAGCAGGAATACCCAATCCTTGTAGCCAATGAAGTACGCGCAGGCTGGGGCTGTCTGATGTAAAGGACACTGGTGGGGCTGGCACGCCTTGTACTTGAAAGGAAGGCTATCTTAGTTGTGGAGGTTTCTTTTAGAGATTTATTGTTTCAGTAAGTCCTTTTTAAAGCACGCGTACTTTCGTTTCAAGAATCTTCGCCAAAAATCTGTAGTGATGAGGTCCGTATCCAAGATGTAGTTTTAAGTAGATTTATTAAGTTCAGTTACAGGTGGTTGAGTTGTAGAGATGCAGCCCCACCAGGAGCAGTCTGCCTGCTGCTCAGCCCATACTCCAACTGACACACTCAAGCATGCAAGCACCCAAACATTCCATTCAAGACTCTCACACCAACATTCCATGCATCACATTCACACTGGCTGAGCAGCTAGGGAGAAAGTTACAGAAAGTAACCAGATAAATAGAATACAGGTTACAACAGACTCTTTATACTAGCCTTGGACACAAATGGAAGAAGGAGCGACAATATTATATAAACTTGAACCAGCAATTAGAGGTTATCCAGTATTGGATCTTTCATAGATTCACATGCTTGAATCATCCCCGCCATCGAGGTGGGAGTCTCACGGTAAAAATAAATATACATATATAACAGTAGAAAACATATTATAATAAGCCACAATGGGCTGCACAGTCATTGTAGTAACCCATCCTTGTCCTTTTGTAAAAAGAACCAAAGTTGAAACACAGCCAATCGGGCTCTAGCACCCTCTAGAACACTCCACAGAGAGGCAAGTCCCTCAGATTTTCTACCACACATCGTGTGACAGGGAGTCTCCCTGAGCTCTGCTCAGTTTTCTTTCATCTGTTGGATTTTGTGAGTACACAATGTCTGATACTTCTAAAAAAGGATTATTCAGGCCTTGTGGGAAGAAGAGGCTGCATTTTGAAGATCTCCACAAGGATTGTATTTATTGCCTTTACCTTGCTCATAAAGTTAAAGACTGTAGGATTTGCTGGATCTTTTCTTCTAAAACCTTAAAAGACAGGGAAGGCAGATTACTTATTTGGCTGGAAAGGCTAAAATCTAAAACCTCTGTTGTGTCTTATGATGAAGGCAGTGGTAGTTCTCAGGCGTCAGTCCATCTGACTAAGAAAATAGACAGGTCTGAAGAATCCCCTGAGGGACACAAAAAATCTACAAAAAAGTCCCATCATGAGGCTCTGCATTCTACCTCTAAAAAAGGGAAGCTGCCATTCTCTTCTGAGGAGAAATCGGGGGGAAAAACTGCCTCAAAAATGCCCCAAAAAACTGCCTTCAAACAGCATAAGACTCAGTCAGAGTCTTTCAGGACCTCCTCCTCGTCAAAAAAGGCTTCGTCAGCGACTAAACCACCTCCGACCTCGTCGGCGCTTGCTTCGTCTACGGAGCCATCGACAAAGACTGTGCCATCTTTGACGATAATCTCTTTGCCGTCGGCTAGTACACTGTCGACGATGCCGCTGAAGACGACAGTCTCACCTCTGTCGACGTCTCGGTCGTCGACTGTGCCTCCCTCGTCGACGCCTCCACTGTCGAAGACGACCACTTCATGGACGACGACAACATTGTCAACGATAGTCCTACCGTCGACGGCCTTGACGACGACTACGCCATCGTTGACAACGGTCATGTCAACATCGAAAGTATCTGTGTCACCGTCGATGATCATCTCATCGACGCCACAACGGAGAAGGCTGTCTTCATTGCAAATAACCCCAATCTTGTCATCCAGGTTCTCGTCCACGATCCCGTCGACGAGAGGTTTTTACCAGGACCCTTCTTATATATCTCCTTTGCCTCCTAGCCAGTTTTTGGAGGAATCTGAGGATGATGGGTTGTTCAGTCCAGCCCGCAGCCCCTCTCAACTCCACGTGAAGTTCCAAGAGGAAGAAGATGAGGATGATTATTATGGCACACACTACCAACCTATGGAAAGACCTCGTATTGATGCCTTGTCAAGAGCCTATGATTCAAATGCCTGTGGCTTTAGTGCAGGACTTGACAGCTATGCTGCAGGATTACCATACCCGTTTCCCTACTGCAGCAGGTTCTGTTCAAAGACAAGCTTCTTCTCTGCCTGCTTTAGATTCAGCAGCACCTTCAGTTCCTACAACGGAGGCTTAGGATCCTTTGCCTGTGCCGCAAGATCAGAGGAGGCAGGATGATGACAATGAAACAGTCGCTGAGGAAGGTGAACTTCCTAAAACACTTACTACCATTGATGAGTAGGAGGATTATTTAATTCCAACACCTTCTTCGCTGGCTCCTCAGACAGTTGATTCTCCTCCTGAGGACATTGGGGGCTTTATATGATTTAAAAGACCAGAACAGGAAATCTGTCCACTCAATTCCCATCATTGATCATCATTGATCATATTTGGGAAGAGGGCATTAAAATCATGAAGAACCCCTACTCAGTACCTGCAATTCTTCCTAGAATCAACAAAAACCTACAAGGCCCCCAATGATGCCCCTGCATGCCTGACCAGACAACCTAAGCCGGATTCGCTGATTTCCCAAGCTGTGCAACTGAGATCTAGAAATCCTTCAGTGCCTATAACTGCACCACCTGATAAAGATGGAAGGAGACTAGATAATATTGGAAAAAGATTCACCACCATGGCAGGTGCTTCTGTGCGTGCAGCAAACTCCTTGGCCATTTTAGGAAGATGCGACCGCCAAATGTGGTCGGAATGTGCTCCGTAACTCGAGTTTTTGCCGGATGACAAAAAGAGGCAAGAAAAATTCTGCTTGAGGGGGAAAGGGCAGCATCTGAAATCATTGACATCTCCATGGATTTGGCTTCTCTAGGTTTTCGGCAGCTACCTGGGGCAGCAGTTCTCCGTCGCCAAGGATGTCTCAAGTCTACCACCTTTCGTCCTGAGGTGCAGAGCAAAATCTTAGACATGCCATTCGATGGGGATGGACTGTTTGGCAAACAAATTGATGATGCCTTACAGGAGATTAAAAAGGACACGGACACAGCTAAGGCTTTAGGTACGCTCCAGTACAGAAAAACACCTTTTCGAGGCGCCCGTGGCAGAGGGTCATACTCCTTTTGTGCGCGCTACCAAAAATACCAGCCTCGGGCTTATCAATATAGATATGGCTATCGACCACAACAATCATAAAGAGCCCCACCTGCTGCTGCTTACTCCAGACAGCAAAACAGAAGAAAGCAGCCCCGCAAGCCAGCGACAATTCTAGAAAGCAGTAACATCTTCTCAGCACCTGCAACAATTTGGCCACGCATCAACCCCAGGACCACAAATATTTCTTTACATCTTATAGAGACATCTAGCCGCAGATTCCTTAACTTGGAATATCCCCAGGCGTCGGACTGGTTCCGGAGAATCTTCAGCAGTACCTCTGCGCGCCGGGGGACGGCGTCGCATGGCTCCGTCCTGACGTCGTCCACGGATATGACGTCAATGGAGCCATATAAGTCCCTCCCAGCAGTTTCCTTCTTTACCGCATCCCAACGCGGATCCAGGAGAAGCGGTTCCTCTGGCCTGTTTTTGTTTTCCGGCCTTATCGACGCCTTTTAGCGTCCGGGAACAATGTGCAATGCCTAAGGGCTTCAAGTTGTGTGAAACCTGTACGCGGCAGATGTCGGCGACGGATCCACACGAGATCTGCATGTGGTGCTTGGAAGAGCACCACGACTCCGAGGAGTGCGACGCCTGCCGGCAGCTGAAGCCGAGGTCCCTGCGGGAACGTCGGATGAAGTTGCTGTCCACCCGGATGTCCCGTTCGGAGTCCTCGCGTCGCCGGTCTCCATCTCGAGCTGGGGCTTCTGTTCGAGACCGGTCATGGAGTCGTGCCCACGGACGTCGCTTGCCTGACACAGATAAGCACATGAAGTCACAGAGGTCGTCGACCTCCCATAGACGTGATGCCGGGGCACGCTGCTCCCGGTCTTCACCGGACACGGCCCCCAGGATTGGACCCCCACCTACCCACCATTTCCTGGTGTTGGGGCGACTAGATCCCAGATGGCAGCCTATTCTTGGGCTTTACAGGCCATCTTTGGGTCACCTCCTCTCCCTGGTGTGCCTTCGGGCCCCACAGAGGGGGTAGGGGCTGAGACCGGGAATTTGCCGGCGAGTTCGCCCTCGGCGCCGATCGAGTACCCTGACTCCATTTCCGCTGTTGCTGCGATGTCGGGACACAGCCCGGAGGGGCATCCCAGTCAGACGTCAGGTCCTCCTGTGGAGTTACCGCACAGCCCTGTGGGGCTCCCTGCGCTGGCGCCGGATCGGCTGCAGTGCGGAGCTCGACTCTGAGTCAACGCAGTTCCTCACCGCAGTGTCCCATTTCGGTGGAGGTCGAGTCGACGCCGCCCCGACGTCGGGCAGACGAGTCCTCTTCGGTGGTCATCGATGTCGATGCAACGTCGGTCGACGCCGGTGCCGTTCCTCTGTTGGTGGAGGAGGATGAGGCCCCTGAGGGTTCACCACCCCCAGTGTTGTTTCGAGGCTCCTCAGAGCAGGTGCCCATGGGGCACTGGCAGGCTTTTGGCTGTCCTCGGGCTGCAGAGCCTCTGCCTTTTGGTGGACGGATTAGCCTACAACAGTCCCCTACAGATGGCTTATTGTCGCCACCTAGAATGGCCAGGGAGGCTAGTGCAGCGTTTGTGAGAGCGGTTCACAAAGCTGCGGATATCTTACAGATGCAGCCTCCTTCAGTCTCTCTGCCTTCTGATCCCTTGTTGGATCTACTCTACCAGGGCGACGTGGAGGTGGAGCCCTTGCTGCCTTTTGGCGGGTCATTATATGACATTCTTCTTGGGACTTGGGCGAGACCCTCATCAGGAGACCCCGTGGGTCATGCTATTGCACATCGCCCGGCTCCGGATGACCCTCTCTGTTTGTCCCTCCATCCTGGGGCTCAAGGGCTGGTAGTCCAGGCAGCCTCTGCCTCGCTGCCTTCCTCCCCTCCTCCTTTACTTCCTCCCACTAGGGAGTCTCGCTGGTT